>CM070546.1:38222363-38914863 GCA_036346405.1 Phyllostachys edulis | reverse complement strand
CGACGACACCATCCTAGTAGTTATACCGGGACAACTCCATCGAACGCCTGTGGTTCAGATGACTCCACGTTGAGAATGACAAGACAACAGGTCTGGTCGATCTCCTAACCGCGACCCTAGTCGGCGAAGAGTCCCTCGAACAACTGGTGATCGACAAACTCCTAGAGGAAGTGGTCGTTTACCACTTATTCCGAGAAGTTTGCACCAGCAGATGGAGTACGAGGAGTATTACCCTCGTAGGACTGAGATCTATGATAGGTTAGGTCCACTTACCACTGGGTATTGTTGAGTGCGATCGTCTGGTGATGTCAACCCTTCTTTCCCGCAAAGAAGGCGTTATGATATTATTACTAGATGTCGGGTGTTTTCGCCTGACCTTCTAACAGTTCGCTTGCCACCCCGATTCCAACCAGTGAACATGGAGAAGTTTGATGGGTCATAAAATCCCATCGAGATTCTTCAAATCTATACCACCGCTTTTTGAGCAATAGCAGGAGGAGAGCATGGCATGTCCAACTACCTTCCTACCGTGCTTGAATGATCTGCTCGGCCGTGGCTGTTAAATTAGCCACAAGAGTCGATCTATTTGTGACAGCATCTATGCGACCTACTACTAGTCAACTTCCAGGACACTTACAACCACCTAGGAAAGGAGGACGACCTGCACAGAATGTGACAAGATTCTCACGGGACCTTGCGCCAATTCATCAGGCGTTTCAGTCGGGTTCACAATTCAATTCCTGATGTTTTTGACTCTTCTGTCATCACAACATTCATGTCGGGAGTCCGCAATCGAAGGATCACGGAGGATATCGCTTTAAATCCTCCGGCTACTGTCATCGAGCTCTTTGAAATGGCCGACCATTATGCAACTGCTACAGAAGCGGTCGAGTGGAATCGCACCATTGATCGTGACAATAAGGACACTCGAGGAGCAAGCGAAAGTAGCAAGAAAAAGATAAAAAGGCTGGGAAATCCAAGAGCAAGACTAAAGGCTAAAAGCTTCAGGTCAAAAGCTCTAAGGAGGTCTTAGCCGTGAGCGATAAGAAGCCTCAGAGCTCCAAACCATACCCCAATCGGAGCAAAGGTAAACGACCCAAACGGAAGAATGACAAACCTAGGTGGTGTTCTTTCTACAAAAAAGGACACGACCTTCGCAACTGCAGAG
The DNA here is from genome assembly GCA_036346405.1 of Phyllostachys edulis. Taxonomy (NCBI): domain Eukaryota; kingdom Viridiplantae; phylum Streptophyta; class Magnoliopsida; order Poales; family Poaceae; genus Phyllostachys; species Phyllostachys edulis. The sequence continues at coordinate 38,913,695 of CM070546.1, read as the reverse complement.
TTTTCAATGGAAACTCAAGGATTACTACTCCGGCAAGAGACCACTTCCTGCACTTGAAGAGGTGGGGCAAACAAGTGGTCGAAAACAGTCGGTTGATGATGAGGAGATGTCGTTTCAACATCCAGATGTAACATCCCAATTTTCGCGTATTTTTGAAAATTTCAAAATAAAAGGAACCAGTTGAAATTTTCTTGAGTTAATTAAAGCTTAAATTGATATTTCAGAAAACAAAAATATTTTAAATGATTAAAATAAACTTCACTTAAATTCAAAATTTGTTTTATTCAAGTTCTTTAGGTTCCAAGGAATTTTGTGGAATTTTCTTAGTTTTTCTCTTTAATTATTTTATTTTCAGAGTTTTTGGATTTCCTTTTTCCTTTTCCTTTCTTTCTTTCCCTTTCTTCTTCTTTTCTCCTAACTCTCTGCATCGGCCTTGCCCTCGCGACCCGTTCTCGGCATTGCCAAACCTCACTTTTGCTACCCTTGCCCTTGCGCCGCACGCCCGGCCAACCAAGACGCCGCTCAGTGCACTTGCGTCTTGCCGCTTCCCCACGTTAGTGCATCGCGCATGATACATCTTTTCCACTTCTGTCGGTGGAACCACGACCCCACTATCGTCGCCCATGTTGTGCTACCTTCAATTGCTCGCCACCAATACCCTTGCAATCAAATTTTGTCGTTTTCCCTTTGTCGTTCAATGTCAATTGAAACTGTCGCCCATTTCTCACAGGCATTCCCTATCGATTCGAGTACCGCCTTTGCCCTATAAAGGGAGCACCACATGTCCCTTGCTCGTCTGTCCGATTCGCCTCAAACCACAGCTTCTAACTCCCCTCCGTTTGGCCGGAATGCGCGACGCCATTAGTCTTTTTCCTCAAGTCAGGTCACGTCGCCAACGCGTCGATCTTCTTCTCTGGTGAGCTTTCCACCAAATTGACCGCGTCACGTCATGTTCCCGGTCATCTTTTTCCTACCCCCTCCTCAATTTTGGAATTCCCGTCGCCGGAGCATGCCGTCGCCGCCGCACCATCATCCTGTCGCCGACCTCATGACCTCGGCCATCTCGCGCCCGATCATTGCTGGCCGCAGATCTCCTTGCTTGTTCATAAGAATCATGCTTATCGCCGCTCGCCACCGCCATCACACGCCTGCACTTCTCCCCACACGCGCCATGTGGCCGCCTTTATCCGTCATTGCCATCGCTTATCTCCTCACGGACCATTGTCTTAGCTCGCCATAACATCGCCACATAATCGAGCACTGAGCTCCCTGTCTCCTATGTTTCTTCTTAATTTCTCTCTGTCTCACTTCCTGGTGGGACCCCAATGTCAACAAATTCATTTAACCCTTTAATCCGGAAAAAGAATATTCTCTTGAATATTCTTCTCCTCTTTTTCCTAGAATTTCCATTTTTGACAAATTTCCGGGTGTTCGTTCTCCTTCATACGCACTCCGATTCCGTTGATTCGTGTTCCTAAATTCATCTAAATTCTTAATATTTATTTTGGTGCCTATTTTATAAATTTTGGATTTTATTTGGATTTATCATTATTTTTTGCTCATTTTGCGCGTATAGAATCCGGCGTTGCCGAAGCCAGCTTGGACCAGTTTGTAGGAGTAACTCTAATCTTCGATGGAGGCAAGTCGTAGAAATTTGATCATGTTTTACCCATTATTGCAAAATTATATTGTTTGATATCAACATCCATGCTAATTTTATATCATTTGTTTTCAGTGATGGCTAATTACCTAATTGACTTTGTCATCTTGAATATTGTGAATGTCGTGTATCCTTTGACACCATAGGAAGGGTTGATATTAGTTGGATATATTTGTATCACCAACATGGGTATCATAGAGATGCTTAGTCATGCTTAGTTACGATGGGCTCATGATCACATGTTCAATAATATTAAATTTGACTTAATGATAAATGGAATTGTGGTGCGATGTCATTGTCGTGCAACTGTGGTGTGAGGTCACTGTTGTGCTGATTGTCGTGCGATGCCGCTGTTATAAAATTTTGTGTCATGGCACGGATTGTCATTGGTTTGGGTGAACAAAATGATTTGTGCTCAGGCGAGTGATTGTGCAGTAAAGGGGGTGCGTGAGATATATTATTTTGGATGAGGTAGTCTCGCCTGAGTAATCACCAATGACTTAATCTTGTGCGCCATTGATCTGGGCCTTATCGTATAACCACATGTCCAGTATGGGATGGGTCTAGCTAATTAATTAGCAATGTCTTTATTTTAGTTGTGTTTTTTGAAGCATGAATTCTGCGAGAGATATTCACAATGGTGCAAGAGGGGGGGGGGGCTGAATGGGTGCGATGTCCATTTGGTGGTGAAACCTTAGCGGGCAGAATCGAGTTAAGACATAACTTTGTAAAAGTCTTATGATAATCACTTAGTCGCACACCCACGGAAGTGTGTCATGTCCGACATTATAAGTTGATTATCTCTTGTGGGTTAAACTGTACAACCTCAGTAGAATGTTAAAACTGTTCGAATAATCGTGTCCCCGGTTATGGACAATGCTTGGGGATTTCACACAAGGTATAGAGTTTTCATAAAATGTTTGGATGGTGGAATGGATGGGAAGTGAACGGATAGTTTACTGGTTGTTTCAAAGTAATTGTTTACTTTATTTATATCTTTTCAATTATGCTTTTTAGTCTATTTACTGTATTTACCGTCAATATTATTTTATGCAAAATAACCATACAACTATTCCTTGTTCAAGCCTTGCGTGAATATTAATTATATACTATTCCTTACGACTTGCTGAGTACTTTATGTACTCATGGCTTTATGCCATTGTTGATAAGTTGCTAAGGAAGAATCCGGCAATCCAGAGTTTTACGAGGAGTACTTTGAAGACTATACGAACTAGGATGCGCTCTCTACTCGATTGCCTGTGGGCATGTCGGATGGCTACCACGGGTTTTCTTCTTCTGTTGCAAGATTTATTTATCAGTCTTTTAAGCCCTGCGTGGTAAACTATGTAAACTTTGACCATAAGGTCCGATACTTCTATTTAATAATAGTTTGCTTATTTCTTAGCTATTTCGTTGTATAGATATTATTTTCATCGATGTTGTTACTGTGTGAGCTAGCTACTGATCATGGGACTAGTTCAGAACACACAAAGGGTCCGGATTTGCATGTTCGGGTCCCGACACCAAACACACCATCAATCACATCTATGGAGAATCTTTGGCATACGAGTCGAAACGATAGCTCAAAGCTGTTGAACGTGAGGTAAATTCCATCGATCCTCCTTTTGTTAATAAAGTACCAAAGTGGTCGGAAATCACCATCTCTTTCAAGAAATGTGACTGTCCGATCCTCTCTACTCGACCTGGTTGTTTTTCGTTCGTGGTCGAGCCCACCATCAACAACTATCGAGTCAATCGTGTATTAGTTGATGGTGGGAGTTCTCTGAATATACTCTTTACGAGTGCCCTAAACGAGATGCAAGTTCCCAGGACAAAGATCAAGCATGTATGATACTCATTTCATGGGATCGTACCGGGGTCTTTAGCCAAACCCATTAGTCAAGTTTCTCTTCCTGTAACATTTGGGTCACCAAATAATTTCAGGACGACATACAATGCCAGTTGCCAGGTCCCAAAGGAGTAATCACAGTCCGCTGTGAAAAACGATGGCGCTTATATGCGACCACAAATCCCTCGAGATGGTTGGCCAAATACCAACTCGAGAAACAAGCAAGGGGCCACCTTCGACCAAGTAGTCTAAGCCTAAAGTTGCACCAAAGCCGAACGACCAAGTCAAAGAAATTCCAATGAATACAGGGGAGCTTTCGAAGACAGTTCGCATTGGGGTCGCTTTCGACCCCGCATAGGAAGACACCCTTGTCACTTCCTCCGAGCAAACACACATGTCTTTGCGTGACAAGCATCCGACATGCCCAGTGTCCCCAGGGAGATGATCGAGCATATACTAGCTCTATAGCCTGATAAGAAACCCGTAAAACAAAAATTACAGAGATTTGCACCTGATCGACGAGATGACATCAGATCTAAATTGGACAAGCTACTTAAAGCAGGCTTCATAAGAGAAGTCGATCACCCAGAGTGGTTGGTTAATCTTGTAATGGTTATAAAGTCTAATGGTAAATGACGTATGTATGTAGACTTTACTGATCTTAAAAAAGCTTGTCCGAAAGACGATTTCCCCCTTCCTCGTATTGATCAATTAGTTGATTCTACTACTAGTTGTGAAATATTAAGTTTCCTAGATGCATATTCTGGTTATCATCAGATAAGTATGTGCCTAGATGATGAAGAAAATAGTACATTTATTACACCATTTGGAACATTTTGCTATGTCAAAATGCCATTTGGTCTAAAAAATGCTAGCGCTTTTTTTCAACGCTTGATGCAAAAGACCTTCCTCAATTAGGCTAAAATTTGGAAGCCTATGTTGACGATCTAGTTGTAAAAAGCATCAAGCGCCTTAATCATATTTTCGACTTGCAAGAAACATTCGACAACATCAGAAAACACTAGTTGAAATTCAATCATGAGAAGTGTGCGTTCGGAGTCTCTTCAGGAAAGTTGCTTGGATTCCTTGTCTCTGCACGAGGAATCGAAGTAAAACCTAAAAAGATAAAAGCCACTGAACAAATGCGCCATTCGTCTGCAAAGAAAGAAGTCTAGAAACTCACAGGATGCATGGCGGCTTTAAGTCATTTCATCGCACGACTGGGAGAAAAATGACTTCCTTTGTTTAAACTAATGAGGAAACATGAGTGTTTCGAGTGGTCAGAGGAGGTAAACAACACCTTTGAGGATGTCAAGAGGTATTTTATGAGTGCTCCTGTTCTGGTTTCTCCGAAACCAGAAGAAACACTCCTAATATACCTAGCTGCTACACCACAAGCAGGGAGCGTAGTGCTGGTCGCCGAATATTAAAACGTTCAACGAATAGTTTACTATGTTAGTGAAGTTTTACATGGGCCTAAGGAGCATTACCCTCAGGTCCAAAAGCTTCTATGTGCCCACCTCATGTCTTCGAGGAAACCGAGGCATTATTTTTATGCGCACAAGTTAATCGTGCCGTCTGAGTTTCCCTTAGAAGAGGTCCTCCAGAATAGGTAAGTAGCGGGGCGCATGGCAAAGTGGTCGGTTGAAATTGGGGAGTTCGACCTCCATTTCGTGTCTCGAACTGTAGCATCCCAAAGTTATGTTACCAAAATAAAAATTAATAAACTTACTATTTTATGGGATTTGTTGAAATTTGAAAGAGTTTTATTGCTTTATTTGAATTTTTAAAGTTTTAAAAGTCAAAAATAAAATTTATTAAAGTTTTTGAAGTTTTATTTGATTTAAATTGAAAAATAAAAATCAAATTAATTTCTAGAATTTTCTAGAATTTTAAAAGCTTTTCCCTAATTATTTTAAAGCCAAAATAAATTTATTTGCAAAAACTATTACCAATTTTAAGTTGAAAATATTATTTAAGTCCAAAATAACTCTAGGAATTTCTGTGAATTTTTTTAGAATTTTTGGATTTTATTTGCTATTTTCTAAAGCCTCTTTTAATTATTAGTATTAAAACAATTGATAAAACATTAGAAGTTCTTCAAACAGTCTTTGGGCCTAATCTTCGTCGGCCCACATCTTTCCTCCACGCACGACGACGATCGGCCGCTCGCTCGCACGCTATACCGATTCACCATAGTCGCCTGATTTGAGTTGAACGGATCGATTTCGTTTGGCACGTTCGAATGTCCGAACGTCACAACCAAAGCAATCGTCGGATCTAATCAACTACCAAGGGACCATTCCTTTCTGTTTTATTGTCACCAACATGTGGGACCGCCGCTACAGTGCCTTCATCTCCTTCCTTTCTTCTCAGCGCCGCTTTCCATCCTCGCGCCCGCATCCGCCATTACCGCTTCTCAAAAGCTTTCCAAAACCGAGTCAATCCGGCATTAAACGTCAAGATTTTGCGCGCATTTGAATCCTCTGTCAATTCCGCACCCGACTGCATCTCTCACTTTCCTTTCTCTACCTGATTTCGCGATCTTCGCCGGAAATGCCGTGAGACCTTCTTGCTCTCCACGCAGCCCCGGTCACACCCACGCCCTATAAATAGGAGCACTGAGACCGCCGTAGCCTTCTCATCCCAACCCCTCAACTCTCCTCTCTCCAATCCATCGCTAGCGCCCGATTTTTGGAGTTCATCACCGTCGACCGAAGCTCGGACTTTCTTCAATTCCGGCGCCACCGTTGACGCCTCGACCTTGCCACCGTCACCGGCCATCACTTGGGCTACCCATCAAGAATCGTTGGTTGCCAAAGACCCCGAGCACCCTTTTCATTGAGACCTAAACTCGCCATCAAGATAACTCCGTCGCCGACGACCTTTTCGCCGCGCATCCTCGCAACCCTGGTGAGCATCGCGATCGGCATCTCCCTCTCTATCTTTTGCGCACATCCGCACCCCTCGCTGTGGCGCGTAGCGCCAGCGAGGAGGTCACCGGAGCTCCGCCGCTCACGGGCCTACGTGGCTCGGCCATGTCAGCACCACCGCGACGCCACCTCAGTGCCACGTGTGCGTTTTCGCTGAATCAATGCCTACGTGGCGCCACGTCATCTTGTTCAGCCCACACACACCCCCGCGTGCATTATTGTGTGAGCCGGGTTCACTGTGGTCCATTGACCAGTCATGGACTAAGTCCATTGACCAGAGGGCCCTACCTGTCAGCGGCACACCCGTGCACAGTCACCGCTGACACAATAATTCAGGTTTTCCTTTACAAAAATAATTCTAAAATCCAAGAAAATCCAATTTCATCATTTCATGTGATTTTGAAACTTCCTGGGGTTCGTTCTCCTTCATACGAACTCCGATTTCGTCGATTCAAATTTCTAAATTCATATAAATTCAAGATCTAGCTATCTAAACTAAAATTATTTAATTTGGAGTTCATTTGAATCTTCATTTGAATTTTGTTTGAATTTGGCTTATTTTCACATAGATTTAATTTAACTTTGAGAGTCGATTTCGATCTTTGTTTGAGAACAACTAATTGAGCAAGGAAAGTTATACCTTTGATCATATTTGATCCCATTATTTCAAATTATTTAAATTCAGTTTTAAATTATTATTGCATGCCTATTTCTATTCAATGTAATACAAATTCCTGTTTTTAAATTATACTTATGCCTAATTCCTTTGTACATCCAAATCTTGACATTGAAATAAACCTACCTTGACACCTTAGATGAAAATATATTTTATGCAATAGTATGAACTAGAACATTTTGTCAAAAATTACGCTTAGCTATGCTTAGACCTGAAATATTTGATTTGGGGAATTTCAGCCAAAAATCAAATGTTGTTTAAATTGTACGTTTGGCATAGGTGTGTCATGGGAGTTTAAAAATGTTTTGAAAAATGAAATAAAATTAAATGATGGTTTGGACTTGGGCAAAATTAGACCTGTTCATGGGCGGTCCGGCCCGAGCCCGACGCCGTCCGGGCCGGGCTTGGGACTACAAAACCAGCGCGGTAGAAGCCCGGCCCGGCCCGAAATCCCGTAAAATCAATTTAAAGAGGGAAAATCTATTTATTTAATGCTGAAAATGAATTAAATATTAGTTTTTATTCTGAAAAATGATTAAAATAATACTTTTAATAGGAAAAATCAGTTTTTCGGGCCGGGCTCGGGCCTGCATTTGAACAGGTCTAGGCAAAATTGGATGGTTGGTGGGTGCAGGTTTATGCACGGGTTTAATCTGGGTAGGATTAAGACCCAGGGTTTTTGGAAGTTGCCCAAGTCAGTTAAGGACCGGTCTCCGAGCGCATTTTGCTACGCCTCACCGTACCACCACAAGTCTGGTATGGGACAGATTTGGCTAATTAATTTGCAAATTTCCATCGTGGTTGTGCCCTTATGATGTGTGTGTGTCAGAATGACCTACTTTTGCGTATTCCCACATGGCGCAAGAGGGGGCTTGAATCCAGTGGGTGGTTAGCCCAATGGAAGCAAAACCTTAGAGAGGTGGGACCACGGTGGAATGATGCTTTGTAAAGGCCTCGTCACGTGCTCTAGACTGCTTACCTAAGGTAGTGAGCAGTGGTATCGATGGATGCCAAACAAACTAGAGAACTCGTGTCTTGTGGGTAAAGCTGTACAACCTCTGCAGAGTGTAAAACTATTTGAATAGCCGTGTCCACGGTCATGGACATGCTTAGCAAAGCCACTCCAAGTTAGACTTTGATTTTATTTTCAAAATGTTTTGTAAAATAGTTTTGACATGGATGGGTGTCCATGAAAAACGTTATGGGTTGAAGCCCCGGGTTGGTGCCTGTGTTTATGTTAGTGTTAGGTCGGTGTCTACACTATCTTTATTAATTCAAAATCAATTTTATTGTAAAATTTGAGCTTTTGAACTTAGTATTGTATTTAAATTGTCAAATATTGCTTTTGCACAAATAACCCTATAAGCCATCCTTTGTTACATCCATGCATGTATTAACTCGTTATTGGGTGTAACTTGCGAGCACGGTAGTTGTGCTCATCCTTGCTTTATGCAAATAAATTTCAGAGGAGAAGGACTTTGCTACCGGTGTGGATCTTGACGACTAGATCGCTACCCCAGTCGATTGACTGTGGCAGATCAGCTGGACCCCACTACTTCTTCGTCTTCCACTGTGTTCTTTATTGTTGGCTTGTAAGCCTCTTTTGTAATAAACTCTGTTGATTATTAATATATATTTGTGCGATTTATGGATGCTACCATATCTGTTTACTGTGTGAACTAGCTACTGATCATGGGACTAGTTTAGAAATACATAGAGGATTTGGAGGTGTTACTCCCGGGTCCGACACGAACGGCCATTAAATCTCAGATCTTGGCAGACTTTCTCGCCGAATGGACAAATCCTGAACCCGTTTAGGCACCCAGTACGAATCCCATGATCAGTGGACAATGTACTTTGATGGTTCACTTACGCTAAGTGGTTCGAGGGCTAGGGTGGTCTTGGTATCTCCTACAAGAGAAACCTTAAAATATGATATTCAATTAAACTTTCCTGCTACTAACAATGTGGCAGCATATGAGGGTTTATTGGCTGACATACAAGCAGTGAAAGCGCTCAGGATTCGACGACTACTCGTGATTGGAGACTCTCAATTGGTCGCGAATCAGGTCGGAAACGAGTACCAATGCTCTAATCTGACTATGTCTTGGTACTTATCGGAAGTCTGGAAGCTTGAAAAGCATTTTTTTTGGGTTTCGAGGTGCAATATATCTCTCGAAAGGATAATTTTCTCGCTGACCAGCCAGCTCAAATGACTTCTTCCTGATCACAAGTACCATAAGGAGTCTTCTTGGAACAGCTCCAGAAGCCGTCCCTGTTCAAAACACCATAGACATCTCCTATTGAGACAACCGTCCTAGAATACGAGGATACCTGAATGAGTCCCATCTACGAGTATTTTTAGAAGGGCACAGTACCCAATCACGATCTTGATGCTGTTCGTTTATCCTATAAGGCCAAAATGTATACTTTGGTCGAAATAGTCATCTACAAGCGAGGTACTCAAGAAGTTCTCATACGATGCATATCGCAGAAAGAATGATTAAATCCCCTTCAAGAAATACACGGAGGCATATGTGAAACTCACGCTTCCTACAGAACGCTAGTCGAAAAAGCCTTTCGATGAGGTTTCTACTGGCCAACAGCCCTCCATGATGCTAAAGAGTTTGTTAAGAAATGTGTACAATGTCAATTTGATAGCAAGCAAATACACCAGCCGGCTCAAGCATTGCAAACCATACCTCTTTCTTGGCTTTTTACAACCTGGGTCTCGATATCCTAGAACTGTTCCCAAAAGCACCAAGGGGTTTTAAATTTCTTTTTGTGACTATTGATACGTTCACGAAATGGATTGAAGCCGAACATGTGACTGGGATAACAACGGAAGCAACCGAGAAATTTATGATGAAAAATGTAATCACTCGATTTGATGCTCCAAGTCGAATTATTACAGATAATGGCACATAATTTTCGAGCGCAAAATTCCAAGAATTTGGCGAAGAATTGGGTACCAAGCTATGTTATGCCTCTGTCACCCATCCACAAAGCAATGGGGCAGTCGAAAGGGTAAATGACCAAATTATACAGCGAATTCAAAATCGAGTTTTCGGCCAGCTTATAAAGCGCTCGGGGGCTTGGGTAAAAGAATTACCCTCAGTAGTATGGGCAATTCGCACAACTGCTAGTCGGGCTACAGGCGAAACATTATTTTTCTTAGTTTTTGGTGTTGAAGCTACGCTTCCACCTGAACTAAAGATTTGGTCGACAATGGTCGAAAATTACAACGACTCTGGCCAAGAACAACTTCGAGCTGATGACATCAACTTACTCGAAAAAAAAGAGAGGAACCAAACCTTAATTTGTTCGGTAGTCTACCAACAAGCCATACGCAAATACTATGATCGTAAGGTGCAACCTCACAGTCTTGCTGTTGGTGACTTGCTATTGAAAAAGATTCAATCTCAGTCTAATCGGAAGAAACTTTCCCCTAAGTGGGAAGGTCCTTACACAGTGGTCGAAGTCACGCGGCTAGGCTCGACACGAATAGCAATGGAAGATGACAGAGTTCTTTCTAATTCATAGAACATTGATAAGCTACGCAAGTTCTATGTGTATCCTCCTATATTCTCAATAAAGTTTATGTTTTCTCCAATCTTTATTGTCTTAAAATTTTCATTGAGCAACGCTTCGATAATTTTTTGATCACTTTTTAAACACTTGGTTTTCTTTACACTGGTTGAAGGAGGGTAACATCAACTAGTCGAAGTATTTCCTCTCTACACATGGTCTTGCCCACTAGAAGGAACTTTCTAATGTCGGTCTGTTCCTAACTTTAGTTGCCAACACAAAGAAACTAGGTTCAATAAAATGTGGTCGAAATAATTCTAAGCAAGCTTTTTTTTAATCATTAATGTAGTTTACTTCTTCATTTTACAAAGAATTTTCTAAGTGAGTCAAGCTTTCATAGTTTGTTCAACTACTCTTAATACGCTCGATTTGATTAACTTGGTCGAAGTAAGTAACACTACCTAGTTGAAAACTTTCCTCTCTGCACGTGGTCTTACCCATTAGAGGGAATTTTCTAGCGTCGAGCTGTTTCTAACTCTTGCTATCAGTACAACAAAATCGAGTACAACAAAGGTCGAACGAATTTTAAGCGCACTCTTTTTCCACTATTTACTTAGTTTATCTAATTAAACTAAGCAAATAGTCGGGGCTAGGATAAAATTATAAATACGACTTAAATTCTTAGTCTTAAAATTCAATTCTGATTTCTATTTTTGTCTTATGAGTTACTGACTACTCGAAGAGACAATTTGCAGGAAAATAAAGATTTATATTCATAAGCAAGAAATTATTTTTACAATTACAGACCCTATCAAACACTACTCTGATGGAGGAGATCCAATATGCATCTCCTTTGCGACCTTCTTGCCGACTGGCGGCACCTCTTCGATCAGGTGTGCTGCCTCCGCTTCAATGTAGTCGAAGTCAGCTTTGACTAGTTGAAGACTAATACTACGGTCATGAGGCTTAAGTTTTGCTAGAACAAAACCTACTGCACTTTCGACCGCCTGTCTCATTGAGTCGGTTTGGTTGGTCTTCAGAGTCATTATCAACTCCTGGAGAGTTCCGACTTGTTGTCCAATCATGCCCGTATGTTCGACCACAGTGTCTTCAAGAGGAGTGATCTCCTTAGCACCGAGTTCACCGAGCATATTGTTAAGGAGAGAAATGTTGTCTTGAAGGTTGATCTTCATAGCCTTCATTTTCTCCTGACTGCGCGTCGAAGTTTCCTGAAGTTGTTTTATTTTGACTGTTTGCTATGAAAATAGAGCACGACCAGTTAGAAAAACATTTCTTAAAGACTAGTAAATAAAACTGGTCGTAGGTAAAGAATTCTTATCTACTAAACGAAAGTCAAGCTTCTTGATTTCGTCATCATGGGAGGCAGCATCCCTTGCGCAATGCTCTTCCTATTGTTTTATGTTTTTATCTTTTTTCTTTGGAGATACGAGTAAGTTCGTTGATCACAAAGATCGTCGAATTGACCTTAGTACGAAACTTACCCATATCGACCTCTTTTTCTAAAAAAGAAAAGGAGTCGGAGAAGGAAAAGAAAGCTATCGAAATGAACAATCTTAAGTGAAATACTTACTGTTTATTTCATTCTGCAGCTCGCAAGCTGCAGAATTTGCCTCCTGAAGGTTCTTCAGCGGGTCTTCTTTTTCATCCTATAACCTTTGCGCCTCGGCTTTTACATAGTTGAGTGCATCGACTAAGGTTCTTTCGTCACTTTTAAAGCTACAAAGGTTAAAGTTGGCATGAGTATTGAACGAGTGGTCGAAACAAAAAAGACTACTCGTAACGGTAGCTTATCATCTCACTGTTTGTTCGTAGAGTTCAACCTTCTGCTTTCTCAGCAACACTAGTTGCTTGTAGTATTCACCAACAGTAGCAACTTGTTCGAGAGCTCTATGAACAAAGAAATACACAGTGAGAAAAAGGAAAAAACCAAAATATATAAATATTTGGTATCGAGTACTTACATCAATGGTTGTCCGAGCAAAATGGGCATACACCATCTTGGAATCCTCCAGTTTACGGAACCCGTCGACTTTGTCCCACCATATTATTTGAAGACGCTCGCCATCAAAAATATACCCCCTATTTGGAGTATCCTTAGGGTGTGGGACTCGGCCACGAGACCTAAACGAAGAGGACTAGACAGTCGATGGTCCAAAGAAATCGGGGAAGAGGTCGAAAGAGTCTTCTACGTCTTCTTCTTCGTTGTTGATAGAAGACACGACTCCACCTTGAGGACCAGGAGGAACATCCTCCACGACCTCTTTCCCGACACAGTGGTTGGAGCTCCCTGCTCCTGCTTGACTAGCTGATCCTGGTGAACGTAGGACTAAGTCCCTTGTCTGATTATTGAGATTCTCAACAATCGAATCGATCGCCAGAGCATCCTGGTCTTCTGTCTTTGCCGCCTCCTCTACGACCACCTCAGTGGTCGTGGTTGGTTCGGCGGCAGAAGCCTCCTCCTCTACGACCACCTCAGTGGTTGTGGTTGGCTTGACGGCAGTAACCTCCTCCATCATCACATCAGGGATAGTTGTCTCATCTTTGACCACCTCCACTGTCATCTCTACGACCACAGAGAAACCAATACTCCTACAGCTATAGACAAAACAACGATGGGCCTCTCAACAGAAGCATCCCCAGGGGCTGGAGAAGCAGGACTAAAACAATGAGAAAAAGGGAAGACATGTCAAACTGTGGAATTAAAAGGTAAATATAATTTCTAAACTTTTAATTTTACATACCTTGGTTTCCTGGATACGATCTTGAATCCAGAAGAAACCTTCCTCAAAGGAAGACTTCTTCTTATTCTTCTCTTCTTCGGCCGCCCAATTTTTGTGACACCTTCAGGCTCTAGAAGGCTTCTAGTGTCACGAGCTTGATAGGCCGGGAATTCTTTGACCACGTCTGGTCGAATGTCTTGAGGAAGAGCTGGGACCTCTACGACTATATCTGGTCGTAGGTCTTGAACGAGAGCTAGAGCTCCCTGAGCTATCTGCCCCTCTTGATGGTTAGAACCAGTTTCGACCACCTGAGGGACAGTGCTCGCCAAGACCACAGGCTCTACTGTTGCAAAGATAGCCTTCACAAAAGACATGAAACTTTTCTAGTGCTCATTTTTTATTTGCTTGACAAAGCCATGAGAAGCAGAAACTGAAATTTTTTTGATGTCGTAGTAGAAGGATACCTTGGTCTTGGGGGCTTTATGCTTAAGTTCTTCGACCACACCCCTTTTCTCTGTAGCGATCACATCTGCAAAGAACTATCTGATGGGAGTGGTCGAAGGAAGGGTGGAACTCGAGCCTCCATCCTTCTTCTTCTTCTTCTCGGCGGTCTTCACAAGGCAACACCTTTTGGTCAGGGGAATTATGTCTTCTTTTGACTCATCTTTGATAGCCTTTAATTCGACCTCTTAGTCGTCTTGACGGTCTGTCATACCTACTTTCTGTAAAAGTCAAAAAACAAATATTGTCAAGTGGTCAAAAAATTCGACCACTGAACCCTAAAGACAAAATCAAAATTTGATTACCTTTAGGCGTTCTTTCCTTTATTCCTCGGTTACGACCACCAAGATTTGAGGAGCTCCTGCTGTGGTCGTAGGAGCCTTCTCACAAATAAACTTGACTCGAGCGTCAATTTCTTTTTGTGAAAGATCTACGATTACAAAGATATAATCAACGATCATGCTCAAAATTAACAAAAAGAGCTAAGTTGATTATTACTTTACTTTCTCATAATCCTTGGTCGGGCCAGTAGTCCCCGAGTACTTCCACATGGGGTGTACTCGATCCTTCTGGGGACTAATGCGGTGCGTGATGAAGTCTCTCACCACGTGCCATCTTGTCAGCCCCTCTTCCCTCAAATCCTTGATGGCTTGGATGTAGGGGGTGATCTGGTTGAGGTCGCTTAGAGCCGAGTCCCAGACGAACTCTTCTATGCGGGCTTCCCCATGAAGAAAAGGCTATTGTGCTTGGACAAGGTCCAATAGAACCACCTCTTCTTCTACCTTGGCCATGATGACAGGGTAAACATATGAATGTACTCTCTCGACTTCCCGTCGTAGAGCTTTAGTCCGTAGCTGCCTACGATTTCGCTGTGCTTACCCATCCTGTAGTAATACAGGAAGAGATCCAAGTCTGGAAGAATTCCCAGATAGGCTTTGCACAGATAAACAAATACACTCAGCATTGTAATGGAACTGGGAATCAAGTTCACCAATTCCACCACAAAATGCGAATGCTGAAGTACGACAATAAGAAAAAGGGTGATTTGGTAGTCGAAAACTGCATTCGCAATACGTTTGGAATACTAAAATTGTGTCCTTCTCACCCGAGGGCCAATGTTGACCCTCACCGTTGGACCACTTCACCAAAGCGTGCCTCGGGATCTTCTCTGCTACAACCAGAGCAATCAACTTCTCCACATCCATTCCAGATTTCTGCCACTTGAAAACGGTCTGGGCCATTTTTCTGAGTGAGTTTGATTTTGATTTGGAAGAATTTGGGGGAAGGATTGCAGACTTGGTTAGCGATGGAGAGAACGGGAGCTCGAGAACAGTTGAAGCAAATGGGGAAAGTAAAAACCCTAAGTCACACCCTTGGTAGATATTTATAACCGCGGTTATGAGTTAAAGACCGTAGGAACTCAACAGTTACCACCCCTTTGGGAACCACTCCTAAAGGACAGATATCTGAGAGTCGTTTGGTATTCTTTAATCTGTCCATTAAAAAAAAATCAGTTCTGTCTTTTTAACTCAAGTAAAATTGTCTTTTTGACCAAGTCAATTTCTAGTCAAATAAAATACCAGTCGGAAAGACTCTGCTTCTGACTACTATTCTACGACCTTTTTTCCAACTAAGTTACTTTCACTTGAAGTTAGGGGACTAGATGATGAGGATTTAATAATCCTCAATTAATGAAATTGTTTGCCTGTAATTGTTATTATAGATAGCAACATCTTCATGTTATTCGTAAGGATACCCCTTATCATTAATAAGGGAGAAGCTTAGCCGAGTGGTTGTAAACTATTTTACGACCACCATACATGGTCGTAAGTACTTCCATGACTACCTAGTGGTCATAAGATTTCCTATGACCACCTCATGATCATAAGCCTTACTACGATCACTTTATGGTCGTAAGCTTTACTACGACCAGGTTAACTACGACCACTGTATGGTCAACAAAGCCTACAGACATGTGGGCCCAACCGATTAGGGACACTTATGCGATGTGTTTAATACACATAATAGTTAATATGTGATGTTATTCTCTGGGATAACTACACGTATTAAGCGTCTGTCTCTAACATAACTACAAGGCGATGTGAGAGGATTAGTCTCTGACAATAACCATCACTGAACGTGCGTATTTCATCAAACGATGAGACATCTCTTGATACAGGACAACTATCACCCCTTCACGTGCTATATAAAGAGTAAAGCCGGTGAACAGAGGACATCGACAGTGAAAACAAACCAAGACAAGATCAGTGGACAGAAGTCAGTAAGCTGTAGTTCTAGTTATTTCTTCCCTGTTGTAAAACATAGTCAATACAACAGCACAGAAGTAGAGTTATTATTCTCTCAGGAGAAAACCCAAACCTGTATAAAATCTTCGTGTCTTTTTATGTGTAGTTTAACTCAAGGAGAGTCTCCAGCATTCATTCATAAGATCGATACTAAACCATCGACAGTGTGTATATATGTGACTTGTTTGCTAATTGTAGTTGTTGACATGATGCTTTTTTAGGAGTGCCAACATGATGCTAGATGTGAGTATTGGACTGGAAGTGGGAGAGTAAGCAGGCACTCGGTAAGTTGAATTCAAGCGCTGCCTTTGTATTTCCATTCTGGCATTTTCTAGGCAGTTCTGAACTTGTAGATCCGGCCCATCCATTCAGGCTCTTGGTTCCGACTAGGGCATTTAGCGTTTAAATCCAATGCCTACTCCACTCCGTTACATAGAGGATATATGTCAATTTGGATAATGGCACCAACACCACTCAAAAGCATGATTATTTGTGTTGGACCAAAATAGCTACTAGAAGGGGTTGAAAAGGAGCTCACTCTTTTTCTCACAGGTGTTCAACTTCCTTTCCTCTCCAATAGCTATACAAAACTATCAAGATCAAAGGTCTCAAGATCATAGCGGGAGACTTGAGATGAAACCAAGAAAATCAGACTTCAAAGTCCCTCTGTCGGTCTGACTGCCAAGGCACGGCCAGTCTGACTGTCCTTTAGGCAGGATCTGACCGCTCCCCTCTGCTGACTATAAACAGCACGACGATGGATCCACAAAAAAAAAATCTAACTTTTGATCTAGTAATCCAAATCCCCTGAGGTTCCAGACATAGCTCAACTAGAAGATCAAGAACATATTCCAATTGAAAGATCGAGACAATCATCGTCAAGGTTCACGAATTTCTTGATTGAAGGCAAAAAGACTCAAAACCGATGGAAAACCTAAACTTGATATAAGGGTTTGCTCGTGGATGAAAGATGATCAAGATGTCTTTAGATCAGATCTCACAAGTTCTAGCAAGATAGATCACAACAAAAGACCAAAGCAAAACACATAGAACACAAGAACCCCAAAATCACCAAAGAGAGAGTAAAAACAAGAGAGAACTCATCTAGTTATTGTCATAGCAAGAAAAGGCTAGACAGTGGGTGCAACTTACCCTTTGTCTTGAGAGGAGACCGAACGAGGAGGAGCCAAAGACATATGTATGAGTTGTATTGCCTTGAGTGTTCATGAGAGGAACCCCCGCCCCTATGTACATGGCCTTGGGGCTTTATTTATAGGATGGCAAGGAGGGACATTTACCTTCTTACCCTCACAATGTTGAGAGAGAGATGGTATTTAGGTACATTTGCCTAAATACATTATACAGACTAGGTCTACATATGTACAGTATCCCGGGCGGCACACTGGTATTCCCGACGACCTTAGGGTGCGGGGCACCCCTTGGTGCCCTACTATGACAACTCCCTCGTCTGCATGGTCCGAGGTCGCAAGAATAGGTCCCGCGGTCCCGAGGGGCGAGTGGACGCAATCCTGTCGCCCCCGACCCCTCGGGAGTCGGGATATCCCGGGAGACGTCGGCATGGAGCCGCCACGCTGAGGCGGCCAACGTGGAGTGGCGGGATACCCAGGTACTGTCCCCCCTTCCGCTACTCCCTATGGATCATGCCCGCGACATGGAGTGGCAGGAAGGATTGATGTTCGTTTGCCTGAGGAGGCGACTACTTATATTTATTATTAGGCTCATTTGAGAGCCCGGAGCTGGCGAGGGGGAGGTGAAACTGATCGCCGTCCCCCAACCTTCTTTGATTGGACTCGTTTGAGAGCCCAAAGCTAGCGAGGGGGAGGCGAAGCCGATCGCCACCCCCCAATAATTTTTTGATTGGGCTCATTTGAGAGCCCAGAGCTAGTGAGGGGGAGGCGAGGCCGATCGCCGTCCCGCAATTTTCTTTGATTAGGCTCGTTTGAGAGCCCAGAGCTAGCGAGGCGGAGGCGAGGCCGATCGTCGTCCCCCAACTTTCTTTGATTGGGCTCGTTTGAGAGCCCAGAGCTAGCGAGGGGGAAGCGAGGCTGATCGCTGTCCCCCAACTTTCTTTGATTGGGCTCGTTTGAGGTCCCAAAGCTAGCGAGGGGGAGGCGAAGCTGATCGCCGTCCCCCAACACTTGTTTGATTGGGCTCATTTGAGAGCCTAGAGCTAGCGACGGGGAGACGAGTCCAATCACCGTCCCCCAACTTTCTTTAATTGAGCTCGTTTGAGAGCCCAGAGCTAGCGAGGGGGAGGTGAGGCCGATCGCATTCCCCCAACTTTCTTTGATTGGGCTCGTTTGAGAGTCCAAAGCTAGCAAGAGGGAGGCGAAGCCGATCGTCGTTCCCCAACACTTGTTTGATTGGGTTCGTTTGAGAGCCCAGAGCTAGCGAGGGGGAGGAGACGCTAATCGCGTCCCCCAACTTTCTTTGATTGGGCTCGTTTGAGAGCCCAGAGCTAGTGAGGGGGAGGCGAGGCTGATCGTCGTCCCCCAACTTTATTTGATTGGGTTTGTTTGAGAGCCCAGAGCTAGCGATGGGGAGGCGAGGCCGATCGTAGTCCCCCAACTTTCTTTGATTGGGCTCATTTGAGAGCCCAAAGCTAGCGAGGGGGAGACGAAGCCGATCGCCGTCCCCCAACACTTGTTTAATTGGGCTCGTTTGAGAGCCCAGAGCTAGCGAGGGGGAGGTGAGGCCGATTGCCGTCCTCCAACTTTCTTTGATTGGGCTCGTTTGAGAGCCCAAATCTAGCGTGGGGGAGGAGAGGCCGATCTTCGTCCCCCAACTTTCTTTGATTTTGCTCGTTTGAGAGCCCAGAGCTAACGAGGGGGAGGCGAGGCCGATCACCGTCCCCCAACTTTCTTTGATTGGGGGCCAAGCCTCCCTCAACTTTCTTTGATTGGGCTCATTTGAGAGCCCAAAGCTAGCGAGGGGGAGGCGAAGCCGATCGCCATCGCCCAACCTTCTTTGATTGGACTCGTTTGAGAGCCCAAAGCTAGCGAAGGGGAGGCGAAGCCGATCGCCATTCCCCAATACTTTTTTGATTGGGCTCGTTTGAGAGCCCAAAGCTAGCGAGGGGGAGGCGAAGCCGATCGCCGTCCCCCAACTTTCTTTAATTGGGCTCGTTTGAGAGCCTAAAGCTAGCGAGGGGGAGGCGAGGCCGATTGCCGTCCCCCGACTTTCTCCGCCGATATGCGATATGCGAGGTCTCTTCGCCGAGGCAAGGCACTCAAGGCTGGTCGCCAAGGCGGGGCCATCGAAATGGCTAGGACTTTGTGCGTTTGAGCGCGATATGCGAGGTCTCTCTGCCGAGGCAAGGCACTCGAGGCGAGGCCATCGGAACGACTAGGGCTTTGCGCGTTTGAGCACAATATGCGAGGTCTCTCCGTCGAGGGGAGGCACTCGAGGCGGGAGATTCCCTTGTCGCCGAGGTGGGGCCGTCGGAACGACTAGGGATTTGCACGTTTGAGCGCGATATGCGAGGTCTCTCCGCCGAGGGGAGGCACTCGAGGCGGGAGACTCCCTAGTCGTCGAGGCGGGGCCGTCGAAACGACTAGGGCTTTGCGCATTTGATCGCGATATGCGTGGTCTCTCCGCCGAGGCAAGGCACTCGAGGCGGGAGACTTCCTAGTCGCCGAGGCGGGGCCATCGAAACGACTAGGGTTTTGCGCATTTGAGCGCGGTATGAGAAAATCTCTCTCCGCTGAGGGGAGGCCCTCGAGGCAGGAGAGTCCCTAGTCGTCAGGGCGGGGCATCCGGAACGACTAGGGTGTGCCGTGTACCGGGGCTCGGGGTCATACACAGGGTCTTTGTTGCCACGGTGATGAGCTTATTTATGTCATCCTTGTGAGCTTATACCGGAGACCGTAGCCTGCAAGGTGTCATTTTGTCTTTGGTTGTTCGTATAATTTTCTCATTCCTTACCTGGGACTGCAGATTGCTAACAAGTGTATCCCCCACTACACATTGTGTGTACCGTCATGTTAAATTAAAGCCTCAAGTTCTGAACAATTTCAGCGAGTATAGACGGAGGCCCTCGACCAAACACACTCCTCTACACTCAACATGCAATGACTACAACCCGAAGCTAACAGTTGCAGCCGGAGCATCTGAAGTTGCAAATTTGGAGGGGAATCTGGATAGATACGTTAATATCACGAAGCATGGCAACTGGGATTCTCTGTTCGGAAAACTAGTAGAGCCATGGGATAACAGAGAAGTCTTAGAATTTTGAGGATTTTTATGTTTGGTGGCTGCTGCTAGCCCAATGACTGTGCATCATCTAACTATCCAAGTCCTCATGCTCTGTAATTTGCCTCGAACGTTCTGACATTATAGCTCGATCAACAGCGCCTGCCGTTTGTCGGCCCGACTAGTTATTATCAAGGGTATTGTGCGCATCATTGAACCCGAAATCGGCAGAAGCAAAGAAGAAAGTGCATGCAGGTGCTGACCTTGATAATGCAGCCCTGGAGACTGAGCTCGTGGACGACGATGCGTCTGATGCCGCTCTTCTCCTCCAATGCCGAGGGGGGTTGAAGCCGGGCCGGTGTGCTGCCGAAGGCGATGAAGGCGGCACCGAAGGCTTGTCGGAGGTGGTCGAGGTGGTGCCAACTGTTCCCGAGGCGACGCCGAAGTAGGCCAAGGTGGTTTCTCCGAAGGGTGTCGGCGGAATCCCGATGCGAGGCCAGAGCAAGGCGCGGGTGGTCCTTCGGCCGGACGCTCCTTCGGGTCTGCAGGAGCTTCGGAGATGATGCCGAGGATGGGTCTCGAGCCCGAGGGGCTCTTGTCGGAGGCGAGGGGGCCCGAGGGGGTCCCACGGTTGGAGCGGATCCAGCGGAGGCGACGCTGGCGAGGGCGCCCATGAGGAGTCTCTCGAGGGCTCCGACTTGGCCGAGGAGGTCTTGCACTGGGCCTCGCTTGGAGGCTTCGATCTGTGGCGACGCCAAAGGCAGATCTTCGAGGGGTGGCCGGCTCGAGTGGAGCTTGGGTGGAGTTGCCATGGTTGGAGGCACGAGGGGGGCTTCGAAGGTGGCGAAGATGCTGAGGGGCCGGGGGGTCCTCCGGAGGCGGTGGCTTTGGTCGAAGAAGTGGGAGGCCAAAGGTGGCGTGCTTCGGGTTTTGCCCCGAAGGGGATTCTAATGCCAAGGTGGAGGTGTGCCGGCAAAGTGGCCCGAGGTGGCTAAGCCACGTCGGAGGGGTGCCGAGGTAGGCCGGAGGCATGTGGAGGTTGCTCCGGAGGGCTCCCAAGGCGGCGTGGCCGAAGCCGCCCGGCGACTGGGTGGGCCAAGGGTCCGGAGGTGGACCACGGTGGGGCGCAGAGCCGAGACGGGCGACGCCGAAGGGGCTCGGGTGGCCGGCGGCTCCGAGGTGGCGCCAAGGCCGAGGCAAGTGGGGGCTAGGGGCCGAGCAGAGGCGGGTGCTCCTGACGGCCAGAGCCGGAGGCAGGAGCTCGAGGCGCGTCAACGAGGCGGCTCCCGGCGGCCATGGTTGGAGGTTGCTCCGGTGGCATCGAAGGGCAGAGGCAAAGGCGGCGGGGGGGGGGGGCGCCGAGGGGCTGTGAGCCGAGGCAAAGGGCACCCGTGGCTGCGGCTCCGGCGGCGATGGATGGAGGTCGCCCGAGGTGGCGCCAAGGGGGCTAGAGGCAGGGGCGCGCCCGAGGCCGGAGAGGAGGCAAGGGTGCGCCCGAGGAGGCCGAGAAGGTTGACGGGTGCTCCAGACGGCCGGAGCTAGAGACGGGGAGCTCGAAGGGGCGCTCGGTGAGGCGGCTCCGGGCAGGAGGCTGCTCTAGGGTGGCGCCAAAGAGGCCGGAGGCAGGCGGCGGGGGGTGTGCCCGAGGGGCCGGGCAGAGGCGGGTGCTCCAGACGGTCTGAGCCGGAGGCGAGGAGCTCGAGGGCGCCCGTGAGGCGGCTGGGCGCCATGGTGGAGGTCGCTCGGGTGTGGCCAAGGCAAAGGGGAGAGGGTGCGCCGAGGGGGAGCAGAGGCGGGGGCTCCAGACAATGGAGGCTCGGTCTTGTTCTTGTGGATTTTGGGGATGTGCTTCGGTTGTTATATGATGTGCTTCGGCTGGTATGGGTGAGCTGGCCTTTAATTTGTTGTGCTTGCCAGATGATGCCTTGGTGGCCTAGTGAGGCTTCTACCAAAAATGGGCTTCGGGTCCTTTTTTGTAGCCTTTTGTTCGGTCCGCACGGACGGCGCCAACTGTCATAACAAGAAAAGGTTAGATAGTGAGTACAACGTACCATTTGTCTTGAGAGGAGACCGAACGAGGAGGAGCCAAAGACACATGTATGAGTTGTATTGCCTTGAGTGTTCATGAGAGGAAGCCGCCCCCTGTACATGCCCTTGGAGCTTTATTTAAGGAGGACAAGGAGGGACATTTACCGTATTGCCCTCATAATGTTAAGAGAGAGAGGGTATTTAGATACATTTGCCTAAATACGTTATACAGACTAGGTCTACATATGCACAGTATCCCCGATGGCACACCGGTATTCCTGACGACCCTAGGGTGCGGGGCACCCCTTGGTGCCCTGCTACGACAGTTATCTTTGCACGAATTGATTGGATTGATATTAAGGATTTGTAGGTTTACAGTCACTCCACTATAAAAGATAAAAGCTCACTCATGAGTCATGAGCACCCAATTCCACAATTCTTCTCTCAATACATCTCTCTCAAACTCTAGCCTCCTCTATTCTCCCCACTTCCTCAAATCTTAAATTAGGGTTTTCAAGGCTTAGTTGTGCAAATCCAGCACCAACCCTTATATAGTGGAGGCTAGGTTTAGAGAGAAAACCTTAACGAGCACCCGTTAAGACCATACACAAACAAGTCTACACTGACACATGTTTCTCAAAGCATACATTCAAGTCTCATGAGTCCGTCTCTTCATGATCTTCTCCTTCTCATGACCTAAACCGCCTCTCCTTTACATCGTCTTGCATCGTGGTTTCTTCAAGGTCATCAACCTGGTATTTTGGTGAGATATCAAAATACCCCTTCTCGATCCTTCTCCATGACCGAGTTCAATTATTGTGAGGCAATCTCATACTTCGTTACGCGTAGGTTCATAAATGACTTTCCTCATGCTAGCAAGTCTCCCATTCGGCTCCCACCAGACCACCTTGGCACTTGCATCAGCCCAAAGTCACTTGATGCAACCCGTTATACCGAACTTCACGTTCGATTATTCATGTCCATCTTGTGCTATGCTTGAGTCCAACCACTTCACCTGGGATCCTCAATCGTTTTGGACCTTAGTTTTCCTAGCCTAGTCCCGATCATTCTCGTCGTTGACCGTAGATGACTCTAAGCATCTCCGCGCAACAATAAACCAAGAAATCGATTACAGGCACAAGTTCTTCGTAACTTGACCCACGTTTGTCAAAATATGCATCATGCAACACCTATGCACTAAATCCCATGACTTTGACCAAAACCACAAATTTAGCACCCTCACTGTGCATGAACTTGCCCTAGCCGGTCAGACTGCTGGCCCTCGATCGGTCAGTCTGCTAACCAAAGACCGGCTGACCGAACCTAATCAATCTACAGCTAGCCTGGTAACAGGGGACCGTTCAGACCGCCACTGGTCTGATCGCCAACCAACGGCTGGTCAAACCACTTTCCAAATCAGAAAACATCTCTCTTTGGACTTTTTGGCAAAACTCTATCTAGTTTCGAGTCCGGTCTCTATTTTCAATGGCATTTGGTGCAAATATATCCCCAAACACTTCCACACAAGTGTTTGGTGTCCATTTATCAAACCCTAGCATTGCCGGTCTACCGCTACCCATGGCTGGTCAGACCGCCCTACAGGGCCGGTTAGACCGCCGACCACCTGACAGCAAATCCGACAATTTGCTAAACTGAGAGTTTACTCCCCAAACTCCTCAACACTGATGTCAATTGTTCAACACCTAGATTAGGATCATACCCCCATGGTCTCCATAATTTGGTGAATACCACAGGCGCACAATAGCCCATTGTATGTGAGAAGGGCTGGTGTTGTAGTAGAGTTGGGAAATGTCGGCTCCTGACGGTGAGCTAGGTGGGAGACTGTAACATCCCAAAAATTTGGTCTATTTTAAAAGTTTTTTTTTTAAAAAATAACCATTTGAATTTTTCTGGTAAAGTTAAAAGCTTAATTGAATTTTCAGAGTTCAAAAACAATTTAATATGAATAATGTCAACATCAACTATTATAAAAATTATTTTATTTGGGTTTTATGTGCTTGGATATATATCCTAGATTTTTCTAGAATTTATCTGAGTGCATTTGCTATTTTCTAAGTTTTATTTGGAGTTTCGCTAGTTTCTAAAAAGATATATATATATATATATATATATATATATATATATAAAATCTCGAAATCGTTTTGGGCTCAATTCCTTTTACCCAAATCTTTCCTAACCCTTGGCCCACCTTTTCTTTTCTTTTATTGACTCATTTTCCTTCTCTTGCTTTCCTTGGCGTGGGCGAAGCCAACCATTGTCGCTCCTTTTCTTTTCTCACGCACGCTGTGGGCCTCTGCCACTTTCCGTTGTGCAGTGTGATCAAACCCAAACCGAGCCGCCATTTCATTTCTCGGCCAGTCGCGCATTCTTTCCTTCCGGCAGTCCGCTTGTTTTCCTCTTGCGTCAAAGCCTAGCCATCGTCTTGGCTTTTCTCCGTACCTTGGGCGCCATTTCCTTTCGGCCCTTCTTTTTCCTTAATTGAGCGCGTTTCTCATTCAGGCTTGCAGTGAGCAACCATCGGCCCCATGTTCCTTCTGCTCATTTCGTTTCTCAAGACAGGCCCAAAGCCGCTTGTCTTCTTCCTCTTTTTTTTTTTGCCACGCGTCTCACCAAAGCAAGAGCCCTTCCTTTTTCGGTGGTTTCCGACTTGTGGCCAGCGTGAAGCGGCAAGCAAGTCGTCTTCAACTCGAGACGTTTTCTTATCCGTGTCCGACTCAAACGCAGAGCCGCTGGCCTCCCTGGGACCCCTCCCCATCCAACCCTATTTAAACACCCAATCGCGTCAACTCGATCACCTTGTTAATCTCCTCCGAAACCCTAACTTGCTTCGCGGGATTGCACCGCCTCTTCATCGAATCAGGCCCTAGAAGTTCAGCGTCACCGAAGCTTTCTCCATCATCTTGCGCCGCCGTTGGTGAGTCGTCGTCTCCATCGTCGCCAGCCTTGAGATCGCCATCGCGTGGCCTACATGATGCGCACTTCCTTGTGCCCGGAGAACCCCTGTGGAGCTTCACCGCCGTGCAACCCCGCCGCTTTTCTGGGCACCGCCGCCGTCACGGTCATCTCCGGTGCCAATTGGCCGCGTCACCGAGTTCCCCGTAGCGCCTCGCACTTTTATGCCTCCGTCGTCCGGAGAATACCATCGCCGAACCCCGTCCAGCCTTGACCGTCGGCGAGCCCCTATGTCCTTGCCACCTCAGCGCCTTGTCACCACTTTTGCCCTCGTGTCATCCGCGTTGGCGCCACGTACACGCTTGCGTGGCGGTTCAGCCCTAAACCCAGATCCGATCTTGGGTCAACCCAGTTTACCATGAGCCCTTTCTCTGCCATGTGGTCCCCATGGGTCAGAGCTGCTATTTCGTGAGCCATACACCCATAGACTCTTAAACTCTTGAGTGGACTTGGTCTATAGTCCGAGGGCCCACTATCAGCCTCACTAATGGTTTTCCGGATTTATTTTTATTGCTGAAATTCGGTGCTGACGTCAGTGTTGCATCATAATCCAGGTTTTTCAATAGAAAAATAATTCGGATTAATCCATAAATCCTTTTTAGGGTTATTTCTTGGGTTTCAATCTTCCAAAGCTCATATCTTTTTTATCCGAACTCCGATTTAGTCCATTCAAATTCCTAAATTCATCTAAATTCAAGATCTAGCTATCTGAGATTTTTATTTAATTTTTGGAGTTTGTCTTGCCTCTGTTATTTATTTATTTTGTTTATTTTCCTTGTTTGCGATTAGACATTGATACTTCGGGAAGCTTTGAGCAAGGAGGAGCATACCAAGATCAAGATCAATCTCAAGATTTATTCCAAGGCAAGCTGTAGACCTTTGATCATATTGAACCTATTATTTCAAAAGTATATTGTTTTATACAATTGCATGCTATTTTTATACAAATTATTTTGGGTTTAGTTATTACCTATTGTCATTATGCCTCATTTGATTATTTGAATGCCATGAATCCTTTGTCACCTTAGCATGGGTAATTTTAGTTGGACATATTCATATTGTCAACATGGGTAGCGTATTAATGCTTAGTTCAGCTTAGATACGATGGGTTTATCATCACATGTGTCACAATGTTTAATCTTGACTTAATGATATATGGAATCGTGGTGGTGAGCCACTCTTGTTAAAATTTGTGGGTACCATGACGGGGTGAGTCATGGGTCTTGGTTAAACAAAATGGTTTTCACTCGGGCGAGTGGTTGGTGGATAGTGAGGGTGCGGGTTTAGCACGGATTGGGTTTGTGGTAGTTTCGCCTGAGTAACTTATCAAGGACTTAATCTTGTGCGCCATTGAACTAGGCCTTAACCGTACAACCACAAGTCTGGTATGGGACGGACCTGGCTGACTAATTAGCAATATCTTAATTTCGATTCTCATGCGTGGGAGCGTGAGTTGCGAAAACGATTCTCACAGCGCAAGAGGGGCCCCGTCTGCAGTGGAAAGACATTCGTTGAAACCTTAGCGGACGAATTGGGTTAAGAAGGAGCTTTGTAAAAGCCTTGTGATGATCACTTAAGTCGCACACCCAAGGAAGTGTGGTCAGACTCTTTGAGTTGATTAATCTCTTGTGGGGAAAGCTGTACAACCTCTGCAGAGTGTAAAACTATTCGAATAGCCGTGTCCGCGGTTATGGACGTGCTCGGGGATTTCACACGGGAGATAGAGTTTCTTTAAAATGAGTCGGAGTGTTGATGGGAAGTTCACTTGATGAATATAATGTTTGTTTGGTGAACATGTCATTCACTTGGTGGTTTGTGTCGATTGGTGAATAAGTGATTCACTTATCTTTGGTTTGGTTGGGAAGTGAATGGGAAGTTCACTGGTCGTTTCAAAGAAACTGTTTAATTACTTATTATTGTTTTCAACTACGCATTTCAATCTATTTATTGTATTTATCGTAAATGTTGCTTTCTACAAAAGAACCATACAGCTAACCTTGTCAAGCCATACATGAATACTATTTGCATAC
Organism: Phyllostachys edulis; assembly: GCA_036346405.1. Classification (NCBI taxonomy): domain Eukaryota; kingdom Viridiplantae; phylum Streptophyta; class Magnoliopsida; order Poales; family Poaceae; genus Phyllostachys; species Phyllostachys edulis. Next base: position 38,886,258 of record CM070546.1, on the reverse strand, counting down.
ATTTCCCTACGGTTTGCTGAGTACATTCAAAAGTACTTATGGCTTGTGCCCTCTATTTAAATCAGCAGTTGAAGAATATCAAGCTGCCCAAGAGTTCTTCCAGAAAGAGGACTATGAAGGTTTTGCGGATTAGGATGCGTTCTCCACTCGATTGCCTGTGGGCATGTTGATTGGCCATTTGAAGAGTTTTGTTCCGCTGCAAGAGTTTTATTTGTTTCTTTAGCCCTGCGTGGCAAGTTAAGTAAATGTTGACCATAAGGTCCAGTTTTTATTATTATTTGTTACTTTGAGATCTTTTTAGTTAAATCGAATAAATGGATGGTATTTTATCACTGTTTCATGTGTGAGCTAGCTACTGATCTGGGACTAGTTCGGAAAACACAGAGGGTTTCTGAGATGTATTTTCGGGTCCCGACAGAGACTCGAGGATGGAGTTACGACTACTGAGGTCTTGGGCGAAGCCTGCCTATGTCCGCGAGACTTTTCCTTTTTCTTTTTTCATAGTTAATTGACACCATAATTGAACGGCAAAGGCATCCAAAAATGAGACCTGACTTGACATGAAGTATGGACCATGGAGAACAAATTAAATTTATTAGCGAGGCTTCCAAATACAAGTTTTGACGGCCCATAAAAAAAATTACAAAGCATATTTGACAGAAAAGAATTTGCTATGTCATTTCTACCATTCTTTTACCAGTCAAACAATATACAGATTTGAGAATAACCTACAAATTGACACAGCTACGGCCTACAAGATAACGAGAGAATAAATTATGGATGCTAACTTAACTGCTTGTAAAATCTACGACTTCTAACGTCTTTATCTCGGAGATTTTGTGGAAATACATCTTCCACACAAGATAAGCCTTGATACAGCTCGTGACCTTCGAGTCCTGACCCTCAATGAAGAGAGCTGTGGAGAAATGATTGGATGAGCAGGAGAAGAAAAAAATACTTTATCACGTATAGGCAGGGCTATAATTTAAGCAGGATTCATATACTCTTGCGCCACTTGGTTACACACATAAGCTATGTGGTGAACACCATTTTTTGTGTTCTACTATCCTATCACTATTAACCAATGAGTCTACACTATTGCTAATGTTCACTTTAAAATCTACAGTCGTACCAATCTGATGCAAAATCCCACAAGAATGCAAGAGGAATTGAATTTATATGTGGAAAATCAATCGTGGGTGCAATAAAATGATGACAACTCTTCATTTCAGAATCCAGATTGCTCCTCTTGTTTGGCACTCTATGGATGTAACCCCTTTTCTTTCCATTTCCATTTGGGTTTCTCGTTAAATATTATATTCATTTGAAAAAATGTCTATATTCTTTAGAGAGATATTTTACTCAAGGTATGACCAAAGGAAAACAATCAAATCCAGCTATGCATGGTCAGTTCAAAAGAGGTCTACTTACAGGTTTCAAGCTAATTAGATTCCAGATATCATCTATTGCAAACACAACTAACATGGTTCGTCTCTGTAGTTCCATACGCACAGATGAGTAAAAAAGACCAATATGCAAATTAGTTAGAAGGGAAAAACTGATACAAGTTAACGTTCCACATTGTATTCAGGACCCACTAGCACTGATTTCAGTGAGGACACATATTATGACATAATACGGATGTGAAAGATTACCTTCCGTCGAGTCCTTGAAGCTCTCCAACAAAGTATACTCCTTGATCTAGGCTCCAATCTCCTGTGCACAAACAATATCTCGATGAAACATCATATTCTAAGCAGTACAAATGCATAAGCCAAATTGGCAAAATGAATATGACTGAAGAGGTATATTGTTACATAAATGATTTCTGAAGTCTCTCATAAAGTCATAATATGTGCTGGTATAGAGTATTGACTACTAACCATGCCTAACAGCCCTTGTGATTACAAAGAATTATTAATGTGTGATATTACCATTGATGTTATTGTTTTCTACAATGCAATGGATTAAACAAGTTGTAACGTAGTGACATGTATTTATTTTAAGAATGCAAACGCTGGAGTATTACTCCCTATATTTTAGAAAGTTTGAGAAGCATGAGTCGATCATAAGATAGTGTCACTTACAAATTCTCTTGTTCCAGCTTTTCTGCAATTGACATAGCTTTTCGTCTAGACCAGCCTCCTCGTTGAGAACAGGCTTCTGCCTTACCAATAACATGAGCAAGAGACACCTTGCCTTTTACTATGCTGTTCTGTCGACGCTGTTTATTTACATTTCTTCCTCCTCGATTAACCATGCTCTCTTGGTTCGAAGATGACAAAGCTTCTTCTTCCCATACATTCTCCTTTCTTCTTTCATTTATGTCAAGAACACCGTTGTTTGTTTCAACAGGCCAATGCATGTGAGAAGGTCCAACTTCAATGACTTCACCTTCTGTCAATATATGGGGATCAGATTGCATCCATCTGGTCTTACTAGAGCTAGCTCCCTTCACAACACTGTCTTTTTTAAGCCTCCTAATGAGATTCTCACCTCCAGAAGTGAGCGGACTATGTTTAGTGAAGGACCTTCTTAATGTCATGTTGGAAGTGTCATTCTCCGGGTAAGTAAACATGGATGGATCATGACCCGCTCTCGCACCATTATTTGATTCATATCGGATTTCAAGTATTATAGCAGAACGAAGAACAGACTCGAATGCCTGCAGAATCTGTCCTCTGAAGTTTTCAGCTTTGGACTTATTGACACGTGAGCTGAACATAAGTTGCACTGTCGGTGCTGTACGAAGAAAAGAAGCTAATGTTAGAAAATGATCTGTTAGAAAGATAGGCTAACCATGCATTACAATAAGTATCCCAATAAAACACCATATAAAGGTATAAATTGAGTTCGGCAATGTCAAGTCAACTAATTAACCGTTGTTAAAAGTAGTAGAGCTTAACATATTTGTCCGATGAAATAAGAATTCTACATAGCACAACTACAGGCTGGCAAGCTTAACTATGATTTCCTTCATACATCGCTACTTTCCTTCATACAATTTGACTTCAACAAAATTCTAATGTGCGCCTATAATCAAAAGGATTTCATCAACCCAAGAATGAAGTTTGGTACCTTGTTTAGAGGAAATATCGTAGTTACCTAGCCAGTTAGCCTAGATGCAAGTTATCCATGATTACTGAAACTGATTTCAACAAAGTGCCAAGAATTACTTGAATCGCCAATATTGACATATAAAACCAAGTGACAACTGTCCTATTGTCTGATTACCATGTTTGCACAATACTACATGAGGTTTCCCTCTCTGTTTTGTAATTACTAAATCTGTATATTTCGTCTTCTAGCACAAAAAGTAAACTTATCCTCATGTAAACACTTTGAAAACTGAAATGGATGTCAGGAATCTTGCCTGTGCCTAGGCTGATGGAACTTAGCCTTCCCTCTTTGCCCATCATTTTTCTCAGTGTATCTGACTGAATACTCTCAAGAACAGCTTGCCAGATCATTTCATTTTCGGTTTTGTTTTGCTTAGATCGTTCATTTGCTTTGCCAGCACTGGCTGACAAGACATGGCTATTTGCTGTATGTTCAACAGGTCTCCTTTCCCCATAAGAGGTGCTTGCCACATTACCATTATGCCCAGTAGCTGAGTGCATTGCTATATCCTTATCAGGAAAAGAACCAGCCAACACACCGTGGTTGAAACTCGTACTTGTTGATGAACTTGGCAGCACGTACTGTTTATCAGGAGCAAGCTGAAGAAGAGCAGCCGTAAGCCATGTTGTCTTGTCATTAGAGACCCTCAACTGCTTTTCAGCTTCAGATAGTGTTTTCAAGGCCTGGCGTAGTTTTTCCATATCGTCTTTTGACACTGAAATTAGTAAACCAAAACACTGCATTATGTGGATGTAAAATCACTAATGTAAGAGAACAGAGGGGAAAAGCAAGTTAGCTAGACGAGTGACTTGATACTCTTAGCAGAGATAGCCAAGATGTAAAAACAGTATATATTTCTTTTTAACTATCTGATGGTTTAAAAGACTATCCGTTGGTTAAAAAATGTTGTTGCTTACGGGTTGGACGTTTGAAGAACTTTCTTCGTAGTTTTTCTCGTGTGAATGTATAGGAACCAGCAAGGATGTCAGTAATTATTGTGGCAAGTTGAGACATAAGTGCCAAAGGCTCGACTCCGGTTTCTGTGATGTCTCGTAATGTCTTCACTGTGTTTACAGTGTCAGCAGATAGCGCCAAATCAAGCAAATCAACCAGCTTATCATCAGATACCAGACCAACCTGTGAAATGAACAAGCAACAAACGTTTTATTGTTGTCACAAAGTAGAATTGCAAAGAGAGAGAGAGAGAGAGCATGGTGTGACAACAAAATTATGACTCTGACAGGGGCTTCAAATTTGGTTACTTCCTTAGGTTCCTAGAACTAAACTTGAAACCACATGTTCAGCCAAAAAGCAAGATAAATACTAAATTCATATCAAAGGATAAGATTCATTGTCTGTGCCGATTATTCCAACTATGTGCCATTTAGATTATATGGGTCAGCTGAACTTGCATACTACTCCTATCGTTACTTCCTTAGTTAGGGTCCTAGAACTAAACTTGAAACCGCAGGTTCAGAAAAAAAGCAAGAAAAATACTAAATCCATATCAAAGGATAAGATTCAGTGTTTGTGCTGATTATTCTAACTATGCATCTGTGCTATTTAGATTGTATGGGTCAGCTGAACTTGCATACTACTCCAATCTAACTAACTTTATGACATATTTCAAAATTGCACAAAAGTACCAATGTCCAAACTACAAATATTATGATGCTTGCGAGATATCTTACAAGTTCTTGGACAAGAGACAAAGAAATCCTCTGCCCCAGCAAACTCAGCTGATCAAGAGTCATCTCGGCATCCCTCAATGATCCATCTGAACGGGATGCAATTAACTTCAATGCATCCCTATCAACATCTAGGCTTTCGCTGGTAGAAATCCACTGCAATGTGTTGACGATGTCACACTCCTTCAACTTGGGGAAAAAGAACTTCTGACATCTCGACAGGATGATATGAGGAAGGTCGAGGCTGGGACTGACGAGGATAAACACCACACGGCGGGGCGCCCGGTCCACAACTTTCGAGATGACGCTCCAAGTGTCGGCTGGCAATGTATCGCAGTCATCAAATATAAACACCCTGTAGTGCGATGGTGCCGGTGAAAGCATGACATTGTCGAGGACATCCGCAATGCCATCCATGTCGATGTTGCCAACGGGCCCAATCTCCATCACACTCCTGCTCTTGCCAAGATTGAACGCGATGCACGAAGTGCACGAATCACAGGGCCTCGGGTGCTCGGCGGAATGGCAGTTCAGCGCCTTGGCGAAGACGCGCGCGCACGACGTCTTCCCTGTACCGTGCGGCCCGTAGAAGACGTATACCAACCCAATCTTCCTCCTCAGGGTGGCGTTGGACAGCGCCTGCACCACCAAGCTCTGCCCAACCACGTCCTTGAACGTCCTGGGTGCGAACTTCTGCGTCAGGCTCCGGTGTCGCCCGCGGCCTCTCTGCGAGCCCCGAGACTTCTGCCCCGACCGCGCCTCCGACAAGAGGTCGGAGTCCATCTCGCTGCTCTGGTTGGAGAAAATCCCGAGCTCCCCGGAGTAGCTCCCGGCGATGCCACCAATGCCGTTGCGCGCACCGGAGGCGGTCGCCTCAACGAGCAGAGGCAACGCGTCGGAGTCCGAGCTTGTCGAGGAGGCCAACCTCTCGGACTTAACGGGGAAAAGCGAATGCGACCCGTTGAGGTGGCCGCGCGAGGCCGCGGCGGCGGCTTCGGATTTGCGCCCCGCCGCTGACTTGGGGTCGGAGAGGCCGCACGAGAGGCTGCGGCCGGCCAAGTCGAGGATAGACTTGCCGCGGTGGTGGAGGCGCGACCAGTTCCATGGAATGCCGCACATGTTGCGGGAGTCCTGCGACACATGCTGCTGCAGCTCCTCGTCGTCGCGGAAGAGGTACTTGTTGCCGCAGACGGCCTCCTGGGAGCTGGAGTTGACGGAGAGCGCCGCGGCGGCGGCGCGATCTGGAGCCTTACTGGCGGTGGCGGCACGGCGGCCGGCCCCGCGTTTGAAGCGGCGGAGCGGGCGACGAGCGGGCTTGGGGTGGGGGTGGGGATTCTCCGCGAGCTGGTCGAGGAGCGTCTTGAGCGCCCCGGTTGTTGTGGCGCTGAGTCTGGACTTGGCGGGGAGATCGACGTCATCGTCGGTGTCGGCGTCGGGGTCGGGGTCGGCCGCCACCTTGGAGGACTCGACGGAGCGGCGCGTGGACGGGTCGCGGAGCGATCGGGAGCGCTGCAGCGCGAGGAGGTCGCGCATCAGTGCCGCCGACGCCACGGCCGTAGGGCTCCGCCTCCGCCCCAACGACGACGCGCCTCCGCCTCCACCCCCGTGCGCGTGGTGGTGGCGTAGGTGGATGCAGTTGGTGAGGTGCGCGTGGCCGCGGAGGTGCCCGCCGCCCCCGGCACGGTCGGGCGCTGGCATTGCGGCTCGGCACGGCACGTACGACGGTACGAGCGCGGCACTGGTACCGAGAATTTGAGATGCGAAAAGGCCCCCTTGCGCTAAGCCAGTTGGGTCTGGGAGTCGGTGCGCGCGCGCGAGTGATTATGGCGGTTATGGTTCGGAGATTTTGCCTTTTTGGTTGGAGCCTGGAGGATTTCACGGGAAGGGGGAGAGGGAGGGGGAGTGGGTGGGTGGCGAGTGGGCTGGCCTCGTCTCGTGCCGGGTGTGGGAGCGGGCGGTGCTTTCGGGGGTCGCGCTCGCGTCGCCGGGGCAGGAGGAGAGGAGAGGAGCACGGCCACGGCACGGGGGAATGGATTCGCCTCGGCGCCTTGGGGCCTGGGCATCCGCAGCGGGGGCGGTGCTACGGGCACCAAGCCCCGGTTTGGCACAAGCGGGTGGCTGGGAGCGTTTTCACTGTTGCACTTGCGGCTTGTTGCTGGAACACTGGTGTAATTGTCGTGTCGTTCGCAGCAGCTGTGTTAATAGTGAGCTGCAGTTGCACAAGCTGATGGTAAGACGCCTACTAGCGTTCAGCACTCCAGTAGTGCAGCTCCGTTTGTACTGCTTGTGTTTCCATTGTGATTATTAGCTTTCTAAGCTGCTGCTGATGCGTCGAAAGCAGTCGGGCGCGTGAGGTGTTGCACACCGCGTGCGCAAAGCAGCCATCTCGCCTGTAAATTGTGCGCCGGTGGCATACGTTGTTTTCCCTTCCTTGTTGGTACTACTTCCAGCGCGCGCTTCACCTCCGCCATACGTCGGGTAAGCGGATCGGACTGTACTGCCGGAGCGTGGGGCCTTGGAAGGACAGTAAGTCAGTAATCACGCTGGGGAGTGGAGTCCACCGGGTGAATTTGATTGCGATCGCAATGATTCGGGCGGGTCGGGCCGGCAAAGCCGCATCAGCGAATGCCCCGGCGGATAACGACGAGAGGGGAGCGGCAGGGAGCGCCGCACGTGGCTGGCTGCCCAGCCGAAACGGGCTAGAAGCGCGGAAGGAAGCGTTCAACCCACCCGCGCGAGGCGCGCGTAGGAAAAGAAATGCCCGATCAGGCGCATCCTCCGCGACGATTCCCTTGACTGTTTGACACGGCGTTTGCTAAGAGCATCTTAAACCATCTCCAATGTTGTATTTTTAGCCAGTTCAAATGAAGAGAGAGAAGTTATTAAATCGATTCAATACATTGGGGGTCGATTCCAACAAAAAAATACATAGAACCGAACTCTACTTAGGAATCGATTCAAAGCATTAAACAACTCATATGAGCATTAAATAACTACATAGAAAAGAGTGCATTTGAGAGAGGTTATTATTATTTTGTGGTTTTTTAATGTAACATGGGTCCCAATTATTAGTAGGAATCGGTTCACTACATTGGAGAAAAACAAGCTCAGTTCTTACAATGCTTACGTGGCATAACTTTGAATCGGCGTCGGTCCTAAATCGAAGCACGCCGGCAGCGGCAACCCAGGCTCACGGATCCGACTTTGACTCCATCTAGGGATGCAAGTGGGGCAGGTCTGTCTGCTAAGCCTCAAGCTCGCTCCGCAAAAACAGCCCACTAAATAGTCCGTAACAACCCACCAAATCATAGCATTCTAAAGTAGACCGACCCGCATTGCCTGCTGGGTCATTGCCAACGGGTGACGAGGTGGAGGTACTCCACCCAGTAGCCGACGAACCAGCCGTGCACGCTAGACGACACGTTGACTACGCAGCCCTGCACGCCTATCATTGCTGTCGCCGTCATCTCTGCCATCCTCCCCAGCAGCAACTTGGTCAATAGGAAATGCCTTGAATTCGCACCCAAACGAACCACATCGATTCTTTAGTTCGATGAACCTCCCAGGCACCAACCACTGCGTCGCTGGTGAGCTCTATGCCGCCGCTGGCTTGATCTGGCCCGTCCAGGAAGAGATCCTTGGGGACGCGAAAGGTGTCGTACACGTAGACGGCGGCGGCGCCGAGGGCGAGTGCGGAGAAGATGAGTGATCCCACGGAGGTGAGGAAGATGACGAATGCGGAGGCGGCGATGAGGCCCATGAGGGTTTCCCTATCGGAGAAGGCGCAGCCGCAGGCGGCTAGCGGGGGTGCGTCGGTGGGGTGGAGGAAGTAGAGGAAGCACCAGGCAGCGAGGAGGGTGGCGTAGGAGAGGGGGTGGGTGAGGAGGGAGGAAGCAAGGGAGAGGGCGACGATGGCGATGTAGTTGACGCGGAAGTAGGGGAGGTTCTTGAGGAGGCGGGCGGTGGCGTCAAAGGGATTCGGGGCGGGAGAGCGCGGTGCGGTTGAGGAGCTTCGGCCAGGGGTAGTGGCGTCGGTGGTAGGAAGGAGGGGAGGGGAAGCCGCGGCCATGGCGATGGGTGCACTACTACAAAAAGGCTAATATTGGACGCCTTATCACGCATATTGACCAAAATCGCTCAGATATATGCAATCACGACGGTTTTGGTTTAGAGACCGCTCAGATATCGGCGCTAAAAACCGTCTTCATGAAGAGGTAATATCACGACGGTTCATAGCTAAACTCAGATGTGAATTATCACGAGCGGTTATTAACAATAACCGCTCGTGATAATTCTACATATCACGATTTATTTTTAACAAAGAATCGCTCAGGAAACATCACAAACGGTTCTAACAATAACCGTCATGATAATATCGCTCTGACTCTCGATTGAAGCCCGATGAGTTTCTTCGCTGTCGATACGCGCGTCTCTTCGTCGATTCAAAGTCATGTCACGTAAGCATTCTAGGAACTGAGCTTGTTTTTCTCCAATGTAGTGAACTGATTCTTGCTAATAATTGAGACTCACGTTATATTAAAAAACCACAAAATAATAATATCCTCTCTCAAACGCACTCTCTTCTATGTAGTTGTTTAATACTCATATAAGTTGTTTAATGCTTTGAATCGATTCCTAAGTAGAGTTTGGTTCATGCATTTTTTTGTTGGAATCGACCCTTCCAATGTATTGAATCGATTCAATGCCTTCTCTCTCCTCATCTGAACCGGCTAAAACACAACATTGAAGATGGTCGAATGCAGTATATGCTCCTAACGACACTAGCACGAGTTCCTTTAAGTGATTTTGCAGCAATTCCAATGTTGAAAAAAAGTAGGCCACAAGACTTCCAAGACTTACGTGGACTTTTTTTTGCGGACTTTTAAGTATTATGACCAAAATTAAAAGTTGGTCGTTGAAGCCGGACTTAGCCTAACATTATCACACAGAGTAGTTCTACTAGTACGTATATCATTTTAGAGTACAATTTAAGTCACCATTTATGCTGCATCGAACGGAGCCTAGATACCTGGACTTCGCAAGGAGAGGAGACGTGCCGCCGATAGCAACGCTCCGGAGAGACATTGAGTATCTGCAGCATCAATCGTCTCTTGCCGGAACTGCGCCTGGCAAGGAGGCGCTGAAATCAAGGAGCCCCATGCCATCTTGCAGTCCGAGCTGCCGCCCTCCAGTACACTTCCAAACTCAATGGAGAGTGACATATACAATCATTCGTTCCATCCTTCTCTTTCTTTCAGCAGCAGTAATAAAGAAAACCGAGGTGTATCTGAGCTTTGAGCGATACCAGAGCAGAAGGACATGGAAATTATTGTTTCCAAATGCCCACTGACGACTGCTCAGTTCGTGACGGACGCGGAAAACGAGCAAACCAATAGCTGCGTACTGCAGTGCGGTACTGTAGCAGTACATAGCATCAGCGAGCCTTTGTGCGGACATGATGGCGCAAAATAACTATGCTGCTCCTAGTATTTAAGCACCAGTACGGATCATCTGTCACTATATATTTAACTTTCCTAACAGAAAATCGATCAAGATTATAGTGTCGGACGAATAATAAATCGCTTCGCCGTCGCATATATACAGCAGGTAGAGCGTTAGGGCATTTCCTGGCCGCGAGACAAATCTAAAAGCTTTTAGGTTACTCAATCTCCTGAACGCGACATCCTCTCCATGAAATCTTAACCACCACCGTACCATAATCAAGCAAGCAAAAAGAATCCCTTTTTCTCTAACAAAAGTTGTTGGTAGAGACACATCTAAACTTAATTACTATCTAAATCTAGGACACTATGATGAGAGGTTGGGAGTATGATAATATGTTCTGCATGTGGATAAGTTGTGGCTACCATAAACTAGAGTAGTTAGCAGTAGGCAGAATCCTGTCTAATCCCATCTCTGCGTAAACTAGCAGTTCAGCTGGGACTTGGGAACCAGTGCTCCAATCAGCCGGCGCTGGATGCCCGACTCTGCATCGTGTGTGCCGCAGAAGTATGCTTTTCGCATCTCCATGCACTGCATCTCGGCCGGATAAAAGTAGCTTTTGCAGCTCGCGCGCACACTTCACTTCACTGGCCAGTTTTTTTATTCCTCCTGCCTACCCTTTTGCGTTCCATGACGAGTTTTTTTGGTTTTGTACTGTTCCCTGCAACTCGCCGTAAGAGCATTTACAACAATACACCTGCTACCATTAAGAAGCGACGCCACATCAAGATTTTGATGATGGGGAGGAGAGAGAGTGAAGTTGTTTTATATGAAGAAACTATGAGATTGTTAATACCAAGACGTAAAGTAACAACTAGTAATAACAAAATACTCTATTGGAGCCTTTAGTTGTTACTTAAACATTCATTTTGTGGGTCCCACTGCCTACCAACATGCTTGTAGCAATTAAGTCTTAGATACAAGCTTAAGAAACAATCTATTGGAATGATTGTTTCTTGTTATTAGATTGAGATCTCTCTCTCTCTTAGAATAAACCAAAAACAACCTATCAGAGATGCTCTAAACTGACAATTGGATCGGAACAAGTGTACGGGCTGCAAATTTGAAATGGCCTGGTGTAGCCCATGTATTTTGTGTTTTTTTTTCTGTTAGTGTTTTTTAGTATTAAAACCTTGTTACTAGTATCAACGTGTTTATAATGTGTGTCCTGGAATCTACACTATGAAGCTGACCGTACCAGTATTTTTTCCCTTTATGCGGTGGAGGCTGACGGGTTATCTGAGTTTGTTCAAGTTCTTTGCAAGAGTTATGCTCTAGTCTTTGATTATTTGTTAAGATTAAAAGAGGTTAAAAGCACTCTTAAAACGGCGCCCTATTTAACCTGCCAAAGATACTCTACACAGCATGACAGCACTGCAAGCCAAGAAGCATCCTAGGCTCAGATCGAGTGGACCGTCAAACTACGCCACTCCACTGCTATGAACTACCAAGCGTCTACAGCCTGATCCTTCACCTTACACGAGCCCAAAAGTTGGGATCATGTGATCTGGAGAACATAAAACTCGAGCCCTACTCGGATCTCAGATCCGGCATACATAGGCACACATGGAATCCTAGACAAATCATTTGTAATGCATGGTCCTACTCATGGAAAACTTTCTAAACATAGCGACGTTTAATTACCTAACGACAATATCTAGGTAATTGGATGTCCTGACGCTCTCCTTGCATCCATATTTTTTAAATTTGCATGGGCTCAATGAGGTTGCCCGTAGCTACTGTCTCATCCTTCTCATGCTGTGTAGACGACCCCCCAAAAGTGGTACAGGGGACTACGAACAAAATATACATACATACATATATATATATATATATATATATATATACACACACACACACACACACACACATACATACATACATACATACATACATATATATATATATATATATATATATAGATATATATATATATATATATATATATATATATATATATATATATATATATGTATATATATATATATGTGTGTGTGTGTGTGTGTGTGTATATATATATATATATATATATATATATATATATATATATATATATATATATATATATATATATATATATATATATATATATATATATATATATAATAATGGTTTTAATGGCACAAGTACCAACGCTTGGAGACTTTATAGAGAAGAGATTATGAATAGAATGGTAGGACGACTGAACGCAAGGTAGGAGAACTTGACCAAGATGAACACAAGCTACACGCACAAAGGTGAAATGAATGGCGAGAGAGCAAGTGAAGAGGTGTTGTAGTAGTTTTGACTCATTTGGTCTTGTTTTCAATACAATACACACCAAGCCTAAACCTTTACAAATCTGAAAAGTTAATTGCGACCAAGTCCCATCCGAACCACATCCAATATAAGCCAACCAAGCACAAAGCTAGAATCGGCATCAATAACCCTCAAGATCCATCGAGAGCATTAACTAAACCTACCATCCCCATTCATTTTGTCAATCAACCCACAAAGATGAACTAAGCAAGATGCATATATATAGAATGCACATACACCAATAGCCCTCGGTTTACATTTCACGAGTAAGAGGACTATTAATATGAACTAATTATCAATTCAATTTCAAAGATAAGACTATTAACATCATTGAGCAGTTCAACAGCTAGCAAGGTGCCACTAGCCAACAAGCATCTGCATGACCATTGCATTCATTTATATTTATGATTTCTCTATACTTCTCTCTACATGTATGTATTACACATTTACACTTCTCTGCAATGATGCACTTCTCTTCATGTATGTATGTATTACACATTTAGCATCTGGGCTCTAGCCAATGGCCATCACCATCAACATCAACCAACAACCAGACAACATCAAGAAGACAAGAAGGGGACTTACGCATTAGTGGGAGAGCCGGAGAGGTTGGAGGCGCGAGGGAGGTCCGAGGTAGCGCAACGATCCAACGGCGAGAGGGAGGAGGAGCTAGAGCTACAGCGTAGGGAGGAGGAGCCAGGGCCGGCGGCGCAGCGAGGGGTGACTGGGAGTTTGATCCGGCGGCGCAGGGAGGAGGGAGCTTGATCCGGAGGTGAGGGAGCTGGCGGCGAGGGAGGAGGAGCTCAATTCACATGAATACCAACAGTACAAACCAATAGGTGATAGATCTATCTTACCTCGACATCGCCGGTGGAGAGGTAGCCGGGTCACGTCTGTTGGGGGAGGAGGAAGAGGGAAGCGCATGGCGTCACCATAGTTGTGGCTGTGGTGACCTTCGCAAAAGACACTCTTATCGTCGAGTGTCTTGTGCAAATGAACCGTGGTGTCTAACTGTCGGCAACGGAAGAATGCATGGCGGCGTCGTGGCGATGGGGTCACTTGGGTGGGGAGGGAATGGACGAGAGTAAGGGCGACGCTGGAAGTGATTTAGTTAGAGCGCTTGAACCCTAGTGGCCTGCTCCTACTAATAAAGAGACTTATCACGACGGTTCCACAATGGAATCCGTCCATGATATAGGACATATCACGGACGTCCGTGATATGTCCTATATCATGGACGATTCTATTATGGAACCGCCTGTGAAATGATTTTTTCTCAAGTATATTTATTTTGTATATACACTTACATGACATGAAGAAATTACATGTTTATATGTCGGTTTGTCATTTAAATACTAATGAAAATTTGCTTTAACTATACATACATACATAATATATATATATATATATATAAAATAATTCAACATATAATTAATATAGTAACTTCACCTCCAAACTTTTTAATTTTTTAATTTTGGAATTTTCATATGGCCAAACAGCGTGGCCAGTCGCTTACAAAAAGATTAAAAAAAGTAGAAACCTATAAATAAACAAAGTTTTTCTAGTGGCGGAGGTAGGCTGCTATCTCTGTATTCAATACTTCGTAGGTGGCGGCGTCGGGGGCGGACGGTTCGTGATCGAACGAAGCCTGAAATGCGTCCACCCGCTAACGCGCTCATTCGAGTGTCTCCCGGAGACTCTCGGACTGTTGAACCAAGAAGAATTGAGCCCATAGGCCCTCTTCCCTTGCTTGAGGGGTCTCAGCTTGGTCAACTCGGTCGCCTGCCGCCTCGATTACGCAGTCCAAGTGACGGCAAACCTCCTGGAGACGTGCAACATCATTTTGGAGGACCACGTCGATGACACTGTAAACTCGCCGAAAGTGGGAGATCACCCGGAAGACACGGCGGAGGAGGATGTCAAAACGGCGGAAGGTGGCCGTCACCTGCTCCGGCAAATTCTCGGACAGAGGAGTGAAGACACTGTTGAAACAGTGTTCTTCCGCAGCACGGTTCAACGTACAGCGAGAGAGGTGCTCGTACAGTGCGGCCAGGTAGGCTATCAATGCCGATGACAAGGAAACAGAAGAGGCAGCCATTTCTGTTTTTTTTTGTATAAGTGGGGATGATCATCTTCGATGACGGATGATCCTTCTTATAAAAAAAGGAATAAATTTGGAGCGTGAGACGAAGAGATGCATCGAGGAGCCGAAGCGGCATTGATGCGACGAATTGAGACACATCGGCGACGAAGAAACTCATCGGGCTTCAACCGGGAGCTGTAGCGATATTATCACAGACGGTTATAACAAAAAACCGTCTGTGATATGTAGTAATATCACAGACGGTTATTGTTAAGAACCGTCTGTGATGTTTCACAGACGGTTCTTTGTTGAAAACCGTCTGTGATATGTAGAATTATCACAGACGGTTATTAACAATAACCGTCTGTGATAAGTCACAGACGGTTTTAGCTATGAACTGTATGTGATATTATCTCTTCACAGACAGTTTTTAGCGTAGCCAGTAACACAGACGGTCTCTAAACCAAAACCGTTTGTGATTGCATGTAATACAGACGGTTTTGGTCAACCGTCTGTGATGAGGCGTTCAGTATTAGCCTTTTTGTAGTAGTGGTCAACAATGAGTTAACTATCAAATTGTGTATGAAAAGACTTATTTACCACCTTCATCTTCTTCCCTCCTCTCTCCTCTCCCGACAAGATACCCCCCAGATCGAAGCACGCCGGCGGTGGCAGCCTAGGCTCACGGATCCGACTTCGACTCCATCTAGGGATGCAAGTGGGGTGGGCTTGTCTGCTAAACCTCTAGCCCGCTTCGCAAAAACAACCCACTAAACAGTCCGTAACAACCCACCAAATCATAGCATTCTAAAGTAGGCCAACCCGCATTGCCCGCTGGGTCATTGCCAACGGGTGACGAGGTGGAGGTACTCTGCCCAGTCGCTGGCGAACCAGCTGTGCACGCTAGATGACACATTGACTACGCAGCCTTGCACGCCTATTGCTGCTGCCGCCATCGTCTCCGCCATCCTCCCTAGTAGCAACTTGGTCAATAGAAAATGCCCTAAATTCGCACCCAAACGAACCACATCGATTCTTCAGTTCGATGAACCTCCCAGGCACCAACCACTGCATCGCTGGCGAGCTCTATGCCGTCATTGGCTTGGTTGGGCCCGTCCAGGAAGAGATCCTCGGGATGCGGAAGGCGTCGTACACGCAGACGGCGGTGGCGCCGAGGGCGAGTGTGGAGAAGATGAGGGATCCCACAGAGGTGAGGAAGATGATGAACGCGGAGGCGGCGATGGGGCCCATGAGGGTCTCCCTGTCGGAGAAAAGCCAGACCAATGGCCTTCATGAAGTCGCCGGGCAGAGAAGTAGAGGAAGCACCAGGCGGCGAGGAGGGCGGCGTAGGAGAGGGGGTGGGCGAGGAGGGAGGAAGCAAGGGAGAGGGCGACGATGGCAGCGTAGTTGACGCGGAAGTAGGGGAGGTTCTTGAGGAGGTGGGCGGTGGTGTCAGAGGGATTCGGGGCTGGAGAGCGCGGTGTGGTTGAGGAGCTCCGGCCAGGGGCGGTGGCGTCGGTGGTGGGGAGGAGGGGAGGGGAAGCCGCGGCCATGGCGATGGGTGGATTCCAGATTCGCTAGTGGGGAGGACTGGAGGAGGGGAGGGGAAGCTTACGGGCTTGTGTGGGTAGGGAGCGGCCTGTGCGGGTGGGGGTGCACAAAGCGGGCTGTGCTAAGTGGGTGCAGCCTGTCACGGGCTGTGCGGGGTGTGGTGCGGGCTGTCCGCAGCCCGCCCCACTTGCACACCTAACTCCATCGATCTCCTCTTCCACTTCCTCCACGTGCTCCCCTTCTCCTTCCTCCAGGCCAAGGACGAAAGCGAGGCGAGGCATCTGTCAGCACCAAGAGAAGTTGACAACAATCCTCCGGTACATGGGCCAGTCCTCCCTCTCCACCACAGCGAACGTTGTCACATGCTGCTAGAAGTCATGCGACTCCTCCACCCTACCCTTTAACTCCGTCGCTTCCTCCCACTCCCTCGCCCCCTTCCACTCCCTCGCTATGCCCTGCGTGCTCTCGCACGGCTCGTGACACCAAGGGCAGCGTTGCCCCGATCTCCGGGTCGGCTAGCGTCGACATCGCCGCCTCTAGGATGAGCACGCACGTCCAGGCTAGGTTGCATGGGGTCCTTCACCTCCCGCTTGTCCACGGGGAACACGTTGGGGACGACGTCCATGACGAACTTGGCCTAATCCACGCAACACTTGAGCGCGGGTGGCATCTCAGCGTGCAACACATCAGCTTCCTTGCACCGTGCCTACACGACCACGAAGCCAAAGAATGCCACGACCCATCTGGCGCGCCGCTCTCGAGCTCTTAGCGATGTCGGCGTGTCGTCGAGGGGCGACCATGGGCCAAGCGCCACCCGAGGCGGCGAGGGAGTCGAGGTGGTTGAGCACAGGGGAGACGGAGCTGTCGATGGAGAGCTCGCGGCGGTGAAGGGAGCCGAGCACGTGTTGGGTGTCGCCTCACTGTCTGCAAAGACTGCCGCTCGCTCTCCGTCGTGTGTGGAATGGAGGGGAAAGGGAAAGAGAAAGGGAGAACTAGGAGGAGGCCGGTGGTGGCCGTCAGCGACGAGGAGGAGGTTGGTGAGCTGGGCAAGGCAGCTCGGGTTGGGCGATGCGGTGTGGCCACAGTGGAAAGCAGAGGGGAGGGGTGAAGGCATGAAGAGGAAGAGTGAGGAGGAAGAAGGGTAAGATGGGCATTTTGACAAGTTTTCAATTGTTAATGGCAGCGCGGGTCGGGCGATGCGGCGTGGCCACAGTGGAAAGCGGAGGGGAGGGGTGAAGGCATGAAGAGGAAGAGTGAGGAGGAAGAAGGGTAAGATGGACATTTTGACAAGTTTTCAATTGTTAACGGCAGCTGGATCTAACGAGGCTAACGAGAGTGGTAAAAACGGGACGAAAGTTGATATCCAATGGCAACGAAGGGATGAGCAGTTTCACGATGGTATTTTAGGAATCTAGTTAACTTTCAGTGGTAAATATAGAATTAATCCTATAATTTTCCCTGGTCCTACTACGTGCTGCTCTGAAGGACCAGTCGTGATTCTCATTCACCCTTACAATTTTAAGTTTCTTGGCCAGTTCCAGTTACGGCTGTATGTCAGGTTTGATTGATCATCCTGCAGAAGGCATGCTCACCTGTTTTTTCTTTCCCCCAACTACTAAAGGAAGAAGAACACTAGTGCCCGTGAATCCAGCCATCATCTTGCATTCTACATCCATTGTACAGATCCGAAAGAAACATATATCGGAGATGTAGTAAATGTTAAGCTTTCGGTACAAGTCATTCTAACGAGGGCTAATAATGATGTTAACTCCCGTAGGCCGTAGCCTTGCACGACCATCAGTTTAATGGAAACAACAGACATTGAACGACAGCACTGGAGGTCAAACAAAAATCTGATTAGGTGCTGAGTATCTATGCAGGATTGCACGTGATGGAGCCCTCAAGCATGCAGTATCGCCAACACCAATTTACTACAAACGCAACAGGTGAAGCATGCAGCAATGTCAGCTCCTGCTTCTTTGGTAAAAGACCCTGCCCCTGCATAACCACCGTTTAAGACATTGTACAGCCAATTTCATGTACTACAGTGCCATAACATTGGTTTGTAGCCGCAGGATCGAAAAACGAAGGACAAAATTGTGCCAGGCAGTAACACACTGCAGTAAGTACTGTAGTTGACACTGTAGCAATACTGTAGCCCTTCTTTGTGGATGACATTGGTTTGTAGCCGCTGGATAAAAAAAACAAAGGACAAAATCGTGCAAAGCAGTAACACACCGCAGCAAGTACTGTAGGAGGCACTGTAGCAATTGTTCTAGCCCTTCTCGCTAACATTTCCTTTGTAATGTCAGAGGGACGTTTAAGAAATGACGCTGAACAGCGCGCGCCACTGCATATTTAGGTTTATTGCTATTTAGGTATAAGTACGACAGCTCAATCCACTGTATTCGGGAGTCAGGTCAAGAAGTGACAAGAGCACCAGAACAGCTTAGACCAGAACTGAGTGCGAATGGTATCTTCATTGAATGTTTCGAGCAAGTCAAGACTGATGTAAGTGAACAAATGAGATTTACATAATTTACATGAGTTCTTCATATTATATGACTTCAACCCTCCCGGATCAGATTTGTTGGCTCGCTCAGAACATACTTTGGTAGTTCGTATTTGGCACCTGCAACAGAGTTTCCAAGGCCATCATTGATTCGGTACTGAAAGCATGACTCGTGAAGAAGACACACAAGTTACAAAAGAAAATTTTCACCTCTTTCATCATAGCAGAGAGTCATATCAGAATTGGATACGACGATGCCAGCACTGTCCACTATGGCTTGTGCAAGAGATACATCAGCTTCTACAGCAGCTCGAAGTGCGTCCCAAATCTCTGGCGGAAATAGATGGCAGCTTTTAAGACAAATTACAACATCTAATGTCTCTTTGGTTGTATTCTCTCATGTTCAGGGTGTGTCATCATCAGACAACAAACATGCATTCCATGAATACGAGAAACCAGCAGAGTAAATGATGTAAAACATCTACATGCTCCACACCAACCCTTTGCTAAAACCAAACAAGCATAAAATATGCTAATTGAGAAGTATATTTTTTAACGAATTTGCAAGGTCATCCCAAGGACAAACCTTCGGCAATATCCACTCCATGGAGAGATTTGCATCAATATAGAAATGTCCACTCTGTGGGGATATTTATATCAATAAAATCAAGGACGTGTGCCAACTTTTATTTTGCAATTCCTTAGTTTTTTCCCTCTTCAAGGGACATGTGACATTTAACATCAAACAATGCATTAAACTACCAAAACAGCAAAATCACCGCTACCTGGACATGTACTTCACAAGTTCAAAGTAATTAACTCCACATATTTATTTAGCAAAGTTAAGTCAAATTTGACTGGTGCTTCTTCTAAGGAGGAAAAAAGGACTGGTCCAGCAAGAAGTATAAATGCATCACAGATAAATGCCCACAGTACAAAAACGGAGTTGTTATCAATAATAAATACACAACGCAATACCTTTTTGTCCACCATAGTGAGGAGCAGTGTCCCAGAATTCATCACGCATCTGTTTGAGTTGTGCTGGTGTTATTGCTTGAGTGTGCTTCCAAGGCTTTGGCTTTTTCAGCTTCTTACTGTTGTCTGAGATCAAGAGAAAGAGTTAAGCATTAATAACTGAATATATCCAAATGCAGCAGCAGGAGTGTTTCATTGTAAATAAGCAATGCACTTATCTTAAAATTAAATCGGATTGCACATTCTATCAAGCTAATGCCATCACTGAAGCTACAAAAACAATGACCGCAGAATTATACAAAGCGATGAAAGCACATAATTCTACTTCCAAAGATTGCTAATATGAGAGATGCCATTTCTCCTCTCTCTCTCTTCACAAAGCTCCAAGCATGAACATGTTTTCCTTACAGACTTTTTCTTAACAAACCTACTAGTCCACAAGCCTGTTTATTAGTGTGTTTAACGTTCTTCATTTGCTGAACAGGACAGTACAAATCCATCTTTACCACCTTGACATACACAAAGGTACAGCTTGCTGAACATTTTAAAGCAGTCTAACTAATACTACAATACGGATGCACCAGGATCAGTCCAAATAGTCAAGTCATGTCATTTCATTTAACAACTGTTAGAGAAAAGTAGCTAAGAGTGCTTCCTTTTGCTATTGTCGTCTCACACTCTCACTCCCATTTAACCAGGCTAATGGACAAAGTACCAAACACTGATATAGAAAGTAATTTTGCTTAATTGACAGCTCGAAACAAACGTCTTTCCTCCTACTGAACCAAAAAAAATGACTTTCCTCCTACAATAAGGATAAACCATCATTTCAATTGGTCTTTCATAGCATCGCATCTTTGATTTTGCTAGGTACAAGCAGAAGTGCTTCTGTCCTACGGAACAATAAACCATCAGTTCTATTGCTTCTCTCCCCACTAACTAAATGTTAAACCTTTTGTCCTATAGTACAAATGGAGAATAAATCACCCCTCAATTGCCTTTTCATAACACCCATATCCTCTCTTCCACCAGATTGACATTAGTTCCATCACACAAAAATTTTGTACTACTGATACGTTGATCATGGTGATAATAGCAACTATGTTATTCCACGAATTGTTCAATGGGGCCTTACAATTACGCCAACTGCCAACATAAGTACAATAATCACATATCACTAAATATAACATGAAACACAACAGTATTTCATAAATATCACTAAGTTGCCCTTGTCTGCTACCTGAGTGATGATTCTGCAACTGAATTCTTGCATGACCCATCAATCCATTCTATTAACCAACCAATAGCTGGCAGACCTAATCGACATAACAAGTACAAGCGCGCTTGATCAAGAACCTAGGACATTAACGAACTAGTTAGTGCTACTCCTAATCGCGGTTCTTGGAACCAAATTCCCAAGATCTCAATCCTTAACCCGCCAAAGAAAACAAGAAAAGACAGACAAAATAAACCGAGAAAGAAGGGGCAAAAGAAGATACCATCAGTTTTAGGGGTAGATCCGGCGCAGCCCATGGCGACGGCCGATCAGACGGTCATGGGCGGCCGCCCTTCGAGAAGCTTTTGGAAGCGGATGCGGGTCTCCCGTTTGGGCTGGCAGGAAGGGGAGGGTGGAAGAGGGTGGATTAAAAGGCGAAAGCGGAGCAGGAGTGAGGGATCGATGCATCAGCATGTGATTATGCTGACCAACGAAAACCGGTGCGGGTGTAGGTGGTGCCGATGAGGTGGACAAAAACCAGTGCGGTGTAGGTGGTGCCGATGGGGTGGTGGTTTTTTTTTTTGTACTTTTGTGCTTTTTTTGTGCCTATTTTTGTCCCTTCTGAGTTCTGATGCACTGAGGTGGTTACTGCCTCACTGGTTTATTCAGGCAAAGTTTTCTAGGCTTTGCTTGGGCCTATCTACTGTGAGATTCATGCCCCAGCCTGCAATCCCCCGTCTAAGCTTCATTCGGCTGTAGTGCTTCTCATCATAGAGAGTAATCCTCATAATTTTGTTTGACGTCGATTTTGCCCGGAGGTCACGGGCTCGCTCTTCGTGTTTATGGTTGTACAGTTCAGCTGTAAAACTACTTTTACTTTTCTTCTATAATGCAAGGCAGAGCTCCTACCACTCTTTCGAAAGAAAAAAAAACGTTCGGCTAAGGTATCTCCAATAGTTTGTCTCTTAGCTTGTCTCTAATACCTTCTATATTATTTTGAGACAAATTAGAGGCAACTATTCCAATTGTTTGTCTATTAGGTTGTCTATAACATTTTCATAAACATTTAATCTTTGCATGAATCAAATAACCATACTGATCAATATTAACTTCAATCTTTGTGACCTACATGTGTTGTTTGGTTACATCTACAAAGAAAAGCTTCCCAAAGAGAGGCCCCCATGACTCATATCCATTATTGATCGCATTAGAAACTCCAGCTACAACCCCGATGAAGTTCAACAATAGCAGTGTAGTTGGGGGTATCAGCAAGGTAGTCCACTTGAACGTATATAGCTCTGAGAAGTCCTCATCATCTCCAGCCATTGATGTCACAGTGAAGCTGGTATCAACACCGGCAAGGACCTTCAGAAGTCCTTGGAATATAGCGAAGAGATGTGCAGAAACACCTCCAATGACCCAAAACTACTCATTTCTCCACCAATCATTAATGGCCACACCACTCCATCTCATTTCAAGGATGCTTGTGGCAAAAATACAGATGAAAAGTGACATGAACCAGAGACTGGCAACATTGTTAAGCTGCAAGTTGAAATACTAATGGTGGTAAGATTCAAAAAGAAAATCGCAAGATTCCTAAAGTTTATAGCTAAATAAAGTTTACCTTTGGAGTGATAAATTTTCCCATGAGCAAGCATATGGCAGTCAAGGTACAATAAGCCAAGAGCGGAATGGATGTCTAGGGATATACGATATAATTAATATAAGAAAATCTCTCCAAAAATTTTAGCCCACCACCATACCCATACCAAAGTGGGCAATGATTGCTGAAGAAAATTTCAACAGATCCAAGAGCCCAACGTAGGACCTGGTGAAGATGGA
This sequence comes from Phyllostachys edulis, assembly GCA_036346405.1. Classification (NCBI taxonomy): domain Eukaryota; kingdom Viridiplantae; phylum Streptophyta; class Magnoliopsida; order Poales; family Poaceae; genus Phyllostachys; species Phyllostachys edulis. Next base: position 38,863,471 of record CM070546.1, on the reverse strand, counting down.
CAGAAAGATTCAGAGGTGCAGAACCTTTGAATGCAGGCCGATTTGGAATGCAGTAAATAGACCGCCAACCATGACAGTGCATCTTAAACCCAGTCAGGATATCTTCTGTAATTGATCCATAAATCCATCCAATCTGCGAGAAACATGATTTAACTGGTAAGAAATATTTTCAAAAGATTAATCATCAGTATTTTAATCAGGGTCTAGGCTCTTTACCTCCTTCCCCCAGTCTGTCTTGTCTTCATAACCACAACTGATAGCATGTATATCTTCCTTTAGTAGAGAAGCTGGGCTTGCACTCTTCAGGGTTCCACCATTCTCGAGAAGTGTGGATGCAACAAAAACTGAAGACTGCCCAAATTTCTTTTCTAGCTTTTGTTGATTTACAATTCCAGCCTTGTCATTTTCAGCTCCTGCAGTGATAATAAAAATGTGGGAGTTTTACCATGTTGGATAGCAAATGTAGGTGTGTTTAAGCCTTTTGAAAAACAATATAGTTAGTCCATTCAGTGCGAAATGATTGTAAGCATTGTCCTTATGTTTAAATCCATTGCATATGAGTAGACTGTGGCGTTTTGTAAGAGTAACAGAGTGACAGTTATGCGGTTCTACAATAAGTTATCTAGCAATTGTTAGAAAGTTTGACAATACCTGGAATGCCTTCCTCAATTTCACCAAGAGCATATGCAGGAGATTGATTTTCTGCTCTCTTGAAAAGCAATCTTTTCTTCTTCTCCGGCTTAGATTTTGTTTTCTTCTTATTCTTGTTACTGCAACAGCAAGATAAGCACCACTTGGGCCAGCAATTGCAAGTTCTTGATGGGGGCTTCTTTGTTTTGGGAGCATCATAACCATACAATGCCTGCCGTCTAAAGACACATCCAGTACCAACATAGATGGGGCCTTGAATGCCATCCAAGCCTTTCATATCGATCTGTAAAATGCAAATTGTTAGGAAACCTACACCGTAGTGACAAGAACAATATAGAGAGCACAAGGGCTTAGAAACAGGGAGGCTGAATCTTACATCGAAAAAGACAACATTCCTATTAGCATATCGATCATGACGGTCAATACCATCGAACCTCTGAGGGAACTGCACATAGCACACTTTCTTCCCTACCAAGGGATCCATTATGAAACACATTGCTTCCCTTATGGATTTGCTATTGTTGATGTAATGATCACAGTCCAAGTTCAATAGGTATGGAGCATTTGTAAGAACAGCAGAGACACGAACCTATCAATTAACAAAAAGAGAGATAGCAAAGCACCCATCATATGCTGCTATTAGGTAGCAAGACAAATCAAACAAGACATCACATGCAAGGTCTTTACCAGTGCATTCATAGCACCAGCCTTCTTATGATGGTTATAGCCAGGCCTCTTTTCTCTTGAGACATAAACCAAGCGAGGAAATTCATTTCCTTCCACATCACAGCCACCACTTTGGCCAAGGAAGACCTATTGGCATGGAACTTTGAGCATTTTGAGGTAAAATAAAATAGAAAAGGACCATCACAATGCCAAAAAGTATACTCTATATAGTACAACAGTGAAAACCTTAAAAGCGTACCTGAATCATGCCAGGATGATCGCGTACATTGTTTCCTGGCCAAGGGCTTCTGTCTTGCATTGTCCACACTTCCTCAGGAACCTTTTGTGCTTTCGCAACCAAGGCATTGATTCTTACCTTGAATTCCTCATAGTCTCTCTGAATGAATATTACAGTTGTGTAACTAGTCTATTCATATAAAACAAAGATTGCATAGCAAAGCATAACGAAAGAGAACATATAGTGCACCTTCATTGCTCTCCTCTCCCTAACAAAGGTTGCGGCCATCTTATCCTTTAGGTAGTCTATCTTCTACTGGAAGTACCATTCTGGAGCACGAGTCTCGATATTGAACTTCTTACAGAAAGGGACCCATTTTTTTTTTTTGCAAATTTAGATGTTTTAGACAGTGCTTCGAATGTAAGCATTGCAGCACCATCATCAGAAACATAGCAGGAAACCTTATCAACTGGATAATCGACAGCAAGGATGGAAAGGACAGTGTTTGCTATGACTAAGGGAGGTTCTTTTGATGGATCAACTGTACTGACAAAGAAGTCAACTGGAGCAAGTTTAGAAGGCTGCCCTTCCTTTTCAAACCTAATCAGACAAGCAAAAAGCTTCTTAGCTTCAAAATTTCATGAATAAGATAGAGCAGGTATATCTTGGTATTGACATTTAACCAACCTTAGTGACAAACGGTCGAGGTAAGTCTCTATTTCAATGGGAATCCACTTTGGGAATTGATCAAGAATCCAAGACATGGCAAACCAGATTTCACATATTACAGATATGAGCCATAAAGCAAATGCATCATTCACAGGATGCATCACTCAGTAGTGGAAGAAGAAACCTAAAACCACCAACCGAATAATGATAACCATCCTATAGGGATTAATTCGGCTAGAAGGAATTGAGATTTTTCTAGACAATGGCTGTCGAGCTTCATCCATTCTGTTAAACAAATTTAAGAAACACTTTACAACTATAGTCTAGTAGCACTCTTTGCAAAGGAAAGGACAAATATTTCTTTAACAAAATACTTCAACAAAAAGTTAACCTTGTATTCAACATAAGAAATTAAAGATTAAGATAAAACATCAACGATGCCATGCAAAACTTATTGTTACATACACTTCCATACTGATTTCTACGAACATAAAGCTAATGACCATGCTCAAAGACAAATCAAACATTTGCATTTGTTTTCTGGAGTCTTTCTAACTATATCCTTATGTGCACGAATTTTGCAAACCCCATGTCATGGTTAATACAACAATCTCTTTTTTAACACTATACCATCAAATGAGACTGAATAAAAACCTTATCTGTGTTCATTGTTTAGCTAGAGCCTAGAGATTAGCAATTTAAGAAAGTATAGCATTAGGCTCTAGAAGAGTATGAAACCTTTAGTGCAAGCAACTAGCATCAGTTAATTTCTGTAAATATATCAATTCTAGCGCACCAACAGTGCATTGAACTAGCAGCCCCAAAACTAACACTAGTAAATCATAGTTCGAGCACATACAGTGGCAGATCTGCATCACCGTCGCCGTCCCAATCACCACCGCCCTCGCTCTTGAGCTGATGAAGCCTCTCATTTGGTGATGGACTGAGCTAGTAGGTTGATCAATTGTGCTTGATTGGCCATCATTTGGTTCCAGTCTGGACCTTGAGCTGGAGGAGGTGGTGGCTGCTGCACTGGAGTCTCTGGATCACTTCTAGGGGCTCTTCCTTGACCACTGACGCTGCCACTACCCCTTGTGGTCACCATCTGCTAAGGTCCAAGAGGTAAGAAAAGGTAAGAGATCTAGGAGGTAAGGCTTAAGACTTAAAGCAACTAACCCCAATTTAACCCCAAAAGTCAATACTTCAACAATCAAACTCATCTCTTTCTACACGAAGCTTGCTGCCCTCAGGGCTGCAAGTAAAGAGGTCATGACATGAAGGGGAGGTCTTTTGTAAAGTAGCGCTAGAGGTAACCTTCACAAAAGAGCCGCCACTTATGCCACAACAGGGAGATCCTTAATGCTACCACCATAACCTTAATCGGCCCTATAGACATTCCAAGGAAAGAAGTCCATTTAATTTTATAAAACGTTGAGGCAAGCAAAAAGATAAGGAAAAGATAAGGTGAGATCAAGCACAGTAGAGGGGTAAGAATAGATAGATGACTCGGGTAAGAAGGGAACAAATTCATTCTCTTGTTTATTAAGACACGTTTTGAAATCTTTCTAATCGGCCATTCTAATAGGCTGCGTCCTGCAGTCAAGATGCTCTGATACCACCTGTAACGACCCGGCCTAGGGCACACCCGGGAGGTCCTCGGGACCTCCCGGGAGGTCCAGAGAGGAGCCCCAGGGCGTCTGAGAGGTCCTCGGGACCTCTGGGAGGTCCGCAAAGGACTTCCCAGGACGTCTCGAGAGGACATCCCAGTGGGACCGCACAGACCTCCTGAGAGGTCCGAGAGGACCATTCGGAGGTCTGAGAGGTCCTGACCCGCAGAGGTCGCTGGACCTCAGACCCCCCCAAACTCCACGTCACCACTCGAGGGAGGTCTGAAGGGAACCACCCCGAGGAGGTCGTGGGGCTTAGGGTAAGTCTAAGTCCTCTGTGATCCAAACCAGCCCCCAGAGATCTTCAACTGGTTCTCACAGCAACAAGTGATAACATAAACACCCACAAGACTTTATTAACAACAAAAGAAGGTTTGATTACAAGGGTTGCTTACAAGCTCCAGCAACAGAGAGCTAACAAAAGCAGCGGAAAACAAAGACAAGGACCACCCATTACACCACAGGTGACTGGCTGGAGGGCACGGCCTAATTGAGCTGGTCGTCTTCGTCTTCGTAAGAGTCTTCATCTGCTCAATCCATGAATCAAGCAAGAGTGAGCACAACAACCATGCTCGCAAGTTACACCCATCAATTATCAGAATGACATGCATAAGGGTATATCAAAGGACAGCATAGTAGGGTTGATTTGCATAAAGCCAATTTTATTTCAAATACAAGTATTAGGTTCCAAGGCAGATTACCATAATTAAAATTTAGTTTTACAAATCCATTTTCAGTTGGATACATTCATCATTGAAATGGTGAAGGATACCCTCCTGCACAAGGCTTCCCGCCCAAACCCAATTTTGGTTAAACCACCAAAACCATTTTCATGTTTCTTTGGAAAACCAAAACCAAGATCTAACTCTGAATGACATTTCCAGCATGTCCATGACCGTGGACACGGCTATTCGAATAGATTTACACTCTGCAGAGGTTGCACACTTTACCCACATGACATGAATTCTCTAGTTTGCTTGGCATCCGTCGATGCCACTTCACACTTCCTTTGGTGAGAGGTCTAGAGCACATGACGAGGCCTTTACAAAGCATTGCTCCACCACAGTCTACCCACTCTAAGGTTTCGCTCCCATTGGACTTACCATCCATGGGTTTAAGCCCCTCTTGAGCCGGTGGGACTACAACTAGTCATAACATGACAAACCCACAGCGTCCATGAGGCAAACCATGGTAGAGCTTTGCAAATTAATTGGCCAGGTCCCATGCCCCATACTGGAGACATGTGGTTGCACAAGTTTGGCATAGCCCATTATAGGCTTAGCAAGTGGTGTCTCAAAGACCGGTCCTTAACCGACATGGGCGACTAACCACAACCCTGGGGTGTCGGATCACACGACCCCCCCCCCCCCGTGCATAGACATGCACCAACCAAGCAACCAGTTTCGCCCACATCTAAACCATTTTTCATTTTCTTTACTTTTCGGTTCTCCCTGGCACACCAATGCCAAGGCCGAACAAAACACCCATGACACACCAATGTCATGGCTTAAACTCCCATGGCACACCAATGCCACAGCTCAAGTCTTTTGATTAATTGATATTTTTGGTCAAAGCTCCCCAAATCAAGACTTTGGCCTAAGCATCACTAAGCATTCCATTTTCTTTAAAGCTTCGGGTCCCTACTAATGCAAGAACCCGATTTACCTAGTGTGACAATGTGGTTGATTCAACATGGATGGGGGTCATACCAAGCAGTAGGTTTAACTAGGGATTAAAAGATAGGCATTGAAATACTTAGTAAAGTAGGCATGCATACATCTTTGAAAACAGCATAAATAATTTAAGATATTGGGTGCAACATGATCAAGAGTGTAACTTGCCTTGCTCAAGATCTCGAGCTGCTTCCTCTCCCTCACTGAACTCAGGTTCCCCACGGTCTGGGCAATCTACACGTGAAGAACCAAATATTCAAACAAAGCTTAAGCAAAATCCAAGGAACTCCAAATAAACTTAAAGACAAAACCAACAGAGAAGCTAGGAGGTCAAGAGGAGGTCCAAGGAGCTTTGTGGAGAGGTCTTGGAGCTCGAGAGAGGATGTCCAAAGACACATTGGAGGAGGCCAGAGACCAAGAGTGAGGAGGTCTATGGTGGCTCGGTTGAGACAGAGAGTAGAAATGAGGAAGAAAGTGATAAAGGAGGGCTCTCCCAAACTATATATAGAGGAAGCAAGTGCACGTGACCCAGGTTAGAGTTAATATGAGTTGGTAAATAGGTCAGTGGAGTAGACAAGGAATGTGACCATTGGTATGACAGGAGTATTGAAAAAAGTGAGGGCATTTAATGTGATACAACCTGCATTAAATGCGGTGAAGACTTCCTTGCCCAAAGACTTAGTCAAAGGTATAGGATATCTGGGTGTGTGGTCGCCCGATTAGGGATCAAGACCCTGAGGAGGTCCTACAATGACCAGAGGAGGTCTTGTGGTGAGTCAAGGGGAGGTCCTCACCCACCGGGGAGGTCTTGACGGTTGGATCTCCCAAGGGGAGGTCCAAACGGCCAAGATCAAGTGCTTCAGAGGAGGTCCGCAGGGGCAAGGAGGAGGTCCTCACCCACAAGGGAGATCCTGACGGTTGGATCTCCAAGGGGAGGTCCAATGGTCAAGATCGATTATGAGTAGGGAGGTCTGCCAAGGTCAAAGGAAATCCTCACCCGCCAGGGAGGTCTAGAACCGTAGGAACCGATCCAGGGAGGTCTGAACGGTTAGGATCTCCAAGGGGAGGTCCTAACGATCAGATCTGCCCAAAAGGGGAGGTCTTGACGGCCCAGATGTGCGAGGAGGGAGGTCTGGACGGTTAAGATCTCCAGGGGAAGGTCTTAATAGTCCAGATGTACAAGGAGGAGGTCTGGAACCGCTGGATTTCAATCGGACCGCTCACAATGGTTGGGACGTTCGGACCGCCCGAACGCCACAGCAAATCGGACCATCCAAAGAAGATCTAAGGACTCAAAGGAGGTGGGACGTTCGGACCATCCGAACGTCTCACTAGGATCAAGCCGTCCATTGCAAATCGGACGACTCATAATCAACAGAGATGTGAATAGGCAAGGAGGGGGTCCTGGAGGACCCGGGGAGGTCCGGTAGGACACAGGGAGGTCTTGTAAAGGTAAGGGGTGGTCCTAGAGGACATGGAGAGGTCCTGAAGGACACGGGGAAGGTCTGGGTCATTAGATCCCAGACAAAGGGAGGTCTAGACCAGAGATGGGTAAAGAATGGACAGAGAAGGAAAGACCAACAAAGCTCCAATAACTCAACAAACCATAAAGGATCTTTAGTTGTGGTTTGAGTTAGTCAACTTAAAGCCATTATGAAATTTCAAGTTAAGCTTTGAATTCTCATCAAAATAAAATGGTTCTTTTTATTTTGAAAATTCCAAAAAGATCCTAAAATAAATTCAGGGTGTCACACTCTCCCCCGACCACCGGCTTCTCCCCCACCGGCTCTCCTCCCCGCGTTGCCCTCCTAGATCAAGGTAATAATCGGTGTACCTCTGTGAATTTTTTTGTTTTTGTTATACTAGAATGTGTGCTTATATGATTGTATAATGTAAATTCATGATTGTAGCACAGATTTGTGAATGTGTTGAATTGGTGAATGTAGAGCAAATCTGTAATTTTTTGTGCTCTTTAGTGCTATCTGATTTAATTAATTCAAGCGAAGAAGGTTAAGCATGGACAATGATATGAACTGATAAGTTTAATGCAAATGAAGTTGGTACATTGTATTTAATTGATGTGTTGTGGCAGCCATATTGCAATAGTGTTATGTAATTGTGAGTTTGACGATTAGCAATGGTACTTATTTTAGTTTTTGTATATTTGAAATAAAAGTAAAACTGATTGTTTCTATCGATTATTATTTTTGTTTGACCCAAATAAACACACTAAAATGAATAATTTTATAGTGTGTAAATGTTAAAAATATATATATATATATATATATATATATATATATATATATATATATATATATATATATATATATATATATATATATATATATATATATATATATATATATATATATATATATATATATATATATATATATATATATATATATATATATAAAGGCTATGCATATATATATACGCCCATGTGGCCTTACATGTGTATCGAGTTTGTGTTTCAAAGATTTATCTGAGATCGATGTAGTGACATTAATATTTCATAATAGTGACAAAACAAATGGTACTGCAAAACAAAAAAAATGACATTGAAAATAAGGTATGATGAACAGTATGTTAGACCATAACAAGATAGGATAAGGAAGCTAACCATTTAACTTGTGTGATCGTCTATAAGGACCCGGGATTAACACTCCCAATTCCTCTATGTATGCCACACTAGTCCCATGATCAGTAGCTAGTGTACACAGTTAAACAAAAATGATAACAATCCATATCACACATTTATTGTATAATAATAAGAGTTTTATTACTAGAAAGGCTTATGAGCCAACAATGATGAACACAGCGGAAGACGAAGAAAAAGTGGTAGAGTCCAGCTAATCTACTACAGGCAATCGACTAGGGTAGCAGCCTAGTCATCGAGATCTTCAGCAGTTGCGAAGTTCTTCTCCTCTTATCAACATTTTATTAAGCAAGGTGAGTACAAATGAATGTACTCCACAAGTTACACCCAATAACAGATTATAATGCATGAGGATATAACAAAGGATGGCTTATAGGGTTGATTTTGCATAAAGCGTTGTTTTCTTTAAATAATTGTACTAAGTTCCAAAGCAGATATTCTATAACTAAAATTCATTTTCTAAATTCTCGAGTTTTATAGTCACATAACATTCACACAAGAGTGGTGAAGGATACTCTCCTATCACATGGCTACCCGTCCAATTTCCCATTTAGATAAATCATTTGATAAAGTCTTTTAAAAACAAAACCAAAATCTAACTTTGCTTTAGCTTTGCTAAGCATGTTCATGACCATGGACACAGCTATTCCAGATAGTTTTACACTCTGCAGAGGTTGTACAGCTTTACCCACAAGAGATAATCATTCGTATTGTCCGCTCACACACACTTCCAAAGGTGTGCGACTAAGAGACTATCACAAGACCTTTACAATGCACCATCCCACCGTAGTCCCACCTTACTAAGGTTTTGCTTCCTTTGTATTGAACCATCCGTCGGATTTAAGCCCCCTCTTGCGTCATGTGGGAATACATAAAAGTATGTCATAAAGACACCCACGCAACCGAATGGCACAACCACGGTGAAATGTTACAAATTAGTTAGCCTAGTCCTACCCACTTTAGACTTGTGGTAGTATGTTGGGCTTAGCAAGATGTGGCTTGAAGACCAGTCCTTAATTGACTTGAGCAACTTTCCAAAAGAACCCATGGGCCTCGATCATAGAAATGAATCGATCCCATGCATAAACATGCACCCACCAAACATCCATTTCGCCCAGGTCTAAATCAAATTTTATTTTATTTTGCTTTTCAAAAATCATTTGCAAAAGTCCTATGGTAAAAAAAATACCATAGGCTCAATTAAATCATATTTGAACATTTGGCTAAATTCCCTAAATTCAATATTTTTGGTCTAAGCGTGACTAAACATAAAGTTTTTCAATATGTTCTAGCTTATACTATTGTATCAACTAGATTTTAACTAAGGTATCAAGGAATGACTAATTTAATAGCAAAGTTTGGCTATACAAAGGAATTGGGAATAACTATAAAGCTTAAAACATGAATTTAAATTACTTGAATTTAAATAAGCATGCAATAATAATTTTAAACAGAATTTAAATAATTTAAAATACTGGGATTCTGTAATACCCCAGATGGGTTCGAAAGAGTATTCGCGAGAGAATATTTAAATTGGGGAGAAGGACCAAATAGAAAAGAGTTTAACAGAGGATTAGAGGGGGTTTTTTTTTTTGTAATATCCCGAATATTCAAGTGAATGCAATAAAGTTTAGAGAGAACAACATTAAATTGGAGAGGAAAATTACTCAAAAAATTCAGAATCTATTGAGGGAGGATTGGACCTTAGGCTTTCGGCCCAAGGCGTCCTAGCCATATGGGTCGGCCTTTTTAGTGGAATCAAGAGGGGGGGTGTCCTTTCCCAAAACCCTAGCCTCTGCTACAGTTCCACGCCATACTGTAGCATGTGGTACTATAGCAGCCACCCCTCCCTGCTGCTCTACCAAGAGAAGGAAGAAGAAGAGAAAGAAAGGAGAGGAAGAAGAAGGGAGAAGAAGAGAGGAAAAGGGAAGGGAAGAAGAAGAGAGGGAAGGGAAAGGTTCGCGGGCTTCATCGTGATCTACAGCAGTTCTTCAAGGGTAACGAAGATCCTCCCTCGTTGTATGTTTCGTATTTAAGGCGTGTTTGAATTCGTTAGTAGATCGGTTGTTTAGATCCCATTCTGTCCAGAATTTTGAACGGCAGTTTTCGTATCTTTAGAAGCAGATTCTGTGGATCTCATCTCTTAGAGATAGTTGGGTTATGTCCTTAGCTTTCCGTGGCCGCCAAGAACGCCCAATTCCAATTAACGGTCAGAGAGATATGATTTTTTTAGTGTTGCTGTCCCGCTAATCTGTCAGCATCCTGACAGTTTGTAGAAATCTGGGTTAAGCCATTAGTTAAAGAAGACATTAGAGGATCTTGATATAACTAAAAATGTAGGTAATTTCTATACCTTTCCAGAAAGCTAAAGAATGCAAGATTTGGACGCTCGTAGCAAAAGTTATGGTATTTTTAGTGTACTGTCCAGAGAACCCGACGCGAATTTGACGTTTCGTTAGCTAGCTCGGTAGGGGCAATAGATGGCAGTTTCAGAACAGTCCCTCAACTAGGTTTAGTTGGGGAATTTAATTACCTTTCCAGGAAGTCCAAGAACACCCTTTTTGGACTTCTGTGCTATTAGTTATGGATTTTTGAATTTGGCTGTCCACCGAGGGGACATCGAGTTAGACGCTTTTGCGAGTTCGAGATTGTTGCTATAAAGTTTGTTTTGGTCCAGTATGATTGTCTTAGCAAGGTTTATAATTATATTCAGGTGGGGGTTTGGTCCCAGGGGTAGCGCCCTCTTCGCGTCCACCGTTTTCGCACGGTTGAGGTAAGTATCCTGATTGTATCATAATTACGATTGTTTGATGTGATTACTTGCGTTTTACTCATATTAGCCATACATGGATGATAGTGTGATGAGTATGAATAAAACTTGGTGAATACATGTTTATGGCTAAAGATTACCTATGTACGTTGCTAATGTCTTACATGTATTTGAGATCTGAGATTTTGGTATGTACTTGTTGATTCATATGTATGAAAGATAGAGTCATAGTGCATACGCATATTGGGAGCATACATGAGGCTTGGTCACGTGGTGACCAAGTATATACAGTTGAGATCCCCGTCATGTAAATGACGGGCTTGTGGTCCCCACATTCGTGGAATGTGGGTATTGAATAGAGGTCCCTATCATGAAGATGATGGGCAAAGGTCCCTATACTCGTGAAGTATAGGCTCTTGGTCCTGTGCGGAGGAGCACGAGCAAGGGTATCATCGGCGGTTGTATACTTATTATTACGGTAAAATGCTGAAAATAGATAAAGATTAAAAGATGCATTGCATGTTAGCATTACATAAGCATGGGAGTTGTGTTTAGTGTAATGTTTCTTTTGGTATATTGATGCTATAACTGTGAACTTAGTATTTCCTTTATTGATACTTCTTTGAGTCCTTGGGCTCACCCTTGTTTTGTTGTGTTTTAGGTACCGATGGCAAAACGGCATGCATGGGAGGGAGTAGTATTGTTTGGATGCACTCACTACCACTCATCCTAAAGGAGACTATCATTTAGTTTATACTCTAATAATAAGCAAACCGATTGAGAATCACTTATGGCTTTGGTTGAATGTTTTAGCTTATTTGTAATAGTGAGAGTAGCAAGTTTTGGTTATGCTTATTAATATTTTATCGGAATAGATTATCTTGCATGCTTGAATGAATTTGGATGATGAGTTATTGTTAATGATATATTCAATTCTTTGGAACCTCGGTATAGTTAACTATACAAAGGAGGTTCTTACTAAAATTTTGGTAAATGGTCTTAGTTTAGTTTTGTTTAATTTTATTTTAGTAGCATTCCAGGCTCAATGTTGAGCTGGGGTGTTACAGATTCAATATGATTAAAGGTGTAACTTGCCTTGCTTATTTAGTTGTTGTTCTTAAACGGCGTCGGAATCTGATTCTTCAGATACTTCCGGTTTCCCCAGAGTCGTCGAAATCTATATGCGAAAACAAGCCAATTTCAAATACATTCAAATAAAGGAAACACTTCAGACGAAAATAAACATATCTAACAACATCTTGAAGGATAGAAGTATTCCAAATCAAACTAATTATCATACTTAGTGGAGTTGATGAAGGAAATACTTCAAACGAAGTATATCCAAAGGAGTTGAGAAAGAAATACTACAGACGAAAGTATAAATCTAACAGGGAGAGAGAGAATGTTCACAGGAACATTCCTCACTGGTTACCTAGATAGGAGAGATTACCTGGTTAGGTAATACTCTCGGATCTGCTTTCGGATCATGAAGGGTTCTGATACTGAGAACGGATGACGACGGATGATACCTAGAACCTAGGTGATGTTGTTTTTCTTAACAGGCCACCTAGTACTCACAAGCACTCTCTCTAGATATTCTTTGTATACATCCACGACAATCATACAGTCAAAATCAATCATCTTGTATGCTCTCCTCTTTCGGCAGACTTTGATGCTGATTGTGTGCACATCTATTATCATTTTTAGTTATTGGTCATAACGATAGACTAGGGACCAACATGCTAATTAAGGTAACTATATCTCTTTTTAATATGGCCCCTTATTAAACTTGCTCTTAAACTCTAACTGCTAATTGCCTCCTAATGGTAATTAATTATTACCTTAGTAATTTGGTTATCTTTACTACTAGTTACTCAATTTAGATTGCCCTAGAAAATTGAGTTAGTACAATTTATAATTGGGTTTGCCTTGGCAGTCTATGTGGTAATATCCTACTAAGTACTTTTAAATTATTCACTAATTAATCTACTAATTGACTTATAATTAACATCTACTGACATTAATCTCGGCATACATACATATACTGCGAGCTAGTTAATTTTTTTTAAATCATTATGCTAAAGTCACACTAATTAACTTATTTTCTTAAGCTATTATCATCTTAGTGATGGCCTAAATGAACTAGCTTAGTATAGTTCCTGAGTAAACTTGTCTTTGAAATTCAATTTGACAACAGTTTAATGTTCACTATCAACCAACCTCTAATTACTTATCTGTTTACACTATTCCATCCTAATCGAAATGTATATATTTGCTTATCTACAATATTGAACACCTCACTACCAACCTAATCCAATGAGCCTATTGTTATTGAGATTATCTAACTTAACACCTGATTCAGCTTCATCTCTGGATTGAACATCATTAGCACTTGTTATTGGAATGTCTACTAGCTAATTAGTCCACTCATCAGTCTTAAGTATTAATCAGTCACCGTGGGGGGGGGGAGTCATCTACTAGGTCGGGCCCAACCATCATTCCATGTAAACACACAAGGCAGACCTGAGGGGAGGGAGAACAGAGGAGGGCAGGCGGCTCGGGCATGGCCAGCCCGGCGTCGAGGACACTGGTGGTGGAGGGTGGCAAAACGAAACCGGCTATGTGAGACGACCCGAGGCAGTGGTGGCGTGGCTTGAGGTGGCTGGTAGCAAGCGGGCGACAGGGTGTGGCAGCCAAAGATGAAGGGGAGAAAGGGGCACCGGTGCCAGAGGGGAAAGAGGAGGAGAGTAGCGTGTGCATGGGAACCAGTGGGGTGCGGGGAGCCCTCCGGAGCCGACGGTGGCGGCGGGGTGAAGCCTAGAATGGTTGGCGGTGCAAGCCCGGTGGCGGCGTAGTGGTTCCATGCGGCAGCGGCGTTGGGGAGGGGAAGAGCCTCGGTGGGTGTGGGGGAATGCTAGAGGGAGGCTAGGAGATGCTCCAACCAAGAGTAATTGGAAGATGGCTCACCGGGGAAGAGTAGGGAGGCGACAGTAGTTCTATGGCCGGAGGTGAAGATGAAGCCGACACGCGGCTCTCCGGTGGCCCAAGCCCCAAATTGACGGAGGGGAACTGCTTGTGGGGACAAGGAATACCGCGTGACACAGCCGTCGGGGAGAGGAGGTCACTGGCGCGACCGGTACAGTGAGGTGGCACTGGCGGCTTAGCGGCCGAGAGTGGCAATGGCGCTCAAGCTTCCTGGAGCTTGGTGGAGAAGGGATGGGGCTTTTTCTTGTGGGGGTCGCATGGCGCGACGTGATGTGGTCGGCCGGCGAGGGTGCTCATCGGGTTGCCAAAAATGGTGAGGCGGCGTGGCGGGGATGGCACGGCGGCAGACGTGGGCGTGGTGCGGCTTGAGCTTGGAGCTCGGCGGCTCTCTAGGGCTTTCGATGGAGTAGAGAAAAGGGGAGGAGAGGCCAGAAGAGGCAAGGCCGGCTCGGGCACTAGCCTATATAGGTGAGCCACCGGAGCAACCGGAGGTGGCCGGTACGGGCGGTGAGGTGACGCTGGTGCGCATGCGGGGTAGAGGGGTGGCTGCGTGGAGGCGATGTACTGCCTTGTGGGGCCCAACAGTCAACGAAAGGAAATAGAAAATGGGTCAACCCTATTTTCAAAGAATCAATAGAATGGTTGATGGTTTAAGTGAATTTGTAAATATAGATACCAAATTCTAAAAATCACAAAAAGTTTTGGGGAGGTTCCTGACGTAGTCTAGTTTATACTGTAATTTTTGTAGAATTTTATTTGCTCCCTATTGTTCTCTAAAAATCTTTTAATCTCCTGTTTTCATGCACCTTTATTATTTGACTTTGAGGAAAATATAAAAATGTGTTCGATAATATTTCCTTATTTTTATTAGGAGTATGATTACACCAAACTTGGACTTTTAATTCCCTCAATTCAATTTGTTTTAAGAAATTCTCTCGCGATGGTGGATAAACTCTGGTACTTGCTAAATATTTCTACTTGGTTTTTAAACATGATTTCGGCTTTAGGGTTTTCAACTCGTGTAATATCTCGAAGAGCAATACCTTAGGTTTATTTTGCATTTGTAATCTAGGGTTTCCGTAATTAGGGTTTCTACTTCTAGGATTTTCTGTTTTAGACCTCTTGTGCCGGCAAGAGAGAAAATGTCATTCAAACAATTCCCAAAAATGCAAGCAAACAGAACATCATCAGCTAATCACACAAAAAGTTTTAAAAATCTCATATTTTTGTAATTTGAAAATTTTGGGATGTTACAAACCTACCCCCTTAAAGGAAATCTCGTCTCCAAGATTCGGAGAGGCTAGAGAGAATGACAGATATAGGTTGACCCTATTTGGAGGCTAGAAAGAGATAGGGAGAGTCTATCTTTAAGTTGGCTTCATATTCAAGGCCTTGAGTTGTTCGAGATTTGAAAGCATCACTTTGTCTTTGTAGTCCCCTAGGTGCATCGAGAGGTTAGGTCATCCAATGGTTTTTTAGAGAAGATGGAAAAGCAAAGGACGAGAAGGAAGGTTATGAGGAGAGAAGTCTACCCCCTTAAGCAAACGTTACACACAAGATCGATCAGATCTGCGTACGACGTACCAAAAAAAAGTATACAAGTTAAGAAACAATACCACGTTCTACTCGATTGATACTCTTAATCTGGTGAAACGACTCAGTACACAGAAGGAGCCTTTGACAAACTTAGACTATATGGTTTGGCTGACAAACAAGAATATAAAAAAGGAAAATAGAGATTACTATATATTCGCCAAGGGACTCAAAATGGTGAATGTGTATTGCAAAGAGTATGCCATGATTACAAGGAATATGGCTATGAATACACGTGGATTAGGGCATGGATGTGAATCTATGTTACAAGGGCACATAGGCCGGGCTATTTATAGTTGTACAAGTGTCGGCAGTTGGTTGCAGAGGTGCCTCTTCGCGCCAATCGTCGCGTGTCTTCACGTCAATCGTCGCGTCCCTTCGCGATGACCGTTATCGCTGATATCTCCACGTGTAGCTGTCATTAACCACACGTGGGTAACCGCTTCCTAGGACCTCCTCCATGGGGGGTGGTCCTAGAGTGGTCCAGGAGAGGTCCTGGAAGAATCCATAGAGGAGGTCCAACTGGGCCTCCGGGAGAGTTTTCAGGAACGGTCAAAGGAAAGACTTTATAGGCCCACCTTCCGAGTGTTTGATTGATCTTGGGCCCAAAAGATTAACTCAGGCCCAGTAAAAATCTAGCTTATCTATTAATAAGCAAATAAAGATATACCCGGATAATTGACTAGTCAACAATCCTTTTCAGCTAGCCCCTCAACTTCAAGTGAAAATAACTTACTTGAAGAGGTTTTTTGACTAGAACTGGACTTGATCAAGAAGATAGTTTTACTTGAGTTGTAAATAACTATTTCCTTTAAGAAGCAGGAGCATTAGTCATATATATTTATGAAAGCAATTCCCGAAGGGATGTTCGTGCTTTATTTTTCTATGATTTATTAGGAACAAACTCTAAAAATCTTATCCGTTGAACTTCCATCTGGTTTATTTAATCCCACAACATATTATTGATCTATAAGTAACCGTCTGGAAGAGTAGAACCTAAGAGAAATTCCTTCATAAACTTTCTATCTTTCCTGTCTCCACTTTATCATAGAACACTTATTCTCAAACTCCTTTAGTTTGAGTAGATGGTGTATCATGATAGTACAGATCATGAAAAAGACAAATTTTATAGAATACATTTGACTTTTTGAAAACCTTGATGTTATAATCTTTGGATTTTATGCTTCTAAGGTTTTCAAGAAGTCAATTCATTCTGTGAAGTCTTCAAGAAATTGGTGGAAGGAAAATCCTGACGATCAGGTGATCTTCTCTTGAAATATATATCAAGGCAACTTCTATGTTAATTGATATGGGATGAGGATAACTTTTGAAAAAAAACAACTTTCCAACAACTTTTCTGTACACATCTCTGACGTGCGGAACAACCTCCTTGACTGAACGTGAGTTGTCATGTCACCGTTAATCAAGGTGTAGTTGTTACATCCTTGAGGTAGTGGGTTTTAAATGCACCATGGGGATATATATGGATCTTTTACCTCTCCTCAAGCACGTTTTCACCCTAGTTTCTTTCCACTTTTCTTTTCACCGAGTACCTTTCGTCCTCCACGAACCTTCAAAAAGAAGGATCCCACAGCCCACCATTGAACCAAGGCAATGGCGGGATGGAAACCATCAATGCTGACAGCAGAGGAACTCAAAGGACTGGAGCAAGATAGGCATCTACCGGAGAAGGCTCTCATCGACTAGCGTGCACCAAGGAGGAGGCCAGACCAAACCCTCTGGCGGTTTCAAGATGCTTTTCGTGCCTTACCTCGGAAGCGAGCCTCCGCTTGCCTGAGAGTGATTTCCTAATCAAAGTTCTTAATCATTATGGAATTGAATTGGTTCACCTTGTACCGAGTTCAATTCTAGTACTTAGTGTTTTTGCCCACATGTCTGAGGCATTTTTAGGGATAGCCCCTAGTCTGCGTTTGTTTAGGTTGTACTACTGAATCATCCGCAACAAGAAAGGTACTGGTGGTTTGGGCTCTTTTTATTTTAAATTTCAAGATGCCAGTAAGAGGGTGTTCCCCTTCATGGCTACCAAAGATGCTAACCAGTCATAGAGCAAGGAATGGTTTTATTCTGAAGTTCCGAAAGAAAGTAGAATTACTTACAATAGCAATGCACCACTGGAGTGGTCCACCAAAAACTGAGCTGCTAACAAGGAAATTAAGCTCTTAGAGGACAAGAAGAGAGTGGTCCTAGTGATCAGCAACCTAGTAGAAGGAGGTCTAACTAGACGAAAGATAGTTCATGACTTCCTCAAGAACAAGATCTTCCCCCTTCAGAAGAAAAAAAATACTATCTTGCAATTGTGATGTCCCTGAAAATGGTAACATTTTACTCATATTTTTACTCGAACTAAATTTCATAATTAAAGTCAAGTAACTTTTTATTATACTGCAGCTCTCTCAAATGACGAGGTGCTAGCTAGGACCTCAGTCCTGTTAAAGGATCAGGTTCTAGAAAAGGAACCAATCGGTATAGAGGAGCAGCCCCCAAGCTTGATTGGGGCGACTTTATCACTTAGGAAAGATCGTATAGTGGTAAGTATTCATAGAAATTAACTAGACATAAGAAGTGAATTTGCTCATGTCTAATTTTTTATGTTTCCGGACAGACGACATCAAAGAAACATCCCATCTCAGATGTCGGTGCGAGTTCTTCTCCTTCTTTGGTAAAGTGTGCAAGGATTACTTCCAGACCTCCTGTTGCGCCAAAAAAAAGATAAAAACCACTCCACCTTCAACTTTAGCTTCTCCAAGACCTCTTACTTCAATTCCAATTCCTCCAAGATCTTCTACCCGAGAGGTATTGAAAACAAAAGTGAAGACTTCTTTTTCCTGATATATCTCTAACCCCCAGCCAATGTCTTCTGTATCAACTTTCTTGACTGTGGTGGTCCAGGGTGAAGAATTGTCAGAAGAGTCCGAAGAGGAGGTCCCTCTTCAGAGGGTTCCAAGGCCAAGGACCTCCCTGGCCTTAGTTCCCTCCTCGTTAGAGCAAAGGAGAGAACCCACTTCCACAGTAAATAATGACTTTATGTCGCTCCTTAGTGAAAGTAGCTTTGAGATCGAGTAAGTTCTTCGATTATAAGTTTATAATTTTGGCTCAAAAATGACTAATCCATTTTTTTAGCCTTTCTTTGCCGTCAGATCTAGAAAGGGGTCAACTGATTGCTCAAGAACAATTTTCATCACCAATTATACTGGCGACAGAGGAATCCCCGGCAGAAGAAACTCTGCTAATAGAAGGACCTCCTAGGACCACTAAGGAAATGGTCCAAGACGCCCTGGCGACAACTGCTGGGATGTCCCAAGGTGCACCACTGGACATGGAGGTCCAGATGGGGAGGTCCTCTCTAGAGGATCAAATGGAAGAGGTGGTCCATGAGACCAGTCGTTTGGAGGAAGTGGTCCATGAGACCATCGAAACTCAAGTTGAAGGTGATCATACCTTGGTAAGATTTTTATCTTGATACTCTTTCTTTGAATTTATCAGTATAAAACCTGACTCATAGAATGTCTTAGGAGCCGCAAAGTACCAGTATTGATCGAACCAAAGGAGTTTTTCGTCTGGTTCAACTGGATCAGCCTGAAGATGAGATTCCTCTGGAACGTTCGCCTTCCAGAACTAAGAAGAAAGATCTCCAGAACCTCATGACATCTATCAAAAGGTGATGGAGAGTCAATATTGACATGGTGGAGGAGATCAAAACTTTTGCAGAGGAAAAAGAGAAGTAAGTACAAGAAGTCATTATTCAATCGTAAGGTTCTAATTTAAATAAATAACTTATGCCTTTGTTTACTTCACAGGGAGTGTTTACTGGCGAAAGCCAGACAAGAAAATGCTGAGTCTGTATTTCAAGCTCTCAAATTAAAATTATTTGAGGTAGAAAAAAGATCCGAGGAGAGTACGGTGGTCATGGCAGAGAAGACCGAAGAAATCCGCCTCTTGACCCAGAAGAATGAGAGGTTACAAGAGATCCTGAGCAGACAATCTAAAGAAAGTCATGATCTCTTTGAACAGAACATGATGCTCCTTAATAAAAAAGAAGTTAAAAAACCTCTCTTTGTTTCTTATAGAACATTTGATCTATTATATGCAATGCATGAGTTTTATTCTCCTTTTCTGTTCTTTCTCAGAACTAGAAAAGGCAAAAGAGGATCTTCAAAAGACCTCTTCTAACAAAGACCTTCAAATTCAAGACCTGAAAGAAGTGGAAAGACGGAGTCGTATTGTCGTACAAGGGCTTGAAAAGAAGGTGGAAACCTTAATGAAGGCTGACAAGGAAATTACCATAGTTACTGGAAACAGCTTTTCTACGAGAGATCGTAGAACATCTAAAGGCTCTGATAACTCCTCTTGCGACCAAGATGACCTTGGATGACCTTAGAAATGATATCTATACTCAAATTAAATATATTCAAAAACACATACCTGCTATGAAAAATACCATATATCAATCTTTGACGAGGGCAATGAGTCAAGCTTTAAACCGACTTTTATTGAAGATTGATCTCCTTTATGGGGATTCCATCGATCTCCAGAAGCTTGTTCCCACACCCAAGTTTAAGAAAAAAGAAGCACGTATTGCTGCTCAAGCCAAGATTACACCAGTGGTGGCAAAGATCATAAGGAACATTGAAGCTAGTGCTCCTGCCCTTCCCTCAAGTACTCCTGGCTCAAGTGTGCAAAAATGACATTGTAATGATACAAATGTTTTGTTTTAAATTTTATGATAATTATGATTATTTATCAAAGGTTGACTGACTTTATTTTGCAAATTGAAAGTCGTATATTTTACTATATGTAGCCCCCCGCTTGGAACACTTTGTCCAGCAATGGGAGAAGTGTTTCGGGCGAACAATTATGCTAAGATTAGTATATCTATTACAAAACCAATGATCTAAACTAGTGTATATTCAGGAAGATGAAGTCAGACTATTGAGCTCTTATGCAATGAGAATTGGCATACAGAAGAGGTCTCAAATAGTTACCATTTCCTAAATGTATACCGATGGTCATTTGATGAGTAAAGACACTATGATCCATGAGAGAAATTGATCAACCGTAGGCACTTACAAAAGATGGTGATCATGTATGTGAAATGATGTGAAAAAAATTATGCTGAAAGAAATTCAATATATTAATGATAATAAAATAACAACTGAACTTATATAATATAGAAAAAAGATACTTATAGATAGAATTTTCAAAGATGTTCAATGTTCCATGTGTTAGATAAAACACGACCATCCTCCATAGCTAATCTAACTGATCCTGGCCTAGTGACAGAGACTACAGTATATGGACCCTCCTATCCGGAGGACAACTTGTTCAAGTTGGCTTGGTTCTGGATGCGTCTCAGGACCAAGTCTCTCATATGAAGTGTTCTTGGATGAACCCTTTATTAAAGTAGCGTCTCAGCCCTTGTAGATAGGTAGCCGATTTCAATAGTGCATGATCTTGTTTTTCTTCTAACATATTGACATCATCTTCACGTATATCTCCCTGATTTATTTGATCTAGGAGGTCTGTACGTGTGGAACCTAGCTGAATCTCACTAGGTAGCACTGCTTCTGCACCATAGACTAGTACAAATGGTGTTTACTTTGTTGCTCTCTTGGTAAGTAATCAAATGCCCATAAAACATAAAAAAGTTCTTCCATCCAATTTTTTGAGCATGCCTTAAGGCGATTCTTTTTAATACCTTGCATAATTTGATCATTGGTCCTTTCTACTGCTCCATTGCTCTATGGATGTGCCACGGAAGCAAAGCAGATTTTAGTGCCAATTTCATCACAATAATCCTGAAACACATCACTAATAAATTGGCGCCCATTGTCTGTGATAAGACGATTGGGTACTCGAAATCTCGTGACAATGTTTCGCACAAGGAATTTCTTTGCTGCCATAGCTGTTATACGAACGACTGGCTTAGCTTCTAT
Organism: Phyllostachys edulis; assembly: GCA_036346405.1. Lineage (NCBI taxonomy): Eukaryota > Viridiplantae > Streptophyta > Magnoliopsida > Poales > Poaceae > Phyllostachys > Phyllostachys edulis. The sequence continues at coordinate 38,841,946 of CM070546.1, read as the reverse complement.
CCACTTAGTGAATGCATCGATGGCCACAAACAAGAATTTATATCCATTGGGTGCTTGCGGTAGTGGTCCAACTATATCAATGCTCCAAGTCGAAAAAGACCATGACAAGGGAATGGTCTGTAATTGGTAAGATTGTTGGTGCACTTGCTTGGCATGGAACTGATGCTGCTTACAGATCTTAACAAGGTGCATGGCATCTTGTAAAGCAGTGGCCCAGTAATAGCCTGGCCGAAAAACTTTACCAACTATTGTTCTATAGGATGCATGTGTACCACACAAGCCCCCATGGATTTCTTTTAGTAATTTTATCCTGGAGTCTTGGGATATGCAACACATAAGAACACCATGTGCTCTTTTCATATACAATGATCCCTCGACCAGCTTGTACATGTGTGCTCTTCGAATTAACCTATCCTTCTATTGAGGATCATCGGTCAATGTCCCTAATGCAAGATAAGTGGTTAATGGTTTTATCCACTCCGCATCTTCCTCGATGACTCCGACCTCTGAGGTGGTCGAACTTGTTTCTATTGAAGGTTTTGTAAGGTATTCGAGAAAAACACCTATTGGAACAGGCGTTCATGAGAAAACCAATTTCAATAACTAGTCCGCTAAGGAGTTTTCCTTGCGCGGTATATGTCGGACTTCGAAGTCCTTGAAGTGCTTTTTCCAACTTCCTCATTTCACCCAGGTGCTGAGCCATTATCTCATCGAAACAGCTGTATTCCTTTGATACCTGGTTTACGACTAATTGCGAATCTCCCTTCGCTAAAAGCCGACGGACTCCAAGGGATTTGGCTGCTCGAAGCCCGGCTCTGTCACATTGTTTGTGGCAGGGAACAGAAACTATATGACATATTGGATTTGATCACCCTGTGGTGTTATCAACAAAACCCCAGCCCCTCGAGCCTTTAAGCTTGCGGGGGCAATCAAAATACAATGTCCAATGATCGTCTGGCCCTGAACTTTCTTGAGGTTGATCCTCGGTATTCATCCATTCAGCCACAAAGTCAGTCATGACTTGGCTTTTTATGGTTGTTCGGGTAGTAAAATGAAGATCAAACTCTCCAAGTTCTACTGCCTATTTGGCTATGCGACCTGTTACCTCTTGGTTATGAAGTACATTTCCAAGAGGAAAAGACGAAGGTACTGTGATTTTGTGAGATTGAAAATAATGTCTCAGTTTTCTGGAAGTCATTAAAAGAGCATAAATTAGTTTTTAGACCTCAGGGTATCTCTCCTTCGGTCCGTGTAAGACCTCACTTATATAGTAGATGGGTCGTTGGGACCCTCCTCTTTTTGCAATGAGTACTGCGCTGACCACATTTGGCGTTGCTGCCAAGTAAACTAGTAAAGGTTCACCTTCTAAAGGTGAAACCAATAGTGGAGGATTTGAGAGATAAGCCTTTAAGCCTTCAAAGGCTTTGTTAGCTTCTTTGGACAATTGAAACCCCTTATTACTCTTGCGGGTCACCTTAAAGAAAAGTAAACCACGTTCTCCTGATCGAGAAATAAAATGACTAAGAGCCGCCATTCGACCAGTTAAGGCTTGGACCTCCTTCACTGTGGAAGGTGGTTGTAATTGTTCGATGGCTCGAATTTTCTCAGGATTGACTTCAATCCCACGAGAACAAACAAGGAAATCAAGCAATTTGCCAGAACAAACCCCGAAAGTACACTTTTCAGGATTAAACTTTATTCCATGTTTATTTACATTTTCAAAGGTCTCTGTGAGATCCTTCAAATAGTCATTCTTAGTACTACTTTGTACAACGAGGTCATCTATGTAGGCCTCTAAATTATGCCCCAGCTGACTGCTGAAGGTTTTCTGCATTAAACGCTGGTACGTGGCCCTAGTGTTTTTTTTAACCCAAATGGCATCTTGACATAGCAGTAGACACCAAAGGGAGTGATGAAGGTAGTCTTTTCTTCATCTTCTTTCGCCATGATAATCTGATGGTACCTGGAATAAGCATCAAGAAAACTCATCAGTTTGCAACCCATAGTAGAATCAACTAATTGATCAATGCGAGGCAAAGGGAAGTCATCTTTTGGGCAAGCAATATTTAAACTGGTAAAATCTACGCACATGCGCCACTTACCGTTAGATTTCTTGACCAGGACTGGATTTGCAAGTCACTCGGGGTGATCAACCTCCCGAATGAAGCCAGCTTCAAGCAGCTTATCGAGCTCTGCTCTAATAGCCTCTTGACGATCCAAGGCAAAACATCTCAGTCTTTGCTTGACTGGTTTTTTCTCATACTGAATGGCTAGCCTGTGCTCGATCACCTCCCTTGGGACTCTGGGCATATCAGATGGCTTCCATGCAAAGACATCCGAGTTGGTTCGGAGGAAGGTGAGGAGCTTGTCTTCCTATTTCTCACTTAGTCCCGCGCCAATTCGGACTGTCTTGGATTGGTCATCAGGGCTAAGTTGTACGACTTTTACCTCCTCATTGGGCTAAGGAGCGGCCTTGATCTTCACGGACTTTTCTATTTTATCCTCCAAAGTAAGATCTATTAGAGGCAATTGATCGACAAGTTATAATGACTTACGATCACATGAAAGTGCAACGGCCTGGTCACCTTGCACCACAATCACGCCCTTTGGACCAGGGATCTTAATCTTCTAGTAGGCGTGGTGTGTAGCTGTCATGAACTTTGTTAGAGAAGGTCTTACCAAAATAGCATTACAGGTAGACTCAAAATCAACCACTTCGAAAGTAATTAACTCAGTTCAAAAATTAGTAGCTATACCGAAGGTTACTAGTAAAACTACTTGCCCTATTGGTGTAACCGACATACCTGGCACTATCCCATAGAAGGGACTTGTCATTGGTTTAATCTTAGAACGAGAAATTTGCATCTCATCTAAAGTGTTTACGAATAACAAGTCTAAAGAACTACCCCTATCTACTAATACTCTCCCTACTTTGCAATTACTTATGGTAGGGGAAACTACTAGTGGTAATTTACGAGAAGTAGACATACCTTTTGGGACGTCCTCCTTAGTGAAAGTCAGGGAGGTATCTGACCATTTAGGGTATTTTGGATGACTAGGTGGGATTTCAACGCTGTTGACATCCCTCCATGCCACCTTGTACTACCGCTTAGAGGTGTAGATGGCTAAACCCCCATAAATGACGTTGACGTGGTGATCCAACCTTTGGAATGGCATTTCCGTGTCCTTGTCATTACCTTGGACCTCTGGTGGTCCGTAATCTTCTGGTGGGACAGGCATTAGACCTTTCCCATCGTAGTAATCCTCCATCTACTTTTGCTAAGTACGGCAGTTGCGGAGGTCATGGCCAGGAACTTTATGCAATGGGCACTAACGCTCATTGCTCCTGGACGTACTTGCAGATCGTGGGGCAGTTTGGTCATTTGAATGACCTCCTTGCCTCCTTTTGGTCCAAGGACCTTTGTTTTGGTCGTAGGGTGGTCACTGGTCAACTGCCCCTAGAGGACTGCTTGGACCTCTCCTTCTCCTACCTCTTGGGTTTTCCTCTGCTGCTCGTGGAGCCTTTGGACCTCTTGGATTTCTTTTCGTTGACATCCTCGAGGCCTCGCTGAGGAGGGGTGGTCCCCTTATCCACCATTCGATTCTACTCCACTGCCTCATTGGCATCGAAGTACTGATCTGCCGTGTCAAGAAGTTCCGACACGAACCTGGACGGGTTGATGTTGAGGTCTTCTGTGAACCTTCAATATCGCACCGCCTGTTTAAAAGCTCGAATCACAGAGTCATCAGAAATATTTTGGGTAGTATTACAGACTTCTATAAAAGGCTTTACAAATTGTCGTAGATTTTCCTCAGGTGTTTGGCAGAGCCGATGTAAATCATCCTCCTTCCTCGGTTTTGCATAACAACTTTAAAAAAAAATTTGTAACGCATTACAGAGAATTTCCCAGTTATATATGGACCCTTCAGGTTGGTTGAATAACCAGGTCCTGGTGGAACCTTTTAAGACTGTGAGGATATAATTAGCCATTACCTTATCATCACCTCCAGCAGCTTGGATGGTGGTAGTGTAGACTTGGAGGAACTCTGACGGGTTTTGTGTTTCGTCGAAAGTCTCCATACTCCCTGGCTTGAATTTCTCTGGCCAGGTGACGTCCCTCGGTCTGGGGGAAAAAGCTTTGCATCCTGCATAGGGTCCCATACATTGCCGTGTATTACGATGATTATTACGACCAATAGGAGATCTGGGACGTCAGCTACGTCCCGGAAAGCGGGTGTCATGCTCACCTTGGTCTTGAACATGACAGTTAGGTGCATCATAATTTCGACTCTACCTTCGGCGTCCAATTGAGGACCCCTCTAGGTGTGAGTCCGTTTGGGAAAGTGAAGTTGGCGATCGGGCAGAAATGTTCTCCACCGCATCTTGTAGCTCCTGTGTAATTGCACGTATTACTTGCACTCCTTGCTCCGGAGTCAATCCTTCCGGAGGACGTGCGATGGCGCTTGCTAAATAGCGAACATGCTCTGCAGGGGAATCCTCCTGCATAGGGGTTGGTAAGGTATTTGGATATCTTACCACCGTTGCCCACGACGGTGGCATATGCATCGTCGGCGGCAGTGCCCTCGCTGAGGAGCCAGGGGCATCTTGGTAGTAGAGGTCACGAACCTGCGAGATGTGCGCTTGTGTGGTGGCACGTATCTCGGCTTGTCGGGCCTCTTCCTCTCGTTGGAGGCATTCTCGTTCCTCCTGCTCCCGGCGTTACTGTTGATGACAAGATTTAGCATCTTTAAAAAGGGGTTTAAAGACCTCTCGGGAGGTTCCGATTTTCAACGTGGTACGACCGATGTGTTCCTGGCGATAGTACCGCATGCTGTTTGGATCATATTTGGTTTTTGTTGAAGTCATAGTTTTCAGCAAGTAATAACCAAATCGGTAGTACCAACAAGATAAGCGCGGAACTACCTCTCAGCTGTACTACCTCAATAATGCAGCGGTACTACCTCTAAGCGATATTACATAATATTACAGAAGATTACTACAAGACGCGTTTGATCTCGAGTAGATTCTTGATGACGTCCGATTAAAAAGGATGGTCCAGATCATTGTGAACATTCGGACCGTCCGAGCGTAAAGGGACTTATGAAGTATCCGATTGAAATCCAACGGCTCAAAAGTAGGTGAACGTTTGGACCGTCCGAACGTAAAGAGACTTGTGAAGTGTTCAATTGGCCATTTCAATCTGGACCGTCCACATAGCAAAACACGAGTTTTTGAGGTCTTTTGAAGCATTTTAGTAACGCGGTAGTTCCGCAATATGAAGCAGTACTACCTCTTAAAGGTAGTACCGCATGTTTAATGGTAGTAATACTGTTTTCTTGGATCTACTGCTGAGCGGTACTACCGCACTATGCAAAGGTACTACCGCAGGTCACTTGATCTGAGATGGATTCTTGGTGACATCCGATTGAGATCGAATGGTCCAAATCGTTGTGAACGTTCGGACCATCCGAACGTAAAGGGATTTGTAAAGCGTCCGATTGAAATCTAATGGCTTAAAAGCAGGTGAACGTTCGGACCGTTCTAAAGTAAAGGGGCTTGTGAAGCGTTCGATTGGCCATTTCAATCTGGGCCATCCGCGTGGCAAGGCGTGTATCTCTGAAGCTTTGGAAACTTTTCCGTGGAGCAGTAGTTCCGTGATGTGAAGCGGTATTATCGCACAAAGGAAGTACCAAAATTTTTGCGGCGGTAATACGGTGATTCATTCGAGAATTTCGCGAAGACTTCAAGACAACCAGCTGCTATTGGAGCGGTACGACTGGCTTGTTTAGTGCGGTATTACCGCATTACGGTCGTTCCAGCCGTTAGTTGGCGGAACTACCACGTTTCGTTTGAGTTGTTCTCGGGACCTCCCGCGCGGATCTCTAGCGAGGATTTCTTCGAGACCTTCTGTAAAGAATTGTTATATGAAAAACTTGCGTATTTAAATTAGGGAAAGTATGTCAAGAATAGAAGGTTTGGAAGTTGTAACCGAATCATATCTTGATTGGATTAAGAGTTCTAGGCTCTTACGACTGAGACCTGCCGCCCTTTAAAAGGGTTGAGGCCGATTGTAAAAGATATCAACCAATCCATCAAATACCAATCGCATCTACTTTTATTCATAGTTCCTCATAGTCCCGTGCCTTTCCAATCCCTTTTGCTTCCCGTTCGGCAAGATCGCAAGATCAACCCGAGCAAACACCGCCGCGCTGCGCCACGACTAGCTCCGCCTAGGCGCTGCGCGTTGGTGACGTGATTCGGAGCACCTCATTGCTGCCGCGATTGTCATGTTGTGCGCGATACCATTTTTGCGCGCAACACAAGTGGTGACTCCGCTGGGGACGATCAATTCGGCTATAAGTTTACAGCCGAACCTGTTCCCTGGGAAAAACTGAAGAAGAAGCTGCACTATTTGAACCAAGCCAGGGAGTAATCTCTACAAGCATGGCCAAGGATGGATCCACTGTTGATGCCAAAAACATCATCACTCCCACGCTTGAGGATCTGCCCGAAGAGTATCGCCAAGAGTACGAACAACGCAAACTGGAATTTGACAAATTGATGTTATCATGTTTCCAGAAAACAAGGCAAGGTATTGTCAAAAAGGAGGGTGAATTGCCATCTGTTTACATTAAACCTGAAGCAGCCCCTACTATAAGTAATGCATCTCTTTCTGAAGAGCAAATTGCTTTAATGATTGATCAGCAAATAGGTGCTACTATGGATAGGTTGCTATCTAGTCGTCTTAAGGCTATAGGTCTTGAAGCGCAAAGTGAGAAAAATCTGAAGCAACCTGTTTTGCCCCATGCTTACAGTGGTAACAATGACGGCAATGCTCAGCATAATTCCTTGCTTGTTAGTACATCGGCAGCAAATGCATCATCTAGAATTATCCCGCAGAGTGTGCCGATGCAGCACATACATATTCGAACTAATGGGTTAGTTCCGGTTGATCATAATACTTCATCACATACTACTGCTATACTCGGATCTATGGCTCTTGTGCCTTTCTCATATGCAGATTCTAGCATGATAAATTCGGGTGCACATAATGTTAACAACTACAGTGGTGTGAGAGACAATTCAACAAACTTGCAAACGCCTTTGTACCACACTGTAGCATATAGTACACCTCCTATACCTCCTCAAGGTTCGGGTGTTGCATATCGGCTGTTGTCGGACGATCATTTTTTTACACACACAGCCGAACCAAGCTCGACAGTATGCTTGTGACACTCTACAACCTAATGTTCTTAGGCCACCACAACCAGTCAATGAAACACCTAATCGGCCTACGGCAGAGACGTACGTTGGGCCTGGGAACATTAGAGAACAAGTAGCCAATATGTTTAGAGAGACATTTGGGGTAGAGCCTAAAGGAAGGTCGCATTCATATCAAAAGCCATACCCTGATATTTATGATATTGTACAATATCCTAGGGGGTTTAGAGTTCCTGAATTTGTTAAGTTTACTGGAGATGACAATAGATCCACATTGGAACATATAGGCCAATTTATTGTGCAATGTGGTGAAGCTAGTGCTATTGATGCTCTAAAGCTAAGGTTATTTCCTTTGTCTCTATCTGGTACTGCATTTAATCGGTATACTTCACTTGCACCTAATTCAGTCCACACATGGTCCCAATTGGAGCAAAAGTTTCATGAATATTTTTATACTGGTGACACTGAGTTAAGATTGTCACATTTAACATTGGTTAAACAAAAGCACAATGAACCTGTTGCTGATTACATTAGGAGGTTTAGAGAAGTAAGAAACCGATGTTTTAAGCTAATGATTTCTGATAAAGACCTAGCTGATTTAGCCTACTCAGGTTTACTTTCTCACTTGAAAGAGAAATTAGAAAATCATGATTTCTTAGATGTTAGCCAAGTGTTATAGAAAGCTCTGGCACAAGAAAGCTGAGTTAAAGAAACTAGGAACTTTCAGAGATCAAGTGACAAAGTAAAAGTAGATCGTCCCAATGTTCACATGCTTGAATATGAATCTAAAAATTTGGACGATGATGACGTTGATGTCTGTGTGGCCGAATGGACATGGTCTTCAAAATCTAAACCATATGTCTGTTTAGCTTTAAAGCCGTTTTCACAAAAGAATCGGCAAGAGGAAATTAAGTATACTTTTGATATTGCTAAATGCGATAGAATCTTTGATTATCTACTGCAGGAGAAGCAAATCAAATTGCCCGACAATCATGTTATACCAACACCCGAAGAATTAAGAAGGCGTGCATATTATAAATGACATCATTCTTATTCTCATGCCACTAATGATTGCAATGTTTTTCGTCGACAGGTTCAATCGGCCATTAATGAGGGATGATTGAAGTTTGCTGAAAATCCAAAAATGCAGCTAGATCATAATCCCTTCCCTATCAATATGATTGATTTCAAGAACAAGAAAGTGCTTATTCGGCCATCTCAAACCGGATCTACAAAAGGAAAAAATGTGGTGGTAAACATGGGGGTCATAAAGACATCAAATTCTGAAGCTGTACAGGTTGTTAAGTCAAAGATGATCAAACGAAAGGGCTCAGAAGTTGATCATTGGAAGATTAACGAAGGAAAAAGCAATACCATTAAAAGAATTGAAAGGCCGAAACCTACATTCAAGGAGCTTCTGGCCAAATACGAAGATAGTAAGGCCAGCCGCAAAGCAAATAATCGGCTAAATAATTTCAAGCAGCCTAGATCACCTATAAAACATGAGTTTGATGGTCGGAGTCGTCATTGGGAAGATTTTCATGCAGCAGCACCTTATCCTCCTTTTGGGCCACCAATGCCCATCCCATGGGATCCTCCTCCCGTTGGTTTTCCTCCTTGTCCGCCATGGGGCTGGTATGGTCCATGGATGCCACCTCCAATGCCTTTAGGACCATTCCATCCGGGGTGGACAGCACCTAGAAGACCCGTGTTTGATAGATTGTCACGTCCTAATAACGACCGTTTTGATCAAAGAAATCGGTCTTACAATGGGATAAATAATAAAGTGGTAAAGAAAGTGTATCGTGTCAAAGGTGGTGATCATTTGGGTGAAGAACCAGATATGAATTCAAAGGCAACAGGGCCAAATATGAAACAGGGAGAGAAGCAAGAACAACCAGCTACTGTTGTTTCAAAAATCAGTAATGGGAAACATATAACAGCGCAAACCAGCGATGATTCGGTCTGGCGATATGCGACGTCAAGAGTCATGAGTAATACCATAGCTACAAAGACATGACACTTGTTCGACTCTGATACAAATGAGCAAGCTGCATTGCATGATGGTTTTGAAGCACCGAAAACAGTGGAGAAAATTAGGGAGAAAATGTCCTTGCTTCCTAGGACAAAGCCGCGGCCTTGTTGGTGTCCTCCTGGGCTTTCTCATTCTCAAAAGAGGAGGTTACAGCGGCTGCGAATGCAAGAAATTCAGGAGGCTAAAGCAGAAAAATTGAGAGATGAAATATTTAATGAGGTAAAGCCTATGGTCCCTGTCCGAAAAGAATGGAGGGTGAAGTCAATTGACATACCAACTCAAGTAAATGATGATGATGAAGATGATTTGCTAGATTATGAAGGGTCTCCAATGATTAAAAATGACACTCCACCTCATCAAGGTGTGGATATCAATATGGTATTTACATTACCTGTGGAGTTTCAGGTTGCTAGTGAGAATGTTGCTCAGTTATGTCTTGGACCTAAAGAAGCTATCTTTGAGAAGCCTAAAGAATCGAGCCGACACTTGAAACCATTATATGTTAGAGGACATATCAATGGAAGGCCGATTTCTAGGATGTTGGTTGATGGTGGGGCTGCTGTGAACTTGATGCCATATTCAGTTTTCAAGAAATTGGGGCGAGAGGACAGCGAGCTCATGAAGACCAATTTGATGCTTAATGGTTTCACGGGTGAGTCTACGGAAGCCAAAGGCGTTATATCCATGGAGCTTACTGTTGGGAGCAAGACTTTACCTACGGCTTTCTCTACCATCGACGTGCAAGGTAATTATAGCATTTTATTGGGTCGTGACTGGATACATGCAAATCACTGCGTACCTTCTACATTGCATCAGATTTTAATACAATGGATCGATGATGACGTAGAAGTGGTTCAAGCAGATACATCGGCTTATATTGCTTTGGTCGATGCTTCAGCTGATTGGCAACATGGTAATGTTCAATGTTTAACGGGTTTAGACCTTTCTAGTTATGATTATCTCAGTGTTACCAAAGATGGTTTTGTACTGGTATGCATGACAAAGGCTTCTTATTTCGGCTTAGCAATGTGGTGTTATAAATGAATAAAGAAAATAGTTTACAATGGTTGCAGCAACGTACAGAGCAATATCGGTCAAGTAAGAACGATATTTGTGAGGCTATTGATGATTTTGACGAAGTAGAAAAGTTATGGCAAGGATTCTCGTCGGCTGACCCATTGGAGGAGGTTGACATAGGCAATGGAACTACTCCTAGGCCGACATTTGTAAACAAGAATATGCCTACTGAATATAAGGACAAAGTGGTAGAGTTGCTTAAAGAATATGTTGATTGCTTTGCTTGGGAGTATCATGAGATGCCAGGGCTTTGTAAGACCCGGGATTAACACTCTCAAATCCTCTGTGTATTTCTGAACTAGTCCCATGATCAGTAGCTAGTCCACACAGTAAACAAATGTGGTAACAAAATCATATCACAACTTTATTAATAAATAACAACAGAGTTGATTACAAGGGAGGCTTACAGCCAACAATAAAATAAACACAAATGAAGACGAAGAAGATGTAGTAGAGTCCAGATTAATCGCCACAGCAATCGATGGGAAGCGACCTAGTCGTCGAGATCCACACCGTAGCAAAGTCCTTCTCCTCTGAAATTATTTGCATTAAGCAAGAATGAGCACAACTACTGCTCGCAAGTTACACCCATCAAATAACGTAATGACATGCATATATGGATATCTCAAAGGAAAGCTTAATATGGTTGAATTTGCATAAAGCGACATTTTCTTTAAATACTTGTATAAATTTTCAAGGCCGTTTTTATACCATATCTAAAATCAGATTTTAAATGACAGTTTTATAGTGTGAATAACCTCCATAATGAATGGTGAAGGATACCTCCTATCACATGGCTTCCGCCTAAATCCCATGTGGATAGAAATCCAAAATCATTTATGTCAAATCATTTTGAAACCAAAACCAAAGTATAACTTTGAGTGGCTTTGCTAGCATGTCCATGATCATGACGCTGCTATTCAATAGTTTTACACTCTGCAGAGTTTGTACACTTTACCCACATGACACGAATTCTCTAGTTTGTCCCAAGATATATCTATACCACCGCCACTACCTTAGGTAAGCGGTCTAGAGCACGTGACAAGGCTTTTACAAAGCTCTACCCAAAAGTATTCGTGCCGCTAAGGTTTCACTTCCATTGGACTACCCATCCTCCTAAGCCCCTCTTGCGCCAAAGGGAAAACCGCATCTAACCAACACCCACACAAACAAATGGCACAAATAACAATGAGGTATCACTAATTATTAAGCCAGGTCCTACTCCCCATACTGAGGACATGTGGTTGCACGGTGAGGCATAGCCCATTATAGGCATAGCAAAGGAACGCTCGAAGGCCGGTCCTTAATTGACTTGGGCGACTTCCAATTTAAACCCTGGGCCTTAATCCTAACCAGATTAAGCCCGTGCATAAACCTGCACCAACCTTTCATCCATTTCGCCCAAGTCCAAACCATCACTTTATTTCATTTTTCAAAGTCATTTATAAACTTCCATAACACACCAATGCCATGGATACAATTTAAACAATATTTGATTTTTTTGGCTGAAATTCCCCAAATCAACATTTTTGGTCTAAGCATGTCTATGCAACATTTTCAAATGATCCTAGTTCATACTATTGTATCAACTAGGTTTTATCTAGGGTGACAAGGGGTGAGGGATTCAATGTCAAGGTATTGTCAGGTACGAGACCGGTAGGTGAACCATCCGTACTGTGTTCATCCAAACTCCAACAATTGTAAAATCCCATACTCCAATATTGATTAGTCCGATATCCACCATATCAGTCTATTCCTATGATCTGACTTCCATCGATCCAACATTCAGTAATGCTCTAATTTTATAATCTGATATCTATCAATCCATTAATCCTTAATGAATTATTTCTAATAATTCAATACCCATCAATCCGATGATTATGTAATCCTATAATCCAATTTTTGATAATCCGATATCCAATGATTATCTATTTCTATAATCCATTCTTCGATAATCCATTATCAACAATTATCCACTTCTAAGATCTAATCAAGTTTTATTTTTATAATCCCACCAAGATTTAATCCTATAATCCAACATCCAAGCAAATCAATATTCTACAATGACTACTTCTATAATTCAATCTTAAAAGTCCAATATCAATAATTAACTATCTCTTCAATTCAATATCCATCGTTCACTTATTTCTTCATCCGTTAATAATGCATTTCTATGATTCAATCTCCAACAATTATTCTACCCTATAATCCAACAATCAACAATTGCATAATTGTATAATCAATATCTAAGCATCATGTATTCACATAATCTAATACCCAATAATCACGTGATTCTATAATTCAATATCCATCCATAATGTATATCTACAATCTCATGCCCATCAATTGTGTAATCCTATACTTCCATCTCCAATATTCTGATGCCCAAAAATATATTTCTATAATTTAACCTCAACAACAAATCAATTTATTTAATCTCATATCCAACGATCATGTTATCTTATAATCCAATATTTCCACTTTCTACCTCCAAATATATATCACATTCTAATGGTCCTCCATATAGTCTATCTTGACAATATTTGGCTATACAATGGAATAGGAATAACTATAAAGCTTAAAACAAGGATTTAAATTACTTGAATATAAATACGCATGCAATAATAATTTAAAACAGAATTTAAATAATGTAAAATAATGGGTGCAAATATGGTCAAGGGTGTAACTTGCCTTGCTTGGTGATGTTGTTTTCTTAACAGTCACCTAGTACTCACAAACACTCTCTCAAAGTTGCTTGTGTGTACAACCACGATGATCATACAGTCAAATCAATCCTCTTATATGGTCTCCAACTACGTTGAAAACTCCATCAAGTCGTTAAAATCTATACGCGAAAACGATCCAAATTCAAATGAAATTCAAATAACAAATCAAAAGGCAATTCAAATTAACTCAAAACTAAATAATTCTATTTTATTTAGTCAGATAATAGTTTTATAAAATTTTAGAAATTTGAATCACTCAAATTGGAGTTGGGATTTAAAAGATATGAATTTTACAAGTTTTAATCCTAAATCTGAAATTTAAATGAATTTCTAAATGCAAACAAGATTCAAATGAAGCACAATTTAAATAATTTTGGTTTATTTAGCTAGATCTTCAATTTATATGAACTTGGAAATTTGAAACACTTAATTTGGAGTTAGGAATAAAAAATATGAATTTTACAATTTTGATCTAAATTTGGAATTTAGATGAATTTTAAATTCTAAAACAAGACTAAACTGAACTCCAAATTGAATACTTATATTTTATTTAGTTAGACAATAATTTTCTGAGATTTTAGCAATTTGAATAATCTAATTTGGAGCTAAGATGTAAAAGTTATGACTTATACAAATTTAATTCTAAATTAAACCCTAAATTGGATTTATTGAATTTACTGAATTATTTTCCTAAAGGAAATTCCATTTATTGTGCAAGCATGACGTCAGCGATCGATTTTCGAATTTAAAAGAATTAAAATGAAATCCGACATGTGGGGCCCACTGTGGGTCTCACTACTCATATGGACTAAGTCCACGGTGTTTGAGGCCGAGGAGGTGGACCTTGCCACGCAAGCTGCGTGGGCGGACACGTCTTGAGGAGGTGAGGTGGCGCGACTGGCGCCAAGGTGGCGACCACGGTGGCGTGCCACGTGGGGCCGGCGAGGTGGCGCTCGGGTTCAAGGAACCGGCGAACCATCACTGGCGAGGGCGGCGAGGGCACCAATGAGGGAGAGAAGAGCGCGGGAGTCTAATGCTCACCTTGGCGGCGTTAGGCGTGAGATGGTGGCCGGCGACGAGGTGTTGAGCGGCGCGCAAACGGGTCGTGGTGGCGCGGCGGCTCGGGAGGTGCTCCGGCGAGGGCGTCGCGCGCGCACGGGTGGGCGACGGGTGCGATGCCGTTCTTTGCGGTCAAAGTCGCCGGCCGTCCTTGACCTCACCGAATTGACGAAGAACGGCGACACGGTCGTGGCGCTCAAACTCAAAATTCGAGTGCTCTGGCGAGAAGGGCTAAGAGGTGAGGCGTTTGGATGAGTGAGAGATCACGGGCCGGCGCTCCTTTATAGGGCGAGGCGAGTTGGGGTGAGGAGATCGTGGGCGGCGCTAATGGCGGCGGCGGTTTGTCGTGCGTGGCGAGACGCAGGCGCAAGGAGAGAGGGAACGGGGGGGCGGGGCGGTTCGTGTGTGCGTCGTCGTGCTGCGTGGCGCATGAGGAGAGGGTGGGAAAGGCGGCGGTGGAGCTTCATATGGCGGCAATGGTGGCGTCTTGGTTTCGTGAGGAAGAAAGAGGTGGGGAGAAGAAAGTGGCGGTAATGGATTGGGATCGTGTGGTGAGACGGATCGGGCGGTGTGGTGGGTTGATGGTAGTCGGATTCCCATCCGAGCGGATGATCGGAAGAGGAGAGAGAAGGAGGTGGGCGGCTTAGTGCGGGCGAAATGGCGGAGTGATGGAAAAGGAAATGGGCCAGTAGCAGCCGCCCAAAAGCATTTTAGGATTTTAAATGATTTAGTATTTTAAATAATCCGGTTAAATAAAAAAGGGTTTAGAAAATAGCAAATAATATCCAAAAATTCTAGAAAAATTCACAGAAAATCCTAGTCTTATTTTGGACTTAATAAAATTATTTCCAACTTTAAGTTGGCTTTTAATTTTGCAAATAAATTATTTTGGCTTTAACATTTAAGAAAAAGTTTTTAAAATTTCATAAAATTCTCAAAATTATTTTAGTTTTTATTTTTCAACTTTAACTCAAATAAAACTTTAAAAACTTTACTAAATTTTATTTTTGGCTTTTAAAACTTTAGAAATTCAAATAAAGCAATCAAACTCTTTCAAATTTCAGAAAATTCAATAAAATGATAACTTTAATAAATATTAAATTGGTAACAGAACTTTGGGCTGTTACAAAACTACCCCCCTTAAAAGGAATCTCGTCCCCGAGATTCGGAGTGGCTAGAAAGAAAGAATACGCACATAGTGTAAATGAATTGAGAGATAGAAAGAGTCTATCTTCAAGTTGGCTTCATGTCCAAGGGTGTTGAGTTGTTCAAAGCTTTGAGGTATTGATTTGTCCTTCAAGTCCTTGGTGCATCGATAGGTTAGGGGTTCAATGGATTGTTAGAGAAGAGGAAAATAGCATAGGATGAGAAAGAAAGTTATCAGGAGAGAAGTCTACCCCCCTTAAACAAACGCTGCACACAAGATCAAAAGATCTATGTACGACGTAGCAAAAGAAAATACACCGTCAAAATTAAGGAACAATACATCGTTCTACTCAATAAAGGCTCTTAATCTGGTAAGGCAACTCAATACACAGAATGAGTCTTAGCGAACTTAAGCTATATGGTTTGGCTGACAAAACGATCTTTGGTACATCTTGTTTGTTGTCCTTGGATGATGGAGACGACGATACTTCCTTGATGGCTTCAAGTCTTGGGGTCTTCAACGCAATGGCAAAACGTGCTGACCAACTATAGAAAGTTGCAAGGAGAAGAGGATCCCATTGACATTATAAAATGGTGAAGCGAGATTTAGGTAAGAAAGAATACCATTAAGGGGGTGAGAATAGAAAGATGACCAAGATGAGGAGAGAACAATTTGTTTTTCTTGTCTTAAAATAAGTTTTGAAATTTTTAACTAACGGCCATTCTAACTAGGTCACGACCTACAGTCGATATGGCTCTGATACCACTTTGTAAGACCCGGGATTAACACTCCCAAATCCTCTGTGTATTTCTGAACTAGTCCCATGATCAGTAGCTAGTCCACACAGTAAACAAATGTGGTAACAAAATCATATCACAACTTTATTAATAAATTACAACAGAGTTGATTACAAGGGAGGCTTACAAGCCAACAATAAAATAAACACAGCGGAAGACGAAGAAGATGTAGTAGAGTCCAGTTAATCTGCCACGAGCAATCGATGAGGAAGCGACTTAGTCGTCGAGATCCACACCGTAGCAAAGTCCTTCTCCTCTGAAATTATTTGCATTAAGCAAGAATGAACACAACTACTGTGCTCGCAAGTTACACCCAAAATAACGTAATGACATGCATATATGGATATCTCAAAGGAAAGCTTAATATGGTTGAATTTGCATAAAGCAAAGATTTCTTTAAATACTTGTATAAATTTTCAAGGCCATTTTTATACCATATCTAAAATCAGATTTTAAATGACAGTTTTATAGTGTGGATAACCTCCATAATGAATGGTGAAGGATACCCTCCTATCACATGGCTTCCCGCCTAAATCCCATGTGGATAGAAATCCAAAATCATTTATGTCAAATCATTTTGAAACCAAAAACCAAAGTATAACTTTGAGTGGCTTTGCTAGCATGTCCATGATCATGACGCGCTATTCAATAGTTTTACACTCTGCAGAGTTTGTGCAGCTTTACCCACATGACACGAATTCTCTAGTTTGTCCCAAGATATATCTATGCCACCGCCACTACCTTAGGTAAGCGGTCTAGAGCACGTGACAAGGCTTTTACAAAGCTCTACCCAAAAGTATTCGTGCGCTAAGGTTTCACTTCCATTGGACTACCCATCCTCCTAAGCCCCTCTTGCGCCAAAGGGAAAAGCATCTAACCAACACCCACACAAACAAATGGCACAAATAACAATGAGGTATCACTAATTATTAAGCCAGTCCTACTCCCCATCTTGAGGACATGTGGTTGCACGGTGAGGCATAGCCCATTATAGGCATAGCAAAGGCAGCTCAAGGCCGGTCCTTAATTGACTTGGGCGACTTCCAATTTAAACCACGGCCTTAATCCTAACCAGATTAATCCCGTGCATAAACCTGCACCAACCTTTCATCCATTTCGCCCAAGTCCAAACCATCACTTTATTTCATTTTTCAAAGTCATTTATAAACTTCCATAACACACCAATGCCATGGATACAATTTAAACAATATTTGATTTTTGGCTGAAATTCCCCCCAAATCAACATTTTTGGTCTAAGCATGTCTATGCAACATTTTCAAATGATCCTAGTTCATACTATTGTATCAACTAGGTTTTATCTAGGGTGACAAGGGTGAGGATTCAATGTCAAGGTATTGTCGTGCACGAGACCGTGAGGTGAACCATCCGTCTTGTGTTCATCCAAACTCCAACAATTGTAAAATCCCATACTCCAATATTGATTAGTCCGATATCCACCATATCGGTCTATTCCTATGATCGACTTCCATCGATCCAACATTCAAGAATGCTCTAATTTTATAATCGATATCTATCAATCCATTAATCCTTAATGAATTATTTCTAATAATTCAATACCCATCAATCCGATGATTATGTAATCCTATAATCCAATTTTGATAATCCGATATCCAATGATTATCTATTTCTATAATCCATTCTTCGATAATCCATTATCAACAATTATCCACTTCTAAGATCTAATCAAGTTTTATTTTTATAATCCCACCAAGATTTAATCCTATAATCCAACATCCAAGCAAATCAATATTCTACAATGACTACTTCTATAATTCAATCTTAAAAGTCCAATATCAATAATTAACTATCTCTTCAATTCAATATCCATCGCTCACTTATTTCTTCATCCGTTAATAATGCATTTCTATGATTCAATCTCCAACAATTATTCTACCCTATAATCCAACAATCAACAATTGCATAATTGTATAATCAATATCTAAGCATCATGTATTCACATAATCTAATACCCAATAATCACGTGATTCTATAATTCAATATCCATCCATAATGTATATCTACAATCTCATGCCCATCAATTGTGTAATCCTATACTTCCATCTCCAATATTCGATGCCCAAAAATATATTTCTATAATTTAACCTCAACAACAAATCAATTTATTTAATCTCATATCCAACGATCATGTTATCTTATAATCCAATATTTCCACTTTCTACCTCCAAATATATATCACATTCTAATGGTCCTCCATATAGTCTATACCGACAATATTTGGCTATACAATGGAATAGGGAATAACTATAAAGCTTAAAACAAGGATTTAAATTACTTGAATATAAATACGCATGCAATAATAATTTAAAACAGAATTTAAATAATGTAAAATAATGGGTGCAAATATGGTCAAGGGTGCAACTTGCCTTGCTTGGTGATGTTGTTTTCCTTAACAGGTCACCTAGTACTCACAAACACTCTCTCCAGGTTGCTTGTGTGTACAACCACGATGATCATACAGTCAAATCAATCCTCTTATATGGTCTCCAACTACGTTGAAAACTCTCAAAAGTCGTTAAATCTAAATCTATCTGTAACGATCCAAATTCAAACGAAATTCAAATAACAAATCAAAAGGCAATTCAACTTAACTCAAAACTAAATAATTCTATTTTATTTAGTCAGATAATAGTTTTATAAAATTTTAGAAATTTGAATCACTCAAATTGGAGTTGGGATTTAAAAGATATGAATTTTACAAGTTTTAATCCTAAATCTGAAATTTAAATGAATTTCTAAATGCAAACAAGATTCAAATGAAGCACAATTTAAATAATTTTGGTTTATTTAGCTAGATCTTCAATTTATATGAACTTAGAAATTTGAAACACTTAATTTGGAGTTAGGAATCAAAAAATATGAATTTTACAATTTTTGATCTAAATTTGGAATTTAGATGAATTTTAAATTCTAAAACAAGACTAAACTGAACTCCAAATTGAATACTTATATTTTATTTAGTTAGAAAATAATTTTCTGAGATTTTAGCAATTTGAATAATCTAATTTGGAGCTAAGATGTAAAAGTTATGACTTATACAAATTTAATTCTAAATTAAACCCTAAATTGGATTTATTGGAATTTACTGAATTATTTTCCTAAAGGAAATTCCATTTATTGTGCAAGCATGACGTCAGCGACTGATTTTCGGAATTTAAAAGAATTAAAATGAAATCCGACATGTGGGGCCCACCTGTCGGTCTCACGGCTCATATGGACTAAGTCCACGGTGTTTGAGGCCGAGGAAGGGTGGACCTTGCCACAGGCGTGCACACGTGGCGGACACGTCTTGGGGGTGAGTGGCGCCGACTGGCGCCAAGGTGGCGCCACTGGCGTGCCACGTGGGGCCGGCGAGGTGGCGCTCGGGTTCAAGGAACCGGCGAACCATCGACGGCGAGGGCCGATGAGGGCACCAAGAGGGAGAGAAGCGGCGGGAATCTAATGCTCACCTTGGCGGCGTTAGGGCATGAGATGGTGGCCGGCGACGAGGTGTTGAGCGGCGCGCAAACGGGTCGTGGTGGCGCGGCTCGGGAGGTGCTCCGGCGAGGCGGGCGGCGCACGAGGTGGGCGACGGTGCGATGTCGTTCTGCTTGCGGTCAAAGTCGCCAAGCCGTCCTTGACCTCGCCGGAATTGACGAAGAACGGCGACACGGTCGGCGGCGCTCAAACTCAAAATTCGAGTGCTACGGGGCGAGAGGGGCTAAGAGGTGAGGGGCGTTTGGATGAGTGAGGAGATGCGGAGCCGGGGCGCTCCTTTATAGGGCGAGGGCGAGTTGGGGTGAGGAGATCGTGGGCGGCTAATGGCGGCGGCGGTTTTGTCGTGGCGAGACAGGCGCAAGGAGAGAGGGCGATGGGAGTGGGGCGGTTCGTGCGTCGTGAAGTCGTCTGTGGCCGGCACTATGAGGAGAGAGGCGGGAAAGGCGGCGGGGTGGAGCTTCATATGGCCGGCAATGGTGGCGTGCGGTTTCTGTGAGGAAGAAAGAGGTGGGGAGAAGAAAGTGGCGGTAATTTGGATTGGGATCGTGTGGCTGGGACGGACTGGGCGGTGTGGTGGGTTGATGGCCGTCGGATTCCCATCCGACGGTGACGGTCGGAAGAGGGAGAGAGAAGGGAGTGGCTGGCTTGGTGCGGGCCGAAATGGCCGGGTGATGGAAAAGGGAAATGGGCCGGTAGCCAGTTTCGGCCCAAAAGCATTTTAGGATTTTAAATGATTTAGTATTTTAAATAATCCGGTTAAATAAAAAAGGGTTTAGAAAATAGCAAATAATATCCAAAAATGCTAGAAAAATTCACAGAAAATCCTAGTCTTATTTTGGACTTAATAAAATTATTTCCAACTTTAAGTTGGCTTTTAATTTTGCAAATAAATTATTTTGGCTTTAACATTTAAGAAAAAGTTTTAAAATTTCATAAAATTCTCAAATTTATTTTAGTTTTTATTTTTCAACTTTAACTCAAATAAAACTTTAAAAACTTTACTAAATTTTATTTTTGGCTTTTAAAACTTTAGAAATTCAAATAAAGCAATCAAACTCTTTTAAATTTGAGAAAATTCAATAAAATGATAACTTTAATAAATATTAAATTGGTAATGTAAACTTTGGGTCATTACGTGCTTAGCAAAGAGCTAGTTGAGCATCGGTTACCTATTAAGTCTGGTTTTAGGCCTTATAAGCGACCACCTAGAAGGTTTAATCCTAATATATATGATCAGATCAAGGAAGAAATAGGTCGATTATTGAAGGCTGGTTTTATTAGACCATGTAGATATGCTGAATGGGTTTCTAACATTGTCCCAGTTGAGAAGAAGAACACTGGTAAGTTAAGAGTGTGCATTGATTTTAGGGATTTAAATAAAGCCACACCTAAAGATGAATATCCTTTGCCTATAGACGACATGTTAATTAATGATACTTCAGGACATAGAATAATTAGTTTCCTAGATGGTAATGCTGGTTACAATCAGATTTTTATGGCCGAAGAAGATATGTCTAAAACGGCTTTTCAATGTCTCGGTTTTGTTGGATTGTTTGAGTGGGTGGTCATGACTTTTGGTTTAAAGAATGCCGGTGCTACTTATCAAAGGGCCATGAATTTAATCTTTCATGACTTACTTGGTGTTGTCCTAGAGGTATACATTGATGATATAGTTATTAAATCAGATGGTATGGATCATCACCTAGCCGATTTATGTTTAGCCTTTGAACGGATGCATCGATATGGTTTGAAAATGAACCCACTCAAGCATGCTTTTGGTGTATCGGCTGGTAAATTCTTAGGGTTTATAATACATGAAAGAGGCATAGAGGTAGATCCTACCAAAATAGAGGCTATTCAGAAAGTGAAGGCGCCATAGTGCAAAAGAGACATGCAAAAGTTCCTTGGGAAAGTGAATTATTTGAGGAGGTTCATATCCAACCTATCCGGTAAAATTAGTGCATTCACTCGTATACTTCGGTTAAAGAAAGAGACCGAATTTACTTAGGGGCGAAAAAGAACAAGTCAGTAACACCACAGCCCAAAATCCGCTCAATGCCCAAATTTCACCGTAGGGCGGACCAGACACATAGCACCCCACTTACACTTTCGTCCTCGCTTAGTGTAAAAGGGTTAACTTGGAGGTGTTATGTTTGGACCCAACAGGCATTATATACTAGTACAACTCACTTTAGACAAGCAATGTGGGACTAATCCCACCACACAACTCCTCATGGGCCACATGGGCCACATGCGAGTAGGCCGAGGTATTACACAAGCATTTGAAGATATTAAAGGGTATTTGTCTACACCTCCCGTGTTAAGGGCACCCCAAGCCAGGATGCCATTCCGACTTTATATTGCTACACAAGAAGATGTCATCGGTGCTATTTTGACGCAAGTAATAGATGGCAAGGAATATGTTATTACTTATTTGAGTAGACGCCTGCTAGGAGCTGAGACAAGGTATGCATTTGTTGAAAAATTATGTTTATCCTTGTACTATGCTTGTTCCAAGTTGAGGCATTATTTACTATCTAGCACTTGTGTGATTGCCTGTCAAACTGATGTCATTAAGTATATGTTGCAACAGCCGATTTTAAGTGGTAGAATCGGAAAGTGGGCTTATGCATTAATAGAGTATGATTTGGCTTATGAATCTTTGAAATCTATGAAAGGCCAGATTGTAGCTGATTTCATTGTTGATCATAGGATTGATAATAATATAGAGTTAGTTGATTATCTATCTGTACGTCCATGGAAGTTATATTTTGATGGCTCGGTTTGTAAAGAGGGATAGGGTGTTGGTATTGTGCTGATTTCACCTAGAAATGTCACTTTTGAAACATCAATTTGTTTATGATACTTTTGTACCAACAATCAGGCCGAGTATGAAGCTCTCCTGTTAGGATTGCAAATTTTAGAGTCCATGGGTGTGAAGAATGTACAGGCATTTGGTGATTCATTGTTGGTGGTGCAGCAGATTTCTAAGGTGTATCAGTGCTTTGATGGATCACTAAATAGCTATTTGGAAATATGCTTGGATATCATAGCAACTTTGAATGATTTCACTATTAGTCATATATCTAGAGAAGAGAATGTTAGAGCAAATGACCTAGCACAACAAGCATCTGGTTATCAAGTTAAAAGGGGTAAATTGTTCATGATAGAAAAACCGATGTTAGAAGTTGCTATAGTTTGCATGGCCGAACAGCATGTTGGTGGTTCGGATATTTTGGAAACATCAGGTGTTGCGGAGCCTAATGACTGGAGAATGCCCCTAATTAGTTATTTGATAAACCCTGGTCAATCTGTTGATAGAAAGCTTCGGCGACAAGTATTAAAATATACATTGCTTGATGGAGAGTTGTATCACCGAACTATAGATGGGTTACTTTTAAAATGCTTAGGTTCAGATCAATCTAAAGCTGCTATAGGTGAAATGCATGAAGGTATATGTGGTACACATCAGTTGGCTCATAAAATGAAATGGCTGTTGAGAAGAGTTGGTTTCTACTGGCCGACTATGTTAGAAGATTGTTTTAGATATTACAAAGGGTGTGAGTCATGCCAAAAATTTGGTGATGTGCAATTGGCGACTGCTGCTATGTTGCATCCTATAATTAAACCATGGCCGTTCCGTGGATGGGGTTTAGATTTCATCGGCCAAATACACCCTGCATCTTCTAAAGGTCATCGTTTTGTTTTAGTAGCTACTGATTATTTCACCAAGTGGACAGAGGTTGTTCCTATTAGAAACATGACTCATAAAGAGGTAATTAGTTTTATTTTGGAGCATATCATTTATAGATTCGGTATACCACAAACTTTGACTACTGATCAAGGTTCATCTTTTATGTCTCACCAAGTACAAGAGTTTGCCGAATCACATGGAATCAAGCTCCTTAATTCCTCGCCTTATTATGCTCAGGCCAATGGTCAGGCCGAGTCAAGTAATAAAACTTTAATTAGGCTTATCAAGAAAAAGATAGAGGAACATCCTAAGAGGTGGCATGAGGTGCTATCTGAAGCATTATGGGCTCATCGTATATCTAAACATAGTGCTACAAAGGTAACACCGTTTGAATTAGTGTATGGGCAGGAAGCTGTTTTGCTTGTTGAGGTATATTTGAATGCTTCTAGGGTGGCCAGGCAAAATGAATTGTCGGCTGAAGTTTATCATAATCTGACGATGGACAGGGTAGATGAAGTTGCAGATGAGAGATTAAAAGCTTTGAGAGAAATTGAGAAAGATAAAATAAGGGTAACCAAGGCCTACAATAAGAAAGTGAAGGAAAAATCGTTTCAGATAGGAGACTTAGTTTGGAAGACGATTTTGCCTATTGGACACAAGGATAATAAGTTTGGGAAGTGGTCTCCAAATTGGGAAGGTCCATATAAAGTTGTAGAGATTGTCCTTGGAAATTCATATATAGTGCAAAATTTGCAGGGAGATAGGTTGCATAAAGCTCTTAATGGCAAATATTTGAAGAAATACTATTCAAGTGTTTGGCAAAATGCTTGAGAAGTGCATGGCCGATGAGCTGTTGACCATCGTCCTAAGAAATATACATATGGCCGGTGTTTGATCATCGTCCTAAGGAACAATTGAAAATATTTTTGTGGTAAACGTATTTGTTTACCAAAAACAGGGGGGCATGTGTTGATGACAAGATTTAGCATCTTTAAAAAGGGGTTTAAAGACCTCTCGGGAGGTTCCGATTTTCAACGCGGTACGACCGATGTGTTCCTGGCGGTAGTACTGCATGCTGTTTGGATCGCATTTGGTTTTTGTTGAAGTCATAGTTTTCAGCAAGTAATAACCAAATCGGTAGTACCAGCAAGATAAGCGCGGAACTACCTCTCAACGGTACTACCGCAATAATACAGCGGTACTACCTCTAAGCGGTATTACCGCAATATTGCAGTAGTACTACCGCAAGACGTTTGATCTGAGTAGATTCTTGATGACGTCCGATTAAAAAAGGACGGTCCAGATCATTGTGAACATTCGGACCGTCCGAGCGTAAAGGGACTTATGAAGCGTCCAATTGAAATTCAACAGCTCAAAAGCAGGTGAACGTTCGGACCGTCCGAACGTAAAGAGACTTGTGAAGCGTTCGATTGGCCATTTCAATGTAGACCGTCCACATGGCAAAACACGAGTTTTTGAGGTCTTTTGAAGCATTTCAGTAACGCGGTAGTTCCGCAATATGAAGCGGTACTACCTCTTAAAGATAATACCGCATGTTTAATGGAGGTAATACCGTTTTCTTGGATCTACTGCTGAGCGGTACTACCACACATATGCAAAGGTACTACCGCAGGTCACTTGATCTGAGATGGATTCTTGGTGACGTCCGATTGAGATCGAATGGTCCAAATCGTTGTGAACGTTCGGACCATCCGAACATAAAGGGATTTGTAAAGCGTCCGATTGAAATCTAACGGCTTAAAAGCAGGTGAACGTTTGGACCATTCTAAAGTAAAGGGGCTTGTGAAGCGTTCGATTGGCCATTTCAATCTGGGCCATCCACGTGGCAAGGCGTGTATCTCTGAAGCTTTGGAAACTTTTTTGTGGAGCGGTAGTTCCGCGATGTGAAGCGGTATTACCACACAAAGGAAGTACCGGAAGTTTTGCGGTGGTAATACCGTGATTCATTCAAGAATTTCGCGAAGACTTCAAGACAACCAGCTGCTATTGGAGCGGTACGACTGGCTTGTTTAGTGCGGTATTACCACATTACGGTCGTTCCGGCTGTTACTTGGCGGAACTATCGCGTTTCGTTTGAGTTGTTCTTGGGACCTCCCGCGCGGATCTCCAGCGAGGATTTCTTCGAGACCTTCTGTAAAGAATTGTTATATGAAAAACTTGCGTATTTAAATTAGGGAAAGTATGTCAAGAATAGAAGGTTTGGAAGTTGTAACCGAATCATATCTTGATTGGATTAAGAGCTCTAGGCTCTTAGGACTGAGACCTGCCGCCCTTTAAAAGAGTTGAGGCTGATTGTGAAAGATATCAACCAATCGATCAAATACCCATCGCATCTACTTTTATTCATAGTTCCTCATAGTCCCGTGCCTTTCCAATCCCTTTTGCTTCCCGTCCGACAAGATCACAAGATCAACCCGTGCAAACACCGCCGCACTGTGCCACGACTAGCTCCGCCTAGGCGCTGCGCGTTGGTGACGTGATCCGGAGCACCTCATTGCTGTCGGGATCGTCGTGTTGTGCGCGATACCATTTTTGCGCGCAACAGTTACCCTGATGCTCCGGGATTATCACCAGGATTGGGTTGAGTGTCACTGACAGTGGCGACCTGACGACCGCCGGAACATGCGGAAGGGGTGAATATGCCCTCGTCCTCTAAGGAAGAGGACGAGTTGTATTGTAAGGTGAATAGAAGATTCTCCCCAGATGTTCTCTCTAGGCCTTCAGTGTGGAGGCCACCAGCGAGATCATTACGTTTTGCTAGGCTCCAGGGACCTTCCGAATCTCCTCCTCCAAGGGAGACAGGCTCGGGATAGTATTCATCCACAGCGGAACTTGTGGACAAAGGCACGGCCGGCGTGGAGCCAGCGGAGGCAAGAGGTTCGATGGGCGACGGTGCCTTAGCAATGGACCCGGAGGAACCATGGGTGTTGCCGGACACGAGGACGAAATTTTCCTCCATGTCGTCATCATAGTCAGAGATGTCGAGGATGCTTTCTTCTCTCCAAGCAGGTAGGTTGTGATTCATCAGCAATGCACGAGACACATTACCAGAATTGAGTAGGCGAAGATGATGACAGCGCTCCCCACAGATGGCGCCAGTTGTCGATGTCTGGGACTCTCGTCACAGAACGGACAAACAAGAATACAAAAAAGGAAAATGGAGATTACTATCTATTCGCCAAGGGACTCAAAATGGTGAATGTGTATTGCAAAGAGTGTGCTCTGATTACAGGGAATATGGCTATAAATACACGTGGATTAGGGCTTGGATGTGAATCTATGTTACAAGAGCACATGGGCCGACCTATTTATAGTTTTACAAGCGTCGGCAGTTGGTTGCAGAGGTGCCTCTTCGCACCAATCGTCGTGTCTCTTCACGCCAATCGTCGTGTCTCTTCATGATGACTGTTATCGCTGATATATCCACATGTGGTTGTTATTAGCCACACATGAGTAACTGCTTCCTAGGACCTCCTCTGCGGGGGTGGTCCTGGAGTGGTCCTGGAGAGGTCCTAGAGGAACTCATAGAGGAGGTCCAACTGGGCCTTCGGGAGAGTTTTCGGGAACGAACAAATGAAAGACTTTATAGGCCCACCTTCCGACTGTTTGATTGATCTTGGGCCCAGAAGATTAACTCGGGCCCAGTAAAAATCTAGCTTATCTATTAATAAGCAAATAAAGATATACCCGAATAATTGACTAGTCAACAATCCTCATCAGTCTTTGACAAACTTAGACTATATGGTTTGGCTGACATCGCATCTTTTGCACACGGTCTTCGATTAATCTTGTCCGTTGTCCTTGAATGGTGGTGACGATGATAATTTCTTGATGCCTTTTTGTCTTGTGGTCATGAATGTAATGATAAGAACGTGTTGACCATCTATAGAAATTTATAGGGGAAAGAGGATACATTTAACATTATAAAATTGTGAAGAGAGTTAGGTAAGAAAGAATTGGTAAAAGAAGCTAAGGATAGATAGATGACCAAGATGAGGAGAGAACAAATTATTTTTCTCATTATATAAAATATTTTTTGGAGTTTTTCAACTAACGGCCATTCTAACTAGGTCACGACCTACAGTCAATATGGCTCTGATACCACCTTGTAAGGACCCGGGATTAACACTCCCAAATCCTCTGTGTATTCCACACTAGTCCCATCATCAGTAGCTAGTGTACACAGTTAAACAAAAATGATAACAATCCATATCACACATTTATTCTATAATAATCAGAGTTTTATTACCAGAAAGGCTTACGAGCCAACAATGATGAACACAGCGAAAGATGAAGAAAAAGTAGTAGAGCCCAGCTAATCTACCACAGGCAATTGACCAGGGTAGCAGCCTAGTCGTCGAGATCTTCCGCAGTTACAAAGTTCTTCTCCTCTGATCAACATTTTATTAAGCAAGGTGAGTGCAAATGAATGTACTCCGTAAGTTACACCCAATAACAGATTATAATGCATGAGGGTATAACAAAGGATGGCTTATAGGGCTGGTTTTTCATAAAGCGATATTTTCTTTAAATACTTGTACTAAGTTCCAAAGCAGATATTCTACAACTAAAATTCATTTTCTAAATTCTCAAGTTTTATAGTCAGATAACATTCACACAAGAGTAGTGAAGGATATCCTCCTATCACATGGCTACCCGCCCAATTTCCCATTTAGATAAATCATTTGATAAAGTCTTTTAAAAACAAAACCAAAATCTAACTTTGCTTTGGCTTTGCTAAGCATGTCCATGACCGTCGACACAACTATTCCGGATAGTTTTACACTCTGCAGAGGTTGTACAGCTTTAAAAACAAGAGATAATCACTCGTACTGTCTGCTCACACACTTCCAAAGGTGTGCGACTAAGAGACTATCACAAGGCCTTTACAATGCACCATCCCACCGTAGTCCCACCTCGCTAAGGTTTCGCTTCCTTTGGATTGAATCATCCGCTAAATTTAAGCCCCCTCTTGCGCCATGTGGGAATACATAAAAGTAGGTCATAAAGACATCCACGCAACCGAATGGCACAACCACCGTGAAATGTTACAAATTGGTTAGCCTAGTCCTACCCACTTCAGACTTGTGGTAGTACATTGGGGCTTGGCAAGATGCGGCTTGAAGACTGGTCCTTAATTGACTTGGGCGACTTTCCAAAAGAACCTATGGGCATCGATCGTAGAAATGAATCGATCCCGTGCATAAACATGCACCCACCAAACATCCATTTCGCCCAGGTCTAAATCAATTTACATTTTGTTTTGCTTTTCGAAAATCATTTGCAAAAGTCCTATGGTAAAACAATACCATAGGCTCAATTAAATCATATTCGAACATTTGGCTAAATTCCCTAAATTCAATATTTTTTGTCTAAGCATGACTAAGCATAAAGTTTTCAACATGTTCCAGCTCATACTATTGTATCAACTAGATTTTAACTAAAGTATCAAGGAATGACTAATTTAATAGCAAAGTTTGGCTATACAAAAGAATTGGGAATAACTATAAAGCTTAAAACAGGAATTTAAATTACTTGAATTTAAATAAGCATGCAATAATAATTTAAAATATAGGGATTCAATATGATCAAAGGTGTAACTTGCCTTGCTTATTTAGTTGTTCTTAAACGGCGTCGAAATCTGACTCTTCAAATACTTCCGGTTTCCCCAGAGTTGTCGAAATCTATACGTGAAACCAAGCCAAGTTCAAATACATTCAACTAAAGGAAACGCTTCAGACGAAAATAAACATATCTAACAACATCTTGAAGGATGGAAGTATTCCAGATGAAACTAATCATACCTAGTGGAGTTGATGAAGGAAATACTTCAGACGAAGTATATCCAAAGGAGTTGATGAAAGAAATACTGCAGATGGAAGTATAAATCTAACAGGGAGAGAGAGAATGTTCACAGGAACATTCCTCGATGGTTACCTAGATAGGAGAGATTACCTAGTTAGGTAATACTCTCGGATCTGCTTTCGAATTATGAAGGGTTCTGCTACTGAGAACGGATGATGACGGATGATACCTAAAACCTAGGTGATGTTGTTTTCCTTAACAAGCCACCTAGTACTCACAAGCACTCTCTCCAGATATTCTTTGCATACATCCACGATGATCATATCAAAATCAATCATCTTGTATGCTCTCCTCTTTCGACAGACTTTGATGGTGATTGTGTGCACATCTATTGTCATTTTTAGTTATTGGTCATAACAGCAGACTAGGGACTAGCATGCTAATTAAGGTAACTATCTCTCTTTTTAGTATGACTCCTTATTAAACTTGCCCTTAAACTCTAACTGCTAATTGCCTCATAATGGTAATTAATTATTATCTTAGTAATTTGGTTATCTTTACTACTAGTTACTCAATTCAGATTGCCCTAGAAAATTGAGTTAGTACAATTTATAATTGGGTTTGCCTTGGCAGTGTATATGGTAATATCCTACTAAGTACTTTTAAATTATTCACTAATTAATATACTAATTGACTTCTAATTAACATCTACTAACATTTATCTCGGCATACATACATATACTAAGAGCTAGTTAATTTCGTTTAAATCCTTATGCTTAAGTCACACTAATTAACTTATTTTCTTAAGCTATTATCATCTAAGTGATGGCCTAAATGAACTAGCTTAGTATAGTTCCCAAGTAAACTTGTCTTTGCAATTCAATTTGACAACAGTTTAATGTTCACTATCAACCGACCTCTAATTACTTATCTGTTTACACTATTCCATCCTAATCGAAATGTATATATTTGCTTATCTACAATATTGAACATCTCTCTACCAACCTAATCCAATGATCCTACTGTAATTGAGATTATCTAACTTAACACCTGATTCAGCTTAATCTCTGGATTGAACATCATTAGCACTTGTTATTGGAATGTCTACTAGCTAATTAGTCCACTCATTAGTCTTACGTATTAATCAGTCATCGTGGAGGGGGTGAAGTCATCTACTAGGTGGGGCCCAACCGTCATTCCATGTAAACTCACCGGGTTGCCAAAAACGGTGAGGCGGCGTGGTGGGGATGGCAGGACGGTAGACACGGGCATGGTGCGGCTTGAGGTTGGGCCTCGACAGCTCTCCAGGGCTTTCGATGGAGTAGAGAAAAGTG
The DNA here is from genome assembly GCA_036346405.1 of Phyllostachys edulis. Lineage (NCBI taxonomy): Eukaryota > Viridiplantae > Streptophyta > Magnoliopsida > Poales > Poaceae > Phyllostachys > Phyllostachys edulis. The sequence continues at coordinate 38,811,513 of CM070546.1, read as the reverse complement.
GAGGAGAGGCCAGAAGGGGCAAGGCCAGCTCGGGCACTGGCCTATATAGGCAAGCGGGTGAAGCGGCCGGAGGTGGCCGGCATGGGTGGCGTGGTGACGCTAGTGTGGGCATGGCGCGCATGCAGGGCAGAGGGGTGGCTGCGTGGAGGTGATGCACTGCCTTGTGGGGCCCATCAGTCAACGGAAGGAAATAGAAAATGGGTCAACCCGATTTTTCAGAGAATCAATAAAATGGTTGATGGATTAAGAGAATTTGTAAATATAGATACCGAACTCTAAAAATTATGAAAATGTTTGGGGAGGTTCCTGACGAAGTCTAGTTTATACTGTAATTTTTGTAGAATTTTATTTGCTCCCTATTGTTCTCTAAAAACCTTTTAAACTCCTGTTCTCATGCACCTTTATTATTTAACTGTGAGGAAAATATAAAAATGTGTTCGATAATATTTCCTTATTTTTATTAGTAGTATGATTACACCAAACTTGGACTTTTAATTCCCTCTATTCAATTTGTTTTAAGAAATTCTCTCGCGATGGTGGATAAACTCTGGTACTTGCTAAATATTTCTACCTGGATTTTAAACATGATTTCAGTTTTAGGGTTTACAACTCATGTAATATCTCGTAGAGCAATACCTTAGGTTTATTTTGCGTTTGTAATCTAGGGTTTCTGCAATTAGGGTTTCTACTTCTAGGATTTTTTGTTTTAGACCTCTTGTGCTGGCAAGAGAGAAAATGTCATTCAAACAATTCTCAAAAATGCGGGCAAATAGAACATCATCAGCTAATCACACAAAAAGTTTTAAAAATCTCATATTTTTGTATTTTGAAATTTTTGGGATGTTACATCGTCATTCACTGTTGGGTATGACTACTTCGAATGAGACTGTCACCTAGCTTTCAATGCAGAAGTTGTATCTCCTGAGAGCTTTCCTGCTCTTAGGTTTTAAAGAATTTTTTTTCTCTAATGTTGATCAGCTTCTCTTCGTAACCCCGCAATTTGCAAATGATAATAGTGATCCATCAACATGTCCATGTATGTAACCTATCGAGATGAACTATTGGTTAACAACATGTTACTAATTAGCCATTAAAAAAATATATGAACTATTGGTTAACAACATGTTACTAATTAGCCATTAAAAAAATATAGTAATGGCATGTTACAAAAAAAAGAAATAAAGTATAGCCTGAAGGCGTAAAAATGTGACTTACCCCATTTCTGAATACCAAATTTTTCGAACGAGTGGTTCGTGGCACTCCGAGCGTGTAGCTCTGGCGTACCTAGGAGCGAAGTCCTATGCGTACTCAGGATTGACCCCTCGGTCCCTAACATGTGGTTTGGGTGGTCTTGAGAACGGGATCTCGAGCGTACCTAGGCACATGGATCCAGGGTAGTGTAGGTCGCAGTTAGAGGCAAGCTCTGAGTGGTCCCAAACACATGGTTTGGGCGGTCTCAAGAATGGGATCTCGAGCGTGACTGAGCACGAGAGACTCAGGTTGTGTAGGATTTGGATCTTTTTGCCTCTCATTGTTTCTTGGTGTTATTCGTCCACTATGTATGGCCTAACACACCTTAATAAACAATAAGTCTCTGCCAGAGAAATATGAGAGTTACAGAACACAATCGCCCCACATTCAAAATTGACAATGGAGTATCTCTTTCTCAATCATTGTTAAATAACTCGAAAACTTCTTTTAACTAGACGAACTATTTTATGTTGACTGTAAACCATCATGCTCGTTACTATAACTACAACATAGTATTGTCGCAGTACAAAACAACAATAAAGCTGTAATTAATCATACGTTTGTATCTTCATACTGCTAGCATGTGTCAACTGAAACGCAGCTTTTGTTATGTACAATGTTGTTTGTGATATTTTGTACATATGGCATGTGGTACTGACTTTGCAATATTTTGTTGGATGTAGATAGATAAAGCTGTACGTGTATTTACCGGTGCGCCGATTAGCCAAACGGGTAGTGATGTCGACTTTGGTGGCATGGAAGTGACCGTTCTTTTATTTCGCGAATCACCAGACTTTTGAACTCTTCTAACTAGGATTAAGTCAACCTTTGGATGGGATAAGCCTAGGGTCGTTGTCGAACTACAGGGGCAATATGATGCTGGTGTGGGTTGTAAGGTGCCCGTCTGTTTGGTGCCAATCTTGTCCGACGATGATTGGGACACGTACAAGGATCTTGTGCTCACATCTCAGGTCCGGTCATTGGAATTGGCAGTGGAGAGGGCAATCGTTGTAGAGGATTTGCCAAACAATTTGGATGTGGTGAATGGCAACACGACGGAACTAGAATCTGCTCTCCATCTTTCACAAGGCCCCCCAATGCAGGAGCCACCTTCCGAAGAGTTCGTTGGTGTCAGTGTTAACAACGATGCCCCCCTGTTGGTGGATCTGTCACATGTGCCTATTCCTTCCCAGCAACATGTTAGTGACCCCGTGACTGATTTCAATGGTGCTGTAATGAGTAACGAGCTTGAGGAGGAGGTGTTCCGAGATAGAACAACCTGTGAAGTAGAGTCCGACAAAGGATGGAGCTCGACCGAAAATAAGGTTCTCGCACTTCTTTTCTCCTCTGAGGAAGGGCAGGTTCTTCGTAGTGTTTTGGGTGAGGTCCCGTCGGTGCACGCATTCGATGAAGCCAGAATGCCTGATAAAGCGGTTTGTGCTAATGGGTTGAAGAACAGGAATGACATTGTGGACCCGGATAATGACCTAATACGTAAGAACATGTTGTTTCGAAGCATGTATGATATGAAGGTTTGGCTGCAAGAATACTCGGTCTTGGCACCATCGTCGATTCGTGTGACACACTCGATCACGAACAAGAGGTACACCGTGAGGTGCGAAAGGGGGTGCGGATAGAAGGTATAGGGGTGCAAAACTAGGGACAAACAATGGAAAATAGCGAACCTAAAGCAGCCTCACTCTTGTGGGACTGCTCCAGTGTCGGGGGAGCACCTTTAGGCGACTGCTAATTTCATTGCAAGACGCATTACCGGGGTTGTGGCTATCGATCCTGATGTGACCGTCGCCACCCTCATTGAGGTTATATTTGGTTTCATTAAGTACCATGTGAAGTACGGGAAAGCATGAAGAACCAAGCAGAGAGCGATGCGGTTACTGTGGGGTGACTGAAAGGAGGCTTACAGGTTGCTTCCTCGAATTCTAACCGCTATGCAGGCCAAGAATCTAGGCATAGAGTTTTATCCTTTCCACGGGAGTCGATCGGAAACCGATGGAGGGGTTACAAAATATGTTTTCGGGCGGGTGTACTGGTCATTTGGGCAATGCAAAGAGGCCTTCATGCACTGCATGCCCATCATATCAGTTGATGCCACGTTCCTAACCGGTAAGTACTATGGTGTCTTGATGCTCGCTGTTGGTATTGATGCGGAGGACCAGCTGATTCCATTAGCATTCGCACTAACAGAGGGTGAGAACAATGTGAGCTGAGGTTCATGGATATAGCTCGCCTACGCCTCGTTGGGTCTGGATAGGTTGTTTGCATCATTTCGAACAGGCACCACGGGATTCTGAACGCTATGAGGAGCAGACTTGACGGACACCCCGATATGCAGCATAGGTGGTGCATGCGTCACCTAGCTGCTAATTTCTTTAAGCAATGCAGTAGGGAAGATCTAACAAAAAAGTTCAAGATGTTATGCGGATGTTTGGAGAAGAGGGACTTCTAGGTCAAGTTGACGGAGCTTAGGGGACTGACCAACGAACGGGGTAAGAAGTGGTTGGACGAGGTCTTGCAGCAGACGACAAAGTGGGCACAAGCATACGATGAAGGTGGTTGTTGGTATGGTATGATGACAACGAACATCTCGAAAATGTTCAACAACGTTATTAAGGGCATCCGTGCTATGCCAGTATCGGCTATCTCCGAGTATTCATTTCAGAAGACCAACTCATACTTTGTGGATCGGTGGACCCGTGTAAGGGATGTGTACAACGCCGGCCACCATTGGGGTGCAGCTGTTGCCAAGCACCTTGCTATCGCGGAGGTAGAGTCATGCAATCAAGAAACGGAGGAATATGATCCAACTTTGCATATATACGTCGTCAGGGCAACCGGAGGCACATCAATTGGGGGTGAGCATTATGGTGGCCAAAACCATAGAGTCAACTTGACAGTGGGAGACTGTACTTGCATGGTCCCAACATTGTTAAATGTCCCATGCTCTCACATCGTCACCGCCTGTTGCGTGCGTGGCATAAGTTACCTTTCTAACACGTTCATTGCGGAAGAATTCTCAAAACAAGCCACGATGAGGACTTACGAGAATAGATTCGAGCCTTACCTTGATCCGTCGCATTGGCCACTGTACGTGGGGGAGGAATACATTCCCGACAAAGATATGATGAACAAGCGACGCGGTCGAAGGAAGAGGAAGAGGCTTCGTAATGACATGGACCTCTTACAGCAAGGCGGTAAGGACATGTACTGTCTTGGGGACTTCGATGACGCCACAATAAGCAACAGGTGCTCGAAGTGTCACGAACACAAACACACCAGGGCAAAGCACAAGAGTAGGGATTCACAGTCATGTAGGGTAAGGCGGCGCCGCTCTCGTGTGCAGCCCCCCTGAGGCAACTACTATTGTTGTGCGAAAATGATTGTTTTTTATTGATAGAGTTCACTCATTTCCATTTTCTATATTGTTTTGTACCTCATGTCATCTTACAAAAATCCTTTCCTGCAATGAAGGATGTCGCAGCACACGCAGTATGCGTTGCTCCTCTAGGAGTACGATGACCACCATCGTGCCCATGCTATTTATTTTGTTGTATTAAACTTCAATATCTTTTTTCTTTTAGTAAACCTTGTAAATGGTTCGACGCCGATCTGCGGCGATTGGCATAAAAATGAATCTATTGGCGTGGTGGGTCCGATCATGCAACTTTGCCCGACGCAGTAGCTCCTCGTGTCCTACAATATCGGGAGCAACGACATCCGCTTCAGCCGTATACAATGAGGACAAGGAGGACGAGGAGGAGGGCGGTGAGGACGAGAACGGTGGTGAGGACGAGGAGGAAGACAACAGCGGTGAGGACGAGGACGATGAGGAGGAGGATGTGGATGCTAGGCTTTCCGACGAGATGGTCCTCTAGGACCTTGTTGGTGCACCGGCCCCCACGTAGCCGACTCAGGCCATGCCTCCACACCGTAAATGGCGTGATCGCACGAACATTAGTTCGGTAAATGTCATCGAGGGCATGCGAGGCCAACACCCAGCAGCGAGGTTCACACCGGGGTCGGGTGCGCGCCGAAAGCGCAAGTGAATGGATGTATGGCACATTTTTTTAAATGAAATGAGATGAATTTCTTTTGGTAGAATGAAATGAGATAAATGAATGATTGTGTTTGTATTAACTGGTTACATATGCATTGTGGTTGAATGAAATGAACCGAAAGGATGGTTGTGTTTGAATGAACTGATTGAATGGATTATTGTGTTCGAATTAACCCCTTTGCTGATGATTGTATTTGAATGAAATGCTTGCAAATGGTTCAGTCCAATTTTTTTTAGTGTTTGCAGCTACTGTCATGCCAGCAAACCTGGCTTGGCCCTATGGTTTTGTAACCCCAGGATCACTGGAGTGACAGGACGTAGCACCAGAGCCTGACGCCATTTTTGCAACCCCACTGGAAAAACGAAATACCTAGCGTGGTAGCACTATTTGGCCACGCCAGGGGAAATGGCATGACAAAGCAGGCCTGTCACGCTAGGACTAATGGTGTGACAGGACTTAGCACCAGAGTCGCACGCCGTTCACTGCCACACAAGCCTCTACGTTGGCACGGCAGGTGGATGAGTGCTTGCATGGCATGTTTGGTCACGCCGTCGTATGTGACGTGACAGTACGCTTTGGCCACGCCAGAATTGGAAATAAAGTTCGCGAGATATTAACTTTCAAATATTAATAAAAAAAATTCTTGCAGGTGTGGCGACATGCACTGCACAGCAACAACAAACAGACGTTGAGCGCTCACCATACCATCAATTAGAGAATCGTTCGTGCGATGGTTAAACCACCACTGGATGTGGAAATCGACCTTCCAGCATAGTGATCGTCACAGGAACAGCAACACAATTGTAACGCCCCCAAATTCCTGGGGACATTAAACTCTTCACAACCGCCCAGGATGTGCAGTTACGAAGTAAGCAGTGTCTCAAGCAAGCTTTCGATCTCAACAAAAGCCAACCTTTTATTACAGTATTTGGAACAGAGTTTTGTATGACATTGCAGAATATTTGCTATTATTTTATGTGAACCAAGTTTGTCAAGGTGAATATGGTCTACAAGAATGGGTGGCTTGATATGTGGGGTAATAGGAATTATCTAATTATCATGGCATTCAAAAGTATTATTTGAATAATTAAAGTAATTGGCTCAAATATAATAATGAAAGTATCAATATAAATATATGACATGTGGGTTCAAAATGATCAAGGAATGCGACTTGCCTTCTTGCACAAAGTCTGTTGATCTTTGGTCTTGTCCGCGTCTTCAGGCGTCTGATGCGTCTAGATCGTAACCTAACGAGAAGCAATGCAATAAAAAGAAAACAAGTAAAAACTAGCTCAACAAGGAATGAAATTTGAAAGCGACAAACAAGTAAATAAAACCAAAAAGAAACTTAAAGGAAGGGTGGTGCGGGTTGGTGGGATTTATCTGGTGTTTATTTGGATCGGCGAGTTTTGAGATTCGGATCAACTACAACAAAAATATTGTAGAGGATTAAAGAAATCTAGTGGAAGGATTTATTTGGAGCTTGGTATGGCTGAACAGAGTTAAGAATGGGTTTTCTGGGCTCGAGACGATCGAAAATGACATATAATGTCGAATTAGGGTTTCGGGCGAAAATTGCCAGATAATGAATAGTATTAAAATACTATTCATACACGACAATGGATCAGCGAAGAGTAATAGAAATATTTGTGTTTGACTGAATTGAACTGTAGCTAGGGTTGACTATTTTTGGTTAAAGAACAGTGTATAATAGAATTGGAGTTTCTAATTTTTCGGATGAGCAAGAAATAATTTTCTTGTACGAAACGATAAAAGGCGAATTTAAAAGGAAAAATGGGCCGCCCGTGCTTCATCTTGACCTGACGGCTTAACTCAGTCAGGCCTAAAGCGCCCGACGGCCCATCATCACACATGTGACCTTAAGCGGCCAAGGCAAAAGGTCAGCGCCAGCCCTCCTGAAAGGCGGAGGAAAGCGGGCGGCGCCTCGCGTGGAGGAGGCGAGGCAAGGCCTTGGCCTTGCAGAGACAGCACGCACGGCAGCGGCGGCAACGGCAGGCGGAGAAACGGCGGCGCGAGGAGCTCCACTGTGAGGCCCTCTTACCTAGGGTTTTTGGTGGGTTTTGGGGTTGGGGCGGCGGGTGGGGCTTGCGGGTGGCGGCGGCGGCTCTGGCCGGCGCTGGAGGGGAAGGGTGGGTGGAGGAGGCGGTGGTGAGGGGTGAGGAGAAAGGGCAGCCTGGGTGCCCTTTTATAGGGCAAAGGAGGCGGTGGGAGCAGTAGGGCGGTGGTAAGGGCGAGTTTAAGTGGAGGGCCTCGGCGGTGAGATGGAGGGCGCAGAGGCTGCGCTCACCGGCGAAGTAAGTGATGGGGACGACGGGGTAGTGGCTGTCGTCCTACGGCACCGGAGCCACGTCTGCCAGCTCCGGCCGTCGGCTCGGGGGCACCCACAAGTCGGCGCCCTCATCCGACGACGACGACGTTGACACCATGGATGGACTCGGGAGAGAGAGATCTATGTTTCCGTGCATCAAGCATCAAGTATTCAAGCATCAATTTAGATATTCCCCATTCATCCATGCATCATCCATGAATCGCCCGATTAGGGTCTAGAGCTAGAGGTGGAAGAAGGACAAACACGAAGGCGGATGGACGATCGAGTCATAGCGATGCCTAGCGAAGACACCATCTCACACCGGCGGTGGTTCTGGAAGTGAGTTATTGGGGGGGTCGGTCGGCATTGAGGATTGGATGAGGGTCTCTCCGGATCCAAATCCATCAAGCGGAAAAGGGGAAAGTGAGGCCGGGGAAGAAGGAGCCTTGGGGTCTTCCTGGCGGAGTCGTGGGCAAGGAGGTCAGCAGTGGCAAGGCCGACGAAGAGGCCGAGGAGGTGGCACCCTGGCCACATTATTGAGCGGTGGCAGCGGCGCAAGGACAAGAAGAGCTGGAGAAAAGCGAGGGGGAAATCAGGCCAGGCGACACGGGGGCTCAGCTGGTGCTCGTGCTGGGGAGGCCAGCGAGGCCTGGGAGGCGGGGAGGAGGAGGGGGAGGTAGCGGAGGGAACGAAGTCCGGAGTGGAGAAGAGCACGTGGTTGAGAGAGCGACGACACGAAGGGCTCATGGGCATGCAAAACCAAAATAAAATTGAACGTCTGCGATGCAACGAAGTGCGGGATCTAACGAGAGAAAGGAATGGAGGTGACGTGGTAGGATACTAATACCCTCCATATAGAACGGAACTAGAACAGAACTAGAAGTTGTTCGGTTGGTTGTGGGGTTGAATGCTAACGTACAGGTCTAGGTTCGAGTATTGTTGCAACAAAATAAAATTTGTGTCCTTCCAATGGTTTCACATTTTTAAAGAGCTGTGGTTTTTCATTAATAATAAAAAGTAAATCTGGAGTAGGATTTTTGTGCGTTTACTTTATTTTATAATTTAAAAAAACTATGTCTTATTATTAATAATAATAAAGTAAATCACAAATAAAAAAATGGAGCGATATATAAGCCAAACAATATGTTTCTTCAATATTGAACTCTTGTTTGTGAGATGTCATTGATCTTGAAGTAGTCTACCTACAATATTATAAAAATCAATAGATCTACAAAAGTAATAACTTATAGTCACTCTACATTGGATGTAACTGCCATGGTGAGATAATCGACAATCGCACTCTGATAGCATGCACGTTCCTTTCTAATAAAAAACATAATACAACCAAGTATCTTAGCCCATCTTTCATACTATTGTAATTAGCAATTTATTGTTATTAGTAATATAACATTAGGTGGTAAATGGGTCATTAAATTTGTAGGTTGACCTAGCAACATGTCTATTAAGTGTTGTAACATACACTATAAAGTGTTGTAACATACTAGTGTTGAGTATGTTTGGAGCTTTCCACACTTGGGTCGTAGCAACATGAGAATATGTGTTGCGATTGAGTTTTCCTGCAACATATGCTAGATGTGTTGGTGCTGTGTGTTGGAATAGGTTGGTCTTATTGTAGTGCGAATAGGTGGTGGCACTAGCGCCCGCGCCTTTGGAGGTAGAGGTCCAAGAAGAGTCCTAGCAAGTTCCGACCACTACTAGGACCGTTCAAGGAGAAACGATTTCTTTATTATTGAAGAAGTCCCTTCATCCTAGCAACTCCCCCAACCGCCCTCGAATCTCCGATGACGAGAAGCTCGATGAGGCCTAGAGCAGGATTTCAGACCATCAATTAGAGACGGGTCTGAATGCTATCTACTCTGAATATGCGGATATGGCAATCCAGGTAAGCACTTACGACCACTCTTACAGTCCTTTCTTCAAAGTTTAAAAAACATAAAGAAATTTGCTATTTCTGTAGCATATGGTAGAGAATTTTTTTGTGGTCGGAGGATTGACCCAGCAAATAACAAACTTGGAAAAAGAAAATTCCAGGCTAAAAAGTAAGTAATTTCTTCCTTACTTTTTCTTCCTGTTTTGGTTATTTTGTACCACGCTATTTCTCAATTTTTCCCTTTGTCATTTTTGACAGAACTCGAAAAAATTGAGGAGGTTGTGGCTGAGGAAGCCACGATAGCTAAGCTTGAAGAGAGGTGCCAGGCTAAAGACCGGTCTATCAAAGACTGGTCAACCAGGTTCAATGAAGCCTCTCTCAAGCATAAAGAAGCCATCGAGGCTTCCGAGAAGAAAGCTCAAGGTAATTGATCGTAAATTTGACCAGGCTTACTATGTTTTAACTCTACTTCATTAACTTTTGATCCACTCGTACAGAGCAAGTTCAAAAATTAAAGAAAACTTTTGAGTTCGAGCATGACAAGGAGGCAGAACTCGGGCGGAGCCTTAAAGAGAAGGTCAAGGCTCTCAACAAAATGCTCTTCGACATGGGATCAGGATTATGCCTGCCCTTTTTAAGAGATTCAGTAGAGAAGATAAATTATCTTGGCCGACAATGTAATATCCTATATGATGAATGAGTAATTATTGCATTAATAATATTAATAATTAGAATCTAGTGGGAAATGGGGATTAGTGTTTGGCCTTTTGGCCCATGGCCCAAGAGGGCATCGATCTCACACCTATTTAAGGGGGAGAGAGAGAGGCCAACAGAACCCTATTTCTCCCAGCCGCTAGCTCGTGAGCAGTCTTCCCCTTTCATTCGGCCGCCGCCCCTTGGTTCTGCCCTTCATTTGGCGCCACCCCTTCTCCTAGTGGCTTGGTTCGTGGCCTTCCCCTTCCCCAGCCGCCCCCACTAGTCTTCTTTGCTAGCCTTGCCTCCCATGTGCACATCACTGGTGCCACCGGTGGCTGCGTGCCCGCCTATGTCTCTCCCTGCGTCTGGTGCCGGCTCCACTGCCCCAGCCCTGGCCCTGGTCCAGCCGCCTCTGGCTCCTCCTTACGCCCGACTCGAAGTGACAGCCGGTGGTCATCTTTGCCCACAGCGCCAGCACCTCCTCCTCGTCCGATTGGATGGTCCAGTGAGCTCTCTCCCTCTATCTCTGTGTTTGTGTGAGTGGATCTTGGATTTGCAGCCAAGTATGCTTCTCTTTTGTTAAAATGCATCTCCTTTGAGTTGAGAATTTCATTTTTAGTACTTTGGTGCATGTGGAATCTTTCTGGTGGTCTTCTTTGGTGGCGCTTCTGCTGAGGAGTGGCGGTGATCGTGCGGGGATCGGGAGGAGATCCATTGCTCTAGTTCAAGGACCAGGTCTCGCCATCGAGAACCGCTCCTGCTGAGGACACCTACACCGCCTCCTCAAGGCCAAGCTCACGCAGTAAACCGCCGCCAAATGCACCGCCACCCGTCTTGTGTGCCAGTGTAACATCGGCTTGGTCTTTGTTCTGTCTTCCCCGTGAACAGTTGTTGCAACGTACATTCATCAACATCGTATTATGTTAGATTCTCTTAGAATTAAGGTCAAGGATAGTTGGAAAAAGATATAACCTCAGTGCATGTTGTAGCTCTTGTTTAGTATAATCATCAAAGCGATGGTGTACAGTTTCTTGATTTAGATATCACGCCAGAGACTATACTTGATTTATGTCTGGTACACCTATTCTAGGTATATCGGTTTATGTGTCAAATGAGGGTGCTCAATTTCTTATTCTAGATGGCTAGACATCTTGTCATAGAGGGTCTTGTTCTTGTATTAGTTAGGGTATCAGGATGAATTGAGTGAAGTAGATGCCATAGTCAATTAAATGGGAAGATGGCTATTGGCTAGGAAGTTGTTTGAGAAAATAGTTTTGATTATGGATTGGATTTTGCCAAAATCTATGACCCAACAGTTTGGAGGTTCAGTTGGAACTCTCTTTCTCTCTCTCTCTCTCTCTCTCTCTCTCTCTCTCTCATGAATGAATGAATGAATGAAAGTTCTCAGTCATGAACACAGATACGGATATTTGGTTGTAGTTATAGACTAGTGTGTTCCTTTAGTCATTGTTTATCTTGCCGTTCGTTCGTTAGTTTAGTAGTTGCTCTCATTGTCCCCTCTCTGAAAGTGAGATCATTTTCCTTGTTGGTTTTCGCTTGCAGTTGTAGGTGGTGGTCATTACTCAGTGCGCGTCGCTCGGTGGTGATGAACTCCGGCGCTAGAGCGTTCCGCCTTTTGTCTTCTGTCTCACGGTTGAGGCAAGTGCAAGTAGTATTAATGAGTTTTTATATTTCATACTTGATGAATGCCATAGTTGATTGTTGATGATCGCTGCTTGGTAACGTCGATGAGCATGAATGCCATAGTTTAATGATGATGTTTTTATGACGGTGCTTATGTGATAAAGCTTACATGGAAATGTTTACATGACGACGCATGCTAATGTTTATGTGATGACGCTTACTTGGAAGTGTTTACATGAGAATGCTTACATGGCAATGTTTAAATGATGATGTTTACATGGTAAGGGTTTCATGATTGATGGCATTAATGATGGGACAAGGTGAGCAATGAGACTACCTTGTTAATGATGACAATGATGAGTTGGTATCGTGTTTTAAATTTTGCATCATGTCATTCATTTCTGAACTTTGGACTACGTGGTAGCCAAGGGGTTGTTTCCTTGAGGTCCCCGTCAGACATTGGATGGGCATTAGGTCCCCATCATGCATTGGACGGGCTTTGGTCCCCACACTCGTGGAAAGTCATGTAACTAGTCCGGTGAGGTTGGTGAGAAAGATACATGACTTGGAGTGTGGGCTTTGGATCCCTGTGCCTAGAGGGTACAGACCGTGAGTAGGTATCGACGGATACCCTACTCGGCATTACCGGTAATTGCTAAGATGTGAAGAAGGTGCATTCATGACATGTCATAGCATTTTTGCATAAGATATGGATTTGTCAGTTTGGCATATAATGTTGTTGTTCATGATGGGATTGTTGTTCCCTTTGACTGCTTATGATGCTACTATAAGAGATGTGTTTGTGGTATATAATGTTGTGTTCTTGATGGAATTGTTTATTCCCTTTGCCTACTTATGATGCTATATTTGATTTGTTATTGCACTTTGTTGAGTCGTGGACTCACACTTGCTGTGTTGTGCTTGCTAGGTACCTCTCGAGGCAGCGACGTGCATGGGAAGGGGTAGACATGGTGCACGACACATAAACACAAAACACAATGAATAAACTAGTCCAATTATCCACAAATTCATACTCTTGATAATTGCTTAGCTTTAGTTTTGTGACCATCCTTCGTGGTGGATGTTTTGATTGTGATCATGGACGATCCAGTTAGGTTCTTAATCCTTCGTCATTTAAGTTCATTTAATTTCATTTGTTGGATTAGACGGTTTGGTTTCGATTATTTTATCATCCTCGCTGCTTGATTGGTCAATGATGCTTTAGTGGTTGCTATTTGATCATTATCTGCTTGAGCTTCGTATTGTTGGACTACCTTAAATTAGTTGTTAAAGAGAAGACCTCTTAAATTGATTTATGTTCAATTGTTAGATGATATGCTTCTCTTGAGTAATTATAGATTGTGCTAGTGTTGAATATTAGTTTCATATCATTCATTCATGAATGTTTAGTTGATGGTTTGAATAAATGTTGATGGTTGATATTATCATTCTTCATAATATGGTTTAATTAGTAATGGCTTAATGATCTTCGTATAGACTCCTGGTAGGGTTATCATAATTGATTCGCTATGATTGGATGATTGAGATTGATTCACGAATTCTGATTCAATTCTTACATTCATCCTACTAGATATTGATCTTTTTATGTTATTATTTGGAAGATGGTTGAAATTATTCCGTATTGTTGTTGTATGATAGTTTTTTAGGTAACATCTTAGTTTTCGCATAGCCAAGGTGTTACAGACAACTTGAAGATCTAAAAAATCTGCCTCAAGACAACTCGGAGTAGCCACGTGCAGACCATGAAGAATGCCGTTGCAGATGGAGTTACCTTTGCTCTGGCAAAGCTTAAGGCCTCTGACCCCTCCATTAACTTCCAAGCTCTTGAAGCAGACTTCAACTGCTCGGAGGATGATGTAGCCGAGATCTTCAAAGGAGTAAGATCCTTCGGAATGAAGGTTGCTGGGGAGATGCAGGTCGGGTCTCCATCCCGTAGCGATCAGTTTGGTGGTCTCGAGCAAAAGATGAATGTAATATAAGAATTTTAAATGTAAAAACTTACCATTTGTCATCAGTAAAGCTTATGTTTATCTCTTACTTTGAGTACTCATATATTTCCTAGCCCCTGACTGCATGTTTAGTAGAAAGACTTACTAAGGAAGTAGTAGACTTTAGGAAAAAGAGCACTTTTCACGACCACGGTATAAAGTATGTACTGATTATGTTGTTGAAATCATCTAACTGATACTAGGAAATCAATTTGGTTGGAACCAGTGTATGACTTCAACTATTATTAGATTTATTTCCATAATCGAAACACCATGTAGTATATTGTATGGTCGTAAGATATTATAAGACTTGTACTAATGATAAAAAATTATGCATAAGAGATAAGTGGTCTTGTTTATACACATTATCCAAACTGGTCGTGAAGGTTGCTAAGAACCAAAGACGTGATAGAAACATATTCGTTCTCAAGTGCCGACTAGTAGCAAAGATCGTAAGAAAATGACCGTCGCTAGGAAACTCCTTCTAGTGGGTAGGACCACATGCAGAGAGGAGAGATTTCGACTAGGAGCCTTTCTGTGTCTCGACCAGTAGCAAAAACAAGAGTAGAACAGAATGTTGAAATGAAGAGAGTTAGTCTTTGGACTCTTAAGCATGTAAGTAACTATATCAAGTTGTCTGTGTAATGCTCCTTTACTTGTATGCTTCTTTGAGAAAAGAGTGTATGGTCGCTCGTGAGAACCATCTCTGCGATGGTCATGATATGGACCCTTATGGCTTTCGACAATTGTGTCGAGGCCAAAAAAGTAAAAGAGACCCTTAAAAAGGATATCGGAGAGAAATGGTTCTTCTCTGACCAGTTTAACAACAATAGTATGTTACCAGATAACGGATAACGGACATATAAACCATATCACTCATCGGAAAGAAAAGAAAGAAAGAAAGAATCTTTATTAAAATTGAAAAAAAATGGAAAAACTATACAAAGAACTTACGCAATTGATCAATGATCCAAGAATTTAACAAAACACGCCCATCTAACATGGCTAGTTGTACCGAACTAGGTATGATGACTTCGACCACAGTGTATGGACCTTTCCATCTTGGCGAAAGCTTGTTGCGATTTGTTTGGCTCTGAATTTTTTTTAGAACCATACCACCTACAACTAGGCTGCGAGGTTGCACCTTACAACTGTGGTACCTTCTCAGGGCTTGTTGGTAAACTACTGATCGTATAAGGGCTTGGTTTCATCTTTCTTCAAGGAAATTGATGTCATCGAGTCTTCGTTCTATCTATTCGTTCTCATTAAAATAATCAGTTCGAGCAGATCCAATTTTTAGTTCCGGAGGAAGCGTGGCTTCAGCACCGTAAACTAGAAAGATGGTGTTTCGCTGGTCGCACGACTGGTCGTGGTTCGAACGGCCCATAACACAGAGGGAAGTTCTTTAACCCAAGCTCTTGACCGTTTTGTTAACTGGTCGAACACTCGGCGTTTCACTCCTTGCATTATTATGTCATTAGCTCGCTCGACTGCTCTGTTACTCTGCGGATGAGCAACAGAAGTGAAATATATCTTGATACCTAGATCTTTGCAGAATTCCTGAAAATGTTCGCTCGAGAACTGGGTACCGTTATCTATGATTATACGACTGGGTATGCCAAATCATGTGATCATGTTTTTTTGTGAGAAACCTCTTGGCAGCATCAGTTGTTGTTTTAACAACTGGCTCGACTTCTATCTATTTTGTGAATGTATCAATCATTACAAAGAGGAATTCAAAGCCCTCGGGTGCCTTTGGGAAAGGTCCCAGAATGTCTAGTGCCCAGGTTGCAAAAGGCCAGGAAAGAGGTATTGTTTTCAAAGCTTATATTGGCTGATGTACTTGTTGACTATGAAATTGACATTGTACGTACTTCATCACAAGTTCTTTTGTATCATGAAGGGCAGTTGACCAGTAGTATCCTTGCCGAAAGGCTTTACCGACTAGAGTTCTGTAGGAATGATGTGCTCTACAGACTCCTCCATGTATGTCGGATAATAACTTAATACCATCTGTTTGAGATATGCATCTCATCAACAATCCGTGAGATCCCCGTTTGTAAAGGGCACTTTTGATCAGAGTGTATGATTTGGATTTTTGAGTTGTATGATCGGCCTCTACATCGTCTTCAGGAATTATGTCATGCTAAAGATAATTGTAGATCGATGTTATCCAATCACTACTGGGATCGAGCTGTACGACCTCCAATGGAGCATCTAAGTCCTCGAAATGCTCGACCACCGAGGGTGAATCGAGTTGTTCGAGGAAAACTTCAAGCAGGACAGGTGACCTTGTTGAGGCCATCCGTGCCAACTGGTCTGCCAGAAAGTTTTCCTTTCTAAGAATGTGTTGGATCTGGAACCCAAAGAAGTGATTTTTGAGTTTTCGTACTTCCGCCAAATAAGATGACGTCTTGGGACTGGAATATGCATATTCATTTCCGACTTGATTCGCTAATAGTTGAGAATCGCCTTTCACTGGTAATCTGCGAATCCGGAGCGCTCTGGCTACTCGGAGTCCTACTAGTAAATCTTCATATTCTGCCACACTATTTGTAGCAGGAAAGTTTAACTAATAGCATATTTGATGTGTTCTCCAGTAGGGGGATATCAAGACAACTCCAGCCCCTGAGCCTTTGAGCATCAAGGATCCATCAAAATACATTGTCCACTCTTCGTGGCATTCGTACTTGGGCCCTTGGGTGGGTTGAGGTTTCGGTCATTCTGCAATGAATTCTGCTAAAGCCTGGGACTTGATTGTTGTTTGTGAGATAAAATGGAGGTCGAACACCCCAAGCTTGACTACCCATTTTGCTATTCGTCCTGATGATTCCCTGTTTTCAAGAACTTGACCAATGGGATATCTAGTAGGTACGACCATTCTGTGGACCTAAAAGTAATGTCTTAATTTCCTTGAAGCCATAAGGAGACTGTATAGCAACTTTTGTACCTGTGGATATCGTTCTTTTGGTCCATGTAAGACTTTGCTTATGTAATATACTGGTCGTTGGATGTTGTCATGCTCAACGACCAGCACAACACTGACCGCTTGTGGCGTTGCAGCCATGTATATCAGCAATGTTTCTCATGATCTTGGAGACACTAGGATCAGGGCACTCGTAAGGTACTTCTTAAGCTTTTCAAATGTATCGTTTGCCTCTTTAGTCCATTCGAAACTTCCATGTTTCCGGAGAAGCTTGAAGAAAGGTAATCATTTTTCTCCTAACCGTGCTATGAAACGACTTAGCGTTGCCATACAGCCGGTTAGTTTTTGGAGTTCTTTCTTTGTGGTCAGAGGGCGCATCTGGTCGATGGCCGATATCTTTGCTGGTTTTGCTTCAATTCCTCTAGCTGAGACTAGGAACCCAAGAAGCTTTCTAGAGGAAACTCCGAACACATGTTTTCGGATTTAACTTAAGGTTATGCCTTCTTAAGTTATTGAAAGTTTTGTGTAGGTCGAAAATATGGTCGCTAGCATTGATGCTTTTCACAACCAAGTCATCAACGTAGGCTTCTAGATTTTGACCTATTTGAGGATTAAATATTTTTTTGTATTAACCTCTGAAAAGTCACACCAGCATTCTTGAGTCCAAACGACATCTTAACATAGCAATAAGTGTCATATGGAGTGATGAAGGAAGTTTTCTCTTCATCATCCTTACTCATATTAATCTAGTGGTATCCTGAATACACATCTAAAAAACTTAACAACTCACATCCGGAAGTATAGTCTACAAGTTGATCAATGCGTTAAAGGGGAAAGTCGTCCTTCGAACAAGCTTTATTAAGATATGTGAAGTCAATACGCATTCGCCATTTCCTATTACTTTTTCTAACCATTACAGGATTGGCGAGCCACTCTGGGTGGTTGACTTCACGAATAAATCCAGACTCAAGAAGCTTATCGATCTTCAAGTGTATTGCCTCCTCCCGATCAGGTGCAAAGCGCCTTAGCTTCTGCTTGACCGGTTTCTTATCAGGCTAGAGAGCTAGCCTATGCTCGATCACCTCCCTGAGGACTACGGGCATGTCGGATGCCTGCCAGGCGAATACATCCAAGTTTGCTCGGAGGAAGAAAACGAGCGACTCTTCCTAATTAGGGTTGAGTCCTGCCCTGACATCTCTAAACTCTGATAGCTGTAATACGTAGCTATCAGGAATTTTGCCAATGTCGTATGACCAAGAATTCCATTGTATGCAGTTTCAAAATCCACTACATCAAATGTAATCTTTTCTGTTTGGAAATTGTTAGGTCTTTGGAATGTAACCGGTAAGGACAGTTGCCCTATCAGTTTAGCAGTAGAACTAGGAACTATGCCATAGAAAGCATATTTCACATGTTTTACTTTTGACCTGGGAATTTGTATTTCTTCCAATGCTCCCGTAAACAAGATATTTAAAGAACTACCTCTATCTAACAAGATCCGATTAACTTTGCAATTATTAATAGTTGGTTCAACAATAATAGGGAAACCTGGTCGAGTTGACTGGATAGAGCAGTCTTCTTTACTGAAGGAGATAACTGCCTTCGACCACTTGGATGGCTTGACAGTGATCGGAGATTCGACAAGGTTCACCTCCCGCTCCACGGCCTTCAAATGGCGTCTTGATTCGTACGAGGAAGATCCACCAAAGATCATACCCATAGTGTGTTGAGGCTCTTGGTACTCCATTTCTTCATCGCCATCTTTGTCCTTCTTGGAGTTTGATTCTCCAAGTTCTTGTATAGAAGGGAAGGGACCTTTACCTGAGTAATAGTCATCCAGCTTCTTTTACTAGGCTCGACAAGTGCGCAAATCATACCCTGCCGTCTAGTGAAGTGGACACCACTTCTTGCTCTTCTTGTATTCATCGGTAGGGGCTTTTACCTTATTCTGACTGGAAAAATCTTTCTTGCCATTGGAAAACTTTTCTGGAATTGCAAGAACCTCTTTGTTATCAGGTTTGCGATTCTTCTTACCCTTGATAGCCTTATTGTTTTTCTTCTCTGGTTTATCCAGGCCAGGTTGAGGGATCTTTTCTTTTTGATCAATAACTTTACTCCACTTGACTGCTTCACTAGCGGCTGCATATTTATTAGCCATGTTGAAAAGCTCGATGGTTGTTAGTGGAGGGTTCAATGCAATGTCCTCCGTAAACCTTCAATTTCTTAGCCCTGCTTTAAAAGCCTGGATAACAGAAGAGCCTATGACCTCTAGAATAGAGTTACGGTCCTAGCTGGACCTTTTAATGTATTGGCGAAGAGTCTCGTTAGGTTCCTGCCTCATCCAATGAAGATCATCCTCCTTTCCGGGGCGGTTGTACGTCCCTTGAAAGTTGGCGATTAGAAGGTCGTAGAGTTGCTCCCAAGTGTAGATTGACCCGACCGGTAGGTTAAGCAACTAAGACCGGGCAGATCCTTCAAGGACCGTGGGCAAGTAGTTTGCCATCAAGTTGTCATTACCACCAGCGGCTTTGATGGCGGTAGTGTAGATCTGGAGAAATTCCAACAGGTTTTGAGTCCCATTGAACTTCTCTATGTTCGCTGGTCAGAACCTGTCCGGACAGCGTATAGCTTGGAGGCCTGATGAGAATGCTCGACAGCACGTAATGGAGTCGTGGTGCCTTCTTTGAAAAGGAGCCGGATTATAGTCAGTTAGGGACCGATTCCTTAGATTAACATACCGAGTTTATGTTGTTGCAATCCGGTCATGGATGTTGGTGTAACGTCTTTGACCACCTACTTGGTTCAGATGATGTCAAAGATCGTCCGAACCAAGCGGTTGTTCCTCTTGAGGAGGAGGAGTGGCTACTTAGAAGAGTTGTCTTCCCTCGTGACTCCCTGGTCGGAATCTTCGAGAAGGTCTTGGTATCGATCGGTCCACCGTCCGGCCATGTTGTCCCCTACTAAGGGAGGAACGCTGAGACGAAGTCATAGTGTGACTTTCCGAGTTCCTTTGTTCCTGATATATTTCTGTATGCTGCATGGTCTGCTGGAGGATCTCCGATACCCGCTCTACGAGTTGAACGTAACCTGGAGTATCTACCAGAGCAGGATCTGGGTTATTTAGAATATCACATACTCGTTGCAGGTTTTGAATTGTTATCGAAGGTCTTGGAGGGTTCCCGCTAGCAGTGGGTGTTCGATGAGTCGAATTGTCCTTCGGCATTCCGGTTTGCCCTGTCCGACCCCTCATTCGCTGTGGGGTAGAAACAGGCGAATTAACTGATCGACGTCCATCAGTTCGATCGCCTCCACCAGTTGGTGCTTGAGCACCCATACCATTTCCACCAACAAGTGGTGGCGGGACAAGCCGTGGAGGACTATGCACGTCATCTTGATTGGTATCTCCGATTGTGTTAACCTCATGCCTCCAACAGCAGTCTTCCGATAAGCTCTCATTGTAACTAAAGGAGAGCCTTCTAGTGCTTTGGCAAGGACCTCCGTGATGGGGAGTGGTCGGAGATTACCGCATCCGGTGGGCTTTGTGGTGGACTCGGCCTAATCCCGCGGATTGCCAACCGTATGCTGAGTTTTACCATGTCCACTTGGCCTACGATCGGTGATAACTTCATTGATACCCTCACAAGATGTCGATTGGCCCCTGGAATACGTAGGAGCCGTTGGCAAATACTGATCGCCCATGACCGTATCGAGAGTACATTGACCCTCTGATTGCAGCGTTGGGTTTCTGTTGTCGTTCTTGCCGGTCAGATGGACCGGGCTTGTAGAGGCGTTTGAATGTTCCGAACTGGTCAGAACGACTAGTTCCTCTGGGAGTGCCACAGATGGTGGCGGTGAATCCTCATCCATCCGATCAATCTCGTTGTTCTCAACGAGTGGCGATCCGGCGACAAAAGAGGATGACGATGACATTGCGTCATGTTCCATGGTGCAGATGTATGCGTCCATGTGAAGGTTGGAGTAGTCCGCCAAGTCGAACCAGTTTTCCTCATCCCAAGTCACTGCCATGATCGCATGAGCGACAATGGAGCGAAGGAAAGTGAATAAGGACTGCTGAGAGAAGTAATCTTCAAGAACTCAATGCCTTCTACCCCACGGATGGAGCCAGCTGTCGACAATCGAGTCGTCGATCTTACGAAATAAAAAGAGGAAAATGGCTAAGAGTTCTTTGATGAGAATATGATTGCTCTTTGTTGCAATGAACTGGATCCTTTACAGGGGGTCCCTTCGACCAGGCAGTGGACTAGCCCTAATTACACTTGGTGTACTGATTGCTATGTTATTGCTTCAAGAGTCTTGAGTTGTGGTTGTAGATCGTGTCTAGATCTTGTTGTCCATCTGTCCTTCGCTCCCGGTTGTAGTGATGTCAGTTACTCCTGAAAGTGGCGCCCTTTGGAAGCATCGCGTCTGATCAGAGAAACGGTAACAGTTGGTATAAAGCCAACTGAACAGCGGTTGATATCAGTGAGAGATAAACCATATGATGGTTATTGTCATGACTTATGGCTATAAATGTCATGTGGTTTGGAACAAATTATACATATGTTCCATTCACAAGCGGAAGGATATACTTGGGCGGGTCCTAGTGCGGTTCAAAGCTCCTCTGACGATCATCAGTGGGGATAAGATCTGAGAATCTCGTCGACGAGTACCTATAATGTAACCTCTAGAATCCTCACAACCACGGGGTCGTTAGCCTTAGGGGTTATGACCACGAAGGACGTGCGATCTTTAACTGAATATTAAAATAATATTCAGATATTTTAATCCTCATCACATTTTAACTTCAAAAATTTCAATTTTTGATTTGAAAATTTCGGCCGAATTTGGTTTCAACTAAAATTTTCCTATTTTCGGCCATTTCGGTTCTACAGGTGACCCGCTAAAAAATCAAAACCCTGACACGGACTGATTACTTAACATTTTCACGATGTGAGATTAATGAATGGGTGGTTTCCATAGTAAAAGCATTTGCCTGGAATACCATATATGGTAGCGACAAGAAACGTGTAAACCTGTAGTTTCTTAGTTTACAACCAAACTGGGCCGTTGTTCCACGCTTCCACTAAAATGACAAGGACAAACCAAAAAGAGTTAAATAAAGTAAACAAGCTCATGTAAGGCTTAGAAAAAATTTGCAGATCATTTCATAAAATAGTTACCGGAGTCCCAAATCCTTAGGAAGTTGATATCAACTAGAAACCCACCCGCGCCAAATGGAACTGAGGTATGGATGGTGTTTTATGTGGGGGTGCCACGTCCCCATATAGGATCAAATGGCGCGGGGGCACGGACGGTGTTTTATGCGGGGGAATGTGGTTCCCATATAGAATTTTTTTTCTCAGGCACCGATGTGGACCGCCGTAAATAAGTTCAGCAATGGAGATAGAATAAAGAAGCCAAGCAATGAGTTTAATAACATTACCCCCACTTTCACAACAGGGATAATCATGCTACCTAACCCAGGTCATCAATATAGATAGAATAAAGAAGCCAAGCCATAGAAGTAAAGCATGAATCAAGAACACGACATCTTCAAGAAAGATGTCGACTTAATAATCATGACAGCGACACAAAGTTAAAAAAGCTGCCGCTTTGGGCCGGCCAAACATATGAAATACTACTTGCAGAGATGTAACATGGAAGTGTTACTCATTCCTGATGAAGTACAACTCATTCCTGAGACGAGTTTTTGGCCATTTTTTTATTAATTAACTTTTTTTTAATTTTATTTTAAAGTTAACTCCGGCGAACTTTATTTTCAATTCTGACCCTTTGGACACGCCACCACCCATGACGTGACAAAACAACACTGTCACGCCAACTCATATCTGGGCAAGCTCTTGTCACGCCACGACCATTTTTTTTATTAATTAACCTTTTTTTAATTTTATTTTAAAGTTAACTCCGGCGAACTTTATTTTCAATTCTGACCCTTTGGACACGCCACCACCCATGGCGTGACAAAACAACACTGTCACGCCAACTCATATCTGGGCAAGCTCTTGTCACGCCACGACCAGTGGTCGTGACAGTGTTGTTTGGTCATGCCACGACTAGTGGCATGACAAAAAAGTGCTATTTAGAGGACTTATCCTATGGCGTGACAATGTTGTTTTGTTATGCCACGGGTAGTGGCATGACCAAAGGGGTTAGAATTGGAAATAAAGTTCGCCAGGGGTTAACTTTAAAACAAAATTTTTAAAAAGGGTTAATTACTTAAAAAAAAAGTTCATTTTTGCTAGATACGACGCTTTTTCGTCACGTATTTGCGGATCTGACCACGACGAGAGCGTATTTGCGCTTAGCGACCGCCGCCACCAGACGCCACGGCCTCGCCGCCCAGCGTGCCACTTGACCCCTAGCCACCACCCAGCCCCTAGCTGCCACCTCAGCCGCTGGCGCATGGTGGCCATGCACCAGCCGTTGGCGAACGTTCACCATGTGCTAGCCAATTAGTTAGGGTCATTTAGTTAGGGTTAATTAGTTAGGTTAGTTAGTTCTAAGCTGAAATTCGGAGGAATTTTAAAATATAGCAAATGACTCCAAAAATTATGAAATTTTTTGTGGAGCTTTCCGACACCGTGCATATGCTTGTGTAAATTTTTCATAATTTTATTCGTTCATAATTGTTAGCGCTATTTCGTATAAGTGTCATGTTCGTACGAATCATTAAATGTAGAAAATGAGCTCCAAAAATTATGAATTTTATTTTGAAGGGTCCTCACGC
This sequence comes from Phyllostachys edulis, assembly GCA_036346405.1. Classification (NCBI taxonomy): domain Eukaryota; kingdom Viridiplantae; phylum Streptophyta; class Magnoliopsida; order Poales; family Poaceae; genus Phyllostachys; species Phyllostachys edulis. The sequence continues at coordinate 38,787,943 of CM070546.1, read as the reverse complement.
AGTGGACTTGATTGTGTAATGTTTTGGTAATTTTATATGTGTTCTGGTATTGTTTCGAAAATTTAGGATTTAGGTCGCGAAAATTTCGATTTTAGGTTTCGGAAATAAGAGTTTCATGATTTCATGTGACTTGGAATGTATAAAAAAACCATATTGCAACTTCATTGGAAATGTCGATATACAATATGGCACTGGAGTACACACGTAACAACCAAAATACACGTACAAATATAGCAAAACAAAATCGCATAACACGCGATACTATATGGCTCACTCATCCGAGCCACTACTCTCTATAGCTAACAGTTTGCATCGCGTCTGTGACCTTGTTTTATTGAACATGACCCGTGGAATACGTCCACCGGTCCGGAGAGCATGTGTTGGTTTAGAGGGGGTATCGAGACTGTTGAGGTAGAGGTGGACCAGTAGGCTGACTCTGGAGTAGAGTCTGGTAGACGTACATGTTGTCGTGATGAGCCATGCCGACCTGGGGGACACCTCCGAAGAATTCATCCACGACGGATGCTATAAAATCACTCTGGAAGTATGATGCCTGCAACTCCAGTTGCGTGGATGAGCTCTGGTCTTGGACATACGGGGTTCCTAGGTAACCGAAAAAGCTCTGGCCTTGAACGTACGGTGGAGCAGCAAACCCGGAGGAGCTCTGCCCTTAAACCTACGGTGGGGCAGCAAACCCGGAGGAGCTTTGCCCTACGTACGATAGAAACCCTGGCTTCCATTGGTTGTATCCTGGCAGGAGCTGGGAGGCCCGTATTGTCGTCGCCATCAGTCGACGTGAACTAGCCATCACCCCTACGGCCAACTGAAGGCTGCAAAACGGAACAATATTACTACAAACAAACACTCTGGACGTAAACTAAGAACCTCATACCTGTCGGATGTGTAGTGCAGATGACCAAGGGGGAGCACCAGTCTGTGTACCAGGTCCTAACGGCAGAAGTGATTCATCCCGACATACCTACGATGGGAGAATGACATGATGTTAGCGGAATGTAAGGCATAACCAAAAAACTGAACATAGATTTGTACATAGCGTCTTACCTCCGCGCTGACCTGGCTCTCATGGTGCGTGTCCGATGTCACCCGGCCTGGGCGCTTCAGTGGAGGAATGGTGAGTCTTGCGTGCGTCCGTGGCATGTACCACTCCAAGTATGCACCGTACACCTCAAGGTCGTATGGACGCAGCTCATACCAGACATCTATGTGCGCCTTGTCCATCCATATCGTAGTCCACTCCTGCTGGACCGAGCGCCAATCCTGAATATGCCCACCCGCCCTCGATTGCCTGCATTTCTGGAAGGATTGATGTTAGAAAAGAAGATGTAAGGACTGTAAACATTACTCGGATGAAGTTTGACTCACAGGTGTACGGCTCGCTGCAGGAGCCAGCCGTCCGCGGGGTGGGGGGGGCATGAGCTGGTACGGACCAAACTGTCGCATTACGCATTGCGGCGTGTAAGGCTCTACCATATGTGCGAACACCAGGTGGCAGGTCGTCAACCACAATCTTCTGTCCTGTATGCGTTGCACGAACAGCCCGTGTGGCGCTACCGTGCATAGGAAATCATGATACCATAGACACCAGATGATGTCGCTCTCGTGCAACGACTCGAACTCGTTGTGGTACAACGAGTAGCACCTCGCCGGTCTTCCGCTGGCCCAACATAGACGGACAATAGTCCACCGTAAGCCCATGGTGGGCTTGTCTACCTGGTCATGCAGAACGGGGTACGGGTGCATCGCTATCTCGATGGTCGGGCACTCAACAGGGAAGTGCTCGCAACTCCATAGCTGCAAGAGCACATAGCAGACGGCCAGGTTGGTACCTGCGAGGCCGCGATGTGAAGCGTCACACAACCCCCGGTATATGGCGCAAAGGACGGCTGATCCCCAGCTATACTAAGGCATCGGCCAGCCCCCGCGTCAACCAAAGACTCGACAACGCGGATGAAGCTTGGGTACAAAAAATCCCCCTTTGTGGTTGGAAACAGGACCCAACCAAAGAGCTGGAGAAGGTAAGCAACGAGGTACGTCCTAACGACCTCGTGAGGTGCACCCTGCAAGCATTCGCTGAACTACCTCAGCCAAGCCCGGGGGACGCCACGTGCACCCTCCGGGAGAGGTTGACTGAACCGTTGTGCCAGCCTGGCCTTCCAGTCCGCACCCGGAGGGCCCAGAACAAGGGGCTCACCTCGAATCAGGAGACCGATCAAGAACGAGACGTCCTACAGGGTGACCATCATCTCACCCCACAGAAAGTTGAAGGTGTGTGTCTCGGGCCTCCACCTGTCGACAAGTGCCGACAGCAAGCTGGCGTCTAGGGTGAACTAGCGTCCGACGGAGACCATCCTCGCAAGGGGCAACAAGCATGTGTCCCGGAGGATCGGGACTTAACGATCGTCCAGCGCCCAGCAGTCCCTCCCCGCTCGAAGCGCCAAGGGCGGAGGGCCATCCGCGTCAGCGGTGAGCCACAGCTTGCACCGGTGGTCATCATCGTATAAGTGTTCTAGAAGTTCTAGTAGAGACATGGCTTGCAACACATGGAATAGATGGAACATTAGTGAGAAGGTGGCTAATGAACATAAAAGATTGTAAATTAATTGTAGAGTAGTTTTCCTAGGGTGATAAGCTACATGATAAGCTAGCTTAATTAGATTATGCTCCTCTATTCTTCGGTGAATGTGTTTCTTATTGTTCTTCGGTGAATGCATTTCTTATTATTTGATTTCGTTTTAAGACCAAACTAACACTACAAATTAATGTACACTACTTTATTAATTAATTACTACTAATTATTTCGTAACTAATAAACACTGGAAATTAACAATTATGACCAAACTACCTGCGGACGACGGTGGTTAATAACGCTGAAATGTCCCCAAAAATATAATTGACAGAGCAAGAGAGTGAGCGACTACGAAATGAAATGAATAAGCGGAAGAGCGAGCGAGTGACTATGAAATGAAATCGCGCTCGCTCTCTCTAATTTATAACTGCTGCTCGAAAGGAATCCTTATCCCGCGCGCGCTAATTAAGCCATGAATTTCATAGGACAAAGATTTGATGGATAAGACAAGAAAGTGACGTGATGACGAGTGATTGATGCTTTCGGTGGAAAAGTAAGGCAAAATGGAGGGATGACCTCATTCAGATGTTTGGGGAATCAACATATGGCATGGTTTTCTGTTGATTCGTACAAACAGGACACTTATATGAAATAGCGATAAAAATTCTGAACAAATAAAATTATGAAAAATTTATATAAGCAAGTACACAGTGTCGGGAGGCTTCACAAAAAATTTCATAATTTTTTGGACTCATTTGCTATATTTTAAAATTCCTCCAAATTTCAGCCTAGAACTAACCCTAACCTAACTAATTAACCCTAACAGCGCCACGTGTGGATGACAGAGCGACTGGTGTATGGCCACCGTGCGCCAACGGTTGGTGGCGGCCACGTCATTGGCGGGTCGGCGGTGGCGACGCACTTGATGGCGCGCTGGTTGAGTGGCGGCCACGTCGGCTAGCAAGGTCGTGGTGGCGAGCACGCCTGCAGCGCGACGCGGCGTTGGCGCACGGTGGCCGTGCGCCAACGCCACAGGGCGTGATCTCCGGCGTTGGCGTACGGTGGCCGTGCGCCAGCGGTACTAGATCTGCAAATAACTATGGTCAGATCTACAAATACGCGATGAAAGAGCGATGTATCTGTCAAAAATTCCAAATAAAGCAATCGACTAAAAGTATGCAAGTAAGGTACCTTCATCGAATCATGGGCGCCGCGGCGACCGAGATCCAACCAAACCAATACCATCTCGGCTGGTCGGAGCCCGAAACACTTGCACATGTCCCGGCACGACGGCTCTGGATGGTTAAGTTTGACTTCTAAAGTTCGTTTGGAACACGGAAATCTTACAAGAAGCATTCTACTTCTATAGGAATTGAGAAAAATATTCTAGTGGTATCTCACTTGCTCCTTCGGCGTTCTCGTGCATCCCTCCTTAAAACGTTAATAGAAACTTTCAACAAAATTTGGACAAAGTAGTAATTTTCTCTTTTTTCATTTTATTTCGTATTTTCAGTTCAGCATCTTTTCCCCCCTTCTAGTGTAGATCGAATTTAGAAGTTTGGTGGCAGGGTAACAAATTTTTGTTAGCATAGAGTGATTGAAGGTACTAATGCTACAGCCTATAGTGTTCCAGATGTTAGCCGCCAGGGGCATTATCTATGGATGCTTATAGACGACAAATGCTACAGCCTATAGTGTTCTCATGCCTATTCTTAAAAAAAAAGATATCTGATACGGTGAGGTGTAGTATCAGATGAGGTGTAGTAGGTGGTGCACAATAGAATGGATGGGAGGAGAAACGGGGGATGAACAAACGACACGTGTCGAGCATCTAGATTAAGTGCGATTTGATTTAGCGGTGGAAAATTTGATTGATTCTGTCTTGGGGAAAATCAGCTAGCTGACGGATGGAACGATCCCTTGTACTTCTGGATGCACCCTTTTTAAAACCCCGTCCATCACCACAAGCGCACACAAGACAAACATCACCTCAAGCGCACACAAGACAAACCAGTGTCAGATGGAGGCACCAACGGCCGATTCCTCCGGCGGCGACAAGTACAGGTCTCACCTGGCCGGCGAGGGCGAGAAGAACACCGCGTGGCGGCACGGCGTACCGCCCACGTACGACGCCGTGAACAGCCTCTTCGAGGCCGAGAGGACACAGGTTCGATCCTTCCATCGATCTCTTCAGAATTTAGATGCACGTACGCGCGTTTTAAAATATGGCGATCCACTTCATTTCTGTACAAGCGCAGAAGTGGCCGAAGGGGTCGCTGGAGGAGACCGTGCAGAACGCGATCAAGACGTGGGAGATGGAGCTGTCGCACAAGGCTCGCCTTGGGGACTTCAAGTCGGTGAGCCCCGGGCGGTTCCGGCTGTCCGTGAACGGCGGCCGGCCTCTGACTGGGGAGGAGACGCTGGCCGTGGGCAGCTACAACGGGCTGCTCGCGGGCCCGATCCTGCCGGGCGCCGGCGCGTACGACGCCGCAGCCGAGACGTTCGAGTCCTCGCACGAGCTGTTCCGCGCCGCGTTCCCGCGCGGGTTCGCGTGGGAGGTGATCAGGGTGTACTCCGGCCCGCCCGTGATCGCGTTCAAGTTCCGGCACTGGGGCCACATGGAGGGGCCGTACAAGGGCCACGCCCCCACCGGCGACAAGGTCGAGTTCTACGGCGTCGCCGTCCTCAAGGTGCGACATACCAATCCATACCATATATCACAATGCATCTGTGTAGATTTACCACAGTTACGTGTAGGCAATCAATCCACAGTTGAGACTTGAGATCACGCTCCGGTAAGAAAAGATCGCCTCCTCCCTAATCCCTATCGATCAATCAATTAAAACCAGGCCTGATCTTATCTCATCGCTTGTAAAGATCACGTAGCAAGTAAGGATTAACTCGTTCAATTAATACTGTACGTAGTCAACACTCACCACTGTTATAATTGGACTATTCGCTGTAAGCCTGTAACTGATCACTGACCGTGGGCCGGCGCAGGTGGATGAGCAGCTGCGGGCAGAGGACGTGGAGGTGTTCTACGATCCAGGCGAGCTTCTGGGTGGCCTTCTCAAGGGTCCCACGGTGCCGTCCGAGGCGGAAGTCGCGCTCGCCGAGAGGCTCAGCGAAGCGGCTACCGTGTCGGCATCCGATTCTGACCCGCAACCGCAGGCTTGCCCCTTCCTCGGCTCGGGGAAGCACGAGTGATCGCGCTTCGAGTGAGACTTGTCGAAAAAGCGTGGCCAATCAGGGTTGCGCTGTACCACCGTCATCTCAAAATCGAAAGAAAGTTGGAGATCTTTCAGTTCATCGTGTAATGGTAATGGGTGTTAGGTGCTTGTGCTTTTGATTGGAAGGCGTCGCCTCACCGGAATTGATTAGTAGATAGAGCTTTGAACTTTTTTTTATTATTTAACATTTTTTTAGTTTTTATTTTAAAGTTAACTTGCGCACACTTTATTTCCAATTGACTTTTTGAATTCTGTACCACCCGGCGTGACAAAACAATCTTGTCACGCCACGATAAGTCCTCAAAATAGCATTTTGGTTATCTTCTTGATCTTGGCGTGACCAAACAACATTTGTCGCCTTCTGAGTGGTGGCGTGACAAGAATTACCCGGATCGGGCGGGCGTGTGACGTTGTGTTGTCACGCCACCACCGTGGCGTGACCAAAGTCGAGTGGAAATAAAGTGTCTGGGGTTAACTTTAAAATAAAATTAATAAAGGATTAATTAATAAAAAAATTTCCCGAGCTTTCTGGAAAAGATTGTTTGCCTATTTAAAGCGGAGGAAAGTGTAATAGAATCCACTTATCTAGGAAAAAGAAGGGGAAAAGCGGATTAGTTTTGTATTGTTGTTTCAGCAACGTTCTCCGTCCAGATGATTCGATTGAATTTGACGGTTAGTTACATCGTTATGTAAGGAAGAACCGGGGGGGGGGGGGAATCCCTCCTTCTTACACTAGGCACAGTATGATGTTCGCCCAGTACAACCGGGACTGGTAAAATAGATCCAGATTGAACTTGAAGGTGAAAATGTCCAAGTCTGAATTCTGACCCACCAGAACGCTCAACTTGAGAAAAAAAAAGTCAGGCCACGCTTGTTAGGCTTACAAGAGTTGCATCAACTAGTTCTCCGGAACGCTGAACTTGATTTGTTGCGCTTAAATACTCGAAAGTGGTAAGACTAGGCTGGGATGATGCGCGATAGCGTCAGGTTCTGTCATTTGTTAGACCACGTTAAGAGCCTATCTAGAAGGGGGAGTTCATAGAGGCACATGTCATGAAGGGTTTCATTGAACTCTGGCTACGAGGGGGTTGAATCGGGGGTTATTTTCGTCATCAGGGTGGCGAGTCGGATTGAAGTCCCCAAGAAGCATCCAGGGGCCTTGGATGAGAGTCAGGAGAGAGTGAAGCTCGACGAGAAATTCGGGCTTATGGAGTGTCAGAAGGGGCGTAGATGTTGGTGATAGAGAAGAAGAAATCACAAGAGGTGGAGAGAAAACCTAGCATGAGGGAGTGGTTGCGAGTAATGTATCTGTTTTTGGAGAGAAGATTGGGGTCCCAGGCGGTGAGGATGCCCCCTGGTGCCGTCCGCCTCAATGAATTCCATGGCCGAAAGGTGGCGAGGGAGAAAAGAGGCGACTTTGGGGGCGGGGGCGGGGGCGGGGGGGAGGGAGGGATTGGCTAGAAGAAGGGTGTCAAGCACTGCCGCACATTTATCCGAGTCGCCAAGACCATGGACATTCCTAGAGGTAATACTGATGGTACTGTAGAAATTTTGGGAATAATTGTGTGTCCCTTTTGTGATCCCCACGTTCTTTATTTATAGTGCCAAATATTATAGTCCGACTCCAACACGATTTGACTCTTACCTAAACTCTGGACTCTTTCCTAATTTCTAATATCTCCAACACTCCCCCTCAAGATGGTCATGAGATAGCAATCATGACCACCTTGTTACACAATGCAATCTCATTACTAGAATCTAGTAAAAAAAAAACTACCATCCATCGACTCCATAACCAATACCACAAAAGATAGTTGCTAACCACCAATACTACCAGGGACGTCACCAAATCCATCTCCACCATCTACTAGCTGCCCGACCTTAACCTCATCTTCCTCTACCCTCATACCCCAGCTACTCCCAGCCTCCACCATTCTACCCACACACCCCCAATCTCGGCCACCGCCACCTCTACCCCAGTCACAGTCCATTACGCCTGACTCCAATCTCAATCCTCCCGAATATCTCCAGCAACACAATTTTCGGCACCCATACCAACATAACCGCACAACATCAATACCATCACAGCCAACTGACATAACCTCCACTGGAGCTACCACCAGCTCCTACTTCATCCTCACCATCGTCGAGCTCATCACCATCATCAAATTTCACCATTAGCACAACCACCAAAGCACCACCCAGATAGTCTTCTCCCCCTGTCTTCCATACCTTCCGTCGTAACCTCCGATACTATCACCGCCAAGCAACACACCCTCTCTCTCCTTTTCCCACCACAGCACACGCAACCAATTCCCCTCAACCATACCAAATCCTCCACCGATCTAGAACCTTCACCCTCGAAGCACCCACAGCCACACCAGATTCCCCTAAACCATACCAGATCCTCCACCGACCTCTACAGCGAAAGCACCACATGGATCACCACACCTGATCCACAGCAAAAGCAAACACCACACTGGATCCACAGCAAAAGTTCTTGGCCACAACAAATCAAGGCTCCTTCTCCCAAAGGTTCTTCTTCCTCTCACCTCTCCTTCATCTCTTCTCCCCCGAGCGCTTCATCTCCTCTCCCCTACCTCCTCCACCACCGACCCCCTTCTCGCTAGATCTCCTCCCTTCTTCCTAAGCCCGAGCGCAGCCCCGGCTCTCATTTCCCCTTCCTCCACCACCGACCCGAGCGCCTCTCCACCGGCAGCCGCCTCTCCGCAGGTCACCACCACCCTCGGATGCCTACCCTCGATGCACCAGCTCCTCCCCAAGTGCCACCTATCTCTCCTCTTCTTCTCCTCCTCCACAATGACCCCTCAAGCCACCGCACAGAAGCTCCTCTCCCCGAGTACCGTCCCCCTCAAATGCCAGCACCTCCGAGCGCTGCCGCCTAGCACGTTGCCTCCATCTCTATGCCGCCACGCCAGATCGTCTGGATCCGGCTAGTGGCCGCCACATCCCGCCGCCTCCGCCACCTAAGCCGTCGCCTCCCTCTTCAGCACCGCTCCAGCTGCCCGGATCCGCCGCTACGTCACCTCAAGCCTCTGTCGACCGCCGCACGGCTTTGGCTCCACCACCGCCTCACCTCCTCGCCAATTCCACCTCCGACGCCCCACCGTCAGATTCGGATCCACCTAGATCCCTCCTCCTCCTCTCCACTACCGCACCAACCCTCCTCCCTCACCGTCGTTGACCCCCAGCTCTCCACCTCCAGTCATCCGATCCCACTATCTCCGGTCAAATCCCACCAGATCCCATCGTCTCCTGCCTCCTCAAGAATTTCCCCAACCACCGGTTCCTCCCCCGGCTTCCTCACCCACGCCTGGATCCGGCCACCTCCGCCCGGAGCACTACACCACCTCCTTCTCCCCGTCCTCTCCCTCCGACTGGACTGGCCAGGATCCACCCGCTTGCTGGGTCAGCCGTTGAAGCACCCGATGTGCGGCCCAAATCTGTGTGCGCCACCGCCGCTCGTCCACCACAACGCGCGCTCGCCATCGCCTGCACCTTCTGCCGCCGAAGAGTGCGCCAACCCCGCAATCTGCTTCTCCCTCGGCAACTACCGCCTTCCCTCACCTCCTTCACCGATCCGTCCCAGGCTGTCCGCCGCCACCGCGCCTCCTCCTACAAGGCACGGCGGCGGTGGCCCGCGCACGCCCACGAGACGACGGTGGTGGCACCCTATTGAAGTGGTGACGGCGGTGTGGGCGTATCGAGGGGGGTAGCGGTGGCAGTAGGTGAGTCGTGGGTTAGGGTTAGATTTCGGGACTGTGGATTAGGATTAGCTCTGATACCATGTAGAAATTTTGGGAATAATTGTGTGTCCCTTTTGGGATCCCCACGTCCTTTATTTATAGTGTCAAATATTATAGTCCGACTCCAACACGACTTGGACTCTTACCTAAACTCTAGACTCTTTCCTAATCTCTAATATCTCCAACAGGTACAATTAGCGATCATATAAACATAGGTTGCACCAAGAGAATCTAGAGGGGAAGGAGGCAGCATGATACAACACGAAGGAGGCAACGGGAAGAAGAAGCAAAAGGGGGAACAAAAGATCAAATTGGAACACCTAGGCTGCAATCAAACTGTGGCACACATCACACTCCCAGAAGCACAGAGCACTATGAAGACCCATCATTCATGAAGTGGCAGCTCTGCTTGCAGGTGACCCAAGGTGGCGGGGGTAGCCCAGTACAGAATGCAACGTCCAGGATGGCCTCGGTTGACGTGATAGCCGGGCGATCCTTAGCCAGGAGTCTGTGCTTGAACGCAACTTTCTTCATGGTAGCCGAACAAGTAGATAGCTGTTCCTTGAGTTTCCTCAGGTTGATCGCGTGCGCGACCATGTGAAAAGTAGTCGGCTCCTTGTCCGCGAGCCGCGCGCTACGTTGTGCCTTGAAAAGGGTCTTCTGGTACAGCTATGTAGTCACTATCACTCGGCTCTGGAGCCACATCAAGGGAGCAAGGCATGGTGTGAGCGTCATACCACGGTAGAGTGAGGGGGGCGCGGTGACTAGAGATGGAGGTGGAGTGGGGAGGTGATTGTCAAGAGCGAGGGGGGTAGGTAGAGGTTGCCAGCAGGAGCCTTGATCATAGCCAGGGAAGTGGTTGTCATGTTGAGGGGCGTAGCCAAACCCATCATCTTGGCATGGTGGTGAAGGTGGGGGGAGTGGGTAGGGCGGGTAGCGGGGGATGTAGTGACCGAAAGCATCAAAGGAGTTAGCAGAGGGCCATATCGGGGGAACATTGAGGTGAGCAATGCAGCCCAGGCCGTCAGCATTATGAACCCACAGGTCATATGTCACGTCGATGCCATGAGCTACCTGGATGAGGAGATGGAGAGACGAGTAGTCTTCCGTGAAGATGCAAAGGGGGTCAATTTCAATCACATTTCCGATGGCGGAGAAAGCATAGTGGATGTGATCTGGGAACCAATGCTCAAGGGGGAAATCGGTGACAATGAGCTCGGTCAGGCAGGCGATCTCATGGAAGAAGCGGACGTCTGATTCTTCATGTCGTTTTAGGGTTACCCTGTGACCAATGGCCTCTAGAGGAGTTGGGTCGGTAACTGTTGTTTCCCGATCAGCGGGGGAGTTGAAGCGGATGAGCATGGCCCTACGGGAGGAAGGTAGCTGTTGGAAATGGAGCTAGGGGAGGTGAGTGCGCAAAGCACGTTGGATGGTGAGAGAGGGGCTGCTAGGTGCAGGATTGACAAAAGCGTAGGCAAATGCGCTACATAGGACATATCCACCCCGAGCATGAAAACTTCCTTGAAGTTAGGACGTATAGGGTCCAGAATGGGACCAATTGGCTCCACAAAGACCGGAGGGGGGTTCGGGGCTGAGGGGTGGCAGTGGTGGGGAACAATATGGAGCGATGTCTGGCAAAGGTGAGCGAGGGGGTTGGCAGAGCGAGGTGATGTGTGAACATTAGAGAAGTCGGCGGAAGTGTAAACCAGGGGTGGGTTGGAGGTGGAGGAAGGAGTATTAGCAGCAAGGAGGAGACCTGCGGCCTGGTGGGTAGCCGTTGAAGATGGCGAAGTAGGTGTGGGTGGTGGTGGGGGTGGAAGGAGAGGAGGTAAGGAGGTGCAAGGAGAGTATAGTGAGAAGGTGGTGTTCACTCCCAGGGCACAGGCGGAGGGGAAGGGGAAGTAGGGCATAGGTGGTGCGACGGCGATGAGCGTGGAGGCAAATGCGACTAGGAGGTGGGGAGAGGATGAGAGGCGGGGAGGCGGTAGCCGTAGCGGCCGTAGCCTTTGCAACGGACAGGGTCACGGTAATGCGCCACCCAGTGATCCGACGAAAGGCATCAAAAGCAGCAAGGAGCCAAGAAGGAAGAAGAAGGGGGAAGCATCAGAGTGGAGGTAGGCAGTGTCCTTAAGGGATGGTTGAGTGAGTAATGCAGGCGGGGGCGGGTGAGTGAGTAAAGCGGAGCGGTAAGAACGAGAATTGTTTGGTGAGAGGGGGTAAGTGTCGGCTTGAGCAAGAGGCTCGGGGGCAGGAGACAGGTTTTGGCGTAAAGAGGGTCGGTTAGGTGGGCTAGGGGGAGGATAGAGTGAGCAGGGGAGTTAGAGACATGCCTATTGCTACTAGGGATTTAAGAGGCACAATAGAGGGAGTCTTGTCCGATAAATTAGGCCACTCAATCTTGTCCACTTGAATTAGGCCAACATGAAGCTTGACCGTGGAGTACTTGAGTTGAAGTAATCATGTGGCTGGCCCACTTGCTGGGACAGGTGTGGGGCACCATAGTTTTTTCCAAAGGTGGCCAGTCATTGATGGCAGTTGAACAACCAAATTTTGAACCACGATGGCTGCGCCATGGAAGCGCAACTCATTCTTGCCCAGGCTATGCTCGTCTTTGGTGAGAATAATATTTTTCACATTTTGATTCACAACTCGGTATGGAAGATGCCATTAACGAGGGAGTTAACAATGAACCTATCCGGGGAGGACGTGAACTAGAAGTTGAGGCAGTTCATGATGAATAAATAGTTAAACTTGGCAGATATGGAGGGAGGGGTAATCCAAATCGAGACAGGAGTTGGAGGGGAAGTGGAGGGGATAGCATTGGAGGAGGTTACCATGGAGTAGAAGTTGGAGAGGACGTAGTTCTGGAAGTGAACGCCTGGTCAGCCAGCACCGTGCTCCTGCTTGAGGCCCGCCAGGCCACTCACACGCCATGGGTGACCGCACGCCAATCCAAGGTACGGAAGTGCTCGCTCGGGAGAGCCTGAGGAAACCACTGGCTTGCTATGTGGGCGAGAGTGGTGGGTGGTGGGTTTGTGGTAGGGGCGAGCCAGTGTCGCGAGAGGCGACATGGGACGACTCTTCAATCAAGCTTGGAACACTAACCTCCCCAACTCCACCCTGTCCTCCCTCACCCACTCCACATCCGATCATGTCACCCTTTGCGTGTCTGCCACCTCTAAGATCCCCAAAATCAATCTCTCCTGGTTCGAGAATGCTTGGCTCCTCAACCCTTCATTCCTCCCCTCAATTCTCCACGTCTTGTCGCCACCCGCTACCTCTACCGACCCTACTGGTGCTCTCAACGCCAGCCTAAAGGTAACCCGCCACTACGCCAAGGTTTGGAAAAAACACTCCTGCCACACTCCTTTCTTGAACATGATTGCAAATTTGTCATTGACTTTGTTGACTCCCTTTAAGAGACTTGCACTCCCTCTCCTGCAGAATCATGCCTTTGCGGCCTAATCCAAGACCGCCTTTGCCACCTCCTCAGTGCCAAGGCCGTGTACTAGAAGCAGCGGGGTAAGGTCAAGGGGATGCAACAAGGCAATGAAAACACCAAGTTCTTCATGCCCATGCCTCCCAGAGGATGCGCTGCAACAACCTACGCACCCTCGATGTGGGAGGAGTACAAGTGCTACAATAGGAAGCCAAGGTAGCCACTCTGCACGCCTTCTTTGCTGGTTCGCTGGGCACCACCACTCCATGCGCCTGGCAGTTCGACCTTCTAGTCCTCTACCATGACCAGCCCCAAGCGTAAGGCAACACATTGATATAAGAGTTCACTGCCACCGAAATCCACCATGCCATCTTCCGGATGGGCCGCCACAACGCTCCTAGCCCGGACGAATTTGGTCCTAGCTTCTTCCAAGCAGCATGGTTTGCAGTCAAGCCGAATCTTCTTGCTCTACTCTACGGCTTCCACTCTCGGTCAACCAGTTTGGATAGGATTAATTGGGCTTTCCTAGTGCTGCTCCCAAAGCCTGGCAAACCCAACACCCCTGCCGGCTTTCGACCTATCTCACTGCAAAATTGCTCCATCAAGGCGATTACTAAAACCCTCACCACCCGGCTATAGAGGCAAATATCAACCCTAGTGGATGTTGATCAAACATGCTTCCTCAGGGGTCGAAGTATCTCATAAAACTTTGTCTACACTATGGAACGCATCCAATGCTGCCACAAACGCAGGGCACCGACCATTGTTCTCAAATTGGACTTTGCCAAAGCATTCAACTCAGTCAATTGGGATAGCCTCCTTTGCATTCTCCACGCCCTGAGGATTCTGGACCTCCGGTGTTCTTGGATGGAAGACGTTTTCAGTCCTCCAAAACCATCCTCCTACTCAACGGTATTTTGGGGTAGTAGATCACTATAAACAAAAGCTTTGGCAAGGTGATTCCCTTGCGCCCTACCTCTTCATCCTGGTTGCCAATGTCTTGCAGCGACTGATCAAAGGCCGCGGTGGTGTGTACCATCCCCTCGATGATGAACCCCTATGCACCATCCTCCAGTACGCTGATGACACCTTGATCATCTGCAAAGCAGCGCGGTCTGACATCACTGCCTTGAAGCACCTACTCACCTAGTTCTCCACTGCCACTAGGCTAAATATCAACTACTCCAAAAGCACCATGATGCCCATGAATGTGGTGCCAGAGCTGGCTCATTGGATTGTGGAAGCCACCGGCTGCAAGGTAGAAGGCTTCCCTCAAACATACCTTGGGCTACCCCTGTCCAATGTCAAACTCAATCTCGCTGCCTTTGCACCGCTCATCGCCAAGGCTGACAAACACCTTGCCGGTTGGCAAGCAACTTTGCTCTCTCCTGGTGGCCGCCTCATCCTCCTCAACTCGGTGCTGGACGGGCTCCCCACCTACCTCATGGACACGCTTCTCCTTCCACAAGGTGTCGTTTAGGCTTTGGATAAGCGTCATCGAGCCTTCCTCTGAACTGGAGAAGATCAATGCAGTGGAGCCAAATGTCTCATTGCGTGGGACAAAGTCTGTCAGAGCAAACAAGAAGGTGGTCTCGGCATCAAGAACATCGCCCTGCAGAACCAGTGCCTCCTCCTCAAGTTCATCCACAAGCTCCATAGCCCCTTGCAATCAGCCTAGGCTCGTTGGGTCTGGGCGCAACACAACGACAAGGGACTAGATGCGCCTGCTCGGCTAGGTCACTATTGGTCCACCCTACAACAGCTTATTCCCATCTACCGGCCAGTCACGACAGTCGTAGTTGGGAACGGCTACCACTCCTCCTTTTGGTCTGACGCTTGGCTGCCATGTGGACCTCTGTGCCATTACCTCCCTGCCCTGTTCTTCCATTGCTTGAGACCATCGGACTTGGTCATGAGCGTTTTGGCGATAGGAGTCAGGGTGGGGCTAGCATCACAACTGACCGTCGTGGTAGTATCTGAAGTAGCGATGCTTGATGCTCTTTTGGCTCTGGTCATCCTTACTTCCATGGCTGATAGTTGCTTTGCGGTCTCCACCCCAAACTCCTCTATGTGGAACACGTCGGCTCAGTACCGTCTTCACAACACCATGGGCCTTGAATGCTCCAACTGGCGATTCATCTGGCACAGTACAGCTCCACACACCACACCGCGTCAAGTTCTTCACCTGGCTCCTCGTCCATGACAGGCTATAAACCAAAGCCAACCTTTTCCAAAAAACCCTAGTGGACACTACTGCCTGTGAAGTCTGCGTCGACGACACCAAGGATGCTAACCACCTCTTCTTCGGCTGCCCCTTTGATTGCTCTTTCTGGAGCGCACTTGGCTACTCCTTCAGCATCCCGACCATCACGGACATGCCTGCATTCCCACGCCCCTCGAGTGTTCTGGTGACTAACTTTAACACCTTTCTCCTGCTATGTATGTGGTGCTTGTGGAACCGCCGCAACGATGTCATCTTTCGAGCGCGCGGTCTGTCACTCTCTTCCCTCATCCAATCATGTATTGAAGATGCAACACTTTGGGCAGAGAAAATGCGATCTCAAGATCAGTATGTGATCTCCGCTTGGAAAGCACTACTATCCTCATCCCTTCATGTATCACACTGAATTTCGCAATAAGTCGATACAATTCAAGTGAGATCTTCCCCCCTCCCTCCGTTGACTTCTTCGGGAAAAAAAAACTAGGCCAGGAAGCACTTGAACTAAATCACATTCTTTTCCACTTTTAAGGCATCTTGGGTTGTGGCCCGTTTATGTTTGGTCTCGCCAGCCGAAAAGAATGGGACTGTCTAACAGATTTTCTTATTTATTTTAGAGTAAGCTGTTCTTTTCGAGAGACATTGTTATTATTTTGTGCTCATTTTTTTAGCATCACATAGAGTTTGTAGAGAGCGTAGATGTCATCTAAAAATACAAAGTTTCATACCGTCACTTTTTAGGGCCTATTTGGAACGTTGGAAATATATAGGAATTTTGTAGGAGACAGTACATACCACAGGCAAACATAAATTGCAAGTTGCAATGCTGCTTATTGTTGGACTTCACAAATCAAAGTTACGTTACATTGGATTCAAAAAGAAGAAAATGGAATGGAAAAATGTTGTTTTTGCCACGACCCCAATCCGCTAGCTTAGGGCATCTGCAATAGTCTATTTCACTTGTCTCTAAGAGATGCCACATAGAATTTTTGATAATATGGCGGAGAGTAAAAGAGGAGAGAGAACCAAATCGTCGTCTCACGAAATGATCATCGCTTAACGCGAAACGAGGCATAAGCGACGAATGGTTTTTCTGTTGGAGCGCGTCGTCATTTGCTCACGCGTTTCGTTCTTCTCGGCGGATCTAGCGCGCGAGCCTTTTCCTTCCCCGCCCTGAAGCTTTTTCCTTCCCCCCGTGCGTTCGCTGCTTTTTCCTTCCTGCGCCTTCCTGTAGTGGCGACCCACGACCATTCGGCCCATCCCCAATGTGCGCTCCTCACCAACGGCGGATGGTGCAGATTCCTCCTCTTCTTGCCCTTCTGTCTTTGCTACTTCTTGCATTGCCACGAGTTGAATTCGATTACGGTTTGTGAATCTTCTTGAGTTGATGACATCCTGCCGAAGCGGCTGTATGGTGCTGCTTCGTACATGGGCAGCGGCGGCGGTGGGGGAAAGAGGATCCACCTACTCCCGTTCACATATCCGAGCATTTCGGGTGGGTTATTTGGGTCGGAATCTGGTAGTGTTGAATTACTTGTGCTGGTGGTGTGTGTGCTGATGGTAGTCTTGGTGCTGCGATGCAACCGAGATCTATGGGCCCATCCAAGGATCTGGCCTCCTACGAGTACGGGAGCGTGGCCTGGAAGGAGAGGATGGAGGGATGGAAGCAGAAGTAGGAGCCTCCAAGCCGCAGCAGCAGCCCAACCTCCTGTACATGTTCCACCTCCTCCAAGAGCTAACATGTCTGAGTTTATGAGGATGAGGCCACCTACGTTCTCCAGAACCTCTAAGCCTCTCGAAGCGGATGATTGGCTCAGGGTTGTGAGCAGAAAATTGGATATGATCCAATGTACCGACAGAGAGAAAGTTTTATTTGCCTCTCATCAACTCCAAGGACCAACTTCGGATTGGTGGGAAAACTTTACTCAATCCCACCCCGACGCTCAAGAAATCACCAGGGAGGAATTCACTCAAGCCTTTAGACGTGCACATATTCCGCATGGGATGATGATATTAAAGAAGAATGAGTTGAGCCTTGCGCCAAGGAACTACGGTCGTGATACCTACACAAGTTCAACCAATTGGCAAGGTATGCACCTAAGGATGTGGCCACAGATGAGTCCAAGCAAGAACGATTTTTGAATG
The DNA here is from genome assembly GCA_036346405.1 of Phyllostachys edulis. NCBI lineage: Eukaryota > Viridiplantae > Streptophyta > Magnoliopsida > Poales > Poaceae > Phyllostachys > Phyllostachys edulis. The sequence goes on along the minus strand of CM070546.1, from coordinate 38,770,557 downwards.
GACTTAGTGATGATCTCTCAGTCCAGCTCCTTGCTCTTGATTACCCAGATTTTCAGCATTTGGTGAGCAAGACCATTCGGCAAGAGGCCAAACATGTTGAGATGGAAAATCGCAAAAAGAGGAAGGCAACCCAGCAATTTAGGTCAGAGGGATTTTCTAGGCCAAAGACCTCCCAATTTCAGCCTATGAGGTCTGCGACCTCCTCCCCCATCAGGACCTCAATGCAGGCCAAGAGGTCTGGCACCTCCAGCTCTCATAAGACCTCCCCAAGAGGTCAAGCTCAGGCAAGACCCGCCACAAATTCTGTAGCAGGGGTGACGTGCTTCAATTGTCATGAAGTTGGACATTATGCAAACAAATGCCCAAAGAAACTTCCAACCCCAATTCCAACTCCCACCCGATCAGCTCAAGGGTCCTCAGCTCATGGCAGCCATTCAAGACCTCCAGTACAATTCAACAAAGGGCGAGTGAACCACCTCACAGCTGAGGAAGCTCAACAAGCTTCGGATGTAGTCCTCGGTATGTTTCTTGTCAATGCCATACCAGCCTCAGTTCTTTTTGACTCCGGAGCTTCTCATTCATTTATCTCTTCAAAGTTTGTGGATAGCAATGGGTTAGCTATTACTCCTTTATTAAACCCTATGCTCATCCATTCCCCGGGCTTGGAAATGAGGACTAACTCCTTGTGCCCAAATCTTTCCTTGGAAATCTTGGGAGTTCCTTTCTATGCAGACCTGATAGTCTTGCACTCCCAAGGATTAGATGTGATTCTTGGAATGGACTGGTTATCCAAAAACTAGGGCCAAATAAATTGTGCCAACAAGTCCATTGTGCTTACCAATGAGCAAAGGGTGCAAGTGGAATTCAGCCTTGAGACCTCTCCTAAGGCAGGTCCTAGGGTGTCCTGCTTAAGAGAAGTGAGACTTGAAGACCTCCCTGTGGTAGGGGAGTACCCCGATGTGTTTCCTAGTGAGCTATCTGGAATGCCTCCAGACAGAGATTTAAAGTTTATCATTAACCTAGTCCCTGGGACAGCACCTATTTCCAAAAGGCCATATAGATTGCCTGTGAATGACCTAGTTGAGCTAAAACAACAAATTGAAGAAATGCAAGGTAAAGGTTTTATAAGGCCGAGTTCCTCTCCTTGGGGAGCTCTTGTGATCTTTGTGGCAAAGAAAGATGGTACACAACGTATATGTGTGGATTATAGGGCTCTCAATGATGTTACCATCAAGAATAAGTACCATTTGCCCAGGATCGATGACTTATTTGATCAACTCAAAGGAGCAGCAGTTTTCTCCAAGATTGACCTAAGGTCAGGTTACCATCAATTGAAGATCCGACAAGAAGATGTTCCAAAAACAGCCTTCTCCACTCGGTATGGACTTTATGAGTTCACAGTTATGTCCCTTGGACTAACTAATGCTCCTGCATACTTCATGAACTTGATGAATAAAGTGTTTATGGAGTACTTAGATAAGTTTGTCATTGTCTTCATAGATGACATTCTTGTGTACTCTAAAACCGAGGTAGAGCATGAAGGTCATCTTTGGTTGGTCCTAGACAAACTTAGGGACCACCAGCTCTATGCAAAGTTTGAGAAATGTGACTTTTGATTGAGTGAAGTCACCTTTTTGGGCCATATTATGTCGGCTGCTGGGGTGGCAGTTAATCCTAGCAAAGTCCAAGACGTCCTAGATTGGAAACCACCCAAGACAGTGCCGCAGATAAGAAGCTTCCTTGGAATAGCAGGGTATTACCGTAGATTTATTGAGGGTTTCTCAAGCATAGCAAGACCTCTCACACAACTACTCAAAAAGGAAACCAAGTATGAATGGACTCCAGCTTGTGAGCATAGCTTTCAAGAGTTGAAGAAAAGGTTGACCTCTGCTCCAGTGTTGATTTTACCCGACATTCAAAAGGATTTTGAAGTCTTTTGTGATGCCTCAAGACAAGGTTTGGGTTGTGTGCTAATGCAAGAGGGTCGGGTAGTAGCTTATGCCTCTCGGCAATTAAAGCCTCATGAAGCTAACTACCCCACTCATGATTTGGAGCTAGCAGCTGTGGTGCATGCTCTAAAAATTCAGCGCCATTACCTTATTGGTAATCGCTGCGAGGTCTTCACAGACCATACGAGCTTAAAGTATATCTTTACCCAAGCCGACCTCAACCTTAGACAGAGGCGATGGTTGGAGCTCATTAAAGATTATGACCTCGGGATTCATTACCACCCGGGTAAAGCAAATGTGGTGGTTGATGCTTTGAGCCGAAAAAGCTACTGCAATCTCCTATTAGTCCAAGAAAAGCAGCCCAAACTACATGAAGAGATGAGACGTCTCAATCTAGAAATTGTGGAGCAAGGTTTTGTGCATGCGCTTGAAATGGAGCCTGTGGTCCAGAAGCAGATCCGAGAGAATTAATTCAAGGATAAAGACCTCCTGCAGATAAGAGACAATGTAGGGCAAGGCAAAGCTCCTGGATTTTCATTAGATGAGCATGAGGTCCTTTGGTTCGGCAAAAGATTATGTGTGCCGAACTGCCAGGACATAAAGGACCTCCTACTTAAGGAAGCCCATGAGTCACATTACTCCATCCACCCTGGGAGCACAAAGATGTATCAAGACCTCAAAGAGAGGTATTGGTGGGTTGGCATGAAGAAAAAAATAGCCGAGTATGTGGCACACTGTAATGTGTGCCAAAGGATCAAGGTCGAACACCAAAGACATGCTGGTTTGCTTCAACCTTTACCAATTCCTGAGTGGAAATGGGAACAAGTTGGCATGGATTTTATCACTGGATTGCCAAGAACTCAATCGAGTTATGACTCCATTTGGGTTATTGTGGATCGGTTGACCAAGGTAGCACACTTTATTCCAGTCAAAACCACCTATTCAAGTAACAAGTTGGCTGAATTGTACTTAGCACGAATTGTATGTCTACACGGTGTACCCAAGAGTATAGTGTCAGATAGAGGATCCCAATTCACCTCAAGGTTTTGGGAAGGTCTCCATGAAGCCTTGGGGACAAGACTTAATTTCAGCACTGCTTATCATCCTCAAACCGATGGTCAAACAGAGAGGGTGAATCAAATACTTGAGAACATGCTTCGAGCTTGTGCTTTGGACTATGGGGATAGCTGGGATAAGAACCTCCCCTATGCTGAGTTCTCCTACAATAACAGTTACCAAGCTAGTTTGGAGATGTCACCCTTTGAAGCTCTATATGGAAGGCAATGCAGAACCCCTCTCCTATGGGATCAAGTGGGTGAGCGCCAATATTATGGACCTGATATCATCAAAGAAGCGGAAGAAAAGGTGAAGCTCATAAGGGAGCGCTTGAGAGAAGCTCAGTCTAGACAAAAGAGCTATGCCGATACTCGACGCTGGGACTTATCCTTTGAAGTTGGAGATTTTGTGTACCTTAGGGTAACCCCACTCAAAGGAGTTAGAAGATTTCGAACCAAAGGGAAGTTAGCTCCGAGATTTGTGGGACCATACAAGATATTGGTGAGACAAGGTGAAGTAGCTTACAAAATTGAGCTGCCCACTTCTCTTTCGGCAATGCACAATACCTTCCATGTGTCGCAATTAAGGAAGTGCCTTAGGGTACCTAAAGACCACACCTCGCTGGACAACATTGACCTCCAAGAAGACCTCACATATGTGGAGAAACCAATCAAAATTTTGGACGTCATAGAACGTGTCACCAGGAGTAGGATCCTTCGAACCTACAGGGTGCAATGGAGCCACCATCCAGAGAGTGAAGGCACGTGGGAAAAGGAGGAAGACCTTAGAGCAAACTACCCATATCTCTTTGCTGGCCAAGCTTGAATCTCGGGTCGAGATTCCCTTAAGGGGGGTAGGTTTGTGACACCCTGAATTTATTTTAGGATCTTTTTGGAATTTTCAAAATAAAAAGAACCATTTTATTTTGATGAGAATTCAAAGCATAACTTTAAATTTCATAATGGCTTTAAGTTGACTAACTCAAACCACAACTAAAGATCCATTATGGTTTGTTGAGTTATTGGAGCTTTGTTGGTCTTTCCTTCTCTGTCCATCCTTTACCCATCTCTGGTCTAGACCTCCCTTTGTCTGGGATCTAATGACCCAGACCTCCCCTTCGTGTGGATCCAAGGGCTCGGACCTCCTTGGTGATGTCCTCCCCGGGTCCAGACCTCCTTAGGTCTAGACCTCCCAAACGCTTAGACCTCCCCGAGACCCATTTCTCTCTCTCGGGTCCTCTCTGGCTCTCTAGGACCTCCCCTTACATTTATTTGACCTCCCCGTGTCCTTCAGGACCTCTCCATGTCCTCTAGGATCTCCCCTTACCTTTATAGGACCTCCCTGTGTCCTACCGGACCTCCCCGGGTCCTCCAGGACCCCCTCCTTGCCTATTCACATCTCTGTTGATTGTGAGTCGTCCGATTTGCAATGGACGGCTTGATCCTAGTGAGACGTTCGGAAGGTCCGAACGTCCCACCTCCTCTGAGCCCTTAGATCTTCTTTGGATGGTCCGATTTGTTTGTGGCGTTAAGGCGGTCCAACGTCCCCAACCGCTTAAGCGGTCCGATTGAAATCCAGCGGTTCGGACCTCCTCCTTGTACATCTCGATCTTAAGACCTTCCTTTGGAGATCTTAGCTGTCGAGACCTCCTCCTCGCACATCTGGGCGTCAAGACCTCCCTTTGGAGATCTTGGCCGTCGAGCACCTCCCCTTTGGGTAGATCGTCGTTAGGACCTCCCCTTGGAGATCCTAACCGTTTAGACCTCCCTGGATCGGATCCTACAGTTCTAGACCTCCCTAGCGGGTGAGGATTTCCTTTGACCTTGGCAGACCTCCCTACTCATAATCGATCTTGACCGTTGGACCTCCCCTTGGAGATCCAACCGTCAGGACCTCCCTTGCGGGTGAGGACCTCCTCCTTGCCCCTGCGGACCTCCTCTGAAGCACTTGATCTTGGCCGTTTGGACCTCCCCTTGGGAGATCCAACCGTCAAGACCTCCCCGGTGGGTGAGGACCTCCCCTTGACTCACCACAAGACCTCCTCTGGTCATTGTAGGACCTCCTTAGCGGGTCTTGGCTGCCCCACTAGGCAGCCACACACCCAGATATCCTATACCTTTGACTAAGTCTTTGGGCAAGGAAGTCTTCACCGCATTTAATGCAGGTTGTATCACATTAAATGCCCTCACCTTTTTCAGTACTCCTGTCATACCAATGGTCACATTCCTTGCCTACTCCACTGACCTATTTACCAACTCATGTTGACTCTAACCTGGGTCACGTGCGCTTGCTTCCTCTATATATAGTTTGGGAGAGCCCTCCTTTATCACTTTCTTCCTCATTTCTACTCTCTGTCTCAACCGAGCCACCATAGACCTCCTCACTTTTGGTCTCTAGGCCTCCTCCAACAGGTCTTTGGACATCCTCTCTGGAGCTCCAGGACCTCTCCACAAAGCTCCTTGGACCTCCTCTTGACCTCCTAGCTTCTCTGTTGGTTTTGTCTTTAAGTTTATTTGGAGTTCCTTGGATTTTGCTTGAGCTTTGTTTGAATATTTGGTTCTTCACGTGTAGATTGCCCAGACCGTGGGGAACCTGAGTTCAGTGAGGGAGAGGAAGCAGCTCGAGATCTTGAGCAAGGCAAGTTACACTTTTGATCATGTTGCACCCAATATCTTAAATTATTTATGCTGTTTTCAAAGATGTATGCATGCCTACTTTACTAAGTATTTCAATGCCTATCTTTTAATCCCTAGTTAAACCTACTGCTTGGTATAACCCCCATCCATGTTAAATCAACCACATTGTCACACTAGGTAAATTGGGTTCTTGCATTAGTAGGGACCCGAAGCTTTAAAGAAAATGGAATGCTTAGTGATGCTTAAGCCAAAGTCTTGATTTGGGGAGCTTTGACCAAAAATATCAATTAATCAAAAGACTTGAGCTGTGGCATTGGTGTGCCATGGGAGTTTAAGCCATGATATTGGTGTGTCATGGGTGTTTTGTTCAGCCTTGGCATTGGTGTGCCAGGGAGAACCGAAAAGTAAAGAAAATGAAAAATGGTTTAGGCGTTAGGTGGCCCAGTTGCTTGGTTGGTGCATGTCTATGCACCAAGGGGGTCGTGTGATCCGACACCCCAGGGTTGTGGTTAGTCGCCCATGTCGGTTAAGGACCGGTCTTTGAGACACCACTTGCTAAGCCTATAATGGGCTATGCCAAACTTATGCAACCACATGTCTCCAGTATGGGGCGTGGGACCTAGCCAATTAATTTGCAAAGCTCTACCATGGTTTGCCCTGCGGACGCGGTGGGTTTGTCATGTTATGACTAGTTGTAGTCCCACCCGGCTCAAGAGGGGACTTAAACCCGGCGGATGGTAAGTCCAATGGGAGCGAAACCTTAGAGTGGGTAGACTGTGGTGGAGCAATGCTTTGTAAAGGCCTTGTCATGTGCTCTAGACCTCTCACCAAAGGAAGTGTGAGGTGGTATCGACGGATGCCAAGCAAACTAGAGAATTCATGTCATGTGGGTAAAGTGTGCAATCTCTGCAGAGTGTAAATCTATTCGAATAGCCGTGTCCACGGTCATGGACATGCTGGCAATGTCACTCAGAGTTAGATCTTGGTTTTGGTTTTCCAAAGAAACATGAAAATGGTTTTGGTGGTTTAACCAAAATTGGGTTTGGGCGGGAAGCCTTGTGTAGGAGGGTATCCTTCACCATTTCAATGATGAATGTATCCAACTGAAAATGGATTTGTAAAACTGAATTTTAATTATGGTAATCTGCCTTGGAACCTAATACTTGTATTTGAAATAAAATTGGCTTTATGCAAATCAACCCTACTATGCTGTCCTTTGATATACCCTTATGCATGTCATTCTGATAATTGACGGGTGTAACTTGCGAGCACGGTTGTTGTGCTCACTCTTGCTTGATTCATGAATTGAGCAGATGAAGACTCTTATAATAACGAAGACGACCAGCTCAATTAGGCCGTGCCCTCTAGCTAGTCACCTGTGGTGTAATGGGTGGTCCCTGTCTTTGGTTTCCGCTGCTTTTGTGTGCTCTCTGTTGCTGGAGCTTGTAAGCAACCCTTGTAATCAAACCTTCTTTTGTTGTTAATAAAGTCTTGTGGGTGTTTATGTTATCACTTGTTGCTGTGAGAACCAGTCGAAGATCTCTGGGGGCTGGTTTGGATCACAGAGGACTTAGACTTACCCTAAGCCCCACGACCTCCTCGGGGTGGTTCCCTTCAGACCTCCCTCGAGTGGTGACGTGGAGTTTGGGGAGGTCTGAGGTCCAGCGACCTCTGGGTCGGACCTCCCGCACCTCCGAGTGGTCCTCTCGGACCTCTCGGGAGGTCTGTCTTGTCCCACCGGATGTCCTCTCGGGGCGTCTGGGAAGTCCTTTATGACCTCCCAGAGGTCTGAGGACCTCTCGGGATGTCTGGGGGCTCCTCTCTGGACCTCCCAGGAGGTTCTGAGGGACCTCCCGGGTGTGCCCTAGGCCGGGTCGTTACAGAGAGGACGGCCGGTAGGAGGACGACGTCTGGCGGAGGGATGAGGTGGCCGGTAGGAGGACGATGTCCGACGGAGGGATGAGGGCCGGCAGCGGGAGGAGGACATCCGGCGGACGGAGCAGGGGCCGACGGCGGTAGGAACGGGAGGGAGGAGGGCCAGCGTCGAGAGGAGATCAGGCGGCGGTAGGAACGGGAGGGAGGTGGGCCGGCGTCGGGAGGAGATCTGGCGGCGGGAGGAGGGCCGGCGGCGGGAGGAAGGGGAGGTCAGAGGACGTACGGGAGATGGGGACGAGGGGGGAGAAATGAAGAGCTGTCTGGGTCGAAAGCCTTAAGTCGCCACTATCACGCCACGCATGTTGGCGTGACAACACCATGTGTCACGCCATGAGATATGACGTGACAGATGCCACGCAAGTCTCCACGCTGGCACAGCGGGTGGATGAGTGCTTGTGTGGCATGTTTGGTCACGCCGTCGTATGTGACGAGATAGTACGGTTTGGCCACGCCACCATCGTAAGGGATTAACTTTAAAATATTAATAAAAAAGGATTAAATAAAAAAAATTCCACCTGCAAAGCTGCAACCAGAAAAAGAAATATGTGCGGTAAAACTGATCAGTTACTCAGTTGGCCACAAAAAATGGTGGAGCCGCAATGTTACGCGTTTGCTCTTCTTCACATGTGCCCATTCTGAAATGTTCTGGTTGGGAAAGTGCTTATAAATTTGTGTGTGTGTGTTTCTTTGGGACAACTGAGTAGGCCAACCAGTACGGTCGAAAGCTTAATTATATGTAGGAAATGGATAAGAAAATCCATACCCAAAGCAAAAGGAAGCACTACAAGACCCGTTAGAGGCGAGCTATCTTGTGTGTGTGTTGTTTTGTCTGTTTGTTTGTTTTTTGTTTTTGTTTTTTTTTTTTGTGGAGTGGATAGCGACATACGGCATTGCAGCGTACCAGTCCATTAAAGAACAGACTATGGTATAGGAGGCTCAGATCTCATAGGACCACTTTGTTAATTTCAACTTTCGACGTGCAAGTGGAGTCATCCTTGAAATGAACATCGTCGTTATCCCCGTCCCTGTTCCACTGTTGAAACGAAGAATTAGTACACGTAGTTGAAAAACAGTGACCAATCCATCGCACTTCCCGGTTGGATTTGGATATGTTTGTCTACGCAGTAGCTGAAACTTATGCCTGTAGAAGATCTTTATCTCTGGACTGTAATTGCTCCCCGGTAAATGCATGCTACTGCGTACGTGGCACACGACGACGGAGTTTTTAGCCGTATTGTCGCTTTTGCTCCTCATATTTGTAAGAATAGTCGTCGTTGCGTATTATTTGCAAAACTGACGTCCCATCGTACGACCACCGTGCGACCCCCCCCCTCCCCCCACCACCACTTGCCACCTCCTACACGGCAACCGTGCGGTGGAGGCCCCGCCACACGGCCACCGTGTGGTGGAGGAGCTCCCGCAAGGTAGTCGTGCGGATTCTCTTTAATTAGGGTTTGGCGGCCGCATGGTGCGTGGTGTTGTAGGAAATTTAAAATATAGCAAATGAGCTCAAAAAATTATGAATTTTTTTGGGAGCCTCTCGACACAGTGTACTTGCTTGTGTAATTTTTCCATAATTCTATTCGTTCTGAATTTTCCTCGCAATTTCATTTAAGTGTATTGTTTGTATGAATTTATAAATATAGAAAATGAGCTCCAAAAATTATGAAATTTGTTTTGAAGGCTCCTTATACAGTGGACTTAATTGTGTAATATTTCTAGAATTTTATATGTGTTCTGAAATTGTCTCAAAAATTTAGGAAATTAGGGTTTCATGTTTCATGTAACTAGGATTTTAGGTTTCGGAATTTAGTACCATATGACTACTCTAGGTAAGAGACACTCTTAAAGTAGAGGTTTTGGGAGGAGATTTTAGGGTTTGCATCCTCCTTCATCTCGAGTGCTACAAATCCGCACGTGTATCATGTAATACTTGTAACCGAACCACACGCATGTAATACTTGTAACTATTCCGAAATGTCGTCAATTTTATCTATGGAAAAAATGTTACATTGCAACTCCATTGGAAATGTCAATTTACAATATGGCACAGCAGTACACACATAACATACAAAATATGCGTAGAAATATAGCAAAACAAAATATGAATACAAATATACCAAAACAGAATCGCATAACACGAGATATAATATGGCTTACTCGTTTGAGCCATTGTTCTCTGGTCGCTGCATCTGCGTCCGCGTGTGCGGCCTTGCTTTGCGTCGAGCATGTCCCGTGGGATACGTCAGCTGGTCCGAAGAGCACGTGTCGGATCGAAGGGGGGTACGGAGACCGCTGAGTCTGTTGAGTGGGCAAAGGTGCACCAGTAAGCTAACTCGGCTAAGTCTGGTAAGCGTACATGTCGTCCTGCTGAGGCATGCCAAACTCGAGGGGAGCTGTAATGAATTCATGAACGACGGACTGTATAAATCCACTCTCGAATTGTCCATCCCCAAGGTACGATGTCTACAACTCCGGTCATGCGGATAAACTCTGGCCTTGGACGTACGGTGTGCCAGTCAACCCGGAGGAGCTCTGGCCTTGAACGTATGGTGGGACAGCGAACCCGGAGGAGCTCTACCCTGTGTACGCTCCAAACCCTAGCTGCCATGCTCCATACCCTAGCTGTCATACTCCATACCCTGACGTCGTGTACTGCTCCTTGGTAGGAGCTGGAAGGCCCGTATCATCATCATTAGTGGATGTGAACTGGCCGTCACCCCCACGGTCAACTGAAGGCTGCAACACAGAACGATGTTAGTCGAAGTAAACACTCCGGACGTGAACGGAGAATCTTGTACCTCCCAGATGTGCAGTGCAGATGACCGAGTGATGAGAGCGCTAGTCTATGTACCGAATGCGGACGGTACAAGCGATGCATCTCGATGGACCTGCGGCGGGAGAACGACATGATGTCAGTAGAACATAAGGCATAACAATAAAATAGAACGTAGATTTGTACATGACTTACCTCCCCGCATATTTGGCCTGTGGATGACCGACGGGAAGCGCTACGACACCGGCCGAACTCGCTAGGTCGTGATGACCTAACGGGTGAGCACGGTCCCCCCACTTGGTGCCCGATGCGCAGGACGTCGTCCGTCAAACGACCGCAACTCAAGTTCTTTATTATGTTCTTCGCCTCCGCGATGATGTACTTAAAAGTTTTCAGCAGCCTCGGTGTTGTGTCTGGGCCGTGGACAGCGGTCTCTGATGCGCTTATGATGCACTGTGCCCGCTCCAACTTAAGTGACACACGTAACAGGTACATTAATGAAGAGTACAAATATCATCAATAAAACAACCAGAGGTTGCAAGTGTCTTACGGTGTTGTCACGCCGCAAAGCGCTATGACGATCGAACGAGTGGCGGGACTTCGTGGTCGCCACCGCTCCGGCGCCAGTGGACGAAGGGTGAGTCTGTGCGCGATCGCGGTACGCATTCACCTGTACTCACCATACGCCCAACTTCGTACGAACACTACTCCGGCAAGACCTCTAAGTGCGCTATCTCTATCCATGTCGTAGTTCACTCGTGCTGGACTGGTTGTCAGTCCTGATTATGCCGACCTGCCCTCGATTGCCTACATTTCTAGAAGGATTGATGTTGGAAAAGAAGACGTAAGAAGTGTAAACATTACTTGAATAAAGTTTGACCCTGCTGTCTGGAGGGGGCACGACCTAATACAAACCAAACTGTCACATTACGCGCTGCGGCGTGTAAGGCTCCACCATATGTGCAAACACCAGATGGTAGGTCGTCACCCATAGCTCGGCGTCCTGGGTGCATTGTGCGGATAGCACGTGTGGCGCTACCGTCTGCACGAAATCTAGAGTCCATGGAGCACAGATGATGTCATTGTCGTGCAACAACTCGAACTCGTTGTGGAACAACGAGTAGCACCTCGGCGATCTTGTTGGAAACAAGACTCAACCAAAAAGCTGAAGAAGGTAAGTAACGAGGTGCGTCCTAACGACCTCGTTAGGTGCATCCTACGGGCATTGACTGAAGTGCCTCAGCCAAGTCTAAAGGACGCCACGTGCACTCTCCAAGACAGCTAGGCCGAACCGATGTTCCAACCTGGCCCTTCAGTCCGCTGGCAGAGGGCCTGGAGCAAGTGCTTCACCCCGGGTCGGGAGAACGATCAAGAACGAGACGTCCTACAGATTGATCGTCATCTCACCCCCACCGAAAGTGGAAGGTGTGCATCTCGAGCCACCACCTGTCGACAGCAGACTAGCATCTAGGGTGAACCGGCGTCCGATAGAGAGTAGCCTCGCAAGGGGTAACAAGCCCGTGTCCCGGAGGATTGGGATGTAGCGATCGTCCAGCTCCTAGTAATCCCTCCTCGACTGAAGCAGCAAGGGCGGAGGGTCATCCGCGTCACTAGCGATCCACAGCTTGCACCGGTGGTCCTCATCGTAGAAGTGCTCCAAAAGCACCGGTAGAGATATGGCTTGCAACACATGGAATGGATGAAATATTAATGAGAAGATTGATAATACCATAAAATACTGCATATTAAAAATTACGACCAAACGGACACTACAAATTACTGTACACTAATTTACTAGTACAAAATTAACTAAGACTATTTAAATAGGACTAAATTAATTGCATTAGAATGAATTGATGCACGAGGATTTTAATGTTAGGCTAAATCACTAAGATTTACATGCTCTGCTCTGCAAATTAAAAATTATGACCAAATGAACACTACAAATTAATGTGCACTAATTTACTAGTACAAAATAAAATAAGACTTAGTAATATTGACATAATTAGTCCTCAATTAAACACACACCAATGCAAGATATGTTTAAATTATTAGTACTAACCAACTAATTAATTGGTGTTAGTTGAGCCCATGCTTTCGAACTACTTGACCGCATCAGAAACAGTGCACAGTATCTAGCTAGAAGACAAACATTATGTATATTTGTTGACCCTAACCTTGGTACTGACATGGGGAGTTAGGTTGTGCATGTACGTTTCATCTAAAACACTGTAAAATAATCAGGACCAACAGCATGTAGTACTAGGGAGTTGCATGAGCATTGGAGAGAAAAGCTTAGCAGGCAACGCAACAAACATTGCTTTCTTCTTTAAACACCTATAAGCATATTTAATGGCCTCGCTCTCTGATCCATACCTAAAGTATATTTTAATTTTAACTTTTTTAAGTGAGAATGAATTAGAATGATAAACATTGACAAGTTTATTAATTTTATTCTTTGACGTCATGTAAGATTGGGCTTGTGCTTCTACAGTTCTGCTACTTTCTAATACTGTGATAGCATTTTACTATGGATCCCATGGTACAAGCATGATTGAGTTTTATTCTTCTGAAGCAGTGAGGGGTTGTAGTACCGTTGGCTTAACATAGCAATGAAGCATTGAGTTACTGGTGTAATATCTTGTTTAACACACACACACACACACACACACACACACACAGAGACAGAGATCGATCCTAAGATTTCTTTGATTAGAGAACAAAGCCAAGGACTAATAAAGTTCAAATTCGGCTAATTAAATGCGACTAATAAAGTCAAACAGATTTTCCCACAAAAATTTCAGAACGCCTATAATAGGCACGCCTGGAAAATTACAACTACTTAAGTACGCAGTTAGTAAAGAATTTAAAAATGACGAAAAATCGACGGAGATAAAAATTATCTGCTAAATTGGCTTCTAATAACGGCAATTAATAACACTAAAATGTCCCCAAAAATATAATCGACAGAGCAAGAGAGCGACCGAAAGAGAGAGCGAGCGAGCAATGGCGAAACGAAATCGCGCTCGCTCGCTCTCTAATTTATAGCCACTTCAGGAGGGAATCCTTCCCCGCGCGAGCTAATTGAAATTTGCATGCATGCATCAGACAACGATGTGACAACGAAGGGATGGGGAATAAAGTGATGACAGCGACCGATGGAATTGACCAAAGGAGAAGCTGGGTGGTGGAATTAGGGGGAGGGGCCTCGGCTTCGGAGCTTCTCCGAACGACAGATGGTATCCACTGGCGGTTTTTTGTTTCTCCAGAGAACCGGACCGGACTGGTTTCCACATGGCGGGAGGGAGGGCCATGTAGAGGGGAGGGGAGGCCACGCGACGGGTGCGGGAGGGAGGGCCATGCGGAGGGGAGGAGAGGAGAGGCCACACGGCATGTGCAGGAGGGGCACCGCACAGTGGCCGTGTGGGAGGTGGCGACGTGGCTGCCGGCCACCGTACGGTGGCCATGCGGGAGGGGCCATTGCACGGTGGCCGTGTGGCACTGTACTATTTTTTGCAAAAAAAAAATGACCGTCGATGATCATTCCTACAAATATGTGGTGTAAAAACGCCAATACGGCCAAAATTTCTCACGACGATGATGGCTTTCGGTATATGCAATGTACGTGTATACAAGTCCAAATGAAGGAGTTTTTTTTTTGGCAGATATGACGCTTTTTTGACACGTATTTGCGGATCTGACCACGGTGAGAGCGTATTTGCAGATCTGGCACCACTGGCGTATGGCCACCGTGCGCTAATGCCAGATATCACGCCACGTGTCCGGCCCTACCCACCGCGTGCCCGCCAGCCCCTAGCCATCACCTAGCCCCTAGCTGCCACCTTAGCCGCTGGCGCACGATGGCCATGCACCAGTCGTTGGCGCATGGCCACCATGCGTGAGCCAATTAGTTAGGCCATTTAGTTAGGGTCATTTAGTTAGGATTAATTAGTTTGGTTAGTTAGTTCTAGGCTGAAATTCAGAGGAATTTTAAAATATAGCAAATGAGTCCAAAAAATTATGAATTTTTTTGTGAAGCCTCCCGACACAGTGTACTTGTTTTTGTAAATTTTCCATAATTTTATTCGTTCAGAATTGTTATCGTTATTTCGTATAAATGTCCTGTTCATACGAATCAATAAATGTAGAAAATGAGCTCAAAAAATTATGAATTTTATTTGGAAGGGTCCTCACGTAGTGGACTTCATTGTGTAATGTTTCAGCAATTTTATAAGTGTTCTGGTATTGTCTCAAAAATTTAGCATTTAGGTCACGAAAATTTCGATTTTAGTTTTCAGAAATTAGGGTTTTATGATTTCATGTGACTTGGAATGTATAAAAAAGCTATATTGCAACTCCATTGGAGATGTCGATATACAATATGGTGCTGGAATACACACGTAACAACCAAAATATGCGTACAAATATAGCAAAACAAAATCGCATAACACACGATACTATATGGCTCACTCGTCCGAGCCACTACTCTCTGCCTGCTACGATTGCGTCTGTGTGCGCAGCCTTGTATCTTTTTCGGATTTGACTTTGCTATTGAGTTCAAACCAGGGCGCCTTAACGTCGTTGCCGATGCTTTCTCCCGGAAGGAAGTTGTATTGGTGGCTGCTTGCGCTATTTCTGCTCCCTGGTTCAACTTATTTGAAGAGCTTCGTCAGGCCGCACTCACGGACCCCACGCTTTCTGCCCTCCATACGCGCATCGAGACCGGCGAGCTCACAGCCCCGTGGTCCTTGCTCGACGACATCGTGTGCTTCAACCGGCGTGCACACGTTCCAACCGCGTCGACTCTCCACTCGACGATCCTGGCAGCCGTCCACGATGGTCCCCATGAGGGTATTCAGAAGACATTGCATCGCCTGCGTCAGAACTTTCATATCCCTCAAGATCGAGCAGTGGTGCAGGCGTTTGTTTGGGCATGCACAGTGTGTCAGCGCAACAAGACCGAACAGCTTCAGCTGGCCGGGTTATTGTTTCCCTTGGAGGTACCTAGCCATGTTTGGTCTGATATCTCTATGGACTTCATCGATGGATTGCCAAAGGTTGGTGGGAAATCGGTTATTTTGATCATTGTGGATCGCTTCTCGAAGTATGCTCACTTCCTTCCATTGGCACATCCTTATTCCGCTTCTTTAGTTGCTCGTGTGTTCTTTGCTTGTTTGCCTGCATGGCATACCGGTGTCTATTGTCTCTGACAGAGATCCGGTATTCACCTCAAATTTTTAGAAAGACCTGTTTACCTGGTGTGGCACCACCATTAATATGAGCACGATATTTCATCCCCAATCTAATGGGCATCTGAGGTGGTCAGTAAGGTCATTACTATGTATCTCCGTTGTATGACGGGTGATCGTCCTCGCCAGTGGATCCGTTGGTTGCCCTGGGCTAAATTTATCTACAATACATCATACCATTCAGCGCTACAAACGTCTCTGTTCTGGGTCGTGTATGGGAGGGATCCACTGTCTTTTCAGGATTATGAGCCTGGTGAGGCGCGCACATCGGCCGTTGATCAAGAGCTTCAAGACTGTGACCTATTCTTGTCTGATGTTCATGGTCGTTTACAGCATGCTCAAGAGATTTACAAAAAAAATCTATGATCGCAAGCATCGCAACGTACACTTTGATGTGGGCGAATTTGTGTGGCTGTGTCTTCATCATTAGGCGGCCGCAACTTTGCCGGACGCGCGGCGTGGGAAGCTCGGGCGTAAGTACTATGGGCCGTATCACATTCTCTCCAAGATCAATGAGGTTGCTTATCAATTGGACTTGCCAAAATCAGCACACCTACACAATATTTTTCATGTGAATCTACTTAGGAAGTATGAAGGCGTTCCTCTTGAAGTTCAACCACCATTACCGCCTCTGCTTCACGGTCAGGTCATCCCAATGCCAGCCAAGGTACTCCGTGCACACCTCTCTTGGGATAAGTGGCAAATACTTGTCCAATGGGAGGGGCTTCACGCGGCTGATGCTTCATGAGAAGATGTTATTGCTTTTCGGACATCTTATCCCTCTTTTCAGCTCGAGGATGAGCTGTTCGTCAACAGAGAGAGAGATGTCATGTAAGATCGAGTGTATGGTCGACACCACCACGCCTGCAGGGCAACCAGCCGGCGGCAAGAGAGCCAACAAAATTGGCGGCCGATTAGGAATCATTGTATCTCAATAGGAAGTTTGCAATTAGGAAAGTCTAGATTAAGAAAGTCTATTTTAGGAAGAGTTTAGTTAAGGAAGGATAATACCTTCTATTCTAAATCAGATTGTACTCCTATATATATAGGAGATATGAAGTTAATGGAAAATCAGCAAAGGATTAGGTAGTTACCTAATCCCATTGCGCCATCCTCCTGTCTCCCATTGTGCCACCCTCCTGTCTCCTCCTGGCGACTAGGGCTTCTCCTAACCGCACCTCACCATGGCGTCAAGACGTAATCCTCATCCTTGCGAATTGATACTTCCCTTTCGCCAACGCTCCCAATGCTCATCACCTGACGGCCTTCCAGTTGATTAATTTTTGCTTTTGTTGAATTGTTTTTCCTTTTTCTTTTATCTAGACGCAGTTAGGAGCTACTATATGAATTTCCATTATCGTGTTTTTGCATTGTATTCACTAAACTGGCAAAGGGTCGGTTTGACCAAATTGAGCAGATGGGCTTACATGATTATGTGTGACCAAAGTAAAAGCACAGCAACTCAAATGAACAATATTGGAAAACAGAGGATTCCGGATTTCAGGTAAAGAAATTAAGAGCACAAAAATCCAAATGGGCAATTTTTAAAAAATATATTTAAGGAGCTGTGCTGTGATTTTGCCTGTAAGTTTCTATACAATCCATCCTTTTAATGGTAGCCAAGTTAACAAGTTGAGATTCCACATGACCCAATAGTGGCAACAAAAATCAGAACATATTTACACGGAGAAACCAGGGAAGCATGAAAACAATCAGTAAGCATGCTATCAAGAAATTACAAAAGGGCTGCTGTCTCCAACAAGTGCTTTCCCTCTCCACCGTAGTTCGTGTGTTTGCCACTCTTCGCCCATGCCATTTCTCCATGAATTTTTTCACTTCCAACCCAGTAATGTTTTTGGCATCTGAACCACAAATTTCACAGCGCCTGCGCAGTAATTGAAGCTTTCCAATTCTTAGCCACTTGATGCAAGCTCCAGAGATCACACGACAAATTGGCATGAGATTGTGAAAGCATGAATAAACAAAGGGAACCTGGTATTTGCTAACTAGAAAACATACCGTGCTAATGAAACTAAACACAATTGGTTGATTTCATAACAATGTCCAAATGTCCAATGTCAAAGGGAAAGCCACTCACATGTCGAGTGACATAAAGTTTTAGATAGTCACGGGTCACCAACACAAAAAGATGAAAAACACAAACCCCGCAACCAGAAGGCACGAATTTAGTTCTTTGCTTCATCTATGGCGACAACCCTTTCCGCAAAAAAAAGGATGCCCTTCTTAGGTATTCAAAATCTGTTCTATTGAGGTAATTCGACAATCAACATGGTAATTGGAACTGGTTCGTTTCAAATGTCAAAGTGATAGACACTAGATGGAATCTAAGACATGTTAAATTGTTAATATTACTGTACGGTAGCAGAAAGATCACTGCAATGTTCAATTTATACTCGCACTGGATAACGGCAAGCCTTGTTCGTGTGACGGTATGAAGTCTGGAGCTTTCCCCATTGCAGAGATTGCTAAGACCTAGAACTATTCAGAAGAAGTACTAATCCTAACTCCACTGCTAACCTCAAGGTCATTTAACATTTACCGACTGGCAATTACCAGAAGCTGCACGCCAGGCACCAGTAAGGTACTCACAACGGAATGACAACAAACACCTATTGCGCGTCCCGATACCAAATCATACCATATGGAAACAAGCGAGCAGCACAGGATAGAGCGAGGTGTATACCTATCGCCCTTGATCCTAAACCACGCCTCGGCGCAGTGCCGGTGCGCGGCGCCGAGCTCGTCCTTGCAGCCGCAGCCGAGCCGGATCACCTCCGACCCGGGAGCCGGCGCCGCCGCGGACCCGTCGCCCGCCTCGGGGCTGAGGTGGCAGATCCGGCACGGCACGCCGGCGCCTGCCGGCGCCGCGGGCGGCGCCCCGTCGACGACGATGACCACCGCCTCGCCCTCCCCTCTCCGCCGTCGCGCCGGCGGCGATCGGCGGCGAGGCGACGGCCGCCGTGGGCGCGGCGGCCGCGTCTCGCCGCATGCCTCAGGGGGTCAGGCAGCCTATTTCGGGGGATACGGCAACAGGCGGGAGTAGCGGAGGAGACGGGAGGCGGCCAGGCGGGTATAAGAGGGGGCCGCGCGTGCGGGACGGGTTGGGTTGGCTTCGCTACGGACGCGGGATGCGCCGAAGCGGGACACGGTGGGGCCCGGAGAAGTTTGGAGCACACAAGCCGGCCGAGACGACGTGCGTCGTACGTGCCGGGGTCACTCTGCCCGTAAACGATGTGGTAATCTCACGAGTCACATCTATCTGCCGGCTTGGCCCGGCGTGCACGTACGAGCACGTCAACGGTGGCGTACGTCGGCGTCCATCGATCGAGCCGGGCAACAGCTGCCGCCTGTGTGGCAGGTTGTAGCCGTGCTGGTGATTGACCGAAACACGTACAGCGCGGTGTGGGCCGCTGCATTCTTCAACCATGGGGCTTTGGCAAGCAGCTGGCGCTGAAGATGTAACATCGCTTACTTTGACGGCTGGCTTGCCCATGGATCCATCGGCAGGACCGGCCCGCATTAGAGCGGCAAGGTATATGATCCTGCAATGCATTGTATCGTTGGCTCAGTGGATCACCACCTCAATCAAAGCAATGCTCGATTAATAGGTAGGAAATCCCTTGAGTGAAAGGTAAGCTTCTCATTAGGTCTAATATAGGCAGTGTATAGTAGACCTACAAACACGCGTGTGTCTACGTGACATCTTCTATGTACTCTCTAAAGAAATAACATTGGTATAATAAAGGGGTAATTAGGTCAATGACATCGTGTTAGAGCGTAATCGGAGGAATGACACTCCATTCTTCTCGGGTTGAAAAATAACATCGCGAACATCGAAAAATTAGACAAATGACATCCTGGCCAGTTACCTCTGTTTCCATAATTTTTTAAATATAGAAACTGAGCTAAAAAATTATCAATTTTTTTTGTGGAGTCTCCCGACATAGTTTAATTGCTTGTGTATTTTTTTTCAAAACTTTATACATTTTGATTTTGTCTGTAAAATTCATTTAATTATACTGTTTGTAGGAATTTTCTAATATACAAAATGAGGTCCAAACATTATGAAATTTTTTTTCAGGCTCCTTACATAGTGGACTTGATTATGTAATTTTTCTAAAATTTTACAAAATTAAGTAGTGCAATTTTATAATGTCCACTGTGTGAGAAGTCTAATATTTCATAATGTAAGGACATTATGAAATTGTATTAATTAATTTTGTAAAAATTCTAGAAAAATTATACAATCAAGTCCACTATGTAAAGAGCCTGAAAACAATTCATAATGTTTGGACCTCAATTTCTATATTAGAAAATTCCTACAAACAGTATAATTAAATGAATTTTAGGGACAAAATCAGAATGTATAAAGTTTTAAAAAAAATACACAAGCAATTAAACTGTGTCGGGAGACTCCACAAAAAAAAATTATAATTTTTTTAGCTCAGTTTCTATATTTAAAAAATTCTGGAAACAGAGGTAACTGGCTAGTATGTCATTTGTTTAATTTTTCGATGTTCGCGATGTTATTTTTCAATCCAAAGAGAACGGAGTGTTATTCCTCCGATTACGCTCTAACACGATGTCATTGACCTAATTACCCCTATAATAAATTAGACAACTCGGGCATTTGGGCGTCAAGTCGGGACAACATCAGGAAATATCACGTGCTACCCGTGCTATCTCTATGTTACCTACGTATAAAAGTTTTCAAAAAAATCATAAAAATTGGAGATATAGGGGATGACATATTCTACATATATGTACAATTTTAAGATCAAACTCGATCACATTTGGAAGCTATGAAAGTGACAAGCAGCGAAGATTCATGCAAAATTTGTCTTTTTGGTATATTTCCAAATACGGTCAAATCAAATTTGATTTTGAAATTTTACATAGTTGTAGAATATATCCTCCCTTGCATATATTTTTTTAACTTTATATATAAGTAACGGAAAAGTAGCATGGGGAACAGGGTAAACTACCTACCCCTAGTGAGCAGGACTACAATATGGAGACCAACAATGGTGTTGATCTATTCTTTCAAGAAGATGGGCTGCGAGGGACTTTTCAAATAATAATTGGGGAAGAGGACGATCACATAGATGATATTCAAATCGATGCCGATGAGGTTGTAAACCAAGAGGACTTGGAACTACTTAATTGCTTAGACATTGATGGCAAGAAGGGATGAGGTTGAGTCAACACCTCATGATAGTGACGATGACTTTTAGAGGGCCCATCTCATGAGGATCCCATTGTAGATGACTACTTCTAAGCATGATCTTGTACGTCTTCCATCTATTTGCTGCATGTTTTTAATTTTTTGTATGAGCTTACTTGATTACGTTATATTACATCTTTCTATGAGCTTACTTGATTACACTATATTACGTCTTTCTATGAGCTTACTTCATTGCGCTATATTAATTGATTTATTTAATTTTATTTCATTTCAGGACACCAAAAAATGAGTGGTGTCAAAGAGGCAACATACTCTAGTCGAGGCAGACGCTTGTTTTCCAAAGTGGCAGCAACATGTGATGGAGGCAGAGGGGCAGCCGCGGCCACTCGAGGAGGCAGAGGGGTAGCCGCGGCCCCTCAAGAGGGCAACGGGGGGTCTACCTCTAGTAGATCAGGCTCCTATACCCCGCAGCCCTCGCGTGCTGATGATGTGGAGGATGAGCACCCTGAGGCAAAGGGTGAGGAGGAAGAGCACCCTGAGGCGGAGGGTGAGGAGGATGAGCACCATGAGGCGGAGGGCAGTACTACAGCACAAGAATTTTGGTTGCGAGGACCTGCGAACCTACCACGACGACCAACCCGAGAGGAGGACAAGATCACATCGTTCTGTTGGCACACGTAAGTAATCACATACACTTTCACTAATTTAGCCCACTTACTTGCATACCTCAAAAAAACTAATATGCGTGCAATGGCGAGAAGAAGGCGGGGTGAGAAATGTAGACTTCGAACGGCATAATTGGCGTGTTGATTCGATGGCACTTCTCGGCTTGGTCACCTCTGAGAGGAAGGCGAAGCCTGCATGGACATGGTGCCACCACAAGGTCAGGCCAAGATACACGCCATTGAAGGAGAAATACAATTTGACAACTGTTTGCAGCGGGTGGAGGAAAGTTTTTAGGTAAGTGACTGAATATTCAAATCTACTTCTATGTTCTACAAAATTACTTCCAGATGTATAGATAGACTACTACCACCATCACTCCATATATTCCACATTTAGTTGGGTTAATCAGTATTTTCCTATAGAAAGACTACTTAAGCCAATGCTAAACTTGTTGATATTTTGTCTAACTTCAAATCCATGCACAATCACACATTCCTTTTGCCAACATATGATTTGCAATTACCATATCTCCGTAATGTGTTAATGCACTCTCTCGCATAGTATTATTGTTAGAAATCATGAAGATACTGTCAGCTCCACGGTCATTGTGTGTATCTCTAGATTTTGTATAACATTTGATCAATTTTATGAACAATTTTTATACCAAGATGTGTACAGCTCCTAAACATAGCATTTGGTCTAATAACAAAAATACCATTAGTCTCCTTGACATCTTTGAATTTGATTTACAGCTACTACAGGTAACTTCCCCAGGTAACTTTATTATATTGTGAACAAAATGTATGTTTGAGCATTATTAATTACTTGGATGCTGGTATTTTACTACATTGGTATGCACAAAGGCTAATCTTACACATTTATTTGTTTCCAATATATGCCGGATTGTAGTGGTGGTTTAGATGGGCTGAGGGACAGGAAGCTGATTCTAGGAGAGTGCTGCGTAATTGTGTTAAGAAGCTGATCCCATAGATGATCTACGAAGCACGCATCCAAGCGGTGATCTATTCTACACACAAGTCCTTGGACAGTAAATTCGTAGGGCCGAGGCTTGCCAAACACATATCACTTTGGACGAGTACATGCAGGTAACCAACTGTACAAACGATGTCCTTGATTACAATCAATTCTAGTTTATTCATATTTAACACTTGGTTAATTTAGGCAATACCTTGGCGGGCCCTTAAGTGTGAAGATGCATGGCAGCAGATTGCCCAAGAGAGGTGGTGCAACAAACGATGGTTAGAGGACTCTCTTGTTGCTAGGGAGCGGAGTTGTTGATGGACGGCGCAGCACATCGTCAATGCAGCTCCTCCATGGCTTGTTACAAGAAGAACCTGGTAGGTTAGTATGTTCATATTGATTGTATGTTGCAGATACATATTTATTGATCGCCGTGGTTTTTTTGGGTGCAGGAAAAGAAGAAGCAGAGGCCTGTCTCCGATATGGAGGCATATGTAGAAGCTAGGAGGGGTGATCAGGAGGGCACCTTGTGCAGCCAACGCGCAACAGAGAACTTGGTACGATTTCTGATGATTTTGTCCCTAATGATTTTCGCTCCCTGATGATTTTGTCCAACAGGCTGCATATACTGACGCTGCTAAGGAGATTCATGGCCCAGACTACGATGTAATGAATTCACCACTAGACGCGACTGCTGTGTACAAGGCTGTAAAGGGGAAGAAACATGGTCGTTTCTTCATGGATGCCGGCTACATTAGCACACCGACAACCCTCTCGAAGGTCCGAACCACGAGTACTCCATCAACGGATGAAGTACACCTTCAAAGTCGACCGTAACCATCACATGGGATATATTCTCAGGTTTCTGAGCTTCAGGCGAAGCTGCAAGAGGAAATTGAGGCTAGGCAGCGGTTGGAGCAAATGCTCCTGCAGGTTAGTTGGAGCGTGGTAGTACAATAACAAAGTAATATGCAAAAAAATATATATATTCGTACTTGGCTAATGTATGGCAATGTGCAAACAAATATGCAGGCACTCGGGACCGGGACTCGACTTAATGTCCCTACACCGGGGGAACCACTGCCTAACTTATCTGCTCCGGTTAGTAACTGCATACTGATTATTATATTGTTAGTCTCTTATTAGTGCTTGATTCAGAAGACATTGAAATGACATGCAATGTAATTATTGGTCGCTACTGCAAATTTCTTATGAAAATGTAGGGAACGGCGGGATCAGTTGCTTCTGCTGCTAATGCTAGTGGTAATGCTGAAGATGGTGCACATGTTAATGCTGGTGCTAATGCTGAAGATGCTGGTGCTAATGTTGAAGATCATGTGAATGTGTCCATCGCCGAGAGGCCACCACCAGGTGCTTGCTATTTTCATGATCTACTAAAAGGATACCAATATTAGAAAACATTCACAATCAGGTGCTTGCTATAAAATGGATTAAAATGGCTACATATATAACTAATTCACTATATCTATATCATAAATTCTTTTGAAATGTGTCAACATATAATAATTTGTATGTACACTCCTTTCTATGAATTTGATGATAAGTGCTTGAGACATAAATGTTGAACAGTCAACTTCTAAAAAAAGAAAAAAAAACATCTATACATTAGAAAATAACAAAAAATTGTTGCCTTTACTAAAAGGATACCAATATTAGAAAACATTCACAATCGCAATAGCTAGAGTATGTGTACCCTTAATCTGTCCATCATGTGGGAGGAGTGGAGAGGAGAGGAGAGGGGAATCATCTGCACTGACAAGAAAGGGACCAACCAATGCATCACCACAAAGGAGGGCGTCAGAACCATTCGCTCATCCATGCATGGAATTGGCAGCATAGAAGAAAGGAGCTTTTAACTAATAAAGGTGGAATCTAATTCAGCACTAATGAGATGCTAGTTGGTGCCTTGCTTTCCTGTGGGCATAGTCCATACAATATATGCCATGCTGTGTCCTTGATGGTACCTTTCTCCTTGCATCTGGCTTTCTCTTTCTTTCTTCTCCTTTTAGCTCTACTCTGCTCATCTATCTATCTCTTTGCTTGCCTTAGAATCCACCACTTTGAAAGATCCCATCATGTTGCTCTGGATTCTCTCTTTTGGTTGGGGACACCCAAAATGCACAGAGGGTCAATGTTGGATTGGTTTTTTTATGCTTTGTACTACCTTGCATAATTTTTTTCTCCTAAACAAGTTTGAGATGTCTGAAATTTTGTTGAGTTCGAAATTGATAACTATTTTTGAATTGTAGAGATGATAAAGTTTAATTAGGTCCAATATTAATTCCAATCGTGAGAACATGCTCTTTGCAAATGATAGAATAGGATGCAATTCTAGTTCTTGCATGAATCTTTCAAACATACCTCGTTCAAACATGCATGCCGTCATTTGCCCTTTTTTTTGCGAGGATCATTTGACCTTTCTGGATGCTGGAAATTTTGATAATTAGCCTTGACTTTGATCAGTAGTTCACAATGACAAATTATTGAGAGTTGGAGTTTAACATTTTTAGCACCTGTGCTTTTCATGTTCTATATTGTTAGGTGCTAATAAGCACGTCAACATATGAATTTGCCAGAGCTTTTAAAAGGTACATAATACAAGTGGATACCATGCATGTAATTGTATATCTAACAAAATATCACTCCTCGCACCTCTTAATTAAGCCCATATATAGTTTCAACTCATTCCTTTTTACAGTAGTACATCATTATACTAAAATTTCTCTTGCATGTGCTGTAGATGACATAAGTAAATAATCAATTAGGCCACAAGCTAGCTGGCCCACACCCCAGGCATGCCCTTAACTGATTTGCCATGTTATTATGTTGCTCATCATGATTTAAAGGAATTTTTTTGCTTTGTCAATAGTTTGGTTAATTATCTTTTCATGTAATATCAATTCCTTACTTTTGTTGTAAGATGGCACTAATATTAAGTTTTGTTGTATCTGCAGAACTCACAAAATGATGCTAGAGTAATACGTATGAAACCCCGTGATCCCCGTCGCATCCTCCATAATATAATAGCACAGAAGATTGAAGCAGGAAATTCTGTGCATGCAAATGGTAGCAGTGATATGTGCTTTTGTTTGATTTATTACGGATAAGACTATGAAATTACTATTTGGAACTGTTATATGTATCATGCCTTATGCTTAGATTTTTGAACTTGAACTTGAATGTTGTGAGCTCGGGAACTGTTATATGTATCATGTCTTTTGTTCGATCTATACATATATTGTGGAATGGATGGATGGATGGATGGATTATTTGATTGATGTAGAATGGATGGATGGATGGATGGATTATTTGATTGCTGTGGAATGGATTTTTCTTGAATTTGTGAAAAATGGGTGTGTCTTTGTTGATTGTTTCCTAGTGTCGACCAAAACTTTCCCGAGTGTCGACACTCGGGAAATCAACCAAAACTTTCCCGAGTGTCGACACTCGGGAAATAGACCAAGACATTCCCGAGTGTCGACACTCGGGAAACTGTGCCCCGTGGCAATTTTCCCTGGGCTTCATCGGAAGCTTTCCCGAGTGTCATTTTTTGCCATGCACTCGCGAAAAATCGACACGTGTCAATTTTCCCTGGTTTCGTCCGTCAATGTTGGAAACATTCCCGAGTGTTTCTTCAACATATTCCCGAGTGTCCACACTCGGTAAAGATTTCCATTACGGGTGGAGAAGCCGTTGAGGAGTGTTTTCTCCCGAGTGTTTTTCTTTCCCGAGTGTATATATATACACTCGGGAAAGTAATAGTTCCCGAGTGTAACACTCGGGAAAATATTTTTATCCCGACTAATCTATCCCGAGTGCTATTTCCCGAGTGTTGGCCTTCGGGAAAATCTCTCCCGAGTGTTTTGCCTCATTTCCCGAGTGTTTTTGGCACTCGGGAAAAACCGTGTACTCGGGAAAAACCGTGTTTCTGGTAGTGTCCACTAACTCTACCATGCAACTAACATGCAAATTCAATTAACATGCAAAATACTTAGACAACAAGATTAGTTTCTATCAGCCTCTGCAAATCTTCAAGTTCGTAGGAGGATGAAGATGTGGAGATTAGAGAGCATGTGATGGGAGGAGAGTAGGAGACGAGCAAGTAGTCAGGCCCGGACCAGTATGGCAGCATGCAGTTAGCCAATTATATGTGTTAATTGAGGGGCTTATTGCAAGTTTCGTATTTGAAACCTATTGAAACTTTAAGTTTAAGATTTGAAACATGTTGAAACCTGTTTGAAACTTTTTGAAACCTGCAAAACATGGATAAAACCTGTTTGAATCTCTTTTGAAATATGTATGAAACGTGTATGAAACCGGTTGAAACCTTGGTGAAACGTGCTTATATCGTTCAAATCATTTCCAACAGTATAGCATGGTGTAGCATTGTCCTATATTTTCTAATGCACTTCTGGCAGTTTCTTCCATATTTATCTATATAAATTCTGCATATTTATCTATACATATGCGGATGTCAAGTCACCCTAAAAAATCCAGTTTAAAACTCATGTACGTTTGAGAGTACGGACTATCAATTTTCTATACTAATACAGAAAGTACTAGTTCAAAATTGAAACATTAACTGTCTAAATGGTCCTGAGCATTGTGGTCATCCATCTTTTTTGATTGGAAGGCTCTTATGCAAAGTTGGATCCTTACACCATAATCACTCCTATGTAATTGCCCATGCCATTAATTACCCAATTAATTATGACTAGCAGGGTGGTCTGTGTATTTTCTCAGCTAGATTTATTAGATATCGTTCACATATTCAATATTGGTATTTGTCGGTGTCGGTTGTTTGATTTTCCCTAATTATAAGTCAATTTTACTAACCAAATTTGCTTTTTCTACTTCACCCTCCAACAGCAACTCAAGTTCTTGATTGATCCCTCTGAGTTACTACCTATTCCAATGCAATACTCTACCACATAGTTATATTCTACCTCTCTCCAATTATTGCTTAATGCTGACCGTTGCGACATCAAACACGCATACACGTTCAACCCTCGTCGATCCCTGCTAGGAACACCCATCATGCTCTCTCTGGTGTCCCTGAGACTATTCTCTACAGATGTTCCATCTCTACTTCAAGCTTTTTGCTCATCTGGTTTTGTATGCCTGCACTTCTATTTGTACAAATGCATACATGTATATAAAAATGCATGATGTTATACGTGCTCGATATCATCTTCTCCTATCTCGATCGCTCCTCTTCTTTGACGTTGACCAACTCAACGTTGTGGCTTCCTCACTAACCGCCACAACCTCCCATCTTCAGTGATGTTGGCATGCCTCCTTTAGTCGCTCTCTAATGATATAGAGACTCTCCTCGCCACTGCTCGGTGACACTCTGACCCTTACCAGAGATGGCACGCTCCTAGCTACCCAATAGCTTCATATCATCCATAGATTGTCCTCAATGCAAAGCTTCATCTCCTCTCTACCAAGGATTCACTATCATCAAGCTTGTTTGACCACTGTCTTCTTCAATAACGCCGACACTCACCGCTCGTCATCGCGTCCCTTAGCTCCTTTGACTCAGGCCTTTCCCTTGAACGACTCCAATGAGCAGCATGGCATTGTCCTAGTCGAACGGCTAAGGTGAGCAACATGACATTGTCATCATCTCTGCCACTGCCACCTTGGCTCTTTGCTACCACGTGGTTCAATGTGTTCTTGCAGGACAGGTTGACGTCATTGCATTCTTTCTTGGCCTCCTCCGACACCATTCGTCTTATCCTCGTTATAACTTTTATTTTCATTTAAAATTTCAATTATTTTTTATTAGAGTTCGTATACAAAAGAAAGTGTTGATTTTATTTAATTTATTCTGAATTTTAGTTATTTATGGATTTTACTTTAAAATTTGTATGAAAATCAAATTTCCAATTTTATTTTATTTTATTCTGAATTTTAATTATATTTTTGTTGGAATTTGAATGCAAATACGATTGCCATTTTTTATTTAATTCTTATTTTGAATTACATTTATTTAGGATTTTCCTTTGGAATTGTAATGAAATCAAATTGCTAACTTTATTTTTTTATTCTCAATTCCAAATTTTTTATTCGTATGCAAATCCAATTGTTAATTTATATTTATTTTTTCTTTCAATTATATTTATTTGTGGATTTTACATTCAATTGTGATTTAAATCAAATTGTTAATTTATATTTATTTTTTCTTTTGAATTTCAGTTATTTATTGTTGGAACTCGTATACAAATCCAATTGTTAATATTTGTTTAATTTTTATTCGGGTTATATTTATTTACGGATTTTACTTAGGAGTTCGTATGGAATTCATTTTTTATTTTATGTCATTTTTTATTCTGTATTTTAGTTATTTTTGCTAGAATTTGTATACAAATCCAATTTCTCATTTTTGTTGACTTTTATTTTGAATTATATTTATTGAGGATTTTTCTTAGGAGTTCGTATGGAAATCAAATTGCTAATTTTATTTAATTTTTTATTCCTAATTTCAATTATTGTTTCGTTATACTTGACATAAACTCTCTCTTTTTTAATCTAGACCATTATAATCTGAACCCGCCACAATCGATGGTGTAGATCTTTATCTTTTTCCAAGATTAATGTGGGAATTTTTAGCCCTTGAAAGCGTACGTGGTGGCTTATTTTTCTATCGATATAATGGATAACAAGAAGGATGCCCTACACATTTGTTCAGCTAGATTTGTTTCAAAGTTTGTATAAATGCTTGAGAATATATTTACGTATCTTGTAGGTTATTTAGGTTTTTGTTAGATATCCTAAACAATGGAAATTATAGTAGAAGCGTGAAGGAAAATACAACCTGAGGAACCTAATTGAAGTATGAGCTTCGATAGAAGAAAATCATTGAGCGTAATAAGTTATTGGGTTTCTTACAAACATAACAACTTTGTATCATGTATAGATCATGTAACTGTATGCCCCTATTCTTACTCTATTAGTTGTTTTTTTTTTCAAATTGTATGCATGCACATGTATCTCTATTTAATCTCAAGAAATACGTTGATTATGTGTGCGGCAAATTATCTTATTAGTTTACATGGTATTATAGTACCTTGCTCACGCATACACCGATGCACCATAGACTATCTACTTGGAACTTATCTTTTCTCACACACTGGCTACCCTACCGGACTGTGTCTTCTATCTCTTCTCGCAGTCACAGTTTTTTTGCTTCAACCTCCAATAGCAAGCGCAAATCTTGATCAATCCCCCTCAGCTGCTACCCCTTCCAATGCAATACTTTACCACATAGTTATCTTCTATTTCTCCCCGATTATTGCTTAATGCTAACCATTGCAACATCAACACGTATACACATGCAACCGTCGCTGATCCCTACCAGGGACACCTGTCACGCTCTCTCCGGTGGCCCCGAACCTATTCCCTACGACTGCACCATGTGTACTCCAAGATTTTTGCCCCATTGCCTCTATACGCTCGTGCTTATATTAGTACGGATGCATGCATGTATATACACATGCATGATGTTATATATGCCCAATATCCTGTTCTCTCGTGTCAGTCGCTCCCCTTCTTCTATGTTGGCCAACTCAACGTTGTGGCTTCCTCACTAACCGCGGTGACCTCCCATCTTCACTGATGCTAGCATATCTACTTTGTCGTTGTCTAATGATATAGAGAATCTTCTCGTCATCGTCGGGAACGTTGTGCCCCTCACAAGTGAGGGCACGCTCTTAACTACCTAATGGCCCCATATTGTTCATAGCTCATTTTCAATGCAAAGCTTTTTCTCCTCTCTACCAGGGTTTTCCCATCATCAAGCTTCTTTGTACACTGACTTCTTCAATAATGCCGACGCTCACCACTTGTCAATGCGGCCCTTGGCTCCTTCAACTATGGTCTTTCTTTTCAATGGCTCTGGCGAGCAGCACCACATTGTCCTTGTTTAACGGCTAAGGTGAGCAGCACGACATTGTCATCATCTCTGTCATCGTTGGCTCGGTTGTTCGCTTCTGTTGGGACCTAAAAATACGATTCAAGAACCCTCTGTGTATTCTGAACTAGTCCCAGACCAGTAGCTAGCTCACACAGGAAATAGTGATGAATTACCATCCATTTATTCGATTTAACTAAAAAGATCTCAAATTAACATATAATAATAGTAACTAGTCCTCATGGTCATTGTTTGCTTAACTTGCTATGCAAGGCTAAAGAAATAAACAAACTCTTGCAGCGAAATCGGAAAAACTTGGAAAGGCCAATCAACATGCCCACAGACAATCGAGTGGAGAACGCATCCTAATCCGCAAAGCCTTCATGGTACTCCTGAGCGAAGAACTCTTGAGCACCTTTGTATTATTCAATCGAATCATAGAAATTGAAGCTGTGAGCACATAAAGTACTCAGCAAGTCGTAGGGAAATAGTATGCAATTAATATTCATGCAAGGCTTGAACAAAGGTTAGCAGTATGGTTCTTTTGCAGAAGGCAGCATTGACAATAAATATGATAAATAGATTGAAATATTTAATTGAAAAGAATAATAAATACGTAAACAATTACTTTGAAACAACCAGTGAATTCTCCATCCACTTCCCAAGACAAACCACTAAGTGAATTACCCATTCACCAAACGAATATTATATTCATCAAATGAACTTCTCATTTACACTCCGACTCATTTTATAAAGAAACTCTATCTCTCGTATAAAATTCTCGGACATGTCCATAACCGAGGACACGGCTATTCGAATAGATCAATTAATACTCTGCAGAGGTTGTACACTTTACCCACAAGATATAACCAGTGTAGCAATCACCAATCATAACAAAACCTTTTAGAGATTTCATCTCGATAATTGACTCTCCCGTTGTGCATACTGTCACCCCAACCTCACCGTTGGTTTGACGTACACCGTTGGACCTAGAAGCAGTGAACCGACCATCGATATGACCTTAACTAGGTACATACCTCCACCCAAATACTACCTAAGTAGACAATGCCAAAACTTCATAGCTTACTAAGTTAGGCCCGTCCCATTAGGCATGTGGTTGTATGAAAATGCTCAGTTCAATGGCGCACAAGATTAAGTCCTTGACAAGTTACTCAGACTAGTCTACCACATCCCACAACATGTTAAATCCACACCCTCACTACACAACCACTCACCCGAGAGAAAACCATTTTGATTAACTAAGACCAATGACATACCATGTCATGGTATACAAATTTTAACAACAGTGGCTAACCACCACGATTCCATATTTCATTAAATCAAGATTAATCATTAGGACACATGTGATAATGAACCATCGTAACTAAGCATGACTAAGCATCTAAATGATACCCACATTGGTGATAAAAATATGTCCAACTAAAATTATCCATGCTAGGGCGACAAATAATTCATGGCATTCAAATATTCAATGAAGGCATAATGACAACAGGTGATAGCTAAACCCAAAACAGTTGGTATAAAGGTAGCATACAATTGATATAAAACAATATACTTTTGAAATCATAGGTTTAATATGATCAAATGACTATGACTTGCCTTGGAATAGATCTTGAGACTGGTCTTGGTCATGGCGTACTCCTCTTTGCTCAAAATTTCCCCAAGTATCAACATCTACTCGCAAACGAAGTAAATAAATCAAATAAATACAAAATAGAGATAAAAAACTCCAAAAATTAAACAAAAATCTCAATAAAATATATCTTGAATTTAGAAATTTTAATGGGCTCAATCGGAGTTCGGGCGAAGGAGAACGGGCTTCTGGAAGATCTAAATCACATGAAATAATGAAAATCGGAATTTCAGGATTTATTGGAACTATTTTTCTGAAGGAAAAACAATTAATTGCGTCAGCAAAGGAATTTTAGCCGAAAAGAAAAAGAAAAAGGAAATTGAATATCTCCTGACATGTGGGACCCACAAGTTAGAGACTCGGTTCACGTGGACTAAATCCACCGAGGGTTTAGATCTAGTTTGGGGTTGGGTTTTGACACGTCCGCAAACACATGGCACTGACTGGATTGCCATGTAGGTGACACCTAAGCGCATAGGCTGACATGGCTGGTGAGGTGGACTCCACGATGGCGAAACATCAGCGAAGCTCCGGCAAACAAAGGTTTCGAGAACCAGCGGCTCTTTAGTGACGACGGAGAGGTGCAACGAATAGCTGGTGCTCCGATGAACACGGTGATGTGGTCACAACTCGTCGGTGACAACCTCTGCGGTGGTGGCGACAAGAAAAGCAACGGTGCAGCTCGGTTGAACGACAGCGATGTGATTTGGGGTCTCTCCAGCGATGATCAAGCGCGCATCATGTAGAACACGCGGTGGCAATCTTGGGGCTGGTGATGAAGGAGGTTGAGGCTCACCGGCAGTGGCACAAGAAGGCAGATAAAACTTTGGCGATCGAAAGCTTCTAGGGCAGGATTCGACGAAGAGGCGGTGCAATCCCGCAAAGCAAGTTAGGGTTCGAAGGAGGGAGGTGGTGTGGAGAATATGACGCGGTTGGGGCCTTTAAATAGGGTTGGAGGAGGAGAGAATCCGGGAGAGACATGGTGCGGCGGCGTGAAGCACTTGGACAAGAAGGAGGAGTCCAGGACGGAGACGAGGTTAGCTCGGGTGAGAACGAGTAGCAAAAGGCGCGGCTGCGGCTGATAGTGGGGTCACGCACATGCGGGTGAGCGGAGAGAGGAAAGGAGCGGGCCACGTGGGAAATGGGCCAAAAGCGAATAGGGCTAGGCCGAATCAAAGGAAACTCTGCACATTTGGAATTCCGAGATTTATAATAGGTTTTCTATTTTAGAAAATACCAAAAATGCAAATAGCAATTAGAAAATAGCAAATGAACTCAATAAAATTCTAGAAAAATCTAGAAAATATATCCAAGCACATAGAATCCAAATAAAATATTTTTTACAATAGTTGATGTTGACATTAATCATATTAAATTGTTTTGCCTTTATTAAAATTCAAATAAAACTTTTGTGAATTTTCCCATAGAGCTAAGCGACTCAAAAGATTTTTAAACTTCTAAAAATTGGGATGTTACCGCTTTCCTGAGGGTCAATGTCTTCTTGCAAGATAGATCAACGCCATTGCACTCTTTCGTGGTCTCCTCCGACACCATTCGTGCCATTCTTATTATAACTTTTATTTTTATTCAAAAACGCACTTATCTTTTTATTAGAGTTCGTATACAAATCAAATTGCTAATTTTATTTAGTTTATTCATAATTTTAGTTATTTAGCGATTTTACTTTGGAATTTGTACGGAAATAAAATTGCAAATTTTTTTATTCCAAATTTTTGTTATTTTTTCTTATAATTCATATACAAATCTAATTTTTCTGTAATTTTTATTCCTAGTTACGCTTATTTAGTGATTTCACATTGAATTTTTATCAAAATCAAAATGGTAATTTTGTTTTATCTTTTATTCCAAATTTTAGTTTTTGTTGGATTTTGTATACAAATCTAGTTGCCATTTTTTGTTTATTTTTATTTGAATGATAATTATTTATATAGTTTACATAGGAATTCGTATGGGAATCAAATTGCTTATTTTATTTTTTTTATTATAAATTTAAGTTATTGTTTCTTGGAATTTGTATACTAATTCAATTGCTAATTCTTCTTTATTTTAAATTTTGAATTACAATTATTTGAGGATTTTACTTTGGAATTTGTATTGAAATCAAATGTCTAATTTTATTTAATTTCATTTTATTCCGAATTTCAATTATTTTTTGTTTGATTTCCTATACAAATTTAATTGTCAATTATTTTTGATTTTATCCCTAATTATAATTGTTGGAATTTGTATCAAATCAAATTCTAATTTTATTTTATTTTTTCTTCCTAATAACATTTATTTTCTGGTTGAATTTTGTATACAAACCTAATTGCCAAATTTATTATATTCTGAATTATAATTATTTAGGGTTTTACTTAGGAATTCATATGGAAATCAAATTGCTAATTTTATTTTATTTTCATTCTCAATTTCAGTTTTATTGTGCTTGACATGAACTCTTGTACTTAGTAATTTGTTTAAGAATCAAATTGCTAATTTTATTTTATTTTTATTTCAATTTTCAATTTTATTGTGCTTGACATGAACTCTTTTACTTAGTAATTTGTTTAAGAATCAAAATGCTAATTTTATTTTATATTCTAAATTTCAGTTTTATTGTACTTGACATGGACTCTTTTATTTTAATTTAGATCGTTATAATCTGGACCCACCACGATCGACATTGTAGATCTTTCTCTTTTTCCACCAATTAATGTGGGAATTTCTAGCCCATGAGAATGAATGTGGTGGCTTCTTTTAACTCTGTTTTAATAATTTCTAGCCCATGAGGACGAATATGGTGATTTCTTTTGACTCTATTTTAATAAGATAATAGATGCAGAGATAGATTGATTGATAGATTACTCAGCATAATCTCTCGTTGTACTCGTCAATTCACCCAAAACCTGCCTCACTGTAACACCCCAAATTCCAATTGGAGAGAATATTATTTGAGAGAGGAACACTTATTCACTTTCGATTTGCTTCAAGTTTAGAGATGGGAATTCGGTTCAAATTCTGTTTTCTTAGCGCGTTTGGGCTCTTTGGGCAGCAGCCTTAGTGGGCCAAAAGGGGGGAAGGAGGCACCTCAAGTTGGGCCAGCCCATTTAGCTCCACCTCCACCCTCAAACCCTAACCCTAGCTGCCCTAACCCCTTTCTTTCCCTCCCAAACAGCCACCAACCTCGCTGCCAAGCTTTCTCCTAGCGACCACCAAAACGCTTCCATTCCAACTCTTCTGTCACTGCCTCCCTTGCTCCCTCTTGTGCCTCCACCATCCCCCTCCTCTCCCAAACTGAAATCCTACTCCCTCTCCATCCAATGCTACCATGGGAGGTCCTTGTCACTGCAGCCCACCAAGGAGGGAAGGAGCCGATCTGTTCGGCCAAGAGAAGGAGAGGAAGAGGGAGAAAGGAGGGAAGGGAGGAAGGCTAGAAGAAGGGTTTGATCTCAAGGGGGAAGTTCAACAAGCTCTTGTGGTTCTTCAAGGGGTAATGAGTGGTTTCCTTGCTGGTTAGATTGTTTTAGTTGCATAGTTTGCTTTGATTAGGGTTCTCCAGCCTCACTGGGTTAAGATCAGATTCTGTTCCTTTTTTGGGCGCCTGTTTTGTTCAATATATGTTCCTAATTTGTGGATTCCGTCTCCTAGAGATTTGTAGGTTATGATTTCATATTTCCATAGGTTCCAAGTTCACTAATTTCTGATTTATGGTTTCAAAGTTATGGTCTTTTTCGTTGCTGTTGTCCAGGAATTAGTCAACGCGTAGCAGAAATATTAATGGTTAGATTTCAATTTGTTAAGGGTCGTTTCAGGGCTGTCCACCTGAACGAATATTGTAGCCTACCTTCTTAGCTTTCCATATTGGTAAAGAAAACTTTTTTTGGATCTGTAGAACAAAAATGCAAGTTTCAAGTTGACTGTCCAGTTTGTTCGTCGGTTTTCGACGGTAAATTTGGCCCTTGTGCCATATTTTGTTAAAAGTAGAATATGGGCATCATGCCAACTAGGTTTTTGTAGCTTATATTCTTAGCTTTCCATAATGACAAGAAACTTGAATTTTGGCTAATCCAATCAAAACTTACGATTGTTTCTTTACAGCTGTCCCGAATAGATTTATGTTTAGCTTGAGTAGGTCGAGTGTGTAACTTGGGTTATGGGAAAACGTTGTAGAGCGTTGTGAATACTGTCTGTTAAGCATGTTGTTTGATGTTTAGTACCATTCTTGGTTATCAGGTGGTGGTGAATCCCGGTGCTAGCTCGTTCCGCCTTTTTGTCTTCTGTCTCACGGTGGAGGCAAGTGCAAGTATTATTAATGAGTTGTTATATTATATACATGATGAATGCCATAGTTGATTGATGTTGATTATTGCTTGGTAATGTTGATGAGCCTAAATGCCATAGTTTAATGATGATGCTTACTACTTGGGAATGTTTACATGATGCTGCATGCTAATGGTTACATGATGATGCGTACATATTACTGTTTATATGGTGATGCTTGCATGTAATGGTTATATGTTGATGGCAAGAATGATGGGACAAGGTGAGCGATGAGGCTACCTTATTAATGATGAATCATGATAATGATAATGGACATGTGCATTTGCATTTCTGCATGTTCATTTCTGAATCTTGGACTACGTGGTAGCCAAGAGTTGTTTCCTTGTTGTTCCCCGTCAGGCATTGGATGGCCGTTAGGTCCCCATCATGCATTGGACAGGCTTTGTTCCCCACACTCGTGGAGAGTGGGCTTTTGTTCCCTGTGCCTAAAGGGCACAGGCCTTGAGTAGGTATCGACGGATACCCTACTCGGCATTGCCGGTAATTGCTAAGAAGTGAAGAGATGCATTCATGACATGTCATTGCATTTTCGCCTAAGATATGGATTTGTCTGTTTGGCTTACAATGTTGTTGTTCATGGTGGGATTGTAAATTCCCTTGACTACGTATGATGCTGTGTTTACTTACTACTGCACTTTGCTGAGTCGTGGACTCACTCTAGCTGTGTTGTGTTTTCTAGGTACCCCTCGAGGCAGCGGCATGCATGGGGAGGGGTAGTCATGGTGCACTTCACACATATATAACCACAACGAACGACTTAGTTCAACTAGCTAAAGTTCTCAGAATTGACGTTTCCTATAGGTTGAAATTTTGTGACCATCCTTCGTGGTGGATGATTCTGTGACCATCCTTCATGGTGGATGATTTTGACTGCATTCGTGGATGATCCTTTTAGGTCGTCTTTTAATTCCTCGTCCTTAAGTTCGCTTAATTCCATTTTGTGCACTAGACGGTTTGATTTTGATTATGTTATCACTCTCGCTGTTTGGTTAAAACAATGATGTTGTAGATGTAGGTAGTTGATCATTATCTGCTTGAGCTTAGAATTGTTGGACTGCTTGAAATTAGTTGTTAGAGTGTAGACTCCTTAGACTCATTTATACTCTATTGTTATGTGGTGCGCTCTTATTGGGAATTTCTAGACTGCTATAGGGTTGATTTCTTTATAGTTTGTTCTCCCTCATGACTAAATGTTTGGTTGAAATTATTTCGTATTATTTTTGTACGTTAGTCTTTTAGATAACATCTTGGCTTCCGCATAGCCAAGGTGTTACACTCACGCATTACACTGCCCGTCCCCTTCTATTTCTCTTCCCGTCACGCCGAGTTCCCAAACTCCTCCACAACATATATTCCCAACTGTCCTCCCTTGAGATGGCAATTGGGCGTGACAAACACGGGTAGTGCTCGCCCATACACATGGCCGTCAGCCCAAAATTCCCCCACGACCATGCCCGCGAAGGGCGACGAGCAGAGAACCTTGCCCATGCCTGTCGCCCACGGGCATGCCCGTGTGCCCACCACACTACAAAGGAGGAGAGGAGGGCGCGGACGAACGAGCGATGGCGAGGGCGCGGACGAACGAGCGGTGGCACGGCTGCGCAGAAGGACGGGGGCAATGAAAGGAACCAGTCAGAAATGAGGAAGGACCATATCAAGAAATCGGTAGATCACAAGAGGAGGAGGAGGAGAGGAATACCAGATCAAGAAGGAACAAACAGATGCAAATGAACCGTGAGCGACGGCGGCAGTGGTGGGAGCAAGATGATTGCGCCAAAGCAATTGCTGACCACCATCCTCTTCTTCTTCTTCTGGTTCTCCATGCTCCCCTTCGTCAAGCCGCTGCTCCTCACCAACATGTACAACCCTTGAAACCAATCCCCGGTTGCACCATGGCAATCCATTTACAAAAGAAAACACCATAAAAAAACACAACATTTTGTCTCCATTCCAGATCTGAACCGAGGTTATGCGCGACGGATCGACAATTTGGGGGCAAGGGGGAAAAGGAAAGGGGAATAAAAAGGAGAGATTGCTTTTTTCGGTTGAAGTGCGTGTATGTACACATCATGAGGGAGTAGACGGGGACGTAGTTGTTCTTGAAGGAGTTGAAGGCTAGGGAGGTGGTGTCGCGGTCCTTGCCGCTCTTGCCGAGCTCGATCCCCACCACGACGACGGCGAGCGCGCTGAACACCAGGTAGTAGAACACCTCTATGCCAGAGAAAGGGGAGGCACGGATCAGGGAATCGATTCGGCCGGTGGTGCCGCGCTGCGTTTGCGCCTGGTTAATTATGGGCGGCCGCGATGTCGATTTATACGCGCATTTCTTGGGATTTCGGTGCTCGCTAAGGCGCGGCCGCGTGGGCGCGTTGGCGCCGCATAGCCGCTGCGGAGGCGTGTCGGAGGCGGTTCAACCTTGCTAGGAGGGAACAGTGTAGGGCGCTGCAACGGAGGTGCTTTGACACGGGATCAGCCTCGGCCTCCGATCGGCGGTCTCCGAACTGGTCAGCTAATCTAGCTAATCATCTCACATCTTTGGGCTTCAAGACTTTTACATAGGCGCACAAGAGACCGTGAGTCTTTGTAGTTTTGATCTAAATGAAGACGCTGCCAGTTCAAAATATAGCTGTGTGTGATATTTCTTATTTCTCATCGTTTTAGGCCCACGGACCATGAACGGTCTCAAAATGGAGACTTCGCTAGCCAGGTGAGACCCGCCAAGGACATCAGATGTCTCCATTTCGAAACCTACAAATATGTTGTTTAGTGCTTAGCCAAGTTCATCGTATAGAGAGGTGACCAAACCAAAAACATTGTTCCATGGATACATACGTATCATTTTGGAGATTAAAGTTGTTTTCTTTTATGATGAAAGTTGACACCTCTGCTGTTTCGGCGATTTTTAAGATGAAGATATGTTGCTTTTGTTCCTTCCATCTCCCATGAGCACTACTGCAAGATGTTTGATGAAATGGCTATATAGGCCAGAGTCCGAAAGTGTATTATGTTCTGAATGACCGTAGAAGGCATCGATCTAAATCAAGAATTATTTGTTTTGTTATGCTAGATAGTTTAAGAGATAGATGATGCGCTCATTTGTTACTTATTGGAAGATCGAAATATGGAAGATCTAATCTTTAAGCCTTTAAGTAGGTGCTGCAAGCGAATGCATGTATCAAAGGATTCGCATTGGGCAGCACCAACTGATAGCAGGTACAAAATTTTCATCCTTGTCTGTTGTCCTCCCATTTTGTAATGCAATGAGTAATAAGGAATTCAGTTTAACATTTAAGTTGCATAAGAGGAAATATTATATGACGAGTCCTGCTTATTTTTCTCTGAGAATTTTTTATGATGTTGATTTTCTATACATTACTGATTCTTCCTCTACTTTAGGTTGCCCAACTCCAGTTTAATGCTGCTGGCTTCTGATTACCACCTCTCATTTCTGATGTGATGCTATAGACCACAAAGAGATGCTTAATAGCAAAAATGTAAACAATCTTGGATTTTTTAGCTTGATGACTCTCTTAATACTGAGATTTATTATTATTATTATTTAATCCTTTTTAAAAAATTATTTTAAAGTTAATCCCTCACGAACTTTATTTCTAATTCTGACCCTTTTGGCCACACCATCACCTGTGGCATAGCCAAACCGTACTATCACGTTACATACCTAGGCGCGACAAAACATACCACGCAAGCCCTCGTCGACCCGTCGTGCTAGCGTGGCAGTAGTCACGCCAGATCCCATGGTGTGACAAGCCTGCCTTGTCACGCCTTGATATGTGGCGTGACAGGGCCTAACGTGATTCGCTTTTGCATGCATGATTGCAGTTGGTTTTCCAAATTATGAATCGAGGTCATAGTTGAATTTAGTTCGGACTTGGTTTATGGATTTGGAACCTTAGGATTTGGTGATAAGATGGTAACAAAGGGACTTCCTTTTGAAAGATCAAAAACAATTTAAGCTACGGTGATACATAACACCATGTACATTTAACATTTAACAATCCATAACTTAAAAATAGATAATCTATTTGTGAACCAAATATAACACCATCATTTTAACTGAGAGTAAATATGGACCGATAATACCATCCTCGTAAATATGGACCGATAATACCATCCATTACGAGGCCTCGACCGCCCGCCCCCTTCTCTTGTCCTTTGTCCAAAGGGGGTCTTCAGGCGAAGGCCGAGGTGGTGGGCTGATTGGCCGAGGTATCGAGGTGGTATCCTGCACCCTTCGTGTGCATCGAAGGGGCTAATTCCTTTGGCTCTTCGCCGGACCATTGGGGCAGTGGGCCGTCCCTACACAAAAGCAGTATACAAACTTTTACCAACATTTCGAATTTTGTAAAAAAGTATATCCTCGACAAATGTTCTCACAGTTAACTTTTAGGACTGGGCCCAATCTTTGAATAACAGGTTTCCATCAAGTAGGTCAAGTGCTATGAGTCCACTTTAGTTAATTCGAAGCTTACTCTTTTAAATGCAGAAGATCAAGTGCCAAACATGACCTCGGACTCTCTAACGAATTTCTGATTATGATATGTATCTGTAAAATGTTTTAGTCATTCAGGAAAGGAACATGCAATGGGCTCCCTGTTGCTGCATGCTGTCATTGGGCTTATGATATAGCCTGCTATTCGGATTTTGGGTATTGTCCAAATATCTGTCTCAAAACCCAACAAAGTCTGCAGAGTGCCAGAGTGCAGCTTGACTCCGGGCTCCCTACCTCATTTCTGGGAGTTTATAACTTGGCAATACAAACTAGAGATTCTGGTAAAGACTAGTACGACAAACATGGTAGTACCTGACCAAGAAGTCTGTAAAAGTATTAGCTTCATGCTTGTCCTGGAGCTAGTTCTCTCTTCATTGTTTGTGTAACACTGCAGTATCCCCACTCACCCACCCACTCTTTGCAACAAGGCCTGAACTCTCAACTCTGGACTTTGGACCGCTTGGCCTACCGAGTCAATAACTCAATACCAATCAATATTGCCCTTTAAGCTCGTCTGTCCTTTTATTGCCGCCTTCCCCCCACAACCATTATTTTGACATTCGAGTTTCGACAACCCTCTTTCCTGTTTTGCTGCAATTCAGTGCAAAATACTCATCTTTGGACAAGGACCTAATGTTGGCATGAGCCTGGTCCCGAGGACATCCATTAACATAGGCCTTTTTCGGACATGCAGTAATGGAGTGGCCTTATGTTCACGCAATAACAGGCAAGATCCAAAGATTGCATTATTGTCTCGCGTATTTATTTCTCTTGATGCATTGATGTCTAAATCTGATTAAAGATGCCCGACTTTGTTTATAGATGTGTTCTGTAACTTGCAATGTGCATACCATTACTACTGCATCAAACATGCATTATTGTTACTTGAAACATGTGAGAAAATTGATACTACTTAGTTGAACAATAAATCTTTATATTGTTCTATTTCAATGTTCTTATGTTCCATTTGTTCAGGTCCCCATGACACTTGTGTTCACGAAATGTGACAAGCGCAAGAAGAAGAAAAATGGTGGCAGGAGACCGGAAGAAAATGTAGAATACTTCCAGAACTTGATTCGTGAATATTTCGAGGCAGCACCTCCTTGGATCATGACGAGCAGCGTGACCAACCAAGGCCGGGACGAGATACTTCTGCACGTCTCTCAGCTCAGAAACCATTGGCTCAAGCATTAAATGGAATAACAATAATAGGACTGAAGCAACAGCAACTGCATGCAAGCGGCAAGCCCTGCTGTGCATTGATGCATCGGCACGTTTGCCGTCACGTTTTCACCGACTAATGTGCCTTTTGAGCTGTTGATTGTCCACAATTGCCTTTGTAAATGATTACTCAATCAACAGACTGGGAATACAGACAAGCTGCTAAATTCAACTACCCTGGTTTTTCCATTTGCATAACAGTATTAAAAAACTCTATGTCAGCTAATCATCATTGGGAATCTCACTTTTTTGTTTGTTTCGTGCTCCCTTGGACGCTGCTTCATACAAATGGCAGGAGATACAGTCACTTGACCTGTTTAAGGAATGGTTTCTGTGATGTACAGAATGCATTGAAAATGCCTCATTATTTGGGATCCATTCAGCAGTGATTTCTTTTTATCCCAGACTCAATTAAGAAAGATACAAGTCCGTCTGGAGACAGAACACTGGTCAGATAATTTGCAGGCTAGCTTCACTGTAACTAGTGCCTATCCTGATGATCTCATGCTCATGCATGTTTGGTTTGTTAGGCGCCTCTCCTCTCATAGGCTTCACTAGTCCATCTGTTCTCGGTTTGTATTGCTAAACACGTGTTTGTTTTGTCTTTATAAGGTCGAATCTTTAAAAGCAGTGCGCCGTCTACGCGATAGCTAGATACTTATAATAGAAAAGAACAGCTGCTCAGCTGGAGGACGCATTTGGCACTAAGCAATGCACTGAGCGCATACTTATGCGGTTATGCCCCACGAAGAAACATCATTTAACAAAATGTAGCCTATAAACGGTTGTTTGGATTTGTTCAACGCTTCAATTACGTGTGCAGTATGCTATGTTGATTGCTACGGTAAAAACTTAGTAGTATACAGGAAAAAGTCCACTTTTGGTCCTTGAACTCGGAGTCCAATTTTCACCTTAAACTAAAAAATCGGTTGTTTTTCACCCGTAACTTCCAAATCTGGACAAACAATTGTCGGATTTGGAAGGTGGGGAAGGGGGCGAGAGCTTAAAATGGACTTTTAGAGTCTTTACTTTACTTGCCTAGGAAAAGTTGCCCCTTGATACAGATACAACCACACCTTGAGCTATGTCTATGTAGGTGTAGTTAAATTCTGACTATTTAGTTACATTGCGATAAATGACGTGCAAGTGTCAATAACTTGCAGTACTTGACACTACTATCCGCATGCTTATGGTTTTACGAGTTTAGACATGGACACCCATGAAGTAGCTTCTGAAGTGTTGCAAATATCCAACTGAAGTAGGGAAGATTATCCGCGGCCATGTGTGATGTCTAGTGTCTACTAGGTTTTTGAGATTTTTTATTATAAAAAAATGAGTACTACTTATCTCTCACCTGTGGAGTTCAATACCATGATTTCTTGTAGTTTCCTTTCCTTGTACTAATCGTTGGGTCCTCCACTTGGACCTTACAAAATTCCTATTGTTCACCTAATAAATGATCGACAATACAGTGTTAGAAGAATATAGCTATTCTTTTGCTAGCTTTGTACTACCACCGGTAGTCAAGTGCTTTGATTAAGTAATACTTTTGATTTGTTTGTCGGAAGGTTTAGTACTCTATTTTGTGATTTTTTTTTCCAAATTTCTATTGGCTTTATGTGTCAATTTGTTCAAAACATTTTGGCAAAATAAGTTCTAACTTGTGTACTAGAAAATGGTGAAGATGTTAGATTACAATTTTCAGCTGTTGCCATTTATGGTCTGAATGTTGTGCATGGAGCTTTCTTGTGCTTGCAACATTCTATTATGATTTTGAGTATGGGACCATATCCTTTTTTTTATATTTGTTTTCCTTTTTGGGAAAAGTCCATTTTTGTTCTTTGAACTCTGCACGGAGTCTAATTTTCACTTTTAAACTTAAAAACCGGTTGTCGACTTCCAAATCCGGACAAATAACCTGCCCCTTTGTTCAGATTTGGAAGTTGGAC
Source organism: Phyllostachys edulis (assembly GCA_036346405.1). Lineage (NCBI taxonomy): Eukaryota > Viridiplantae > Streptophyta > Magnoliopsida > Poales > Poaceae > Phyllostachys > Phyllostachys edulis. The sequence continues at coordinate 38,726,492 of CM070546.1, read as the reverse complement.
GTGAAAAAAAGAGTTTTTGAGTTGAGAGCGAAAGTTGGACTCCGTGCAAAGTTGAAGGGCCAAAAATGACTTTTTCCTGGTATATATACTGGTGGCACTGTAGTAGTGGTGTACAGACTGCAGAGTTGCCGTAGTCAACGCTGGCACATACCCGGCCGATTGTACAGTAAAACTGGAGGTAGTTGCAGCTTTGCAGAGGCAGAGAGCGGCTGCGAGAACAGAAAGATCGTATGCCAAATCGCCAACCAATCTACTTCCTTTACTCTTTCTTTTTCCGTCTCCTTTCAAATTTCCGTCCGGAAACTGTAATGCAGCTCTAAGTACCTGCCTTGCACTGTGTTTAGCACCAGTTTATGGATACAAGCTGTTCGTAAGGTTTAGCTAGCTATTTGTCACCATAGTCCATAGCATTCGACGTGCGCGCTGCTCACGAGCCACTCCATCTCCATGCGCCACACAGGCAACACAGGCCGACATCTTGTCATAAGCTGGCTAAAACCAGGAGGCTCATCCAAGATTCAGCGATGCCGCAGCGTCGCGCGTAACCGCCTTGGGCCATTTCCCCCACTACGTTACATGACACCTGTCCCCATCACGTAGCAGAGGCTGAGCCAGGCGAACACCCACGACCCTGGCCCCAGGCCCCAGCCCGCCGGTATAGTTTTTAGCTCGCGGCACGGGCGGTTAAAAGCCCCGCGCGAGGCCGCATTAGCCCGGCACGAATGCGATAGAGCAACACCCTCCCGCGCGCGCGCGCTCCCTCCCCGCACACAAACACAAAGACCTCCATCCCCGCACACAAAGACCGAGACGCGAAGTCGCGAGTACGAAGCCGCGAACACAGCTACACAACTCCTATCGCGGCGATGGATGGCTCCGGCACCGGCCGCAAGAAGCTGAAGCACCGGCTCGCGGCAATCTTCTCGGCCTTCTCCAGGCGAGCGGGGGACAGGAAACGCCGCGACGAGGAGGCACCGCCGCCGCCGCCGCCGCCGCTGGCGTTCCCCTCCTACTCCCGCCTCGGCGGCGGCAAGAAAGCTGGTGGGGGGAAGCACGACCGACGGCTCTCCGTCTCGGCGCCGCGCCCCGCGCCGCTGGTCCACATCACCATCGACTGCGCCGGCCGCCGCTCCGTCGACGCGGCCGACCCGTCCCTCCTCGCGCCGCTAGACGCGGACGCCAAGAAGGTGGAGAGGCGGCTCACGGAGACCGGGCTAACGTACGAGACCGGCGAGTGGGAGGGCCGCAAGTGCCCGCCGTCCTCGCCATTCGCCGCGGTGCCTCCGCCACCGCTGCCGCCGGTGGCGAGGTGGAAGGAGCGGCCCAGCAGCCGCAGGCTCTCGACCCACTCCTCGCGCAGGCTCGTGAGCAGCTCGTCCTCCGACGACGAGTACGACGAGGACTCGCGAAACCTCTTCTCCTCAAGAAGTTTCTCCTCCGACTCATCAGACTTCTACAACTGCTCGCGCAAGAATACCAAGGCGCGTGCCTCAGTGTCCGGCCCGTGCCGCGCGCCGCTGGCCGCTGCGCGGCGTGGCGCGTCGCAGAGCTGCCGGTACAGCTTCGAGCTGCCCCGAGGCTCGACGGCGTCCACCGCGACGGACGGCGGGTTCGCGGTGGTGAAGCGATCGGCCGACCCGTACGAGGACTTCCGCAAGTCCATGGAGGAGATGATCGCCAAGTGGCCGGCGGGCGGCGACGGCGACGGCGACGGCGACGGGAAGCACAGCGCGGAGCGGCTGCTGGAGACGTACCTGGTGCTCAACTCGCCGCGGCATTACCCGGCGATCCTCGCGGCGTTCACCGACGTCCGGGAGACGCTTTTCCCCTGAACTCGACGGCCGATCGGCCGGCACCGATGTGATGTTGATAGGATTGACCTTTTCAAACGAGATTAATGGCACAAGAATTGAGCATGTGCTTTGTTCTGTGCTTACGTGCATTGTCTCTGTCGTTCACTGCTTAATCTTGACTTGCTAACTTCTCCTTAATCCGGACTCTCTAGTTTCTCTGTGATGGTACTCTTCCTTAGTTTCTTGATGTTAACTTCTTAGCTTGGACCGTTCCACGAATGCTGTTCGCAGTTTGAGAATCCCGGTTTTGCTTCATGAGATTAGTAATGGCAAACGCTTTTCTTTCATCTCTGATTGATTCAACCCTTCCATAAAAATAACATAAATTCCTGACAAAATGATTGACACTCATGGGCACATTTGACTCAAAGATTTTACTCCCATGTCTCCTTTCTTCAACTCTTCCATAAACAAAAAAGCTTCCCACAAATTGATTCACAATCCAAGGTGCATGTGGGCTCGTTTGGAATTAAATATCTTTGACGAACTTATAATATATTTTGTGCTTCATTCTGACTTTGCTTCTATACAATAAAAAACAAAATCGGGAAGGAGTAGCCGGCAAACAAAGAAGTAGTGCCAATTTGGCAACGTCCTCTCCTTCGCAAGTAAACGAAAGCGTATGTCGCAGATATTACCGGATATCTTATCTTATAACTAATAAAAGGAGTTTATCCTGCGTAGCGAAACCCTCCTACGAAAAAAAAAATCCAACTGACCTGAATTGCTCGCAAGTCCTTCACCCACTCCAACCGCTTATCTCCCCTTCCAACCGCCCACCACTTCCCCTCCCCGACCTCACCCCCTGACCTCACTTCCGCTACACATCTTCGATCGGGCGCCACTGTCGCCATCGACACGCGGAGGCGTGGGAGATGGAAGCGGCGGTGGGTCTATAGGAGAGTGGGGAGGGAGGCGAGGGGGACGGGAGTGGAGAGGGTGGCGACGGAGGAAGGGGAAGGGGGCCGGGAGGCGGAGGCTCGTCGCGCCGGCCCGCATCAGCAGTGGCTTGAGTCCCGACCTCTCTTCTGCTCTGTATCTCCGGTCGGCCACCACTGTCGCCATTGACGCTCTCGCCAGAAATTGTTATTTACTACATAGTAATTAGGATCATGTCTACTAGTACATCTCACCACCTTTTAGGACTCTGTTGCAACGCACAAGTACCCTACTAGTAACTAATAAAGATTGGGGTTTACCCTCGCGTAGCGGAGGCAATCGTCCCACCCCACCCCACATACATATGTTCGGTGCACCTCGTCCATATACTCAGTGCACCCCACGCCGACAAGTGGGGCCAAACAGTCTAGTGCAGTTTACTCGTTGCTTCCCCAATTCCCCTCTTCTCCCATGATCAAGCAACAACTGCTCCTCTCCCTTCAACTGAATCCACGAAGCCTATACAACTCCATGTTCCCCTCAATCCCTCGTCCCACCTCATCCCCTCATCTCCTGATTTGCGCTTGCCCGACCACCACCGCCTCCTCCTCTTGGCCGACGGTTCTACGATTGAAACCGTTGCCGCTCCAAGCACGCCGCCGCCGCCACTCCATGAGCCCCCCCTCTCTCCGGCCTGCTGTTGTTCTGCCGCGACTCACTGCCGCCGCCGCTGCGTGCTTACCACGCTTCCACCCGAGCTGCCTCTGTCGCTCCACACGCCCTCCACTTCTCTCCAAGCGCTGCTGTTGCACCTGCTCGCACCCACGCCGAAGCCGATGCAAGAATTTGCTGCTGCTGCAAGCGCCCATGCCGCCGCTCGCGCCTCCACCCGCGCTGTTGCTGCTGCTCCAAGCGCCCGCACCACCCTCGTGTCATTGTTGCCACTCCAAGCGCCCACGTCGCCACCGCTGCTCCACGCGCCACTAGTTCACCACTACAATTTTGACCTCCAGCTCATAGCCCAATCCCTCAAGCATCCACCGTTCTCCTCCCCTCCCTTCTCCTTCCTCCCCAAGTCTCCCCCCCCCCACTCTTCCTCGCTTTGTTATAATTTGCGCCTCTACTCCCGATTCGCTGCCTAAAGGAGGCACCTTTGCTAGAGTCGCCCGAGAAAGGGTGATTCTTGGACAGTGTCTTGGTGGTTAATTGGTTTCTTGCGGCCACGATGGAGAGCAGGCCAGTGCGGGTAGACATTGCCAGCCTGCTCAACTCGCTGCCGAGGCTTGACTTTGGTGTGTTGGGCGGCATGCCGGTGCTAGACGGCGTCATGGTGGCGGCGACCGGCAGGGGCAGGGATTGCTTGGAGAAGTTTTGCGGCAACCCAGGGTTCACAGAGCGGGCGGCACGGTTGTCCAGCTTCAACGAGCAACGCTTCGCCGGGGCCATCGGGCTCTTCGGGATGCCTTCGCCGGCGCCCGCCGTGAGCATTGGCGAGTTTGAGGGCGGCTATGGTGGCTCGCGGGAGGCGTCCTCCATGTCTGACCCTGCCTCGGTGATGAAGGATGACAATGCCAAAAAGAGGAAGGCTCCAACGGCCAAAGGCAAAGGCAAGGAGCCTTCCTCGAGCACTTCTTGCTAGGTGAGCTTCATTTTGTTCGCTAATTGGGCCAATTCGCAAGCGTGCCACTGACACTAACGGCTGCGTCAATTCTGGTTTCAGGTAGGGGAGCAGAAGGAATCGGATGCCAAGAGGTGCAAGACAGAGGAAGGCAAGAAGAAGGAGAGCCCGGTAAAGCCAAAGGCGGAGCAGGCTGGGAGTGACAACTCCGTCGATGACGACGGGCAGAAGCAGGGCAAGGGGAAGAATGCTAAGCCAGTGGAGCCCCCCAAGGACTACGTCTATGTGCATGCGAAGAGAGGGAAGGCAACTGATAGCCACAGCCTCGCGGAGAGGGTACTATTCTGTTCATGATGCTGCTATGTTTTTTTTCAGTTTGTCGAATTCGTTCGCGGCATATTGAATTACTTTCTCTATTGGTAGGTGAGAAGAGAGAGGATCAGCCAGAGGATGAAGGTTCTTCAGGGCCTGGTTCCAGGATGCAACAAGGTATCAATTAGTGATTTCTAAATGAGAAACCGAAAAGAACAAGTAGTTGATAGTCTTTATGCACAAGGTTAATAATTTGCTAAGCCAAATGTTGTTTGTAATTGTAGGAGATTGTCAAGGTACTCATGCTTGATGAGATCATAAACTATGTGCAGTCACTGCAACGACAAGCTGAGGTAAAAGCATGCCTACTGAAATTGTTTAATGTCATGGGACGTGTCACTCGAAATTTTGGTCAATTTCGCTTTTTTTGTGGCTTCAGTTCATGTCTATGAAGTTGGCAACTGTGAATCCACTTGAATTCAGTAACCTGCCTACACTCCTACATAAACATGTGAGCTTGAATTGCCTCCTGTTTATCATGTCTTATAATGTATTGAACTTGGTTCTATTCCATCTCTTCAAGCTTTGGCTGGTTACTATGCATGAGTTTTCAAATTAGATGCCTTTCATAATTGGCTGGTTACTATGCAGGAGTTTTAATATTAGATTCATTAGTTCATATAGTCACACTTCAATGTATGTATGAAGATTGATGTTCCATGGTATAAAATATTGCAGTTATCTGCCCCTAATTGATGTATCCTATCCATCTCAAATGCTAATGTTTCCCGTTGTTTGTCGGCCAAAAGTTGGAATGTCAGCACTGTTGACGTTGGTGGACTCTACCTGATATAAAAAAATCCTAGTTAGTTCAGGTTTTCTAAATAACTAGTAAGGTTACGAAAAGTTCAAATTTTAAATCACAATTACTTTCTCACATTTGTAAAACTATAGTCGAAATCGAAAGTTTGGAACATCAAAAATATGAGTTTGGAACATCAAAAATATAAGATAGGATCACCAAAATGGAAGAAATATAATCATCAATTCGAGAACTGACAGTAAAGGAATTGGAAGTTTGGAATTGACGATGCATTTTTGTAAATTGTACTTGTCCATGAGTCTCGTCTTAATGTGTGCTATACCTTCTATACCTATAAGTATGAATGTATAGCTACAATAAAATATTTATTATTCTAAAGTTTGATTTTTAGTTGCAACACACGGACACCTAACTGGAGGTCTTCCCGTATGCATGATGAGAATATTTGTTTCATATTTCGTACTGCCTGCTTGGGTAGGAGTAGAACTCGCAAGTTAGGAGTAGAGCTGGGACTTGGGCCGTGCTTTTTCGGGCCAGTCCAAAGCATGGTCGGCATAACACGGTCTAAGCACGATACAACACGTGGTGGGCTGGGCCGTCACGGCACGAACGGTAGGCCAGGTTGGGCCTGAGAATGCGGCCCGTTAGGCGACACGGCACGGCACGATCAGTTGGGCCGGCTTGGCACAAAAATAGGCTCAACCTTCCCATTCTAACCCAATCCCTCCCTCTCTCGGCTTGGCCCAATTACTCCTCCACCCCAGCTTGGCCCAACCAATAACCCCCCTCTGTCACCCGGCCTGGCCCAACATTCCTCTCAGCCTCCCCCAACCCCCATCCCCAACCCCTTATCCCAAGTCCTGACTCCCAAATTCCCAATCCCTAATCACATTTCCTGATTCCCCTCCCTCCAGCTCCAGCCGCCTCCCTCCTCACGCGCTGCCGATCGCCGCCCTCCCTCCCCACACGCCGCCGGCCACCCCCTCCCTCCACTCCTCCAGCCACCTCCCTCCCTCTCCCTCCCCACACGCCGTCATCCGCTGCCCTCCCTCTAGCTACCTCCTCGTCGTTGTCCTTCATCGATTTGTGGCGGAGTTCTTCATCAACGTCCAGGAGGAGGAGGAGGAGGAGGCTACGGCGAGGAGGAGCGGGTGTGGATGACGCACGAGTGTGTTTGTTTTCCTGGGCGGCAACAGTTGTCGTCTTCCTAGGCGTCTATAGTTACTTAGAGCTAGATTTGGGCTGGCATGACACGATCCCAACACAACGGGCTTTGGACCATGCCTGGATCTGACCGAAGAGGAGACAGACTGATACGGCACGATACAACGAGATGACCAGACCGAACCGGCACGGCACAGGCCGCCGCCGGCACGGCCCAATGCCCACCACTAGTTAGGAGCAGCCATGTGCACGCTGGTTGCCGCGGTTGGTGAACCACGTCCGATTGATTGATAGATAGATAGGAGCGGTTGGGTTGGCGATCGAATGGCGCCAACCAGGTACATCGATCGTCCGCGACGTGAACTGTAAACCGCTTCGATCGCGCGCCATCGGCCGGGCGGCGCGCGTGCGTCGACCGATCGAACCGCAGCGTGGGCCTCTTCGATCGCGCGCGCCCTCACACACAATCACAGGCAGCCACTGTAGGTCGGATTCCATGCTCTTGTACGCATCTACTAACTAGCTAGCTTCATCGACCTTTCTGCGCAACGTGACCGCACCGCACTGAGAGGCCCCCGTCCACGCGGCCGCTGCCGACCGACGTGATGCCCTCGTCAGAGCCCAGAATGTTGCCAATTCGTCGCGTCTTGTCGCGCGTGCTAATCAGCGCGCTGTTGCCCCGTCGTAGGCTCGTCTTATGCAGGCGCGGTGTACGGTTTGTAAACAGATATACTGGTGGTTAAAGCTTCTGTGGCGTCGATCGACTACAGTGTATAGGTGACTCCCTGACCGCAGCGTATGAAATAACTGAGATCGGATCGATCGGTGCAGTGTGGCAGTTTTGGATTGTGTTGTTCGTGCAAAAGGTTGGGGCTGAAAGTACGTGTCGAAGCATGGCATGGTCCATGCATGGCTTTTTCCGTGATCGACGTGATGTTTTGGCCCCGGGCTCCGGATACCACGAATTCACGATGCTGTCGCGTCTTGTCGATGCTCAGATCAACTGAGAAAGAGCCTCCAAAGGTGCACGATCACATGTCCGAAAATAAACCCTTTTTACTTTTTTTTTATTATTAATTAACCCTTTTTAAAATTAGCTCCGACGAATTTTATTTCCAATTCTGATCTATTTGGTCACGCCACCACCTGTGACGTGACAAAACAATATTGTTACGCTATAGGATAAGTCCGCTAAATAGCACTTTTTGTCATGCCACTGGTTGTGGTGTGGCCAAACAACACTGTCACACCACTGGTCGTGGCGTGACAAGAGCTTATCCAGATATATGCTGGCGTGAGAGTGTTGCTTTGTCATGCTACGGGTGATGGCATAACCAAAGGGCCAGAATTGGAAATAAAGTTTGCCGGGGATTAGCTTTAAAATAAAATTAAAAAAGAGCTAATTAATAAAAAATTCGAAGTTCTATCTCCATTATTTTTAAAAAGCTCCTGGTGCGAAGAAACTAATATACTCTTGTCGTATTTTTTTAAAGAGAGGGATTGATTTACTCTAATGCTCATATGAGATTCATATGCCTGTCTCCAAAGGCATAGGCATGCCCCATTGAGCTTTCATGATATTCCTATACAAGAGTTACATAGAATTTATGCAAAATTATCTTTACATGTCAAACAGATTGTAAGAATTACTAATCGCACTTCACAGATCACACACCAAACATCCAAGTCTTGTTTGGAATGTGCAATATTATTATTACTATGAGAATTGAACTATCTTAACTAATTTTAATTAATAAAAGAAGGGGTTTACCCCACGCAACGGGATGAATCGTCTCACCCCCACTACGTACAAAAAAAAGCAACGAACTCACGCAATGGGACCACCGTGTTAGCCATGTCCCGCCCCATCCCACCCCTACCACGCGCACCTCTACGCCCCTACCGCCGCATCTACTCCTTCCATCTTTTGTATCAAACCTCTCTCTCTCTCTCTCTCATATGTCGACGACGGTCACGGGTGGCGACACAGCAACTGACTACCATGGCGGGCGACAAGAAGACAATGATCGCCATGGAGGGGGGACCGAGGGAGGCGACGCTTCTTCACTAACGGCGATTCCTGATGTCGGCATGGCGGGCACCTCCTTCACCAACGAAGCGCTACTCTTCTCCACAGTCGGCGACTCCGGATCTAGGCACGACGGCTCAGAATTTGTGGTCCACCCTTCCAACAGCCAAATCTGACGCCGTCCACACCTCCGTCGGGCGGATCCGGTCGTCCTCCTCTGACAAGGAGAACGCGGGCCGGTGCATCTTCGCTATCTCATGCACTCGCATCCACCTCTAACGCCACCACATCCGCGACGGATCCCGCCCCTCTGCGCCCGCTGCTCGTCGCATTCGCCTCTTACGCCACCACATCCGCAAAGCCCCACGCCCCTCTGCGCCAACTCCTCCTCGCATACACGCCACCCCACCCCTAATGTCGTCGCTCCTCTCATCTATGCCACCACTGCCCCTAATCATCCCCACCTCCCAATCGCCCCCCACCTAGCGAAACAGACCCCTAATGCCTCCACCTTCGCCCCCTCCCCAAGGCTCGTGCCACCGTGAGTGCCGCCCTGCCCCACATCTAACCGTCATCCCCCATCTAGCAGCATTAGGTGGCCTGAGTTTTCAGTTTGATGGCATGGCAACAAGTATGGGGTGGGTATGAGTGTGTATAGCGTGGTGCAGCGTGACCTGCGCAGCGGCAGCAGAGGCGATGATGCACACGTAGCACAGTCGCCTTCCTCACCCACTCCACATACGCTAAGGGCGACGTCCTCCATGTCGAGCCCAACAAGGAACTGCGTAACTGCTCTACTCTTAACCTGTGTAAGCCATACATGCATCATTTGATGTTTTTGTATCCATGCGTGTGCTTGCAGTATAGTCGTCAATCCTAAACTGGTAGTCTGGGATGTGGTTCGGCCTTTGTCGTATTTTTTTAAAGAGAGAGATTGATTTACTCTAATGCTCATATGAGATTCATATGCCTATCTCCAAAGGTATAGGCATGCCCCGTTGAGCTTTCATGATATTCGTATACAAGAGTAACATAGAATTTTTGCAAAATTATCTTTACGTGTCAAACAGATTGTAAGAATTAGTAATCGCACTTCGCAGCTCACACACCAAACATCTAAGTCTTGTTTGGAATGTGTAATATTTATATTACTATGAGAATTGAACTATCTTAACTAATCTTAATTAATAAAAGAAGGGGTTTACCCCGTGCAACGGGATGAATCGTTACACCCCCACTACGTAAAAAAACGCTACGAACTCATGCTGTGGGACCACTATGTCAACTGCGCCCGGCACCATCCCACCCCTACCGCGTGCCCCTCTGCGCCCCTACAGCCGCATCTGCTCCTTCCATCTTTTGTATCAAACATATCGTCCTCTCTCTCTCTCTCTCTCTCTCTCTCTCTCTCTCTCTCTCTCTCTCTCTCTCTCAAGAAAGGGCACAGCATAGGTGACTAACCATGGCGGGCCAGACAAAGAAGACTAACCATGGATCGACCATGGAGGGGTGCTGAGGGAGGCGACGCTTCTTCACTAATGGCGATTCCTGATGTTGGCATGGCAGACACCCTCTTTACCAACGAAGCTCTACCCTTCTCCACCGTCGGCGACTCCAGATCTAGGCACAACGGCTCCGAATCCGTGGTCCACCCTTTCGGTGGCCAAATTCAACACCGTCCACACCTTCATCGTGCGGATCCGGTCGTCCTCCTCTAACAAGGAGAACACGGGCTAGTGTATCTTCATTGTCTCGTTCACTCGCATCCAGCTCTAACGCCACCACATCCGTGACGGATCCCGCCCCTCTGTTCCCACCGCTCCTCGCATTCGCCTCTAACGCCGCCGCATCCGCAAAGCCCCACGCCCCTCTGCGCCAACTGCTCCTCACATACACGCCACCCCGCCCCTAATGTTGTTGCTCCTCTCATCTATGCCGCCACTGCCCCTAATCATCCCCACCTCCCCCATCGCCCCCACCTAGCAAAACAGACCCCTGATACCTCCACCTTCGCCCCCTTCCCAAGCCTCGTGCCACCGCGAGTGCCGCCCCACCCCACATCTAGCCGTCGTCCCCCATCTAGCAGCATTAGGCTGCCTGAGTCGTCAGTTTGATGGCATGGAAGCAGGTATGGAGTGGGAAGGAGTGTGTACAGTGCGGCGCAACATGACCTGCGCAGCGGCAGCAGAGGAGACAATGCACACGTAGCACAACCACCTTCCTCGCCCACTTCACATACGCTAAAGACGACGTCCTCCACGTCGAGCCCAACAAGGAGCAGCGTAACTACTCTAATCTTAACCTATGTAAGCCATACATGCATCTTTTAGTTGCATTGTTTGATGTTTTTGTATCCATGTGTGTGCTTGCAGTACAGTTGTCAATCCTGAACTGGTAGTCTGGGATGCGGTCTGGCGCATGGCCATACTGCTCATGCCAGTCAACAATGCTGCCTGTGGCCTAATGTATCCTTACATGCAAGGAGGAAGTCGACGCTCATCACCTATGGGTTGTGGCCAACAATGCTCAGTGGTTGTTGTGTTTGTCGTGCTCCAAGTACATCAAATGCCTTTGCTTACTTTTAGTTATGTACAGTTGAGTTCGAGGTTAAATTGTTCTTTCTTTTAGCATTGGTGGGCTCTATTGACTATTGGTTAAAGATTGCTAACTTTGCGTGATTGAATGTTGAAGTCAGGAACTAAAACCATAGCTGAGTTGCACCGACATTGTTTTTTTTCTGAAGTAGGTATCTTTTCATAGAAACATGACTGCTTTGTACTTGTACGTAATGATTTTGTTGCACTATGTCTTTGCTTACGGGCTTCTTATCGACCAAATTGTATACTCTTTTCAACATCAACAAAATTTGTTGTACATTTTGCAAATATACTCTCAAGTGTTTTTTACATCATGTATATATGTGAAAACTTGTATTATTTTATTATGTAGAGTTTAGAATTTATGGTATTATTTATTTGATATCTGTTGCAATGCACAGACACTTTGCTAGTTAATTATTAAATTCCTGTGTGCCAAACAGTGGACATGTACGAGCATGTACAATGGGCTTATGTCAGCCGTCTATAGTCGTTGCCACGTAGGATTTTTGCTGACGTAGATGAAAGAATGAAGAGAGAAAAAGATGTTTTCTACAATTCTGTAGTCGATTGTATCACGAGAAACAAGAAAATCATTAAAAGATTATGTGTTCTATAAAGACAACTAAAAAGACAGTAGCTGTCTGTACCATCGTATGAGCTATCTTTAGTGCTATCTAAAAAAAATAGAGAGTTACTATAGATAACAGTTAACTATATTATTGCACATGTCCTAACTAACAGGGTATACACCGTGAAGGCATCAACCATGTGAAACCGCAGCCTCACTCTTTTCTAACTAGGATTATAATATGCATGTCTACAGCCGTGGGAACAGCTAAACACGTCCTAAACTTTGAACTACTGCGAACTGTTGCCTTGGAAATGGTGGGTGTGGATGCATGTCTGTCTCGCCAAGCGCCAACTAGAGCGCCCAACAAATTAAGATTCCGCCGCGCGCGGGTGAGCAGCTGGCCGCTGGCCGGCGGGGCGAATTTTCTCTTTTTGTCGGCGGAAGGAACCGGGGACGAAGCTCACCGTCCTCAATCCCATATCGAAATGATCGACACATCCAATTCAACACATGCACGGTGATCCATTGCATCGTTGCATGGCGTCTCTTATCCCGATGTATCAAGGGAAAAACACACAAGTATAGTAGCTAAGCTAGAGAGAATCTAGGATTAAGTAATGGAGGAAACTAGATGTGCTAATTATTGTTGTAGCTAAGCTATAAGCTAGCTACGCGTGTAAATAAGTAGTCTCAGTTTGTCTTTTCTTCGTGTGTGTGTTCTCGATCGTGAGCATGAGTTGTACGCACGTACGTAGCGACAGCCATTTAACGAACCACCGCCCTTGTCCTTCTCCCCTGCAGCTGCTGTAGATGTCGCTTTTTAATTTTAACTAGTGCTCCGTATCCGTAGCTTAGTTAAGCAGCACAACTACGCTTACTGGTATCCCTCCTGGTGTCCGGCGGCGCGCGGGGCAAGAAGGACTCGGCAATGGTCCTGTACGCGTAGGGGCGCGCGACGGCGGTGGAGGAACTAGAGCATGCAGTTGGCGAGGTGTCGTCGGGGAGCGGAGGCAGCAATCCATGGAGGGTGGATTTGACGGGGAAGGGGGAGGGTAGAGGGAATAGCGCCGGATCTGAGAAGAAAGAGGTCGCCAGATCTGTGTGAGGGAGAAGAAAATTGATAAGTTGGGGAGAGAGAGAGAGCCAGCATGGAGAAGGAAAGAGGAAGAAGAATGCAAGGGTAAGGAGGACATTTCGCCGACCCTCTCTCTTAGCTGAAAACTGAAGATTATATTTTAATCGCTCAGTGTTTTCGATAAAGATACGAACTTTCAGTGTTCCACGATAAATACCACAAAATTATATTGTCCTGTAGCCAATTTTATCTTTTTAATTTTAACCTGTGCTGTGTCCGTAGCTTCGTTAAGCAGCACAACTAGCTCACGCTGATAAGCTATTAGTACTAAATTAATGTACTTGTATTACGTATACTGTACGCTGAAGAAAGCATGGTAAGTAAGTTGTGCTGTACGTAAGAAAGTTAATCTAACCATGCATGCAGTGGCGGAGCCAGGATTTTACCGATGGGGGTGCAAACTTTTTTTACGATTATAAAGAAGACACATATACATATACCCCCACCACACACACGTGTGAGTACGCCTCATATCACATGTCTAAAAGACGAATGCCGAGAATATATCCGCGACCTTACAAAATATCTACTGAAAGCGCACTCGTGTGTGCATAAAGGTGTGAACTTAAATGACATATTTCAACATAAAAGTTTAAATGACATAGTAAAGATTGAAGTGGAACAAATTATATAGTTCTAGTACGACCGACATCACAAAATATTGCTTGTGTTGATGGGTTGCTGACTATTGATTTCCACCCCATCGTATATATCCCTCAGTCTCAGGCTCAGGCCTAGTCTGGATTGGAGAAAAAAATGTAGAAAAAATAGATCGCAGGAAATACATTCATTAAGAATTGCATGTCTTCTCTCTCACCATTTGGATCAAAGGAACTGCTGCTAGCTAGATCAGCATTTAATATATCCTATAGAAATTAAGCCTTTCGATCAATTTTACCGATCCATACTTAATTCAAAGGGAAACAAAAAAGTGCTCCAAATTAACCAAGAAAAAATCATAAATTTTTGGGGGTGCAGTTGCACCCCCTTGCTCCAACGTGGCTCCGCCTCTGCATGCATGGTAACAATGCTGACATCAGACTAGTTAAGCTAAGCAGCAGTACAGCATTTTCACATGGAACTTGGTGTGGTTTTGCAATTTGCACATTTATTTGACGCACATTGATTCCTTTTTTTCTTGGATAAAAAACGTTACTAATTAAGACTAAAAATTTGCGTCAATCCAAAGCCATTCTTACAAAGAGATCCATAGGAAGGATTGGGCTACTCGAGTTGTCATTGGACTAAGGTGATAGACAACAGCTGAAGAGCACAACCCTTTTCACTTTGCGTGTGGTGCAACACTCCAAAGTCTGAAGTCCATGATGGACTTTTTTTTGGGGGGAAAAATGACCGGAGGATCCAACGCAATCTTATGCGCGATTAATTTGGCTTGACTATATCGATTAAAGAGGCTTTAAAAGGATTAAGTATGAGAGGCAGCGAGATTGGTTTTCTGGAAGTCCCAAGAGACGACCTGAGATCTCTAAAGTTTGGAATCTCAGGATGTACTGACCCATCTTTGGTGAAAGAAAAGGATGGTGCAGTAGTACTCCTACAGGCCTACACTACATCACGGCAACCGGTTTTTATGGGACACGACGTTGATTTATCCACCAGACACTAGGTATTAGTATAGGGCCTCGCCTCTAGCCCTGTACTACTACGAGCGTAAAGAATGGAGGAGTATCGTACGGTCCAGTTCTGTACCATGCATCGGGCCATCAGGAAAATTCGATTTTTTTGCGACGAAATTCGAAATTTAATTATAGGCTGCATCCCTCTCTCAAAAAAAAAAACCGGATGCCTGTCTTTCAAAGTTTCAATCGATCTCGGTTTGTACTTTTGTACTACCATATATGATATATCAGTGCATCCAAATAATTTCGAAGTTTATACGACTTCGTCTCTTTCAATCGTATACCACTCTCAGTGTGTACTCTGTACGATACATCGATCCAGCAAATGATTTCGGAATCTGCATAGCTTCATCTCCTTCGGTTGTAGCATTTCCCAGTCTGTACTTTGTACCACGCATCAATCTATCAAGAGAAGCCTATTCTGACTGGGATCTACATGAATGGACCAAAAATTTGTGCTAAAATTTCGGCTTATCCATATGAATTGGAGCGAAATTTTAGTCAACCAAACAAGAAAATAAATTCTCTGAAGGAGGGCCTCCGTGAGACCCCTCCCCAGCCACTGTCTGATCTTCTCTCTCCCCTCACCCCTCGCTCTCTCTCTACTGCAATGAACGGCATCTGCGGGGGGCCTCACGAGGCCCTCCCGCAGAGAATTTATTTCCACCAAACAGGGCCTTACATTTCACGGTGAGGCTGGCCTGCAGCCCATGCTAGTCTGGGATGTAGGGGGTGTTTGGTTTGAGTCCCAAGCATTTGCTCGGGGAAGCTATCACGGTGATTGCTCGACGCTGCTTGATGTCGGTTCGTTCCCAAAGAGAAAAATGAACGCTGGCAAACTTGTTCGCCAGCGACTTTCTCTTCTCTTTTAGTTGTTTCTCTCTCCTTTCTATCTCTAGGCACGTATTATCAACCAAACACTACATCTCCAGGCTTGCCTGACCAGGCAAAAATCATCTATTTCTCAGGCTACTCTCAGACACTACTTTTTCTCAGACACGAATCTCAGGTCTCGAACCAAACATGCCCGTAATGTCTTGAGCAATGGGGTGCTTTTGATTTGCCATTGCCCACTACTGCCGTAGTGTCTAGCGCGTGCATAGGTGTCTCGGTGCCGAAACCGCGAAGCAGCGATAGTCTTTTTTTTTTTGGGTAAAGAGTGATATAGTTGATCTAGAGAATCCTTGCCAGTTATCCTGATATGCCCCTAAAGAAAAAAGGATACCAATGATATACTGAGTACCGACGAATAGCGAAAGAAAGTGCTTTCGAAAAACGGCCGAAATGCTGAGTAAAAGCCCATATAATAACTGCCGGGTATACTGCTTAGTTCATACGGGTACAAGTATAGATTTATCATTTATTACACCCACATCAAATTTTACATTTTCTAAAAAGGAAATAAATAAAAAAAACGTAATGCATCCTAGGCCCATGGGCTGCATAACACTATTACTCCCAATTCCCAGCCCATATATAACAAGTCGGAAAGGCCGACGAGATGCCGCTCGGCCTAATTCTCCACAGACGCTACTACTTTGGGCGGGAGGCGAGGAGCTAATCACCAGCCAGCCATCGCCCCAAAAGACGGGGAAAACAGTCGTCTCCCGAAGCGTAGAATTCCCCAAAGAGGCTAGGGTTCCGAAAATGCTCCGATCCTACCGAGGAGGTGAGTCCCCGAAGCTTGAAATCTCCTGTTGCTAGATATCGTAGTAGATGATTCGGTGTCTAATACGGCTGGAATTTTGAGTACTGATGCGCTTTGCTTGCTGTGATCGTGAGAGAAAAAAAAGGCGGGACTAGCAGTCGGACGTTCGATCCAGGCATTTAGATCGGACGCTCGGGTTCTACGTCGTATGCTTACCAACTTGGCGAGGACGTGGTTTTCGTAAGCTACCGAAGATGGCTCCTGCATTTAATGGACTAGTCGGTCGGTGGCTGCTACCAATCGCAATCCAATTAAGCAAGAACTAGTACTCATGCACCACAGGCTAGCTAGCAAAGCATCGTACTCGCCAAGTTGGTGATCTTATGTCACACTTAGGATGTACGATGCAACATTTTTTTTTCTAGAACGATGGTTGCAACATCTTCGGACAATGGTTGCAACATTACAAATAAAAAAACAAAGCATCTTGAAAAAAAAAACGCGTTGGAAAAATTGCAACATCGCCGTGAACGGTATGTAACATTATTTTTCTACTGATGCAACATCTCCCGAACCCGAACATCTAGCTCGTGATGCGTAAATTATACTTATGCAAAATCATCGTGAACAGTATGCAACATTTTTTTTTTCATATGGATACAATATTTTTTTCAACGGACCGCAACATTTTTTTAATATGGATGCAATATCGCAAAAGAAGTACGTCGCTACATGCAACATCTCCCGGACATGGTTGCAACATCTCTAAACAATAGTTGCAACATCTTAGAACAATGGTTGCAACATCCTCGAGCAATGGTTGCAACATCCCTAAACAAAGTCTTGGTTGGGTCTTGGTCTAAGCTTATGATGCAAGATAAACAACGGGTCAATGGTCTGGGCTGCATGCGTACGGTGCATCACAAACTAAACAACACATTGACCACACGTACACCTACTCCGTCGTATTACCATGCCCTTGTATTGCTTGGGAGTTGGATCTACGCAGCATCACAACATAGCTTAGCTAGCTATGGGTAGCCATGTGTGCCCACCTGACAAGAAATCATTTTATGGAGCATTAGACAATGGTTGCAACATCTTTGGACAACAGTTAAAATATTCTAAGACAATGGTTGCAATATTCTCGGACAACGGTTGCAACATCCTGAGACAACGGTTGCAATATCACCGGACAACGGTTGCAACATCACAAATCAAAACAATTATGAGTTGAGAGCTTTGTTCTTCTACAACACGATCACGATTATACATAGAATGATTTACTTTGTTAACCATTGTTTCATCTTTTTTATGTATATAGGTTGGAAGGCAAAGCAACATCGTTATACGCAAACATAGCTAATGGCATTACAGAGCACCGACTAGCTCGCTGCTAGGTGAGCATATTAACTGGAGCAGTAGACTCGAAACAGAGAAAAGTATCGATCCAAGTGGTACATCCGTACATACGACTAGCTAGCAGGGGTCGATCTGGTTATGATCTGGCCGTGTATATGGCCGCATGCGGCTGGAATACTTGCTAGTACTAGTTCTTAGACTTAGAGATAAACACAAAGCTGCGCATACAAAAATTGCATTGTTGCGGTCAAGTCATGTGTTCGCACGACATAGCAAAAGCTCAAACGTAATGACGTAGATTGTGCACATATTATACTGAAAGCATCCGGACCGTCTGGACGTAAGGACAATGTCATTGCCCTTATCCATTAGACTGCACAAGTAGTACTTCACTACGGTTGTAATCTTAGTTTGTTACTCTCAAATCTCGATTATTAATATATAATAATCAGAATCTATTTCCTTGAACTTTACTTATGACTCACCAGAGCTCACGTATGGACAGCAAGATCAATTACGCTCCGTACGTACATGGGTACGTGTGCCCAACGGTAGTACAATCCATGGCTACAAATAACTGCGCACGAGTCCGATCCTGGCACGGGCCGGAATTTCGAACCCGACTAGAACACAACTCGTCCGGACCGTCCGGACGTAAGGGCAGTATCATTGTCAAAAAAAAAAAATCAAGTAGTTCGGGGCGGCTAGATCGGGCAGGATTAGTGCGGAGATTGTCTTGTAGGGGTGGGAGTGGTTTGGCCTTATTCATTGGGGCACCGAACCAGCCTGAAATTTTTAGCTGTATGGGCCAAAGGTGTGGCTCAATAGAAGCTCGGTTCAATAGGTTTAGAATCCATTGGGTTCCTGGAGTTCGAGTAGATAGAACCGAACGCGTCGTCGTTTGGATCCTTTCACATGCCATCTCCTAGTCCTTTCCCCTGCTTCGTCTCCTCCGCCGCGCGACTACTGCCGTCCACGACGACCCTGTTTCTCCTCCTCTCACTCTCAGCAGCTGCCCTCGCGCCGCGCCTCTCGTAGGTGAAGCAGGGGCTCTCAACGACCACGACCAGGACGACTAGTAGTAGGGCAGATTCGCAAGCGAAAGCGTCGCAGCCGCCGGCCGGGGGCGTCTCCGAGCGCATCATGCCGCATCTCCTCAAGATGTGAGCTCTGCTCTGCTTATATACCCAGCTTGGCTACTTGATATGCATACTCCTATATAGTATTGTCAGTTTGATTTCGGCAATGTAACTGCTCAAGTACGGGAAATATACGCTACTGCTCGAATCTCGATAGCAGCTTAAATTTGCTCCATGAAGTCTTGAAATAATGCACGTATGCAAGCATGTGATTCTTCTCCGTGTTCAATTCATTTAAGGAAGGAGCAAGGAGCTAGTTCTAGTCAATCGGTGTATGAAATGTTTTTGCCAATGTTCGATTGTAAGGCCAAATTAATCCTTTTCCTTTGTCGTTGTCTCAGCAAAAACCACATGAAGATACATACATGCATACATACATACATCGCCAGGTATTCGGTGAATCCAAAATTGTGGAGTACACGATACAAGAAAATGAGATAATCATCTGTGTTGGTTGGTTTCAGAGGTTTGGGCTTTGAGAGAGGGAATCAAGAGGGGCAAGAGACAGAGATGGATTTGGGGTCAGAGGTGCAGTACGGGTAAGTAAGCAAAGCAAAGCAAGAAATTCATGCCGTCGTGAGCCAGCTCAAAGGGGTCGACCCTAAAGATCCAATGAGTCCGGGCTCTTTTGCTTTGCTTCCTCCTGGATCGGCCGTGGATATCCAATAGGTATTTTGGGGCAAACGGTGCAGGGGAGGGTCGGTTCGGTTCGGACCACTCCCACCCCTACTGTCCTGTTCCAGTAATCCAGCCGCGTGTAAAGTTCGAGTAATTTTTGGCATATATGGTGGGTTAGCTTCGAGAAGGTGGAATTTGGTGCATGTACGATCGATGTGCTGATGGGAATTTGATTCAAAGCATCCTTCTATCGTTTTGGAGGAAGTTGTGGTACTGTGATTCGTGAAGAATGTGTCATACTAGAATAGAAAATGTTGGATGAAACCACCGATTTCTAGATGTACAGAACTAAGGGAATCCCTGCAACATGCAGGCCTGCTGACATCCCTACTCATTGCCGGTTCCTCAACTGGTTATGGAACAGTTGTACGTGCTAATGCTATGATTTTGCTGTGCTGAACTTACTAATTTGTGGTACAAAACATAGACAAATTGTTTATTACATATGTCGGGGTGAGATGTGATATTGCAAATTTACTACTATTTTAGCTCCTTTTTTTTTTATAATAATCGAAACGGAGTCTGGCACCACACGCATTTATTTTCTTTTCCATGCTTGATTTACCGGGCGCTTGAATCGAGTATTAAATGTTCGATGATGAGATAAAACATGTTGAGAATAGGAGGTCCTGTGGAAATGTCTCGCACCCATTTAAAAAAATTCCTTAATGTAATGACTAATGACTTGCATCTTTGACGAGCGTGCAATCAAAATTTAAAATTATGAATTAATTTACCTCTGATGCACAAGCACATCTTGATGTTTTTGAGGTTTGACGCTCTCCTCGAATCTGGTCCATGATAGCTTTAGCCTTTATGGTATTTATATATGTTGTGGAATTATATTCCATGAAACACACACAACAATGCCAGAATAGCCAGCTTTTCTCTTTTCTTTTCACAAATTGCACTTGTTCGTGATCGATATTTAATTATTTTTAAATACACTGCACTCGCATAAACCATGAACAATCATTTCTACTCGCTATCCTCAAGGGAATACTGTACCTAGGACCTACCTAATAATGATCATTATATTATTACACATATTTGGTTTTCTCAGATAGTTTTTGGACTGCTCATGTGCTATCTCCTAATCTTGACATACTTACTGAGTATGTATATCTCTAAGCTGACAACTGTCAATCAAGTATAAATATTTTGCATATACCTTTTTTTTTAAAGAAGGTAAAGTAACTTCACATTTTCTAACACATGGATGATTACGATGAAGCATGCAAACGTCTTCAAGTTTGAGCATGGTTTGGAATAAAAACATTGGATTTTAGCAATTTTTTATTGATATCATAGTTATCAGGACTTCATTTTGAGCTAAAAATGAGTATACGTTGGTATTTGAAAAATGCAAGCTATATGTCATATACCCTTTTGCGAAAGGACAAAAAAGGTACACAATATGGAATATGGTTCTTCATTTATCTTACCATATTGTTTCAATGACGGCCAAAAATGGAGATGCCCAAATTATGATGCTCACGCATGATCTTACTCATGGACAACAATCTTGCAATTATAAATACAGTTTGATTAAGAAACAAGGAACTTTAGTAGCTTCCATACTTGTTCCAGGAGAAAGATTACGGCAGCTTTCCCTGAAACATCAATCCTTTTGCAGATCCAGTTAGTTTGCTTTGTCTCCTCAACATGGCTTAAACTATTCATGGAACTACTTAACCTTGCAGAGCTTCACTACTAGAGAACGAACCAATCGCGACGGTTAAAATCTGTCATAAAATGGGTAAAACCGTCAGTAATTTTTTCCTAACAGGTAACTGTCAGACAATATGTGTCAAGAGTAGTTTACCGACAGGAAAACTCACTGCCGTCCAGTTTGGGCTAGACCTATTTCTCGACGGTTTCCCGACAGGAAAATGTTTGTTTCCCTGTCGGGATTGGTTACACCGCCACGAAAAAGGGGAATTATAAACAAAAATAAATAAATACAATAAAATCACATTGTATCATAAGATTCATCCACATATATATGAAAACTTAATTCATTTTCATTGATACATCATCTAAGTTCAACACAACATTAAACATACAAAGGCCCATCCAGCGTTAACACCATAACTCTCATGGATATATATTTTCTACAACAAACTTAGTCCCATGGTATTTCGATAAGCCTCTTAAGTTGAAGTAAAAGCAGCCTTGGCATGTAAAAGAAAGAAAGAAATATCAATTTAGCAACATATTTTTTAAGATGAGTGAGGATAATATAGCTGCACAAATACTCAAATTACATAGTTGATGTTGATACTAAGGTACATGTATATTTTGTATTTACAACACAACTTCAATGATAATGCAACAAGTAGCCAAGTATTAAATGTGAAAAAGTAAAGTTTTATGTATATAGTGATCAAAATAGCACCACTTGAACTAGAGTGATAGATCAATACATCCAAGGACTATTCCGAGTAGCCTCAACATTAGAAGTTTAGCACGAGTTTTTGGCTGTTATAGCATTGTTGGCGGAGGGATTAACAAAAATGGCTCCCTCCTGGCCGTAATGCCAAAAATGGCACAACAGACAAATCGGTGCGCGACATGTGCCCAAATCCAGCCCCTAGGGGACTGAACTTGCCCTCCACCGTGCCCGGGGCAGTCGGACTCCCCCCTTGCGCCATGTGTCCAAAACCACGCCCCTGGGGGCCTGTTTTCACCCTGCCACGCCCCTGGGGGACGGAACTTCCTTGGCCGTGCCTTGGGGCACGGTGAGCCTCCTCCTCGCGCCACGTCACCGTCCGATGCCCTGGGGGCCAATTTTGCCTAACTCAGTGCGCTTGGGGCAAGGCTTCGCGCCATGCTGTGGCCCCAAGGCATGTCCACGCCTACCCTCTGTCCCATCCGTCTCATCACGTCCATCACCACATGCATGCAAAGCACTGCATGCAAGAAAAGGCCGCGCACAGGAGGGAATCCGATTCCTCTCGTCGCTTCGCGGTCAGGTGTAATTTCTATGAAGCGGCTATAAAACCCAACTCGACTGCGAGGGAGCTCTCACTCTCAGCCTCGCTCGACGAAGAGAGACAAAGAGAAGAGAGTTTTGATTTCGCGGACGATTAAGGATTACTACAGAAAGTTCGACATCAAGAGCAGGTAATTTTTTGTCGTATGCATTTTCTTTATTAACCGTGTAGTTAATTAATTGTAGTTAATTAGTCGCAATTAATTAGTCACAGTTAATTAGTTGTAATTAATTTAGTCGTAGTTAATTAGGCGTAATTAATTTAGTCATTACCATTTAGTCGTAATTAATTTTGTCTTAGTTAATTAGTCGTCATTAATTAGTTGCAATTAATTATGTCCTAATTAATTAGTCGTAATTAAATATATTAATCCAATTAGTCGTAACTAAATTAATCTTATGTAATTATTCGTGCCATAGTTAATTAATTATCAATTAATTAGTCGTAATTAATTAGAGTTAGTTAATTAGTCACAATTAATTAGTCGTAGTTAATTAGTCCTAATAAATTTAGTCGTAGTTAATTACTCATAATTAATTAAGTTGTAATTAATTTAGTTGCCATTATTTAGTCGTAATTATTTATTCATAATTGATTTGTGGTAATTAATTAGCCGTAACTAATTTAGTCATTATTAATTTATTCATTAATAATTTGTGCCTTTCATGTCTTGCAAGCCATGCCTCTACCGAAGCTACTCGAATCTTTCTTCGACGAACATCGCTGGAGCAAGTTGTGGACCACTAGGGACGTGGATGGTCCTCCACCCCTCATGCTTCGGTCGAAGAAGCATTACTGGGACCTTGATGTTCGCTACATCCAAATCCTTTGGGACATGGGCTTGTTGCCCTTTGCGAGGATACTATAGGTCGGACGCTACTTCACCCTGGACGGTAGTCTCATGTCAGCACTTGTCGACAAATTGAGACCCGAGACACACCTTCCATTTTCGGTGGGGAGAGATGACGGTCACTCTCCAGGATGTCTCCTTCTTGACCAGTCTCCCTATCACGGGAGAGTCACTTGTTCCAGCCCGTCCATTGGTGGATTGGAAGGCCCGGTTAGCGCATCGGTTTGGTATAGCTATCCCAGACAGGGCCCGAGGTGTTCCTCGGGCATGACTGAGGAATTTCAATCAATGCCCGACGAATGCACCTGACGAGGTTGTTAGGACACACCTCGTCACTTAACTTCTTCATCTTTTCAGTTGGGCCTTGTTTCCCACCACAAAGGACGATTGGGTGTACCCCAGCTTCATTCGTATCACCGAGTCTTTGGGTAACACAGAGCCTAGGGCGATGCCCCATTATAGCTTCGGATCAGCCGTCCTTTGTACCACATACAGGGGTTGTGTGACATTTCGCGGTGCGACATCGGTTTGAAACCGGTCCTTATCGTTTGCTATATGCTCCTACAGTTGTGGAGTTGGGAGCACTTCCCTGTTGGGCACCGCACCATTCGGAATGCAGTGCACCCGTACCCCTAGTTGAATGACCCAATAAATGGGCCTAATATGGGCACTCGGTGGACTGTTGCCAATTTACGCTGGGCCAGAGATAGACCGACGATGTGCTACCCTGTGGTCCACAACGAGTTCAAGTCGTTACACAATGACAACATCATATGGTCTCTATGGAGCTCACATTTCGTCAACACGTTAGCACCGCACGGATTGTCCGTGCAATGCACGCAGGACGCTGGATTATGTGTGACAACCTGCCACCTTGTGTTTTTCCATATGGTGGAGCCTTACGCACCACAGTGTGTAATGCAACAGTTCGATCTCTACCACATTGTGCCTCCCCCTCGCAGATAGGGGAAGGTCGGGAGGGAGGTGGAGGCCTGGAGGGAGAAGAGCTAGCAGAAGCGCGGAACAGAGGAGGCGGGGAGAAGAGCCTCCTAAGCAGAGGATTTATGCTCTGCGTGTGCTACTCTACTCCATCCTGATATTTATGTTCTCTCTAATGTAGAAGCACAACCAAAATGGCAATTGCAAGTATTGCATCCTCCGAGGTCGTGTATGATCCAAAGACCGACCCAAAACGAAAGGCAAAGTCCAATGATCTAGGATGGAAGTATGGATTTTGGCCAGTTATTGGCAACTGAGATTTGGTATAATGTTCGCTTTGTGATAGGAAGGTATCGGGAGCAAGGTAGTTAGGATCACGATCCAAGTCTTAAAGTCTTACGACTCTACGAACCCACGACAGCTTGTCGATCCAAGTCTTACTGCCGATCCGATCCTACTCAAGGTCGGTAGGATCGCGATCCTACTCTTAGAGTCTTACGGTTCTCTTTAACCCACGACGACTGTCGATCCAAATCTCACTGTCGATCCTACTCGTAGAGACTTAGGGCAATTTTTTTAGAGGCCGTGCTTTGCGATATTTTGTTTTAGAGCAAAATTTGTTGATATTAATTTCTGAGAATGAAACTATAAATAAACAAGGAGCATGCAAAATATTGTATCAGTGTGGTAATGCTAGTACAAATATCTATATTATGGCATGAGCAATCTTGAGCTTGATAATGATAAGCTCTTTTTATTCCTGGAGTATGTCTAGCTACTTTTAAGGAACATGCAAGTGGTAAACCATATAACAATCATACAAACTTATAGTATAGATGTTAAATATGTGTATTTTTACAAATCCGTAGAATCACCGATTCTACGATTCGATACTACGATTCGATCCTACCGGAGGCAAATCGATCCGACTCGGGATCTCGACTCTGACTACCTTGATCGGGAGCAATCAAAAGGTTGAAGGAGCGAGTGGGTTTGGAGACGTCCAAAAATGTGCTAAGGCTACAACAACAATCATGAAAGAGATACGAGAGGCTTTGTGCAAGGGCAAGAGGGGCATACCACTCTTCCTAGATGATGGTAAAGAAAGAGAAGTAGAAGGAGAAGATGAAGATGTGAGTATGACAGCAACTGACAAGGAGTCCTAAGCCTATGTTGTGCAACCAAGTTCTAGGACAGTCGCCAAAAGAAAGCAATCCGCCCTTCAATTCAAGGTTCCAGCACCAAAGAAGGCAAAGGAGACCAAGTCCATTAGTGCTATGCTCCGACCAACACCCACAGAGGTTGTAGAGCAAAGACATGCCATAGGGCCGGCTCAAAGTAGCATTCAGTCCCGCATGAGAACCAAGGAAGAAAGGCATGCTGTCAACCTAGAGATAGCCAAGTTCTTGTATGAGTGTGGCATACCAATTAATGCCACAAAATCAAGGCAATTCAAGATTGCTATTCGAGGTCGTTGAGCAGTACGGTTCTAGGTACAAGCCTCCTAGTTACTATGAGTTGAGGGAACCATTGCTTGAGGAGGTTGTTAAGGAGACAGCTAATTCGAGGGTGAAGCATGAAGAGGCGTGGAAGTAATATGGTTGCACACTCATGTCGGATGGATGGACGGATAGGAGGGGACGCCACTTGATTAACTTCCTTGTCAACAGTCCAGATGGGACTTTCTTCTTGGAGTCTGTTGATGCATTTGGTGAAGCACATGATGCAACGATGCTAGCTGACTTGGTAGAGAACAGAATTGAGAACATTGGAAAATACAAAGTTGTTCAAGTTGTCACTGATAATGGTGCTAACTATAAGGCATGGGACAAGCTTCTAATGGAGAGGATTCCTACACTGTTTTGGACCCCTTGTGCCGCACATTGCTTGGACCTTATGTTGGAAGACATAGGGAAGTTGAAGGAATTTAAGAAGCATATTGCACGTGCCCGACATCTCACCACATTCATTTTCAGGCATGGAGGCTTCTTAGTGTAATGAGGGAGAAGACAGGTGGGATGGATCTTGTGAGATTGACAGCTACTCAGTTTGCACAAACACAAAGATGTGTTGAGATATCTATTTGTCATTGATGATTGGACTGGCCAAATTGGCAAAGACAGAGGTTGGAAAAAAAGTGTATGCCATTGTGCTTTGTAAGGAGTTCTGGAATTCAATTAAGGATTGCCTTAGAGCTTCATAACCACTTCTTGTTGTGCTAAGGATGGTTGATGGTGATGAGAAGCCTGCCATGTCAGAGGTTGCAGCATTCATGGCTCAAGCAAAGGAAAAGATTAAGGCATCCTTCCCTACCCAAAACAAGAAAGGCTTGCTCAAGAACATCATGAGAATTATTGGCTAACGTTGGGTGAAGCAAATAGACACCCACTATATGGCGTTGCACTCTATTTGAACCCGGGGAAATTATTTCCCATCCAAAAGAAGAATGATGATGCATATGTTGGGGAGCTAAGGGGTTGTTTCACTGATGAGCTTTCAAAAATGGTAGAAGATGCCGATCTTTGAAACAAGATGATAAGCAAGCCATTCTCTATGAGGACCAACACGGAGACATCTTTTCAAATAAAATGGTTGTCCAAAACATAGATTCATTGTTGTTAAGTCGGTCGACTAGTCGCGACTAATCGTCGACTAGTCGGAACAAAGACACCGGCTAGTGTCATCGACTCGATGAGTTGCACTAGTCGCCCGACTTGCTGACTAGTCGGCCAGAGCTAGTCGCACGCCTCATTGGCGGCCCACAGTCAGCCTGAGAGAGAGAGAGAGGAGAAGAGGATAAATGAGGAAGTGAGAGGGGAACCAGGCCAGATCGATTTGATTCGGCTCCCCCACTCCCCACGACGCCGCCGGGGGAGGGGAACCCTAGCCCGTCGCCGACACCGCCCACCGCCACCTCCTCCTTGGCCCTCCCCTGCATCCCTTGTCTCCTATCCACGACGCTGCCGCTACCTCCTTAGCCCTCCCAAGTCGTCGTCGACTCGAACCCCGTCCACGACACCGCTGCCACCTCCTCCTCAGCCCTCCCTAGTCGTCGTCGACCCCAGTCCACACCGCCACCGCGGCCTCCTCCTTGGACCTCCCTAGCTGTCATCGACCCCCTTCGGCCCTTCCATGACCGCACGACACCGCTCGCCGCCACCTCCTCCTTGGCCCTCCCCAGTTGCCGTCGACCTGAGCCGTGGTGAGCACTCCCTCCTCCTCTCTGTTATCCTTTCTCCTCTCCTCTCCTTTCCCTCTCCTCTCCTCTCCTCTCCTTCCTCTGCCTCTGCTTGCGCTACGGCTCTGCCTCTGCTTGCACTTACTTTGTTTTAGTAGTAGACTACTAGTACTAGTAATAGCAGCATTAGTAGTATTGAATAGCAATAGTAGTAGTAGCAGTATTACGTAGCAGCAACAGTAGTAGCAGCCTAGCAGGATTACTACTTCTACTAGTAGTAGGTTAGTAGCAATAGTACTAGTAGTTGTTGTGAATAGCAGTAGTACTAGTAGTAGTATATCACAAAAGAAATATATGTTAGGATCAAAACAAGTAAGTCATCAACTCATCATCATGCTTATGTTGTTTTTCTCTTTATTTCATGATGTATAATATGTATATGTGTATAATTGTTGCTACAACTTAGTACATTACATGCCCTGTTTATATACGTCCTAGTCTGGCGACTAGTCGCGACTAGTCGGTCAACTAGTTAGCCAAATCGACAAGTCGGTCCCCTTGCAACTCGACTCGACTCTACGACTTAATAACCTTGCATAGATTCAAGGAGCCCTAGTAAGTGTTTTTAATTTCAGTCCTAAATCCTAATATATGCATGCATTTGCCATTTTAGTTGATTGGTGGTGTGCATATGGTGGTCGGGTCATTGAACTACAAAGATTTGCTAAGCGTATCATTAGTTTTTGTGCTTCATCATCCGGTTGTGAGTGAAATTGGAGTACCTTTGAATTTGTAAGTCAAGTTGATGAAGCATTCAATTTCAAGTTTTCAACTCCTCATTTTGTAGCTTCTTTGTGTTTATTCATTATCAAATTCAGCAAGCCATTTATTCATTTTGTTTGCTTTGATTGCTATTTGTAGATCCATACCAAGAAAAGGAACCAGTTAGAGCATAAGAAATTGACTGATTTGGTCTATGTTGCATACAACCGAAAGATGACAAGTAGGTTTCAAAAGCGGCATGAGGAAGGGGGCAAAAGTCATGACCCTCTGGTCGTAGATGAGTTTGATTGTTACAATGAATGGGTAGACCCATTGGCCGAACCACCGCAAGGTAGTTGCAGTTGTGAGTGTGACCTTACATGGGATCATGTTGACGAAGCCGTTGGTGCATAACGTGAGCTTCGAGGTCACAATGTTCCTAGGAAAGCTAATGGCAAGCCTATGACCTACACTCAACGTGTAAGATCTACACCAAGGGTTGTTGAAGAAGATGAGCCACACTTGGATTCAGGCAATGAAGAAGAGGAAGAAGAGACCGTGCTTGATGACGAAAATGTGGATGGTTATGGCGAAGATCCATCCGATGCTATCGAAGATGGTGATAGAGAGAACATGGATGCTACTACCAATTTAGATGAGTTCGAGATGGATGACTTTTGAGAGATGAGAGAGTTGGACTTATGTTATTGTTGTGGACTTATGTTATGCCATTAGACTCTACACTTGTGGATTTATGTTGGTTATGTCGTGCTTGTTATGTTGCTCATTATTCATGTAATTGTATATTTAATTCTCAATTTTTCACTTCATTGTTGTCTCATTTCCATGTAGCTTGGGAGGAGAGAAGAGATGAGATATTATCAACAAGGTATGTCACTCAATCCATATTTACTCAATTAATTGAAATATGAATTATTGTAATGT
Source organism: Phyllostachys edulis (assembly GCA_036346405.1). Classification (NCBI taxonomy): domain Eukaryota; kingdom Viridiplantae; phylum Streptophyta; class Magnoliopsida; order Poales; family Poaceae; genus Phyllostachys; species Phyllostachys edulis. Next base: position 38,697,371 of record CM070546.1, on the reverse strand, counting down.
ATTGTAACAAGCTACATGTTGGAACTTGCAAGGACGATGGGTGCTACATGGGAGAAGAGCAATTGGAAAGAAGATGGTTACTACATGGGCTCAAGAACTCACAACATCAAGGTGTGTGTCATGATCTAGCACAACAAGGGGTAAACATCCGTCGGAGGGAAGTCGAACGGTGACGACTTGACATAGAATGACGCTAGGTGAAGGAGGTCACCGATTTGGGGGGGGGGAGGAGGAATAGATCTAGAATAGCCGGTCAAGGGAACGACCACAGCTGGACTTTAGGGACTAGGAACTTGTTTATTCATCTTTGCTTAATGCCAACGATTACAATATGCCTCCTTATATAGAGGGCTCTTCTAACAATTATGGATACAATCAATCTAAATGATGATCTTCATAACAAATAGATGACATTCTTAACTAATAGATAATCTTCCTAACTAATAGATAACCTTTCCAATTACCTAATCCCAATATAAGGAAACTAATCAACTACTTAAGGAAATAGATATTCTTAACAAAGGAAACTATCTGCGGGTGAACAGTAAACGCAAGAACAATAACCCCACCTATGACATTACACCTCTCTCGGTGAAACAGCTCGTCCTCGAGCTGCAACATAGGGCGACAAACTCCTCCAATGGGGTGGGTGAAATCTGTTGGAGCATCATCTTCAACGTCGTCTTCATCGACTCCATCAGGTTGTCTAGTAGGGATAGCTCGGCAGCAGAAGCCATGGTGTTGGCTCTGATACCAATTGTCATGATCTAGCACAACAAGGGGTAAACATCCGTCGGAGGGAGGTCGGACGGTGACGACTTGACATAGAACGGTGCTAGGTGAAGGAGGGCACCGATTTTTTTTTTTTGGGGGGGGGGGGTAGGGAGGAATAGATCTAGAATAGCTGGTCAAGGGAACGACCACAGTTGGACTTTAGGGATTAGGAACTTGTCTTTTCATCTTTACTTAATGCCAACGATCACAATATGCCTCCTTATATAGAGGGCTCTTCTAACAATTATGGGTAAAATCAATCTAAATGATGACCTTTCTAACTAATAGATGACCTTCCTAACTAATAGATAATCTTCCTAATTAGTAGATAACCTTTCCAATTACCTAATCCCTATAAAAGGAAACTAATCAACTACTTAACGAAATATATATTCTTAACAACGGAAACTATCCGTGGGTGAATAGTAAATGCATGAACAGTGACCCCACCCGTGACAGTGTGCATGTGCTACTAAATTGCTGATTTAATTTGCTACCATATTAGGTTAGGATGTGTGTATGGCGTCGCCTTATGTGCTCTGGCGGTAAAAAGGTGGTGAGTCGCCTTGTCTTATTGCTTTAATAACCTTGGATATGATGCATGTTAAATTCCCATGCTTGATAAATTTAGTTGAGGCAGAAATGCGAAGATTGCTTTCATGGCTTCATGATTTTCAGTTCTTCTGTGATAAAAATATTGCTTTTCGTACTATTTTTACTATTTGTTTCATTGCCTGATCTTGTTGTTTATTAGGTTTGCTGATATTAGAAAAAGTTATGCAATCTCAGTTCTGCTTTTTGGTAATTCATTAATCAAGTAATATTGCTTTCACGGTTGTATGTTTTCAATAAGGGAATTCTGTTTATTGGTAGCATTCTTGTTTGAGATGTTTGACCTCCATTAGCAGTAATTAGTAATAAATGCCGCAGCATCCAGGTGAAAGTTATTAGCAAAGTTTAAGGCTTTAAGCTCAACGTTCTGATGCATTGTTTGTCCGGTGCAATTTTTTCTTCCTTTTTTGTCATTGGGAATTTGCTAATTTGTCCTTGTGAGGTGATGTTGACTAACTGTTCCATTCTAGAGCTGATGACTTTTTTATTACCTTTTTCCATAAAATTTGTACGTTTTGATGGATCGGATGCGAGCATTTTCAAATTAGTGCATAGGCAACTTGCAATACTTTCCTTACGGTGTCATTTCCCTTGTTCTCTAGTTGGACAGATCCGTTCATTGGCTGAGGAAGATTGCTACACTCATCAATATAATCGCAATGCGAATTTTTGACCTTGTCGTTGAAAGGATTTTGGTGTAGTAGAATGAATTATGTTTTGAAGGAAGCAAATATTTCTAGATTGATGCATAGAGTTATTTCTAATGGAAATTATTAACTTGTTTGGAAAGTTAAAAGTAAATTGCATAATTTTGAGTTTGAGAAGCATGTGCCAATTGGCAAGCGTATATATTTTCATGGGAGTTCAGGGTTGGAGGAATAATACATAATAAGTGGGATGTTTGAGCTTGGGATTTTTATTTGCAATTTAATGCATTAGATGAAGGCCTTGTGCACTACAAAAGCTCAGTTCTTTACTTCTTTTGCTTAATTAATCTTTCTGTTCTATCCTATAGCTGCTAGTATATATTTGCAGTCAAACCCAAGGTTAGTATGATAGTATCTGATAGAGTTTACTTCCACATTAAGAGTCACTTTTTGGCCGAAAAAGTCAACAGTGACTAAAAAAGGCTGGAGAGTTTCTCATGTGCTCTCGTTTAGTTTAGTTTATTTTAATTTAAATAGTCTGCTTCTTCACGGGATAGATTCTCTAGCTTTTAAAAGGTGTAATTGTATATTTCAAGCTACATGAGCATGCACCTTTGCCATTTCTGTAATTAGTTATCAAAACCCAACAAGCAAAAGCAGTGAAAAGGAAATTCTTTCTGCATTGTTGGTGGTTTAGGCTCCTTTTACTTAGTTACAGTTCGGATGCCCAAAACTTTCACTTTTGCTAGTGGTCTAGTTCCACATCATTATGATGGATCATAAAATATGATTGTGTACTCCTTGCTTGATAAACATGTAGCTTTGTACTGAGCTTTTCTGTTCTGACTTTCTGATCAGTGAACATCCAACAGATTTTTGCGTCTTTTAATACAAACGGGCCACAATGGACTACAGTGGAAAAGTGCAAAGAGACGGCGGCCTATAGGCTATAACGTTTGCGCTCTTTTTTTTCCTTATTTGATGGTCTTTTCTGGGAAGAACATATGTATAAATACATATCCCCCTAGGCACTAAGCAATTTCCTGTTTATGAAACCAAAAATTCAAAATTTTCAATCTATCTGCTGCTGCTCCGTTAAAATTTATGATCTGCAGTATTCAGGCTACAAAGTAATGATGCTCCAACTAGGCGATAATATATCACCGAAAACTGTCATTATGTAATTGATTTGTATTGTAAACCTTAACAAAAAAAAAAATGCTCGTTTCTCATCGATTAATTTGTCCTTTTTTTTTTGCAGCAGTCCAAGGAACCCATTGCTTCTATTTAGGGGTGAAAATGGGGTGGATAATTTCTGCCCGATCTGATGATGTACCCGGAAAAAATTTGCTCGTGTACATTTTTTTAGTCCCGATCCGTATCTAGGAAATCTCATGGAATATGGGTCAGAATACGGAAAGAGCAATATTCAGCCTTTATCCATATTTTATAGGATATCCGATAAATCAACAAAATGGATTTCCGATAAACATCAATATCCTTTTATATCCTGTATGGTTTTCTAGTCATTGACTAATATATAATATGAATTTACATTTGATTATGTTTATGTTATTAAGTAGGGTAAATAATCCTCTAATAGGTAGTTCAATTTGACACTTTCGTTGGTGAAGTTATATCTTTTCTTTATGTGTACACTATCCGTCAAGTTTTCTCTGACCGATTTAAATCCGATCCGCCCCGTGTCCTTATCATGAAAAATCCATATTTGTATCCGTATCTATGGTATCCGATTCCAAATCCGAATTAGGGTTAAAAATATGGGTTAAGATACGAGAAGAGCAATATCACCCGTTTTCACCCCTACTTCTATTTGACTTCAACCGTGGAATACTGCCAATATGCCATCGTTTGATCAAACACTACCAATAGAAATATTCATGGTTATTAAGGCGGTAAGGCGAGGCGATCCACCTCCTCACACCTTTTAAGCGCTAAGACGCGAGGCGAGGTGACACCTTACACACATCCTAAGGCACGAGAATTACTACCGAGATGTATATTGTGCGTACGGCTTGGGAGTTTGAATTCATCCACGCTCATCTCAAATAATAAAAAAAAAGTCGTCCACAGTAGTAGGCCTAGCCCATACACTATTAGACCCACCAATCCAAGCTCCAAAGGCCCAGCCAACCTATATTGGCATGAGCATTATCAAACCAACGATCGAGATGCACTCGATCTGGCCGCTAGAAACCCTAGCCCATCACCCCGTCACCGCCACCACACATAAAAACTCCCCACGCCGACGCATCGGCTCGCGAAATCCCACATACTACTCGCGTATGACCCTCGACTTCCACACGAACAAGAAGGTGCTGGAGGAGGTGTCCATCCTGCCGTCGAAGCAAGCGACGGGCGACGGGGATGGGCTGGAGAGGGCGACGGGCTGGGGATGGCAGCGCAAATTCGCCATAGCCAGAGGCCGGAGCTGCAGGGGGCGGGAGCGGTGAGATGGAGGCGCCACCGCCTAGGGTTCCAGGTGAGTCTTCGGCTCTTCGCCCTCTCCTCTTTCCCCTTCTCTCTCTGGTCGCTCAGGCTCGGGTCGCCTTAGGCATGCACGATAAGGCGGGCCGTCGCCTTGACCCCTCAGTTGCGCCTTACCGCTTAGGTGACGCCTTAATAACCTTGGAAATATTCCTTGGCAAATGACCAAATGCCCAACTCATGCTCAAATCACTGAGGGTCTCAAGTTGTGACTGTGGTGCTAATACTTTATCTTTAGGTAATAATTGTTGTTAGATATGTATATAGCCTAGGGTGTTCTTTGCATATTGACAACCCCGTACATGTTATATATTGGCCTTTTGGCCAATTGGAATGAGCACAAGTCTTATTCTAACATGGTATCAGAGCTAGGGTTAGAGTTTCCCCCGTGATAGCCGCCGCCGCCGCCTACCATCTCTGGTTCGCGTGTTCTCTTCACACTACTCTGCTCAACGCTTCCGTGCGACCACAAGGGACCCACTCGTCTCTTCGCCGAAGACCTCCCATTGATGAATCCCACTGCCGGAGCCTCCCCGTGACCGAATCTAGGATGCCCGTCATCGGATCGTCTGCTTTGCGTCGCACGACGCTCCCCTGCTTCGCCCGCCTCCTCTGCTCCTCTACTTCGCATCGCACGAGCTCCCGCCGCTTTCCCTATTCCTGATCTAGTGCCGCCTGCACTGGATCCATTCCTCCTCAGCCCGAGATGCCGCCGCCGTAGCTCATCGACGCTCCCTTGCCCTGAGCACTCCCCTGGCCGAGAAGCCGCCGCCGCAGCTCCTCTGCCCTAACGCTCCCCTACTCGAGAAGCTGCTGCAACAGCTCCTCTGCCCTGACGCTCCTTGCCCTGACGCTCCCTTGACCTGTGCAGACTCCAACCATCGCTTACGCCCCGGCCAACTCCTGCCGACGCTGCCCCGGCCACTTTCAGCCATCCAGGCACCAAATCCGTCCCAATCCGCTACAGTCGGCCCTCCGGATCGCTCCATTGCCCCGGATGGCTTCCATCGGCGGCTCTTCGCCATCCCTCTCCCTTTGATTCGTTTTGATGGGACAAACTTCCGGGATTGGGCTGTGCACCTGAGAATCCACCTCAATAGTCAATGCCTCTGGGGTCATCTCACCGGCGAGCACCCCTGTCCGCCTCGCCCTACGCCGCTAGTTCTGCTAGCTCTTCCTGGTGGTGCAGATCAGGCGGTCATCTCACCGGCGAGCACCCCTGTCCGCCTCACCCTACGCCGCTAGTTCTACCAGCTCTTCCTGGTGGTGCGGATCAGGCGGCTTAGGAAGCCGCCAATGCTGCATTGGAGGAGGCCCTGGAGCTCTATTAGTCTGAGCTGCACGCCTACGAGCGATGGCAGGATGTCGAGGATCGTGCTACTGCCATCCTGGTGGGTAGCATGCTCGTTGCCATTTCCATGGATGCTGCAGAGCCGTTGACGACACAACTTATGTGAGAGCACCTCCGAGCTTAGTACCAGCTAACAAGTAATGCTATGTACCTCTCAATTGTGCACCAGGCGCATTCTCTTCAGTAGCTAGATGCCACCGTGGATGCCTTCTACCAGTAGATGTCTAAGGTGTGGCGTCAACTTGACTCTCTAGGCTGGATGTCTGCCGGACTTGTCCCTGCTGTGTGTGGATCTGCGCTCACCAGACTCACCGTCTCTACGACTTTCTAACGCGTCTCCGGCTCAAGTTCGAGACTGTGCGTGCTAAGCTCCTGACTCGCCATCCGCGCCCAAGCTTGGTGGAGACCCTCTTGGGTGTGTGTTGAGGAGACTCGTCATCATGGCGTGACTCAGATGCAGGCTGTCTTGTCTGCTTCAGCACCGACCATGGTCCCTCCCGTTCCCGGGACACTAGTGGTTGCTGCCTCTAATGCGAGTCTCAGCTACACCTACTGCCAGTGTAACAACCACAGGTATCAGGACTGCTACAAGTGGAGGAGGGACCAAGGTCGCCGGGGTGGACTTCTCTCGAAGGACTTTGGAGGTTCCTCCCACTCAGGAGCTGGCGCCTTTCGCTAGGGCTCCTTCGGTGATGCCACATAGCAGCTCCTCTCACTGCTCTAGCGTCTCGGTGTCGGCTCGTCCTCAGATTCGTCAGGTTCTGCTTGTCTGGCTCTTGCTTCTCAGCAGTCTTCCTCACCTCTGTCTCTCCCTCGTTAGGTATCTTGTCTCTGTGGATCTTGGACTCTAGTGTTTCTTTTCACATGACACCAGATTCTGCCCACCTCACTTCTATGCGTCCCACGGTTTTTTTCTTCCACTGTTTAGACTACAGATAGTACCTCTCTTCCTGTTGCAGGCCAAGGCACCCTTTCCACTTCTTCTTTTTCATGTTTTTGCAGTCTGTCATGTTCATCAGCTTACTATGCAACTTATGTCGGCTGGTCAGATCACTGATCACGACTGTCATGTTGTTCTTTAGTCTGACTCTTGTTTTGTCCAGGACCGTCATATGGGGACTCTGCTTGGTACTAGCCCTCGGTGTCATGATTCGTAGTGTCTTTGGGAGCTCGATTGGCATCATCTTCCTTCTGTTGTCTCCACCAGCCAGTCAGCCACTACCACTACCTATGGCCTTGCCGCATCCTCCACTACCTTCTTCGCTCAGTGGCACCATCGTTAGGGTCATCTCTACGGATCGCGTCTATCGTCACTAGTAGATCGTAGTGTTCTTGGGTCTATTTTTAGGGGCACCTCCTTACATTGTATTAGTTGTAAGCTTGGCAAATAGCTGCAGCTCTCCTATCCCTCTAGTGACTCTATTTCTACTTGTCCTTTTGATCTTATTCACTCCGGTGTTTGGGGTCCGGCTCCCTTCATTTGGAAAGGGGGTTGTAACACCCTGGCCCAAAATCCACTCAATGCCCAGCCCACCGTGGGGCGGACTCGCGCACACATAGCACCCCATTTACACTTTCGTCCTCGCTTCGTGTAAAAGGGTTAACCCGAAGGTGCTAAATTTGGACCCAACATGCATTATATACTACTACAACTAACTTTAGACAAGCAATATGGGACTAATCCCACCACATGACTCCTCATGGGCCACATAGGCCATACTACGAGTAGGCCGGGGTATTACATTCACCCCTTCAAGGGCTGACGCCCTCGGCAGCACACCGCATACGCGGCAAATGCCTAGAACCACCACTCGGTACACGCACATATGCCATGCCGTGTGTCCACTCCGGGACCACACGCGCCATGCGCCATATGCTCGCACCCCGCCCCCCTTGCACGCCTGCAGCAAAGAAGGTTGATGCTCTGATACCATCTGTAATAACCTACCCAAAATCCGCTCAATGCCCAGCCCACCGTGGGGCGGACCTGCTCACACATAGCACCCCACTTACACTTTCGTCATCGCTTCGTGTAAAAGGGTTAACCCAGAGGTGCTAAGTTTGGATCCAACAGGCATTATATACTACTACAACTCACTTTAGACTTGCAATATGGGACTAATCTCACCACATGACTCCTCATGGGCCACATGGGCCATACTACGAGTAGGCCGGGGTATTACAGGGGTCATCGATACTATGCGATTTTTATTGATGATTATTCTTGTCATACATGGATCTACTTCATGTCCTCTCGCAGTTAGGTTCTCTCTATTTATCAGAGTTTTGCCACCATGGTTCGCACTCAGTTTAACTCGACTATTCGTGTGTTTTGTGCTAACTCTGCTGGCGAGTATCTATCTGTTGCTCTACATTGCTTTCTCGCTGAGCAGGATACTTTTCCCCAGTACTCTTGTCCTGGTGCTCACACTCAGAACGATGTCTCTGAGCGTAAGCATCGTCACTTGCTTGAGACCACTCGTGCTCTCATGTTTGCCTCTTCTGTTCCACCTCACTTCTGGGTTAAGGTTGTTTCCACTGCTGTTTTTCTCATCAACATGCAGCTCTCCACTGCTCTTTAGGGTTTTACTCCAGTCGAGCGTCTCTGTGGTTGAGCTCTAGAGTACAGTCACTTTCGCAGTTTCGACTGTGTTTGTTTCGTCCTTTTTTCACCTCGTGAGCGCACCAAGCTGACTACTCAGTCAGTTGAGTGTGTTTTTCTTTGCTACAGTCTTGAGCATAAGGGTTATCATTGCTATGACTTTGTTGCTCGCAGGATGAGGATTTCTCGGGATGTCACTTTTGACGAGTCCCGACCTTACTACCCTCGTTCCCCCACTGTTAGCTCAGATTCTCTTGTTGAGATGATCTCTTTTCTGATTTTCCTGACTCTCAGCTTTCCACTACGTACTGTGTCACTTCATCCTCCATCTTCTTCGCCCCCTCTCCTCTGGCTTCACCTGTTTCCCCTCCGTTAGAGTTTCCTTCCCGCTCTTTTGTCGAGATTCCACCTTTTCCTCTACACTACTCTCGCCGTCCTCGGCTTACTCCTTCCCTTGTTGAGTCTCCATCTTTGCTGGGCCCTATTCCCAGCTCTTCTTCTCTGTCCTTGCTTGGTCCAGCTCCGCATTCTCCTCCTAGATACGATCTTCGTGATCGTGACACTGTCAGGCCTCCTGAGCACTACTGGCTTTGTACCGCTTTGCTCTTCGAGCCTATGACCTCATCAGGAGGTCGCTTGCTCACCCTGAGTGGCAGCTCGCGATGTCTGAGGAGACTGATGCTTTGGAGCGTACTAGCACTTGGGATTTTGTGTCCTTACATGCGCGTGTCACTCCAATCACGTGCAAGTGGGTGTACGAGATCAAGACCCGCTCGGATGGTTCCCTTGAGCGCTACAAGGCTCATCTTTTGGCGCGTGGTTTTCAGCAGGAGCATGGTCATGACCACGATGAGACTTTCGCTCATGTAGCTCACATGACCACTGTTCACACTCTCCTTACTGTGGCCTCTATTCGACAATGGTCCATCTCTCAGTTGGACGTTAAGAATGCATTTTTCAATGGCGAGCTACATGAGGAGGTCTACATGCAGCCGCCCCCTGAGTATTGTCCCTGATGGCATGGTTTGTCACCTTCGTCGCTCTCTTTATGGGCTCAAACAAGCCCCTCGTGCTTGGTTTGGCCGCTTCTCCTCTGTTGTCACTGCTGTCGGTTTCTCCGCCGGTGATCACGACCTTGCTCTCTTTGTACACACCTCTCCTCAGGGTCGGACGCTCCTTCTCTATGTGGATGATATGATAATTACTGGAGATGACTCTCAGTACATTGCCTTTGTGAAGGAGCGTCTCAGTGAGCAGTTCTTGATGTCCGATTTGGGTCATCTTCATTACTTCCTTGGGATTGAGATCACTTCTACGTCTGAGGGCTACTATCTCTCCCAGGAGAAGTACATTCAAGATATCCTTACTCGTGCTTGTCTCACTGATCAGCGTGTGGTGGATACTCCGATGGAGCTTAGTGTTCACCTTCGGCCTATTGAGGGTGAGCCTCTTGAGGATCCCACTCGCTACCGCCATCTTGTCAGGAGCCTTGTCTACCTTGGGATCACTCGTCCTGACATCTCTCACCCAGTTCACATTATGAGTCAGTTCGTCTCTGCTCCCACTAAGCTCCACTATAGTTACCTTCTTCGTGTTTTGTGATATCTTCGTAGGACCATCACTCGTCGACTTTTCTTTCCTCGCTCCAGTTCTTTGCAGCTTCAGGCATACTCTGATGCGACCTGGGTTAGCGATCATTCTGATCACCGACCTCTTTCTGCTTATTGTGTTTTCCTTGGTTCCTCCTTGATTGCTTGGAAGACCAAGAAGCAAACTGTCATTTCCCGTTTGAGCGCTGAGGCTCAGTTGAGAGCCATGGCATTGTTGACAGCTGAGATCACCTGGCTTCGGTGGCTACTTGAGGATTTTAGTGTTTCTGCTTCTGCACCAACTCCTCTCTTATTAGATAGTACTGGTACGACCAACATTGCTCAAGATCCCGTGAAGCATGTGCTCACCAAGCACATTGGAGTGAATGCTTCGTACATGTGATCGCAGGTGTAAGACCAAGTTATTGATCTTTAGTATGTGTTTTCAGAGCTTCATTTAGCAGATTTCTTCACCAAGGCACATGCTAGAGTTTAGTATAGCTTCCACCTCTCCAAACTCAGTGTTGTTGATCCACTATGAGTTTAAGAGGAGTTGTTAGATATTTATATAACCTAGGATGTTCTTTACATGTTGACAACCATGTACTTATTATATATGAGCCTTTTGGCCATTGGAATGAACACAAGTCGCATTCTAACAACTGTTTCATATTATGTACCATTCTGCTGAGCACTGTTTAAGTCCTACAATGATACTTGGTGTACAGTCAGTACCAACTCATACCTAGACAAAAGCCGAACCTCAGTGCAGTACCCTTTTTCAGACATCATAATGGTAAATCAGGATATGCATGTGCGTACACGCGATTAGACATGGGAATAACTTCTATATTTCTTTAACAGAAAAACCACACATACTCTAACAAGTAAGGGTGACTTGCCTGAAGTTCCTTCCAACCATTAGCAACCATAGTTGTTTTAGGATCTGTTTTATTTTATTTATGAAAATTTAGAAGCACTACTTGCTAAACAGACATTTGGTACAGTTGTGCACATCCGATGGTAATATGATAAAAGAACTTAAGGTTCAATTTAATCCAATAAAATCTGGAACTCGTAATTGATAAAATCTGTACATTTACCGGCAAAGGGAAATGCAAATCTGCACCTAGTTTATTCAATCGCGCACTTGTGCACTTCGAAATTCTCCCCCAAAACTCATGGATGTAGGGCATGTTAATATATATGCACTTGCAAAAACTTGTGCAAAGATGATCATATGTGCACTATATAAAACAGATAAGTTTCTAGACATATGAGGAATTATCTTTTCATCAAGAATAAGAAATGCACTCAAATTCGAGCCGAACAGTACTCGAACTTCGGTGGTGAGGATGTACATCCACACCTCACACCAATTGAGGACCTAGCTCCTATGTATTTTATTTTTTTGTCTTAACAACCCCTAGCACCACACTCCACTCCAGCCAGAATAGAAGCGCGACGGTGGGTCAGACCATTGCACTCAAATTCGAGCTGAAGAATACTCGAACCTCGGTGGTGAGGATGTACATCCACACCTCACACCAATTGAGGACCTAGCTCCTATGTATTTTATTTTTTTGTGTTAGCAACCCCTAGCACCGCACTCCACTCCAACCAGAATAGATGCGCGATAGTGGGTCAGACCATTGAATCTTCAGGCAACGCATCAGAATCACCAAGTAACATGCACGCAACCACCGCTTTGTGCCTCATTTCTTTGGAGGGAAGGATGGTTGTGTTAGTGTTGGAGAATTAGTATTAGAGTTCAATAAGAGTCCAAGTCATGTGCGAGTCGAGAGTTGTGTTAGAGTCAAATTGTAATATTTGAAAATATAAATAAAGTGTGTGGGGGTCCCAAGGGTCACGCACAACTATTCCCAAAATTCTACATGGTATCAGAGACATTCGCCACCACTGAACCCTAACCCTAACTGTCCTTACCTCAGCCGTTGCTGCCATTGTCATTCGTTGTCGTCCTTGTCGCCTTCGCCTCCTATACTGCCACTAGCCACCACCATTGCACCTTGCGAGCAAGCGCGCGGGCCGTCGCCGCTACGCCTTGCAGGCGGGCGTGTGGGTGGCGCCCGCTATTCGGGGGGTGCATCCGCTCGAGCCGCCGCTTAAGCCGGCGGTGGAGGAGAGAAGCAAATCCAACGGGGGAGAAGCTCTCGGGGAGAGGAAGGGAAGAGGAACTGACGCTCAGAGGAGAGGATCGCTCAAGCTCAGGAGAGAAAGAAGAGAGTGTCCGGGCTTGGGAAAGAAAGAAGAGAGTGAGTGGAGAGAGAAGAAGAGGGCAAGAAAAAAGAAAATTTTTTATACGATTGTGTGATTTTTCTATTGCATGATTTTGTTGTTTACTGTGATGCATATTGTGACGATCGGAGGAAATCGAGGCAATGATGAACGTTGATGCATGAAGTATTGCCGTGATCATGGGAGATACGCGTGTCATAGCTTGTTGATTGACATTGCTCCAGTTGTTTGACAAGATGATTCCTGAGGAGATCGAAGCTCCTAGAAAGGCTAAGGAAGAAGCTGCAGAGAAGAGTATTGTGACTATGGATGGGGCAAGTGCAGATCCTCTTTGGTCAGAAAAGGTGAGATGAGAGGTATATTGCAGGACCTCATCACGATGGGTTTGATAGGTCCGAGGGCTATTGCTATGTTGCTAGGTCATCTGAACTAAAGGTAGAGCTGATGTCGGTTGATGTAAAGTTGGAAGGGAGCAAGAATTAACTGAGTTCGTTTAGAAGGGCTCAGTTAATTCTGAAGACGAATAGGGTAGAGCACTATTTGCAGGAGACCTATGTCAAGCCTACAAACAGGGGGAATATTGATTGGAGGGTGTGGAGCACCGTCAACTCTGTGGTGGTGGTATGATTGTTGACTTTGGTGTTCCCATCCATTGTTACGATGGTGGAGGCGATCCCAAGTGCAACAATGATATGGAAGATGTTGGGGAATATGTACTTCGAGGCTGGCAATGTAATGATGATGGTGGAGGTTCAGGGCAAGGTAGATGCTCTGAAACATGAGGAGAAGACTATTCAAGAATATGCTAGTGAGTTGCAGTAGTCGTGCAGATTGGGATCAATATGATCCACTGCAGCAGACGTGTGCTGGTGATATTGAGTTTGGTAGGGCGTGGTTGCAACGTAGGAGGGTCATTCATTTCTCGAAAGATTTGAACCCTAAGTTTGAGGGTAGGAGGGTTTCAATATGTCATTAGGTGGCATTGCCAACTATGGAGGAGGCTATTTTAGCTTTCGAGGAAACTCGACAAAGAGTGATGGTGGGTAGCAACCCTATAAGGTCAGTGTTCGCCATAGCTAATGACCAAGAGTGTTACAACTGTAAGCAAACAGGATTCCTGAGCTAAGCATGTCCTTTCTCACCAACTAGAAGTCGGGAGGGTGACTGGATTTGCCATGATACAAGATGCGACAACTTGAACTTTGTAAGGAGGACCGAATGTTACAAGTGTGGGGCATCTCGCCTTAGTAGAGGTGGTGGTGGAAACAATAGATCTGCTGAAGAAGGTCAAGGTGGAGGTAGAGGAAGAGGAAGAGATAGCTCCATGGCCAATGCCATGACAGAGGAGAAATCAACACAATCGGAGAAGTGGCAGAAGGGAGAAGAGGATTGGGATTGGAGTCAAGCGTAATGATCTGTGGCAGAGGTAGAGGTGGTGGAGGCCATGATTGGGGGCGTGTGGGCAAAGGTGGTGGAGGCCGGTGGTGGCTGGGGGCATATAGGTAAAGGAGGAGGTTGAGGTTGGGGCAATTGGTAGATGGTGGAATGGTAGGTTTGGTAAAGTCTAGTAATGGCATTGCAATATGTAACAAGATGATCATGATTCATTGCTATCTCATACTCACATTGGGGGGGGGGGTGGTGGTGTTGGAGAATTAGTATTAGAGTTCAATAAGAGTCCAAGTCATGTGTAGGCCTGGTAATGGGCCGTGCTATGTAGGGCTCAAAGGGCTGGGCTCTTTGATGGGCTGGCATCGGGTTCATTGAAATGGGCTACAGTTAATATATGGGTAGGATTGGGCTGGGTTTGCTGAGAAATGGGCTGGGTTCGGGTTAGTTGGGGTTGATGAAATGGGTCAGGAAAGGATTTCGGCCCGAGGGCCAAGCCACCAACCCCAAACCCTCAAAACACTCCGCCGCCCCCATCCAAACAGCACCACTCCACGGTGACCGTGACCGCCTCCTCACTTGCTGCTCCATGGTTGGCCTGAAGCACCAAACTGTGCGTTGCCTCGGCCTCGATCCCATTGCCATCTTCGCCGCCGCCGCCACTGCGGGCTCTGACTTGCACCTCGGTAGCACCAGCACCTCCTCCTCCTCGTAGTCATCGTCTTCCTCTTCTTCACCCACCTCCTCTTCTTGCTCCTGCACGACTACCACTTCTTGCCACTTCTCGTCCTCCCTTTCCACCGCCACATTCTCCGCCTTACGGGGAGAGGGAGATGCCTGAGCCTGCGGCGATCTCCACCTCCCCGGCGTCCTTGGTCGGCGACGGGGAACCTGGAGGTGAGCGAGGTCGAGTGGTTCTACGGCGCTGAGCGGCAGCGCATGAGGAGGGGGCGTTCTTGGGCGGCGTCGTGGTCCCCGACGATACAAGCTCCGCCTCCCCCTCTTCGTCTCCCTTGTCGTCACCACCATTGATCCCCAGCTCCTCCACTTCGTCTCTCTCCACCGGTCCGAAGACCCCCACTCCCACCTCCATCTCGTCCTCCTCCACCTCCTCCTCGCCGTGGTCTCTTCTCGTATCCCGCGGCTTCGACGCCGTGGTGATAGCTACGTCCCTGCTGCCAAACACCCACGGCGACCGACGGCTCCGTTCCAGTGGAGAACTGGAGATACATGCGTTTGTGCTGGGCTTATTTCGCTTGATTCACAACAATGCGCCATGATGCACAGTGAAGATGTATATGGAAACTCCTTCGTTCGCTTGATTTCTATCTAGGATGCAAACTCCTTCGTTCGCTTGATCTCTACCCACGGGCTTCCTGCTTTAGGTTAAATGGGCCAGCCTGAGGATTCAAAATGGGCTAGGAAAAGGATTAGGATCTTATTGCTTAATGGGTTGGGTTGGATTGGGTAGAAAAGTTGAGTAGTGGGTTGAATGAGGGTTGGGGCCACCCCCAAACGCATGGGCTGGGGTGGGGTTCGGGTTGGATCTCACCCTATTGCCACCCCTAGTCGTGTGCGAATTGAGAGTTGTGTTAGGGTCAAATTGTAATATTTAGCACTATAAATAAAGAGTGTAAGGTCTCAAAGGATACACAACTATTCCCGAAATTCGACATTTAGTTTGGCAAGACCATTGCACTAGTGGATTCCAGAACTCTCTGGGGGCTCTTAGGAAAGAAATGTAATGTACACTGGTCCTTGCCACCACTTGCACCACGAGTCTTCTGTTGTCTCAGCCTTGACCTCTCATCGGAGGGATATACTTCTCCGAGTCACGTCCTCTAGTACTAACCGCAAGAATGCTGGTTCTGCGACTCGGATCCATGGCATGTGAAAGGACTGTATACTATTACCGAAAGGGTACGTTGGAGCAGTTCATTCACCGAAATAAAGGCAGTAGCATTCGGGAGTGCTGTGACTGTTAAGAATCCTGAAAAGCGATGGTTCAAGATATTGCAATGTACGGTAGTGGGGTGGCTAAAGAGGAATCCAGTGGGAATCCAGGAGGAAGTATATTGGGAGAATAGCAGGCACGAGCCCAGGATCCTCCATCATTGGAAGGTGGATCCTTGTTGTGCCGAGCGTGCAGCAGCAGTGATTTGGGTCTGATTGTTATCAGGGCAGGCTGCTGTTCTTGTTTAGGGCACAAAAGGCCACGGTTTGCTTGCACCCACTGAGGAAGCTAGTTGTTGGATTTCCCATTTTCTGGTGCCCCACAGCAGGTGGGCGTTCGGTTTCCCAGGGAGAAAACCAGGTTTTGTGATAGCTTTGATGTATGTTTAGCATGCATCTCTTCGTAATGCTAGCAACATATAACAAATCTGTGCGGTCTGCCTGTCAGTAAGAGGAGAATTTAGGAAGTTTGGTGAATTGTGATTGCTACATTGCTGCACAGATCACACCACATCAGTGCTGCCCCCATAAGAACTGCTGCAGCATTTGTTTTAGTCCTGCTGCACACCTGGCCCCTGTTTTCTGGTTCTCTTCTACCTTTATAGCTGTGATCAACCTGTATGGCCAGCTACAGAAAATGCTTTTCTTGCCCCCTATAACCTCCCATCTGCTGTTACCCGCCGTCCATATTGCCTCTACTCCAATTACAGAGCTGGGTACGCTGTATAAAGGTAGGTGAGGTGCAAAGCAAGTTAGCAGAAGGCCAAGGCGGTAAGAAGTCGAGGACATCTTATTTTTTTGGAATGCTGAATTTGTTTGAAATAGTCATCCCTGCATCATTGCATTTAGATTATTCTTGTTCTTGGCAAATTTTGGTTCATTTCAGTAGAACTTGGGGTTAATTTAAGTGCAATGCCAATTCTAGACATCCGTATTTGTTTGTTTTGGAGTTGACCCTTCAAATTGTTAGGCCCTACCATGGAGAGATGTTGGGGGCGGCACTATTTTTGTGTAGGGATCTTCTGAATGCAAAAAAACAAATTAGGTACAACACTTGGTCATTTGGTCTATAGAGGTCATTTGTCAGGTGCGGTGCCATGTTGATGGGTTCAGCATGAAGTGCTGACGGCCGTCAACTGTTTAGGTCTAATAATTCGTCCGAATGGGTATTGTGTTACAAGCAAGATGGCTCCATGAACAATCATTGGAGAAGTTCAACTCCAAAATTTTCGTGGTGCTAGACAGTGTCACCTGGACAAGGACACGGGAATCGGAATCTGACATAGATTCTCGTGTCCGACTCGGAAACTTGAAAAACAAGATTCAGGGATTCAACTACTATATATTAATATAATACTTATAAATGCTTAAATAGCATTTTACCATTGAAGTTGGGAGGGTCAAATGCACAAAAGATCTATATTTAGCACAGAAGATTCACATGTTGCTTTGATATGGCTGCTTACTGTCACATGTGAGGTGAAAAAATAGTAAACAAGACAAAAGTAACACTTTCCTCTTTCAAACTCACGTGTGCATGTCCCCATCCCTAACATCTCTTCCTCCCCATTATTTCTTCCCTTTGAAGCCTTCCCTTCTTCTGTTCTTCTTCCTCCAGAGGCATGGCAGACCATGGCAGCTAAGGCCACCAACCATTCTTTCTTTCTTCTAGTCTTCCTCTAGCTTTCCTTTGCTTAGCCATGGACCCATGGTCACAAACAGGGATGTCGAGCTAGCGTGGCTTTTCCCCATCTAGTCTCACCCTCCTATACCTGGGCAGTGGCGGAGCATAGTGACAGCCAACGTGGGTCGTTGGCCCCCAACTTTTTTGGGAAATTTTTTTTGAACACCCATATTTGATGTTCTTGGTTCTGTGCTGCTGCTTGGCACGTTAACAAGTTGAGCTAGTTGATAATATCCTTCAACAACCCATCTTCCACTCTTGATTTTGTTTGAATTGGAACGTTAGCAAAACGTTTGGCCGGTTGGCCCCCTTGCTATTTTGCTGAAGCTACGTCTCTGTACCTGGGACACTGCTAAGTGTGTCTGATGCGTGTCGCGGGTGTCCGACGTCCATCGACATGGCAAAAAAATTCGGATTCACGTGTCCATGTAACACTTGCTAGACATGGATGGAGCTATATTTGCCCCCAGAAGCTTATCGATATTCTGGTTCATGGATGCTTCAATAAGATCTTTTGCAGGTGAACAGTCTTATTATCGTAGGGCTAGCTTTAAGAATAGCACACGCGTTTCATAACGTAGTAGTAAGCTGAAGTTACATTTTAACTTCTAGGTTCCTGAGAATTATTCCTTTTGAACTGCATTTGCTCATTGCTGGGGCATTAGATAGGGAAGAATAAATCATGGCTTGATAGGTCTGTTGCAGTTGCTTTAGCTAATATATACACTTCTCTCCTTTTTTTTATAAATCTGGCTTTAGCCAACTTAGCTTGTACAATTAAGTCGCAATTCTGTACTTAATTCCTCTCGTCATGAAAAAAGTGTCTTCTCATGAATCATGGTGATCTATCGGCTCACTGAGGATTATGCGTCATGTACAGTTTACTGATTAAACTATGTTCACTACTAATAGGCTCTCATGTCCTATACTCCTATGGATGCTCTCTTTTATTTAGACCGTGCCACACGTCCGTCAAGTGTCTTTCACTAAAAATCAAGGGACTGCCTAGTGCCTACATGGGTAAGTGCAGAAGAACGGCTTCCATTCACAACAAGAAGTTATTTTGGATATCAACATAGTTATTAAAATACAACTTTGATCACTAATTACTGTTATAATTATTTATAAAATTCAGCAAAATTATAATATTACAAAAGTACTTTCCGAGACGAATCTACACACATGATTTTCATATATCTAATCTTAATATTTAAAATGATATCAATAGCTAAAGTTTTCAAAGTTTGACTACACACATTCTAAAATAACTTGTTTTTGTGAGATAGAGAGTAACTAAGCTAGGGCGCGCATTCAAAGCTGGGCATAGAACTATAGAAGACAGCCCTCGGAACTTTCTCTCTACTTTGTTTCTTTTTTCCTCCTCTCTTCTAAATTTAAACAACGAAGTCTAGTCCCACTAGATTACTCCAGGCACCAACCTCCTCAAAACACAGGATTCTTATATATAATCATTCACATCTGCACCAACTCTTCTTGAGATACAGCATCTCTCTTCTTTCATCTTTTTTCTGTCGTGCATGCATTCATGTACAACAAAGTTGAGATTGAAGCCAACACCATTAGCTAGATCGAGGAAACACCATCAGAAGCCAACCTACGTGCATGGACCGTTGGAGTGAAAGTGAGGGCAAGAGAGCCCACGATCCAATCTTCCAAACCTATTTCAGCCAAAACTGCCGCCAATCTGTTGAAGCTTTCTGCAAAGAGAGGAGTGCAGATGCTGTCGCTGCTCGCTCCGAGCGATGTATCTGGGTTCCCGGGCCAATTATCGTGGGTGCAGGACCATCAGGGCTCGCCGTCGCTGCATGTCTCAAGGAGAAGGGGGTCGACAGCCTTATTCTCGAGCGCTTCAACTGCATAGCTTCACTTTGGCAGCTCAAGACATATGACCGTCTCAGCCTTCATCTTCCACGGCAGTTCTGTGAGCTTCCCCTTGTGCCTTTCCCTGCAGACTACCCTATTTATCCCTCAAAGCAGCAGTTTGTAGCCTACCTGGAGAACTATGCTGCAAGGTTCGGCATCTGCCCCACATACAACCGCACTGTGGTGTTTGCAGAGTATGATGAGCAGCTTCTGCTATGGCGGGTGAGGACTCAAGCTACCGGCAGAATGGGGGAGGAAGTGGAGTATGTGTCTCGGTGGTTGGTTGTGGCGTCTGGCGAGAACGCTGAGGTTGTGCAGCCAGAGATTGATGGCCTAGAAGAGTTCAAGGGAACGGTTATGCACACCAGTGCATATAAAAGCGGCGGCGCATTCGCTGGGAAGCGAGTTCTTGTTGTTGGGTGTGGCAATTCCGGCATGGAGGTGTGTCTAGATCTCTGCAACCACAATGCACAGCCCCATATTGTAGTACGAGACGCTGTACGTGACTTCCTCCTACTTCTCTACTAGTTTTTTTTTTCAATGTTATTAAGTTAATATACTGTAAATTATGTTCAATAACTTATATTTGTTTTCTACTCTTAACCCTATAAAAAGTGATAGTCCTAGACTGTAATGACAGGAGGAGATGTCCTCCTGATTACTATTTTTAGGTTATAGTTGTTGAGGTGCCGGTTTAGCCTATGGCGGATGTCAGCGGCTTTAGCTTTAGCGTGCTTATCTCTAGCTCAAGAACTTAAGGAAGGCCTAGTGCCTGAAATCATTAGTGTGCACCAAAAGCAAGATTTTTCAAGGCCAATTTGGTTCTTGCACCTGCAGTACACTTGGCATTAATTTATGCGAAGTTCAGGGTTAGCAACAAGCTGTCACTTGAGGAGATTCTTGAAACGGAAGGCTTCTCTGGTGTTCGTCCTTTGAGTTCGTTCTTTCTCGGGATTCATTTCCGCGCGTGTGTACTTGCAGCTTTCCTGACCATCCCTGCGTCCTTCATGTCCATGTTCTTTTGGTTCTTTGATTAGTTTTCTGCTAATAGTTTTCTTGCCCCAAGGATAGTGCAAAGAGCCTTTTCGTCTACACTTCATGTAAAAACTATGATTTGCACACATTAGCCATGGGTCCCCATCACCACCACGAGAGCATAGCATAAGTCTGTCACTTAAAAAGAAACATTAACAAAATGGCTTGGGAACCTACCTTCCATGACTAGGTGCATTCCTTTCTCACAGCTATTTCAAAGTTAGATTAAAAAAAATGCTAGCTGGGGTTTGCATACTATACTTATAGCATGCAGAAAGCAGATTTCGGAAAAGAGAAATTTGTTCTGATTAATTTTATGATCCAATCATTAGTCCAAATGTTGCATTGCCTTTTGTGAGCGTTAGCTGAGATTTTGTTCATCATTGGCAGGTACACATCTTGCCCAGGGAGATGCTGGGTCAGTCGACCTTTGGGCTGTCAATGTGGCTGCTCAAGTGGCTCCCAGTCCACGTGGTGGACCGGATTCTACTGCTCATAGCACGGACCATGCTTGGGGATACTGCTCGGCTTGGGCTAAAGCGGCCTACCATCGGCCCTCTCGAACTCAAGTCACTCTCAGGGAAGACCCCAGTTCTTGACGTCGGCACATTTGCAAAGATTAAGTCTCGCGATATCAAGGTTTGTTTCACATCACTGAAGTACAAAGCAACGTGAAAGTGATTGATTGTTCGAGTGAATCCATCTATCAATCTCTGCCTTGATTTAGTACTGAGCTGTAATTATTCCCAATGATTGAACTGTGCAGGTTCGACCAGCCATAAAACAGATATCAGGACGACATGTAGAGTTTATGGACACACGGTCGGAGGAGTTTGATGCAATTGTGCTTGCCACTGGCTACAAGAGCAACGTTCCCTTCTGGTTAAAGGTACGTTTACTGTTTCACAGCGGCTTGTTTGTAATATATAACGGAGTATGTCATTTTAGAGTGGCATTATTCCCCCCTGAGAATGAAGAGGCAAATCTGACCATGTAATCAAAACACTGGAAGAACTCTCCAAATGAATTTAGATCACAGACGGATGAAAAAAAGTTATGAGACGTCTAAGATTAACTGTAGCTGTCATATGTCGATTTATGTACTAGCAGGAAGTAAGTTGGTAAACTCCTGTGCATCTCCGTCCTGATCTCCAAATCATGTTTTGCTTTGAAATGGGCAGGACCGGGAGTTGTTTTCCAAACAAGATGGCTTGCCAAGAAAAGAATTTCCAAATGGGTGGAAGGGTGAGAAGGGGCTCTACTCGGTTGGGTTCACCCGACGCGGCCTGATGGGAACCTCGGTCGATGCGAGGAGGATTGCGCACGACATCGAGCAGCAATGGAGGGCCAAAGGGAAGCATCCTGACGTGTTGCTCTAGCACCCGTCGCTGTTGTTTGCCGCAGTGGCGGGAGGCGTGCCATCGATCTCAAGCTTGTGAATATTTTGCGAGAATGATACGATATTTGCCGACTTCAACTGTGCGCTTGTAGTGACAAAATAGTGTAATGCATGTGCTGCATGCTGTGTCGCTTGCCGTTTTAGTGTTTGTATAGGGTATTGTATTGTCAAATTTTGTTTTATTTGCTTTTGATGACTAACCATCCATCCTATAGGCAGCTCTGTATCATCCTCGGAGGGGTAATATCGAAGGGCCCATGTTCGACAATCGGGCTCTGTGTGGCCTCGACTGATCAATGAATCTAGCTTGGTTTTCCCTCTCTCTTGTGTGTAATAATATATTAGCTCTCTCATGCATAGTTTCATCAAACTTGCCTAGTAGCTGAAAGCTTCATAAGCTAGTATTCAGATCAAGATTCCGTCGAATAGTCAGATTCAAGTGTTCCGGCCGGTGGCTAGCTTATGTTATAAATTTCCACAATTGCTTTGCTCCATCAAGCTTTACTTTCGGCATGGAACTTTTTGCGTGCTTTGGGAGGTCCCTCCCTACTATGTCCGACGGCTCTAGGCCTGAATAAAGGACAAGATCGGCTACCTACTGGGAATCCGTTTTCCTTTTGGTAGCCATGCACGAAAGTTTTGGTTGCTGGGCAACAATTTTGTGTATCATCGGCGAAATGACAGTTCGAAGGTAACGGACTTGTACAGAACCGGAGTCCTAACAAATCACTTTTTTTTTTTTAAAAAAAAAGGTATAAAATTGATGCACACACAACACGCACTTCACTTACATTACCACATACGTAATCATACGTGTGGACATTCTCTACACACGCTGATTTTTTTTTATAAAGGTCTAGTCACGAGGACACACCCTTTCTCACTAAAATCCATAAGGTTCGAATCCCGGAGTCGAACTTCCGAGATACAGCCCGATCACCTGGGGACGAGGTAATTCTTGGTACTGCAAAGACAACATGAATATTCCAGGGATTTCCTTTCACTGTGGACAAGACACGCGACACTACTATCTGTTCTTGAATTATTCCTGTAACTTTTTTGCTTTTGTTCTTGCTCGCCCTGTACCTACAGTTGTTTTGTGAAGATCGATCAGGGTATAACTATGCATCACAAAACAGATCGTGCTTTAGTATGTGCTACGGACAAATTTAAACCAGACACGGAGCATGCTTTCCTTCTATTAATTTTACATAAGAATGACATCAGCCAGCAAACATCTCATTGTGCATAAAATAAGTCCCGTATATATATATATATATATTGTATAATCCACACACTGAGCTACAGAAATGCATAAACGGGTATAAAGTTGATTTCTTTGCTCTTCTAGTTCTACACCAATCTTTCCTTTTTCCAAATAATTAACTGGATGCTAGCTTTGCCCAGATTGATGAGTTGCTAACCACGCGTCAAGCAAGGAGCATTTGAGACATCACTGGTGTATGCTTAATAATGAATAAATTATAGATGAGACCTAGAGAGTTTTTGCCGTATATAGCACTGTTTGCACGGCTTTCAGCAAAGTTGGACGTTCACATGCAAGAATGGCACTTTTGGCACCTCCGTCGTTGCTCCCTCGCCCGAACGGCTCTCCGCCCGCCACGTTGCCCCGTGTCGCGCGTCCCCACACCCGGTGGGCACCTTATCTGTTGCTCCCTGGACCGGACACCCCTGGTCTGTTCTCCCCTAGACCGGACGACGCTCCTCGCGCCACGTCGCCTGCTCCAGGTCGTCAATTGGTCCCTGGTGCGGACATGAGTGTCCACGCGGCCTCTGCCGGGCCTCTCTCGCCCGGACTCACCTGGAGTCCGTTGCTCCCTGCCACGGACGCCCTTCTCCGTTGCTCCCAAGCACGGATGTGCCGAAAGCACCACTGCTCCCTGCCACGGATGAGCTGAAAGCCCCGCCCAGTCTTGTTGTCCATCGCTCGTCCATTGGTGTCAAACCGCGCGTGGGAGGGAATCCGATTCCTCCTGTTGCTTCGCAGCTATAAATTCGGACGCACTGGTGAGACACTTCGCAAAATCTCATCCCCCCTCGTTCGCTCGTTCTCGCTCACTTGCTCTGTCAATTTGCTTTTCGCAGGCGATTAAGAATTGTTTAGAGTCGTCTTTAGCAGCAATTTCAACATGTATTTTTTTGCTCGTGTATATTTTCTTTACTAACTATGCAATTAGTTAATTAGTCGTAGTTAGTCAGATGTGCTAATTTAGGCCTAATGGATTTAGTCGTGTTCATTTTTTCGTAATTAAAATTGTGTTAGTTAAATAATTACAATTAATTAGGTCGTACTTAATTTGTCGTAGCTAAATTAATCCTACATAGTTATTCGTGGCATAGTTAATTACATACTAATTAATTAGTCATAATTAGTCAGTGTTAGTTAGTATTAATTAATTAGTTGTAGTTAATTTCGTCTTTATTAATTAGTCATAATTAATTTAGTCGTAGTTATTCAGTAGTAATTAATTTAGTGGCCATTTTATATTGTATTTAATTTAGTGGCCTTATTAAGTCACAATTATTTATCTATAATCAATATGTGGTAATTAATTAGTCGTAATTAATTTAGTGATATTTAATTCATCATAATTATTTATTTGTAATTCATTTGTGGTAGTTAATTAGTCCTAATTAATTTAGTGGTATTGAACTACTTGGATTGATTTAGTCACAACTAAATTAGTCGTACTTAATTAGTCCTAATTATTTTGTCGCAATTCATTAAGTATTAATTAATCAGCCGTACTTAAGTAGTCACAACTAATTTGGTCGTAGTTAAATAGTGTATGTTAATCTGTTGTCTGTATTTAGGCCCTGTTTGGTACAGCTCCAAATTCTAACTTCTCGTCTTGATCTCGTGGAGCAGTACCAAACACCCAGCCTCTCAAAACCACCTGATTCTAATTCTCACGAGGAGCTGTCTCGAAAATGAACTAGCAAGAAGAAGCAGCCTTCCCGCAGATTCTCGTGGAAATCCAACCTTGTAAAAACAAAAATACCCCTTGAAGTTCCTAGTATTTACCCGCAAATGCCATTGAAGTACCTCCACAGGAATTCCCACCGCCCGCCGCCAGCCCGTACCCCTTCGCCTTTCCCCTCACCTCCTCATCTTCTCCCGCTGTCTCGTGACAAGTAATTTTCGCCGAGCATCTTTTGCGTCGCCTCCACTTCGTCTGTGCCGGCCGATCTTCGGGCGCTCCGCCATGAGCCGGAGTGTCTTGTCGCTGCACGAGAGCCGCCAACCAGAAACCCTAGAGGCCATCGTTCCCTGACTTCTTCACCGTTGTAGTTTCCCGAGGACCACCGGCGGGCTCCGGTGAAGGTAAGTTTGTCATTCGTCTTTCCCCCTTGCCCTCCCTATTTTGTCTCCCTCCTCTTCGCCTTTAGCCCTAGGGTGAATCGATCTGTAATAACCCGTTGCTTTGCCTGATACAATTTGTGCAATGCCAATGTTCTTTACCTGATAGCTTTGCTTGATGTGAGGATGCCTACTTGATATTTCTTTAGTGTTTTTAGATGTTAGAATTTTTAGAGTGATTTCCTATAGATTTGAGTGTTATTGCTTGATGTCAGGATGCCTCTAGCAGCTGCATTGTCGATATTCTCACATTAAACATGAGAAAAAGATAACATAAATACATAATATCTTGCATAGCACTTCCCTGTCGTTCATGGATGCAGTATCTGAATTCATGTAGTGGTAATACACACTATGTAATTTTAGCCAAAGTCTATCCAATGGCTAGTGTATTGTAAAATTTGTGACTGTAGAGTAGAATTTTGAGAGAAAGCCAATTATTCAAAGAGAAGGACTATTTAGAAATTGATCTAGGAGAAGGATCAATTGGAAAATAGTTAATTACACAGATAATGAAGGGGTTTGCAGCGTTATTTGGGCAACTTGGGCCTGGGCTTTGGCCCATGAAGCCCCTAAGGTGGCCGGCCAAGGGGGGGGAGGCACCCCTTTTCTCCCCCCCCAAACCCTAGCCGCCCCTATTGCCCCTCACCCCTTGGCAGCCGCCCCACCCCCTCTCCCCCACACCTTTGGCCACCACCCCTGCTCCCCTGCGCCTCTTCCCTGTGGTTTCCTCCCTGCTGCCAGCCAAGGAAGGTGCCTCCAATTGCTGGCTTGGAGGAAGAAGAAGGAGGAACTCCCGGGGAGACTAGCCGGCCAAGAGGAAGATAGAGGAAGAGAAGAAGGGTGAAAGGGAGGGGAGAGATCGTAGGTGGGTGTTCATTATGCTCAGCAGGTTCTTCAAGGGTAACTTCAATTCCCCCTTTGTTTAGTTGCGTTATAGGTTAATTTATCAATATCCGTATTTAGGTCGGTTCAGGAAAGATTGGGTTAGACCGACGTTTTGATATGGTTAAGGGCAAAATCAATCCTGGATGTCTCCTAGAGAATCATAGACGACGTCGTCATCTTTTCGTGAAGTGCTAGATCGCGTCATTTGGATGAGTGGTTCAAAAATTATGATTTATTTAGCACTGCTGTTCTGCAAATCTGTCGGTATCCTGACAGTTTTTAGTAATCTGAATTAAGCAAATAGTTAAAGGAAAAATTAGAGGAGCTCACTATATTTAAAGATGTAGATAATCGTCTCATATTTTCAGAAAGCAAAAGAACACGTAATTTGGATAATTATACTGAAAGATATGATAGTTTTAGTATTACTGTCCAGAAACCCGACGCGAATTCGATGTTCTGTTAATTAGCTTGGTAGGGGTAGTGGATGACCGAATCAGAACAGCTCACCAACTAGGTTTAGTTGGATAATTTGTTAAAATTTCCAGAAAGACCAAGAACACTCCATTTGGACCTCTGTATCAAAAGTTGTGAATTTTTTATTATGACTGTCCACAGAGGGGACAGATCGACATTTAGGAATTGGAGTTGGTATTGCGCTAGAAACTATTGCGAGTTCGTGTTTGCTTATATAGTTTGTTTGGTCTATTACTGTTGTCTTAGTATGCTTTTAAATATATTCAGGTGGGGGATTGGTCCCGAGGGCAGCACCCTCTTCACATCCTCCGTTGTCATGCGGTTAAGGCAAGTACCATGATGGATAGACTTAGTATGAATGAATGGCATTGTTTGCTAATACTATGAGTATATGTGTTGTTCATGGTTGCTAAGATATTATGAATGTTAATACTCATGTTTTCTAGTGTTATGAATTATGTGCTATTCATGGACGCTTAAAATTATGAACGTCAATGATCATGAATGCTTGTAGTATAAATAGGTTTATTCATATGCGATGTGGTTGCGAATGCATAATTATGATGATTTAAGATTTCATTCATATGCATCATGATGGTATATTGAAGACTTGGTCATGTGATGACCAAGCAATTGTTGAGGTCCCCATCATGAATATGACGGGCTAAAGGTCCCTATGCTCGTGGAGCATGGGCTTAGGTCCCCATACTTGTAGAGTATGAGCAATGGTCCCTGTGCTAGATGTCACAGGCATGGGTGTGCATCGACGGATGCACGCTCTACATTACCGGTAAAATGCAAAAGAGAAAGAGAAAGATAAAGTGCATTTTGAGCATATTGCATAGCATGAGTATGTAATATGTTTGGTGTATAGTTTTGTGGATATTGGCTGATGATTACTATTTGTGGATGTCATGAGGACATTGTGGATGTCATGTGGACATGCTGATGATCTTAGGTGATGAGACAATTGGCAATTGCTTTGAGAGTTTGTTGAAATCTGGAGTTTTCAGCAAGTGTCAGGTAAATCGGTAGTACCGGCGTTGAAGCTGCGGTACTACTGGTGTGCGGTATGACCGCTTGTGAGGTGCAGTATTACCGCGAGTCCTTGGCCTCGTTGGTTTTCTTGTGGCGTCCGATCGAGATCGGACGGCTCAGATGAAAGGGCTTTGTTTTGAGGCTTTTGAGCGTTTAAGTGGAGCGGTAGTACCGCTGGGGAAGTGGCGGTAGTACCGCGAGCCGGTTGTACCACAAGGTAAATGGCGGTTGTGATTTTCCAGAGAAGGTGTCTTTGGAGTGTGGATTTTCTCCTGGAGTGGTAGTACCGTGCTTTGGTTGCCGGTAGTACCGCAGTGCGAAATGACCGCGTGTGAGCGGTATGGTTTTTCCAGAGGAATTGTTTTGGAGATTTTGGGATTTTTCCAGGTTGCGGTACGACCGCAGTTGCTTGAGCGGTATGACCGCGTTGCGGTAATACCGATGGATATGTGGCGGTAGTACCGCTTGTGGATTGAATTGTTCTGTTCGTCAAATTTCCTGGAGATTTGATTTTGGGTTAGGTCAAGTTCTTGTTCATCAGTGCATATGTATTGCATGATGCATGTTTTGGCTAACGTGGGTCAAGTTGTGAAGAACTTGTTCCCGGAAATGGTTTCTTGGTCTATTGCTGTGCAGGTGGCTTGCAGGTCTATGGCGGTCAACGGCGAGATGGATCGGGACTAAGCTTGGAGAGCTGAGGTCCAGAACGATCAAGGATGCCGGGTGAGGTCAGAGGACTCAAGCGGGGCGTACAATGGACATGGATGACCGAACGGGCGGTTCGGTGCGACTGGTTGGATTAAGCGGCGCGGGAGTTGTTACAAGTGCTCAGTGGTGCCGGTGGGATCCGGATAGGAGAGACTTGACGACATGGAGCCGTTGATTAACCTACACGTGGCGAAGCATGGGATTGCTTCACGATATGTGGACTCGATTCTTGGAGAAGGATCGAGAAGGGGTATTTTGGTAATTTCACCAAATACCGCCTTGGTGACCTTTTGGCTAAACCGCGGCACGGGTCGGCGCATGGTGAAGCGGTTTAGATCAATCGACGATGAAGACGACGCTTTGAGATGCGTGCGTTGTGTTAACCCATTGTGTGTTAGGGTTTAATGGGTGCCCTAATGGAATATACCCTAGATGCTTAGCCTCCACATAAATAGGGGTGTTGGTGGCTGCTTGGGGGCTGCTGGAAGCCAAGGAGATAGCCAGCCCAAAACCTTTGTGGTTGCCCTATTTTGGTTTAGGGTTTTGAGGAGAAAGATGAGAGCTAGGTTCTAGGGTTTGGATTGAGAGTGTGTGCTCACGTGGTGAGCTTTGCCCTCCATGTGGAGTGGCTGTAAGCAACAATCATTCATCTCAAATCAATCCATCCAAATCTCTTGAGATGAGTCTCGTTGTGTTCATCCTCTCTATTTGATGATTTTGGGGCTTCCTTTGATCCGAGAGTTTTTACTTGGTTTTTCCTCTTGATCTTGTTTGCTGGGATGTGTGGGGTATGATCTAAAGCCATCTTGATAATCATCCATACACGAGCAAGCTTTTGGATCAAGTTTTCGTTTTGCTCGGTTTTTGAACCCTGCTTCGGTAAAATGCAAAAAGATCAAAACTTTGACGTGGATCTTCTCGATCGTCGCTTGGAATAGGTTCCTGACATCATTAGGAAGATGTGTTTCAAATTTGATGGAGTTTGGCCAAGCGGATCAAAAGTTACGTCGATTTTTGTTTTCGTTTTTCAGGTTGTTTACCGTTCATTCGCCTGATTTTACTGTTCATGCGGGAACGACCGGCACTATTCATCCGGTTGAACCAAAAATCGGAATGACCGGCACTGTTCATCCGGTTCAACCGGCACTGTTCATCAGCACTGTTTATCAGGCTGATTTTTGGATTTTTGGTCGTTTCTTTTGGGGATTTGAAGGGGATTCAATACAAGACTTCCGCTACGCTTATATATATTGATATTCATAGTTCTCATAGCTGTTGGAGTCAATATCATGTTTGAATCCGATCAAAACGAAAAATAGATAGTGCTCCTATTCACCTCCCCTCTAGTCGCCTTTCCGGTCCTACACTATTATTTATGCTGTTGTTGCTATTTATTGTATTTGCTGAGTCTTTGGACTCACTCTTGCTGTTGTTGTGTTTTTAGGTACCCTTACAAGATCGGCATGCATGGGGGGAAGGAAAGATTAGAATGGTTGCATAATAGCACGATCTACACATAGTTGATTCGATAGAATGATAATTTAATAGTTGAATGATTTGCTTACACTACTACAGAAAAGGCCTTCACAAACGGTTCAAAACGACATCACGCATTTGTTAGTGAGCCGCCCGAGTTTATGGGTCGATAATGCATGAGGTCATCACGCACGGTTTTCAAACCGCTCAATATATATACTATCACGCACGGTTTGTAGATGAAACCGTCAGTGATAATCGACTACCACGAGCGATGCTCAGATGAAACCGTCGTGATAGTCTCACATTTAAGTCGTAACGAACCGCCGTTCGTTAGTGCTTTATATCCTCGACCTGCGATAGAATGTGTACCCATTTATGTCGATCCTCGCCATGTTACAACCGTAAATGTTGGCCCTTTTGCCAACCATGCCAAGATATCACTTGACGAGCTCCTAGCAAGTCGCTCCTTCAACCATTGGTTGAACCGTCATTGTGTTGTCTCGTGATCCAAATATCCGCCGCACGGATTACATTGTCAAGCACGCCCTTGTCTTTGGTCGATATACGGGACACTTCACCATGTGTTGCAAGACCGTGAAATGGGCTTGAGCATACGCATCCATATTGGAGTGATTGCTTTCCTTCCGATGGTCCCGATACCCTCGAGTCTCCCCTCATGGCGAGATCGAGGCACACCTATCTGTTCGACCTGAGCCATGTAATCGACGTAGAACTCAATGACCTCTTCGGTTGGATAACCTTCGACGATGCTACCCTCTGGCCGAGATCGATTCCGTACATATGACTTGAGAATTCCCAAGAACCTCTCGAACGGGTACATGCTACGTAGGAACACGGGCCCGCACATCTTTATCTCCATCACAATATGAACAATGAGATGGACCATGATATCGAAAAACGACGGAGGGAAATACATCTCAAGATCACATGGAGTCGTCACCACCTCGTCCTGCAGAGCATCTAGTCCTTCGGGATCGATGACCTTCTGAGCAATTGTGTTAAAGAAATAACACAGCCTCATGATTGTCTCTCGGATCTTGATCGGCAAAATACTTCTAATTGCAACAGGGAGCATTTGTGTCATCAACACATGACAATCATGAGACTTCATGCCAATTAACTTCAAATCTTTTATCGAAACAAGTTTCTTTATGTTGGCGGAGTAACCGGACGGAACTTTCACACCATGCAAGCACCGGCACAGTTCGGTTCTCTCGGCCTTGGACAGAGTGTAACAAGCAGGGGGAAGGTACGTTCGTCCTTTATCGGTCCTTGTTGGTGCTAACTCAAGTCTGATGTCCATATCAACCAAGTCAAGCCGTGCGTTGACACTATCCTTTGTTTTGTCACGAATGTTCAGTAAGAGACCAATCAAGCTGTCACATACATTCTTCTCTACGTGCATGACGTCGATGCAGTGGCGAACTTCTAGGTGCTCCCAATAAGGTAAGTCCCAAAATATTGATCTCTTCTTCCACATGTTCTTCTTACGGGTCCTTGATTTGCATCCCTTTCCAAGCACAACATCTAAATCCTTAACCATATCATAGACCTCTTTTCCGCTTAAATGCCTTGGAGCTGAACTGTCCTCCTTCTCTCCGTCGAATTGTTTCTTCATCCTGCGGTATGGGTGAGCCTTCCGAAGGAACCTACGATGACGCATGTACATGGTTTTGCGTGAGTGATTCAGCCACACACTCTCAGTATCATCTAAGCAGTGAGTACAGGCTTTGGCCCTTTTTGTACTCTGGCCCGACAGATTAGCAAGGGCAGGATAATCATTTATGGTGCAGAACAACAAGGAACGTAAAGTAAAGTTCTCTCGTTTGTACGCATCCCATACCGCACCCTTCAATCCACGGTATTTTTAGATCTTCCATCAATGGTGCTAGGTACACATCAATATCATTCCCGGGTTGCTTCGCCCTTGGATAAGTATCGACAACAAAATATACTTCCGCTTCATACACAACCAAGGAGGAAGGTTGTAGATACTGAGCGTTACGCCAAGTGCTATGTCGATCGCTCATGTTACCGAAAGGATTCATTCCATCTGTACTCAATCCAAACCTTATATTCCTCGGTTCCGCACCGAAATCTGCAAACCTCCTATCGATGTTTCTCCACTGGGCGGAATCAGCAGGGTGTCTTAACTTTCCGTCATTCTTACGCTCCTCTGAGTGCCAATACAGCAGTTTTGTATTCTTTGGGTTCGCAAAAACCGCTTCAAACGGGAATTACAGGAAGATACCACGCCACCTTAGCAGAGGTCCTTTCTTCACCTCGATTCCCTCGTCGTCATCTGATTGATTCTTACGCTTGTATCGGGATGCGTTGCACACCGGACATACATACATGTTTGTATACTCGTTACGGTAGATGATACAGTCATTCGGACATGCATGTATTCTTTCTACTTCCATTCCCAATGGACAAAGAACCTTCTTGGCTTTGTAGGTGGTTTTGGGCAACTCGTTTCCCTCCGGAAGCATGTCCGCTAAGAGACCTAACAGCTCCGTGAAACTCTTGTTGGACCAACCGTTGGTTGCCTTTAATTTCAGCAGTTTAAGCACGGATAACAACCTTGTGTATTCCGACTTGCAGCCCGGGAACAAAGGTTTCTCCAAGTCCTCCATCAAGCCCCGGAATTGAACATACTACCTCTCATCACGCTTCTCTTACGATCGCATAAAAGCATCTCGATCTAGATTGTCATCGTGCGGCCTATCCGAATCGGAACCACAATCGACATCATTCGCGGCATATCGTTGACTTCTGTATAATATGCATATTGTTGACTTCTGTATAATATGCTCTTCACCGTGGATCGGTCCAACATGTATAACCCTTTTTGAAACCCCTTCGAATCAAGTGTGCTTCGATCTGCGCTCGATTGTTAAATATTTTCAGATTCTCGCAGTCAATGCATGGACAGTACATATATTCCACCCCCTTATTCAACATATCCTCCTCGGCAGCTCTTGTAAAAGCAGACACGCCATTAATGTACTCTTCACTCACACGGTTCTCAGTGTACATCCAGCTTTGGTCCATCACACAGTTCGTATTGAAAACCCTGAAAATAAATAAAAGGGTGACGTACTTTCGAAAGCGTATTTTCTGAGGCTTAATTACGCTTTTTTCATTTTTACATTTTTCCGGATTTTATTAACTTACATGTGGGCCCTACTTGTCAGTGACTCATTTTTTATTTCATGATTTTATTTATAAAATCTATGGCGGTCCCACATGTCATAAACTCATTAGTTTATTAACTAAATGATTAAAAACAGTAGGATTTGAAGCTCAAACTGGGCTTGGGGTGACATCGCATTGCTAATAGTCGTGGCTCAGACCTAAGGTCGCCAGAGGTGAACCGACGGTGATGTCCCATGGCGGCGCCTGAAACTAGCGATTTCGGCGTAAACGCCTGAAACTACTCAAATTAAAGGATGCTTATGCTCCAGTATCTCATGTCGATCACGAGGAAGGTGTCAATGAAAGTCGGGGAAGGTCCAAGGCGGTTGGTCGTCGATCGGTGAACAGAGGCGACGGCGGCAAGCTCCTCGGCGACAATAGCTGAAATGGACCAGGCCGGCTCAGTGAGGTGAGGCGATACTCAAACCGGGCACGGAACGGCGATGGACCTACCGTAGCGCCAGAGATGGAGATCAAGAAGACTCTGTTGGCTGGGGAGCTATATATGTCTGTGATGAGTTAATTATCACGGACGGTTTTTTAACAAAAACCGTCTGTGAAGAGCCATATCGCAGACGGTTCATGTTTGAAACTGTCTGTGAAGTATCACAGACGGTTCTGACCAAAAACCGTCTGTGATATTGGGTAATATCACAGACGGTTCATGTTTGGAACCGTCTGTGAAGTATCGCAGACGGTTCTGACCAAAAACCGCTCGTGATATTAGGTAATATCACGAGCGGTTTTGGTCGAACTGCTCGCGATACTTCACGATTTATTCCAAACATGAACCGTCTGTGATATGACATCTTCACAGACGGTTTTTAGCACGGAGAATAACCCAGACGGTGGGTAAACAAAAACCGTCTGAGATTGTGTTTAATACAGATGGTTTCGATGAACCGTCTGTGATCAGACGTCTAGTATTAGTATTTCTGTAGTAGTGTTAAAGTATTCTTATGATTATTTCCTTACTTGGCATAAACTGTAATAAATGGATTAGAGGATTTTGGATGCTCTTTGGATTATATCCTAGTTGTTTAGCATGCTACGGATGATACAGTAATGATTAGCTCAATTTTGGATGTTTGTCGATATTTAGGTTATGTTGGATGATTTGAATATTGGATTGTTGTTATAGTAATCTGTGGAACCTCCGGTATAGCCATCTATACAAAGGAGGTTCTGTCGAAATTTAGTAAAAAGACTTAATTTTTATTTGTTACTCTTTTAGTTTGGTAGCATTCCAAGCCGTTGTCGGGCTGGGGTGTTACAAGAAACTTCGTTGTGTGCAGTTTTGATATCTGTGATGCTTCAATATGCCATATCTCTATATAAACTTTGTCTCCAGCTAAGAGCAAGCCTGGGGATTCTGAATTTCTGATTGGTATGAGGCATTCATTGAGTTTGTAATGCCGATCATTGAACCGGTAGAGGTTTTCTTGGTTGGTAACTTCAGATGGTGAGACAATTAGCAGGAAGTTGCTAGTCATTCATTGAGTTGGTTATGCATCCATGGCCAAGGCATCCTCCAGATTCTTCACCCCATGTAAAGACTTCCCCAATTTTTGTGACCAAAGCAGCATGCTTGGACCCACAATCCACATGATACACATCAAGGACTAAACTGGACTCCAAGGGCTTCGGTAGTAGGAAATCAGTCCTCACAGTTGACCTAATTAATGTATCAGAACCAGCTCTTATAGGGTTATCATAGAACGAACTGTGAAATATTTTTTTTATGCATCTGTGAATGATTTTTTTGCATGGCACTGTGAATGATCTGTGTTCATTATTGCTTGCCATATTTTTGCTACTTTTTGAAGTTTCAGATCCATAATTTTGCATATTTCTGTTATCAAATGTTCAAAATTTCCCCATGCGCAATACATAGTTCTTGACCATTTGATTGTTTAGATATTTAGGTGCCCATATCTTGTTGTTGCTTTCACTTTGATTAAAAAAAATTATGGGCCCAAAATGCAGGTGACTGATAACGCTGAGTGGAACGACGAGAACACTAGGATAGTGTGTGAATTGTTCGTTGAACAAGTAGAGGTAGGCAATCATCTGAATACCCATTAGAACAACTCAGGGCATACTCTGGTGATTGCAAAATTTGTAGAGAAGACTGGGCTGCAGTACAAAAAGATGCAATTGAAGAACAAATGGGATAAATAAAAGAACGATTACAACATTTGGAGGAAATTGAGGACAAAGGAGACATGCTTAGGTTGAGATCATGAAAAGAAGACAATAAAGGCCATACCCGAACGGTGGAAGAAATTAAAAAAAGTAAGTCATTACTCATTATCTATTTTTTTAATGCATTAATGTACACTCATAGCTATGATATTAGTGAAGGTTTAACGTGTAACACTTGGCATTGACAGGAATATAAGGGATGTTCCATGTTTGAGAAGGCTGGACTTCAAAATGAGGAGTTGTTGTCCAAGATGTTTGACGACATCCGCAACACTGGTGAAGACCATTGGTCTCCTACAATGGGAACATTGCCTCAAAGCCCTATGCGTGCATCGATAGTTATTGATATTGAAGAGCTTGAAGATGAAAATGACGACAAATATAATAGTGATTGTGAAGATGAATCACCAATTGGTAGGAAAGGAAAGAGAGCTTGCGGCCCTAGTAATGATAAGGGGAAGAAACTAAAGAGTGGGTCTATGATCATGCAAGATTAACTGAGAAGAATTCTTGAGTTGAATGAGAAGTCGCATGCATCTTTTGAAGCATTTGCTTAGAAAAGAGAGGAAAACTCGGTATGTAGCATCAAGGATGTAATGGAATCGGTTGAAGAGCATGGTGCTATTAATGGGAGTAATGAGAACTTCATTGCATCTTGAATATTCTTAAAGAAGGAGCAAAGGGAAATGTTTATGACCTTGCGCAATAGTGAAGCATGATTTGAATGGCTTAAAAGGAAGTACGATGCCAAGTATGGCAAATAGAAAATTGATTGTAACGTTAAGATGATTCTGGAGACATTCCTATAAGTAGTTTGTCTTGTATTCATCTTTATTTCTCTATTG
This sequence comes from Phyllostachys edulis, assembly GCA_036346405.1. Taxonomy (NCBI): domain Eukaryota; kingdom Viridiplantae; phylum Streptophyta; class Magnoliopsida; order Poales; family Poaceae; genus Phyllostachys; species Phyllostachys edulis. The sequence goes on along the minus strand of CM070546.1, from coordinate 38,661,444 downwards.
GTTGTAAGACCTTTTTTCGGGAATATAAGACATTTTTTTACTAGTTATATACTGTCATTTGGACCTAATGTGTACTCATGTATTTTTAAATTGCCATTTATGTTGTTGTGTTTTTGTATGTTCATGTACAGATGTCGTCTTGTGAAAACGATAGTGAAGAGAGTAATATATCAGATGAGGAGCATGAGTGCGACGTGCAAATGGTGCGTCTATGGCAAGACATGTCAAGTCACCTCGTGGCTACTGTAATTACCTACTTGGACAAGAATGAGCCTAGGACTTCATGGCTTAGTGGAATGGGTTGGGTGAGAGAAACTTTGACCACTCCAAGAGAAAGCTACCACATGTTTCGTATGAATGCTATGATATTTCATAGTCTACATGATCTTTTGGTGAGTACATATGACTTGAAATCAACTACACATACAAGTTCAATTGAAGCACTAGCTCTTTTCCTGTACATATGTGGTGGCTGTGAATCTAACCGAAGAGCGCAGAATCGGTTCAAGCATTCTGGTGAGACAATTAGCAGGAAGTTTGACAAGGTTTTGTAGTGTGTGGTCAGAATGTCTAAAGATTTTATGAGGCCAAAGGATCCAAACTTCTCTACGGTTCATAGTAGAATTAGAAATGATCGAAGGAAGTAGCCACATTTCAAAGACTGTATTGGAGCTATCGATGGTACACACATTCTTGCAACTGTTGCTCCAGAAGATCTAATTAGATATATTGGTAGATCAGGAAGTGCAACACAGAATGTCATGGCAGTATGTGATTTTGACATGCGCTCCACATACACATCTATTGGACAACTAGGAGCTATGCACGATACTAGTGTACTTTATCATGCATTGGATGTAGACAGAGAAGTCTTTCCACATCCTCCACAGGGTATTTTTTTTGTTTGGTATCATTTACGAATTTATTTACTTGTAATTTTCATGCATTGAATGTTGATATACATGATTTTTCCGTCTTATGTTGTAGGGAAATATTATCTTGTCGATGCCGGTTATCCGAACAGGCCTGGGTATTTAGCGCCATACAAGGGGCAAAGGTACCATATTCCAGAATTTCGAAGAGGTGTTGCTCCTAGTGGTGAGAAAGATAAATTCAACCATTGGCACTTGAGTGTTCGCAATGTAATTGAGAGGTCCTTTGGTGTATGGAAGATGAAATGGAGAATTCTTCTCAAGATGTTGAGCTTTCACATGTCCAAGCAAAAGATGATTGTTGTAGCAACCATAGAAATCCACAACTTCATATGTGAACATGCTTCGTCGGACATGCATTTTTATAGGTTCGATTGGGATCCTAATTATGTGCTCACAATACCATCAAGATATGCCAAATATGTCATTTCTCATGATGCATTGGATGCGTCAACGTCGCAAACGAGTACTACATCCATGGATAGTTTCCATGATGACCTTGCAAGTGCAATTGCTCAATCAATATGATGGACACACTACTTGTGATATTTTGTGGTATTTTGTTATCACTCATTTAACATTCCAATACTTGGACGTAATAGCATTTAATTATCATTTGAACACTTATACGATATGAATGCAATATCTCCAGCTTCATCTATCGCAGCGTGAACAGTACAAAATTTGCTTATACACAATCAATGGTTGTGCATCAATTCATTATTTGCCAACAGTTGTACTCCATCATCAAGTGTAAATGCAATTTAACCTAGTATTGTGTACAAATACAACGTATATAAATTCATATAGTCTAAACAAATTTGGGGAAAAATTCTATAATTTGTGCACAAAAATATAGGAGAAAGACACAAATACAATTGAAGTATTACAACCAGGGGTAACATGGTCTATTTGCTTCTAATCCTCTCTCATATGGTTTTTGGAGCCAACCTACCAACCAAACACTTTCAACAGACAGCTCTAGATTTTCAGAGAAGTGGATTATCAGAGAATTAGGAGTAGAATCTGAAAAATGAGAATATGGAGCTCTACCAAACAGGGCCTTAGTCATAATTTTTAATTTCTAGTAACTCATTATTAATTTACTCACTAATAATATGTGTCTTTGTTCTCTTGCAAGTTATGCTTCTACCGGAGCTACTAGAACCCTTCTACGACGAGCATCACCGATCCAAGCTATGGATCACCGGGGACACAGATGACCCTCCACCCCTCGTGCTTCGGACCGAGAAGCACTGCCGGGAGCTCGATCCTTGCTACATCCCAATCCTTCGGGACACGGGCTTGTTGCCCTTTGCAAGGCTGCTCTCGGTCGGACGCTACTACACCGTGGACGACAGTGTGATGTTGGCACTTGTCGACAGGTGGAGATCCAAGACCCACACCTTCCACTTTCGGTGGGGAGAGATGACAGTCACTCTCCATGATGTCTCATTCTTGACCTGTCTCCCAATCAGTGGTGAGCCACTTGTTCCTAGCCGTCCACCGGTAGACTAGAAGATTCGTTTGGGGCATCGGTTTGGCATACTTGTGTCGGATAGCGCTTGTGGTGTCCCTCGGACCTAACTAAGGAACTTCAGTCAATGCCCGCCGGATGTACTTGACGAGGTTGTCAGGACGCACCTTGTCGCCTACCTTCTCCATCTCTTCAGTTGGGCCCTCAGGTGCGTCTTCGTCGCTACCATTCGAGCCTAGGTCAGCGTCCTCGTCGGATTCTGACCCGAGAGGCTGGTCTGGTAGATACTCGTGGCAGTCAATGCAGGCTGACCACCACAGTTCCACCCCCTCATTTTGCACAAAATTATACACAACTCTTCTATCGTGGACTTCCTCCAAGGCAGCACGCTCCATGCTACCATCTTCAAGCTCCGCTTGCAGTTGCCCGCTTCCCGAGGCACCAGCATCATCAAGGTTTCCTGATGGCCTGCGTACAAAATTCACGTACACCATCGGCCTCTCGTATATCGCCACCATGTGCTGGGAAGCAATCTGCATGTACTGGCCCTCATGCAACACTTCTGTTCACCTTGACTAGCTCCCACACCTCGTGCGCTCGATAACAAGTTTCTTCGTCATTGGCTCTAAGTTGAACTTCCTTTGGATGCAGCTCCTAAGCTTGTGAATATTCATCCCATCGAGCCCCTCCTCCTAGACCACCTTGTACTGACATCTCGACAGGTCCAACCCGTCGGGGCCGGCCCGTACGAGACTGTCGCCATAAAACACTACCAAGCCTTGCATGTTTGAAATTATCTAAGTAGGGTATGCAATATAACAAACAGGGTTTGTAATTAGTAGTAATTAATTAATTGTACACAACTATTTACATGAGATTATTTCTTCAATTACCACTAATTAAATAGGTCTAAACAAAAATGTACTAATTAGTTGCTCGTAATTTTTTGCCACTAATTACCTAGCACATAGATAATTATGACATATTACATACAAATAAGCAAATAAGAAATAATTAATTAATTACCAACAATTTGATTACTTCGCAATAAATTACTAACGAGTAATTTATTACATCTATGTAATTCCCACTAAATTAATTATGATTAATTTGTTACCACCAATTACGTACGAGTCATTACTTACCAACAAATTAATTATGGTCACCTGGATACGACCACTTATTTTGCACTAATGTAATTAGCACTAATGAACGACGTGAAATTTAATTACGAAATAGAAATTATGACTAATTAATTAATTAATACTTCATACCCACTAATTATTTACAACCAACTAACTACGAGTATTTAATTACGACTGCTTACTTACTACTTATTTAATTACCAATTACAAACTACGGATCAATTACCACTAACTAGCTACGACTAATAAGTTATCACTAATTGACTATGACTAAAATAATTACAACTAAACCACACGAAGAAATTTTACCTTGCCTTGATGTCAAGCAAAGTATTTATTTCCCAGCGTATTTCCAACAAAATATTAGTTCAGTTCTCTTTGTTCTCAATGACGAGCACGAGAACGAGAACGAATTGTGGAATGAGAGCGAGAGCGAGCGCGACGCCAGTTTTTATAGGCATGCGAACGTGTTTCGCGCAAATGGGTAGCGTGATTTGCCATGCATACCGGTGGAGGCAGCGATGTGACGGATGTGACGAGAAAAGATGGGGGATGCTTTTGGCGCCAAAAGGGCTAGGGAGCTCGGACCGACCACAACACGCTTGGAAATGCGGCTATGTGGACGGACGACACGCGTCTGGGCCACCATGCAATGGGTCAGATGGTGTCCGAGCCACCGAGCCACGGAAAACGCTTGTCCGGGCCACAGAGCCACAGACAGCCATGTCCAGTCGAGAGAGCCACGGACAACAGGCTCGTCCGGGCTAGGAATCCACGAACAACGTTGTCCGGGCCAAGGATCCACAGACACCCTTTGTCCAAGCCAGGGAGCCACGGACAGGACGATGTGGCGCAAGGAGCGAAGTCCGGACCAGTGATGCACGGTGAAGATTGCCTCCGCGCCACATGGGCACAGACTTGACACACGTCCACCATCGGTATGTCCATTGTATCGAATTTGACAATACGCTACGTACGATACCATTTTTGCAAATAACAAAAGCAACAATGCCAAATAGGCAAAAACGTCGAGACCTAGACTGGAATGAAGATAGGAAGTAGAGATTGTCAGATGGAGGAGCGAAGACCGCAGGCACATGCATCTGATGCATGGATGACTTCCCTCCAGGCACCGAAGCACGTAGAGCTAGCTAGCTGGCTGCTGGATTTGACTCCACTTTTGTATTATGACATGATGATTTGATTACAACACTCGTGATCTGTGAATATCAGTCATGTTCGAAAGACACCGGTCGCTCTCCTCTCTCGAATGTCTGCCCGACCTCTCCCTCTCAAAGCGGACTCCCTCTGTAGCTGACGCAAACCATATCGGTTTATGGGGCATTACACTCGCTGTAGCATGTACGTCCATGCTCCCAGTCCCAGCCAAAGAGAAGAGAACGAACAAGTGAGTGCAACCATTGTAGCATCTCAAGTAGTGAGCAATAATGGGCGTCGCAATCAAGTTGCAGTAGCTTGAATGGGCGAATCTCCGATGTTACAACTTACAAGCCATCACGAGGCCTGGCCCGTCATAGCAAGCGAGTTAAATGAAGAGTACGTACGTTGCACATAAGTTTCGCCTGAGAAAACATATAGCCCTTGTCAACAACCGCATAAGAGCATAACAATATCTCGATCGAGCCAGCCGATGATTATAGTGTAATATTCCGTTTTTCGGTCTGTGAACAGTGTTTGCAGGTTTGTCCTTTGTTCTCAAAGCTCCATTTCAAATTTTGGTTTCAAACTTCATATCTCGTGTGAGTTTTTCAACTAAAATTAAAAATCAATTCCAGTGGGCATCCTTTCCTCTATCTCTTCCAGCTGGCTGTTGGAAATATGCCCTAGAGGAAATCATAAAGATGATTATATTTCATTATGTTCATAACATTGGATAATATGTTATCATGTTCCAAGAATAATATCAATAATATTTATTATCAAGTATGTGACTTGATTGTGAAACTCTATATTTCTGTGATGATTATTCTTAAACGTTCCTTGGTCAGAAACATATGAGAACACATACGAATAGACTAGTATATGTATTGGTTGATGACTATGTTTCACAGGTCATAGATATGGAGATATCAAACTAATAATATGGACACATGTTAGAGAACATGGTGTTGGATAAGACCCACCTTGAGACACTATTGAGATTGTTATGATTTCGTATGTCATCAGTTGGTCTCAAGCAATGATGATGTGTAATCCTTAGACATAAGATCAGCATGGTTTCCTACATGTGTAATAGCACTCTTAGGGGTTGCCAAACACTACTCGTAACTGGGTAGTTATAAAGGTAGCTTTCGAGTATGCTATGAAACGTGCAGAGGGATGTGACTGGTCGGATATGGTATTTGCCCCTCCTAACATAACAGGAGAGATGTCACTAGTCCCCTCGTTGTAGTCGGATAAAAAAAGTGCATAGCCATGCCACTAGTGGTCGAAGTGTCAACCACGTGAAGTTATTCTTCGACACTTGATCGAGAAAGTATTGAACAGTCCATGGATGACAAATAATCTCACTTGAAGTTCAACCAGATGTCGTGAGGCAAAGGGATAACACACAAACAAGTCGTTCAGTTCGACCAGATAGTACGGCTAATATCCTTTCTCCACGTGTAGGGATAACCGCTTTCTAGGACCTCCTCTACCTGGAGTGGTCTAGGAATGGTCCTGGAGAAACCTATCAAGGAGGTTCAATAGGACGTCTTGAAGCTGGTCGATGACTGATCGTATGGAGATACGAGCAGGTCGTAGACTGGTCGTAGATTGGTCGAACGTAATCACTAACTGGTCGTAAGGAGTTACGAACTGGTCGTGACTAGATACAAGCTGGTCATAAGTGATAAAGACCTGGTCATAGATCATATTGCATTAAGGTTCGTCCGATATATTCTATGTGTGTTCAGGAATCGTTATGTCCTGCTAGGTACCGCTGACGACTCGTGGTCGAAAAATAGTTTCCGAGTTGTTACACATGAATGTATAGGGTCACACACTTAAAGGGCTAGGATTTGATTTGGATAGTGATCTGAATTCTTGTAGACCACGAGTTCCTAATGGGCTTCAAGTTCGAGACCCATTATGGATGCCTATATATAGAGGGGTGGTGGCATGGGGTGATGTGATCAAGCTTTTGAAGTATTCCCGAAACCCTAATAGCCACGTACGCCTTCCTCAACCACGCCGCTGGCGCTAGCACTCCAGCGCGTGGTGTCCCTACCCCGTACGTGTGGATACCTTGGAGGTGTTGTTGCGAAGCATCAGCACTTGGACGATCCGCAACTCTTGACGATCATTGGAGCAGGAGGAGAAGACGCGCGGCAAGTACGACTATGACTGCATCAACTAGCTACCTCGACTCTACTGCCGCTACAAGTCGGCGTGTTTAGTGGTAATCTTGTGATCTATTACTAGCGAAGGTTCCTTGGTTGCGTGGTAGAATTTTTTGTTTTGCGCTATCGTAGCCTACCCGTGACCCAACAGTGGTATCAGAGCCACCCCGTCTAGTTTTAGATTCAGATTAGATGCATATAGTGATATGAGGGAGTCACAGATGTGATCTATTTCTGTTTTCTGTTGGTCACTCTATATGTTATATTGATTTTGGCGATGGTCGATATGATCGTCCATGCGCGGTGGTCGTTAGGTGGTTCGTGATCGTGTTTTCATGGTCGTATCACGACTTACCTCTACCGGTCGATTTCTGCCATTTGGGTAGACAGTGATCGTAAATCCATGGAGCACGCAAAGATCAATCTGGTTGATCGAATCAGAGTTATGATTGGAAAGGGTTAATGTGATTAATCCAATGCGATTTACATGGACGGAACAGTAGATTAGATCTACGTAGTCCAAAAAGGACCTTCCGACCTTGGTATATGGATAGGACTACCACCCTTCTGGTTCGGGTTGCCACCCCTATGGACTAGGATCATAACTTGGTTTTGGTATTGCTAGTTCACGCCGTCCGTTAGATAGAATGCGATTCCATGCCTAACTTATTTATGCAGGATTTTGTGAATAGTATGACCCATGTTGTATAAGATGCATATATGTGTGTAATGTTCATGACCTGTGCGTCATGTTTATTTCAGCCCAAGGCTATCCATATTTGTATAACGGCTTGCGCGTCGACTTGTGATGCTTCTTCACTCCTTGTAATTTATAACTAGTGCTATTAGGAGTAATGGCTTAGTGGGAGTACTTGGAGGAATTGACCATTTAGATACATGGTGAACAGGGAGCATGGCGATGGAGATCACCGTGTGGAAGGATCATACTATATCACGATGCAATGTGATTGTCGATGAATGCCTTTACATTCCTGTTCATTTATTTCTATGCATGTTATTTAATTGCTTTAAATGCTTTTAACATGGTAGAAGTAAAATTCCCTCACATAGTATTAAGTTAAATTGATGCTCTCCCCATTAGCTGCACCATCCAAAGTCATGTATTTTAATGGAAGGTCTTGCTAAAGCAGAGTGCCATTAACTTTCCTTGACTAAATGGGTTTGTGTCGGACACTTATATGCAAAGTATTGGTTTAACTTGACAAGGTCATCATAACGGTTATGGACCTTGGGGCATAGGATTGGGTGCTGGAGCATATAGATGCTGCCCAACAACAAGAGTCATATAGAGATATGATTAGCAAGGGGTTGCTTACCAATTTCACTAATCTAGCAGTGATGCCAAAGCTCACAAGTAGATTAATTGATTATGGGTCTTAAATCACTAAATGTCATAAAAGGGATATGGTATTTAGTGGGAGTATGTTTATTAAATTGTTTAATAGAAGTTACTTTTCTTAAACATATGTCTTAGTTTTGCATATTTTATGTTGTAGATCATGGCACCAACTACTGTACCTACTTCCAGTTTTGCTTTACGTTCGATACTTGATAAGGAAAAACTAAATGGAACAAATTTTGCGGATTGGTCCTGTAACCTAAGAATTATTCTTAGGCAAGATAAAAAGGAACATGTTCTAGAGGAACCAATTCCATATGTGCCTGCTGAAAATGCTGCTGTTACTCTTAAAAACGCCTATAAAAAGGCACGTGATGAGTCCCTTGATGTTAGTTGTCTCATACTTGCTGCTATAAACTCAGACCTTCAGAAGTAGTTTGAGAACATAGAGGCCTACGTTACGATCGTAGCGCTCAAAGGCATGTTTGAGACACAAGCAAGAGTTGAAAGATTTGAGATCTCAAAAAAGTTGTTTAGGAGTAAGCTAGCTGATGGTAGTCCGGTGAGCCCACATGTGATCAAGATGGTTGGTTACAAACAGAGTTTAGAAAAATTTGGTTTTCCACTTAGCCAAGAGTTGGCTGCAGATTCGATTCTTGCTTCGCTTCCTGCTAGCTATAAGCAGTTCATTTTGAACTTCCATATGAATGGCTTAGACAAGAATCTCACCGAACTGCATATGATGCTCAAGACTGCAGAGGACAGCACTAAGAAAAGCAACAGTCATGTGATGATGGTGCAAAAGAGTACAAGCTTCGAGAAGAAGGCCAAGACTTGGGTCAAAGAAAAGGGCAACGCTAAAGTTTTGGATGGGATCCAAACCAACAAGCCTAAGCCCGATACTAAGTCTGGCCCGACTCAAGAGAATAAATGCTTTTATTGCAAAGAACCAGGCCATTGGAAGAGGAACTGCGAGAAATACCTGGCTGATCTGAAAAAGAATGGTGGGACTAAACCTTCCATTTCAGGTATTAATGTTATAGATTTTTTTTGTTGACTCTTCTGTTAACTCTTGGGTATTTGATACCAGATCGGTTGCTCATATTTGCAATTCGATGCAGAGTCTAACAAGGAGTAGGAGAATAGCAAGAGGTGAGATGGATCTTCGCATCGGGAATAAAGCAAGGGTTGCTGCATTAGCTATCGGGACTTTGCCATTACTTTTGTCCTCATGATTTATTATGGAAATAAATAATTGTTATTACGTTCCAGCCATAAGTAGAAACATTATCTCTGCCTCATGTTTGATGGCAGAGTGTTATAAGTTCATTATTAAGGACAATGGTTGTTCCATATTTTTGAATGAAATGTTTCATGGCTATGCTCCTGTTATGAATGGGTTGTTTATTTTAAATCTTGATGATACACCCGTCTATAATATTAATGCGAAGAGGCTTCGGCCTCATGATATGAATTCCACTTTTATTTGGTATTGTCGTTTGGGTCACATAAGTAAGAAACATACGAAGAAGCTCCATGATGATGGAATTCTAAACTCATTTGATTTGGGATCATTTGAAACATGCGAATCTTGCCTACTTGGAAAGATGACCAAGACTCCTTTCGCTGGTCGAGTTGAGAGGGCGTCCGACTTGTTGGCACTCATACATACTGATGTGTGTGGACCAATGAGCACGACAGTTAGAGGTGGTTTTCAGCACTTCATTACTTTCATCGATGACTATAGTAGATATGGATATATCTATTTAATGAGGCACAAGTCGGAATCCTTTGAAAAGTTCAAGGAGTTCCAAAGTGAGGTACAGAATCAACTTGGCAAGACAATCAAATCTTTATAATCTAATCATGGAGATGAATTTTTGAGCCATGAATTTGGTGATCATTTGAAGCAATGTGGAATTGTTCCAGAGCTTGCACCACCGGGCACTCCACAATAGAATGGGGGTGTCCGAGCGGCGTAATCAGAACTTGTTGGACATGGTCCAGTCGATGATGAGCAGATCGGATCGTGTAACATCCCAATTTTCTGAGCTTTAAAAATCCTTTGAATAGTTAGTAGGATAAAATTCACCATTTGATTTTTATTTGAATTTAAATCAAAAGCTTAATATGGACTTTGTACATCAAAATAATTTAATATGATTAAAGTCAATATCAACAATGGTCAAAACTATTTTATTTGGGTTCTTTGGGCTTGGATATATTTTCTAGATTTTTCTAGAATTTTTCCAAGTTTATTTGCTATTTTTTATTGCTTATTTGGATTTCTGGTATTTTATTAAAAAGAAAAAGTATTTAAAATCTCAGATTCTTCCCCGGGCCAAATTCCCTCCGGCCCAGTTCCTGTTCCGCGCTGCATCCCTGGTCCATTCGTTCCCCGCCGTCGGATCAACGCCGGACGGTCGGATCAACTCATCCGCGCTCGCCCGCTCGTGCCCTCGCCTCCGTGTTGCTGTCGTGAGGGCCCGCCGAGGTCGTCGTCTCCGACTCGTCTTCGTCTCTGCGTGAGCTGCGCGTCCGTCCGCCATGGATAGAGCTTGAGCTCGGTCCAACAAAACCCAATCCTGAAATAAAATCTTCTTGATTTCTTTACCAAACTCTATCTCTTGTTTCTCTACTTCCTTATCTGCACACAATCGGCATCAATTCGACCTCTATCTCTAAAATCCGGCGAAGCCGTTTTAATCCCGAATTGGGGATTCCTTATCTCGTGCCGCCCGGACCCTATAAATAGGACACCTGGGTTCGCGATCGTACCCACAATCCAAAGCCACCACCCATTGCACCCCAATCGCCCCAGCGCCGCCGCAATTTCAACTTTTAGGGTTTTCACCGCCGTCGGTTTTTCTCCAATTCAGCCGCCGCCGGTGACGCCCTGCCCTCGTGGTCTGCATCGCCGGGTTCACCGTCGCGTGGGCTACCTCCAGGGACCACCCACTTCGCCGGAGCATCGCCGGAGGCCTCGTCCGACAAGATCAGAACCCCTCCGCCGCCTTGAGCTCACCGCCGGCCACCACCATCGTCCTCAACCACCCAGAGCTACCTCGTCAGGTTCGCAATAGCGAGGGCTACACGCTGGTACCACCCATTGCCGGAGTAGCGCCGCCGTTCGTCGTGCCGTTGATTCCCGAGCCGCCGTCACCGTCGATCTGACGTGGCCACCGTGTCAGCATCCATCTCAGCACTCGTGCGCGCGTGTCACCGACGTGTCACGTGCATGGCGCCAGATCAGCGCCACGTGTGCGCGGGTGTGCCATCCAAGCCAGATCCAAATCCAAGAGGCTCGGTAGACCTAGTCCACCGTGAGCCTTGAGACTGCCATGTGGATCCCACTTGTCAGATTTTCTTTTTAATTCTTAATTTCGAGCGCTGACATCATCGTTGCGCAATAATCCGGTTTTTCTTTTAAGGAATAATTCGGAAATTCTGAATAATCGAGTTTTAGGGTTTTCTTTTAGATTCAAACGTTCCAAGCCCATATCTTTTGCATCCGAACTCCGATTGAGCCCATTCAAATTTCTAAATTAATCTAAATTCAAGATCTATTTATTTGATATTTTTATTTAATTTTTGGAGTTTGATTTGCCTCTGTTTTTATTTGTTTTGTTTGTTTGTTTCGTTTGTGAGTAGACGTCGATACCTCGGGAGGTTTTGAAGAGCAAGGAGTATCTCAAGACCAAGATCAATACCAAGACCTTTTCCAAGGCAAGTTATACCTTTGATCATGTCGAAGCCCAGTTTTCTAAAATTACTTTGATTCAAAGTATTGCATTTACTTTAATTATTTATTTCAATGCTTTTGGGATTAGTTAATATCCAATTTGTTATGACCTCCTTGTCTAATTGTATGCCATAATATTTTGTCACCCTAGTTTGGTTTATTTAGTTGGTGCTATTGTATTACCAACATGGGTTGGTTAGATGCGATTAGATTGCTTAGCCATACTACGAGTCATCATCTCATATAAGTTGCAAATATAAACTTGACTAAGTGACTATGGAACTATGTGATAAAAACTGTGTGCTCTATGTGCTATTATTCGTTGATGGCATATGTTGCACGTAACCAACAGGGTGAGAAAAGGTTTTGGATGGGGGCAAGCGGTCCTGTGTGCTTTTATGGTGGATCTGTGTTGGCGGGAATGATAGGCTAGAATCTGGAAGTCTTGCCTCGGTCAAATTAAGGACTTAACTTTGTGCGCCATTGAACTGAGCCTTTCGTACAACCACATGCCTGGTATGGGATGGGTCTAACTTAGTAAGTTATGGAGTCTTGACATTGGTTACTCAGGAAGTAGGTTAGCTGTGTCGGATTGGGTGGAGGTGTGTACTACCAAGTAGTCGCATCACGGGGCGATTCGCCGTTCCCTGTCCAACGGTGTGCGTTTGTGGCGGCTAAGCATACCGGGAGTGTCAATATCGAGATGAAGTTTCTGAACTGTTTTGTTACGGCTAGTGCTAGCTACACTAGTTGTATCGTGTGGGTAAAGTGTACAACCTCTGCAGAGTGTTGAACAAATCTATTCGAATAGCCGCGTCCGCGGTCATGGACAATGCTCGGGGATTTCACACGAGGGATAGATTTTCATGAAAACCTTGGGAAGGGAGATGTGTGACCTAAGTCATATGGCTATGTGAATAACTTGTTTAGGATATGTGTCTTTGTGAAATAAAACTGTCAAATTATTATCGTCTATTTGTTTTGAATTATGCTTTCAATCTATTACTTGTATTCAAATTGCAAATGTTGTATTTCTGCAAAATAACCACAGAAGCCATTCCTTTGGAATAAGCCTACATCTATAATTGCATTTCTGTGGTATGACTTGCGAGTACGGTGTGTACTCATGCTTGTTGTAAAACATGCAACAGAGGAGGAGGAGTCATCGCCTGCTTTTGAAGAGGAGTTCATCGAAGGTGCTTGATCGTAGGGTCTTGATCCCAGTCAGTTGCCTGTGGTGAATTGACGGGATTCCGCTGAAGTTTCTTCGTTCCACTGCTATTTTATTTCTTTGCTAGCCCTGCGTGGCTTAATAATTGTAAACTCGACCATAAGGTCAAAACAACTATTTGTTATCAAATTACTCGTTTATGTTATTAATCGCTTGTGTGGATCGATATTCACCTGTGTTGACACTGTGTGCACTAGCGGGATCCTGGACTAGTGCATTATACACAGAGGGTCCAGAATTACATATTTTGGGTCCTAACAGAGGTGGTATCAGAGCAATACTGACTGTAGGTCTTACCCTTAGATCAGCCGTCTTACCCCTCATGTCTCTCTCGACACAACTATTGCTAGAATCTTTTCCTCTCCCCGCTGTTTTAACTTGGTTCCCACCCTCTTGTCTGTCTTCACAGATGCTTCATACCTACGGTGAGCGCAAAGGCGGACTTGCCGCAGAGCTGTGGAAGCTGTTGCAGGTACTTGGAGGCTTTGATCGTCCCATGTACCGTGGCAACGAATGGGTGGTAAACGGCCGAGATCGTGGAGTGATCTGCCGTCTGACAGTCTACGCCAGGAAGGACACTAAAGCCAGCCAGTCGTTGAACATTTCCGTCAGAAGGATCACCTTCGTGCAAGGAATTCAAGGGTCATCACGCCTGGCCATCCTCAGAATTTGCCACATCTACGCCGAGAGTCATAAATACCGCTCTTCTGTTACCATCCCGAGCTACAACAGGATCGACCAAAGACGCTACCCATCTACGAATAGAGAAGACGATGCCACAGTGGTGCACCTCGCCCAGTTCGTAGCTGCTTAAGAGGAGTTGCTGGAGTTAGTCACCACCGAGCTGGAGTATGCCTATGAGACCCTGCAAAGAGCTGAAGAAAGGATCACCATATTGGAAGAAGCCCTCTACGGTCAGCACGACCATGAGGAGGAACAAGAAGAAGAAGATCCTGAAGAGCCAGAAGAACCAGAAGAGGACCCTGAAGAAGATCCCGAGGAAGATCCCGAGGAGGTCCCAGAGGAGCCAGCAGAGGCCGCAGAGCCGAAGAACCAGTTGCACCTGCGCCAGTCCCAGGGCATCAAGATCAGTTCGCGAAGATGCTAGCTCACTTCCAAGTCTACAGCAGGCGGGAGCATCGTCGTGGTTGTGGAGGCTACCTTAGCGACTGAGATCGCTAGAGTCTTAGTTCATCAGGCTTAGCCAGTTTCTTTTCGCAGAGTCGCCCTTTAGGCGGTAGATTGTGTGCTTAGGTTCATCTTTTTTTCTTGTGTGCAAGTGTGAGCTGCAAAAGCCCTTAGGCATTGTTGCAAGCCATACTAAGACCCTTAATAAATAAAGGTGTTTCATTTGGTTTTCTTGAACTGTGTTTGTTGGATTTAACCTACCCCCTAGATTAGTTCTTAACTCATCTTGTGCTTTCTACCTTATCTAACCCATGGAGCTTCACCAGATGGTTCAAACTCGCCATGCCACCGCAAGTGGATCCGGAACCCAAAGATCAGAAGGCAACGAGCAGACCCCTGTGGGAGCAGTACCACCACAAGCACCCCCTCTTGACTTGCAGAACTTTGGAGCCTTCATGGCAGCACAGACACAGATGATGTATACTATGATGAACCACCTTGGAACTACACCCACCAAGACCCCAACATCGAACAACCAAGGAGTTTCTCAAGGTACCAGTCAACTAGGAGGAGCGCCTCAGTCTGTGGTCAGAGGTCGTGTCAACCACGTCACCCTGGAAGGAGCTCAGGAAGCACCGGACATCGTACTGGGTAAGTTTCTAGTAAACTCAGTACCCGCATCAGTTCTGTTTGATTCTGGAGCTTCGCATTCCTTTGTTTCCGGAGTTTTTGCAACTAAGAATAACTTGGAAGTTAGGCGTCTTAAGCATACTCTGTTAGTCCAGTCACCTAGAGCAGAGCTAAGTTCTAAAGTAGGATGTTTAGGAGCTAAGTTACTCATAGCTGGAGTTGAGTTTCTAGCTAACCTAATCGTTCTAGACACCTAGACCTTAGACGTCATTCTCGGCAAATGGATCTTTAAGAAAAAGATTGACATGATGGAAATGTTCACAATCATAAAGCTCGACTAGTCGCAAAAGGGTTTTAACAAGTTCAAGGGGTTGACTACGATGAGACTTTCTCACCGGTAGCGATGCTTAAATCTGTACGGATCATTCTAGCTATTGCTGCATATTTCGACTATGAGATATGGCAAATGGATGTCAAAACGGCTTTCCTTAATGGAAATCTAGATGAGGATGTGTACATGACACAGCCTGAAGGTTTTGTCATTCCAAAGAATGCTAGTAAAGTGTGCAAATTTCAGAAGTCCATTTATGGATTGAAGCAAGCATCTCGGAGTTAGAATTTACGTTTTGATGAGGAGATCGAAAAGTTTGGTTTCTTCAAGAACAAAGAAGAACCTTGTGTTTACATGAAGGTTAGTGGGAGCACACTTGTTATTCTAATCTTATATGTGGATGACATATTATTGATTGGGAATGATATTCCTATGCTGGAATCCATTAAGGCATCATTGAAAAATAGTTTTTCTATGAAGGACCTAGGAGAGGTAGCATATATCTTGGGGATAAATATCTATAGAGATAGATCAAGAAGGCTAATTGGATTAAGCCAAATTACTTATATTGATAAGGTGTTCATTCAGTTCAATATGCAGGATGCCAAGAAAGGGTTCTTGTCTATGTCACATGGCATAAGTCTTAGCAAGAGTCAGTGTGTCCTTCGACAACTGATGAGCGAGACCGTATGAGTGGTATTCCATATGCTTCAGCTATTAGATCTATCATGTACGCCATGATATGTACACAACCAGATGTATCATATGCTCTAAGTGCTACGAGTAGATACCACACTAATCCCGATGAAGGTCACTGGACAGCTGTGAAAAACATTCTTAAGTACTTAAGAAGGACTAAGGATGTGTTCCTAGTTTATGGCGGTGATGAAGAGCTCGTTGTAAATGGTTACACCGATGCAAGCTTCCAAATCGACAAAGATGATTATCGTTCGCAATCTGGTTTTGTATTCATTTTGAATGGAGGAGCAGTGAGCTGGAAAAGTTCCAAGCAAGAGACGGTTGCTGATTCTACGACGAAGGCTGAGTACATTGCGGCTTCTGAAGACGTGAAAGAAGGTGTTTGGATTAGGAATTTCATTGCTGAGTTGGGTGTGGTTCCGAATGCCTCGAGCCCAATGGTTCTCTATTGTGATAATATGGAGCCATTGCGCAGGCTAAGGAGCCTAGATCCCATCAGAAGTCCAAACATATACTCAAGCGTTATCATCTTATTCGCGAATTGGTGGATGGAGGAGATGTTAAGATATGCAAAGTTCACACGGATTTAAATGTTGCTGATCCATTGACAAAGCCTCTCGCACATCCAAAGCATGAGGCGCACACAAGAGCTGTTGGTATTAGATACTTAAATGATTGACTCTAGTGCAAGTGGGAGACTGTTGGAAATATGCCCAAGAGACAATCATAGAGATGATTTTATTTCATTATATTCATAACATTGGATAATATGTTATCATGTTCCTAGAATAATATCGATAATTTTTATTATCAAGTATGTGACTTGATTGTGAAACTCTATATTTCTACGATGATTATTCTTAAGCATTCCCTGGTCGGAAACATATGAGAACACATATGAATAGACTAGCATATGTATTGGTTGATGACTATGTTTCATAGGTCATAGATATGGAGATATCAAACCAATAATATGGACACATGTTAGAGAACATGGTGTTGGATAAGACCCACATTGAGACACTGTTGAGATTGTTATGATTTCATGTGTCATCAGTTGGTCTCAAGTAATGATGATGTGTAATCCTTAGACTTGAGATCAGCATGGTTTCCTATAGGTGTAATAGCACTCTTAGAGGTTGTCAAACGCTACTCGTAATTGGGTAGTTATAAAGGTAGCTTTCGGGTATGCTATGAAACGTGCAGAAGGATGTGACTGGTCGGATATGGGATTTGCCCTTCCTAACATAACAGGAGAGATGTCTCTGGTCCTCTTGTTGTGGTCGGATAAAGAAAGTGCATGGCCATGCCACTAGTGGTCAAAGTGTCGGCCACACACTACTACAAAACATGCTATAATAAATGCCCCATCACAGACGGTTCCTTTGAAACCGTCTGTGTTGGGTCTGTCCGGACCTGCGGGTGGCGCGGGCAGCCTATCACAGACGGTATTTTTTAGAACCGTATGTGATAGTCACCTATCACAGATGGTTTATTAATAGAGCCGTCTGTGAATTATCACAAACAGTTCTATTCACAAACCGTCTATGATATCCCCCAATCACGCATTTGTTTGTAATTAGAACTGCTCAGGAATGATCACGAGCGGTTCTATTAAAAACCGCTTGTGATAGGTGCGATCACGACGGTTCTTAACAAAACCGCTCGATTGTTCAAGCGATAACGAAAATTTGAACATAATGGGTGGGCTGCCGAAACTCGCTTTATATAACCTCCATTTCCTCCTCTGCCGTCTCTCCTCCTCACACCTCATACCTCCATCTCCTCCTCTACCATTTCTCCTCCTCACACCTTGCGCCCCGGCGTCCCCCGAGCTTGTCGCCCGCGGCCTCCTCCAACTTGCCCCGGCCTCATCGTCACCGGCCTCCTCCACCTCGCTCGGGCCTCGTTGTCACTGGCCTCCCACGACCTCATCGCCGGCCTCCTCCACTTCGTCGCCCCGGCCTCCCACGACCTCACTCTCTCTACTCCCCCCTTTGCTCTGTGATGTGGATTACGAAGAGCTAGTGTTAGTGCTCTGTAAATGGATTGAGTTGATGCTACTGTGATGTGGGTGATGTTGTGGTTTATTGTTGGAGGCTCTCTCTGTGCATGTGTAGTTCATGTTGAGTTATTTGGTTTGGGCAAAAATATAGATGGTAGATCGCGCACTGTCCGGTAAAACCGCCATAACTTTTGCATACGAACTCGGATTGCGACGTTCTTTGGCTCGTTGGAAAGCTATGGAGATATCAAACTCAGCATATGTATTGGTTGATGACTATGTTTCACAGGTCATAGATATGGAGATATCAAACCAATAATATGAACACATGTTAGAGAACATGGTGTTGGATAAGACCCACCTTGAGACACTATTGAGATTGTTATGATTTCGTGTGGAATGATGATGTGTAATCCTTAGACATAAGATTAGCATGGTTTCCTACATGTGTAATAGCACTCTTAGGGGTTGCCAAACGCTACTCGTAACTGGGTAGTTATAAAGGTAGCTTTCGGGTATGCTATGAAACGTGCAGAAGGATGTGACTGGTCAGATATGGGATTTGCCCCTCCTAATATAACAGGAGAGATGTCTCTGGTCCCCTCGTTGTGGTCGTATAAAGAAAGTGTATGGCCATGCCACCAGTGGTCGAAGTGTCGACCATATGAAGTTATTCGACACTTGATCGAGAAAGTATTGAACAGTCCATAGATGACATATAATCTCACCTGGAGTTCAACCAGATGTCGTGAGGTAAAGGGATAACACACAAACAAGTCGTTCAGTTTGGCCAGATAGTAAGGCTAATATCCTTTCTCCATGTGTAGGGATAATCGCTTTCTAGGACCTCCTCTGCCTAGGACCTCCTCTACCTAGAGTGGTCTTGGAGTGGTACTAGAATGGTCTAGGAGTGGTCCTGGAGAAACCTATCGAGGAGGTCCAATAGGACGTCTTGAAGCTGATCGATGACTGATCGTATGGAGATACGAGTAGGTCGTTGACTGGTCGGAGCTGGTCGTAGATTGGTCGAATGTAATCACTAACTGGTCGTAAGGAGTTACGAACTAGTCGTGACTAAATACAAGCTGGTCGTAAGTGATAAAGACCTAGTCATAGATCATATTGCATTAATGTTTGTCTGATATATTCTATGTGTGTTCGGGAATCTTTAAGTCCTGCTAGGTACCGCTGACGACTCGTGGTCGGAAAAGAGTTTCCAAGTTGTTACACATGAACGTATAGGGTCACATACTTAAAGGGCTAGGATTTAATTTGGATAGTGATATGAATTCTTGTAGGCCACGAGTTCCTAATGGGCCTCAAGTTCGAGACCCAATATGGATGCCCATATATAGAGGGACGGTGGCATGGGGTGACGTGATCAAACTTTTGAAGTATTCCTGAAACCCTAATAGCCACGCCTTCCTCAACCACGCCGCTGGCGCTAGCACTCCAGCGCGTGGTATCCCTGCCCCGTACGTGCGGATACCTTGGAGGTGTTGTTACGAAGCATCAACACTAGAACGAACTGCAACTCATGACGATCATGGGAGCAGGAGGAGAAGACGCACGGCAAGTACGACTACGACTGCATCAACTCACTACATCGACTCCACTTCTGCTATGAGTCGGCGCGTCTAGTGGTAATCTCGTGATCTATTACTAGCTGAGGTTCTTTGGTTGCACGGTATAATTTTTTGTTTTGTGCTATCGTAGCCTGCCCGTGCCCCAACACTGGCCCCACCCTTCTGTCGATTTCTAGAACTCTCGTTACAGAACGGACAAACAAAAATATAAAAAAGGAATATGGAGAGTACTATCTGTTTGCCAAGAGACTCTAAATGGAGAATGTGTATTGCGAAAGAGTATACTTTGATTACAGGGAGAGTGGCTGTGAATACACGTGGATTAGGGCTTAAATGTGAATCTATGTCACAAGGGCACATAGGCCGGGCTATTTATAGTTTTACAAGAGTTGGCAATTACAACCGTTATTGCTGATATCTCCACATGCAACCGCTATTAATCACACGTGGGTAACCACCCTCTAAGACCTCCTCTGCAGGGGAGAGGTCTTGGAGATGTCTCAGAGAGGTCTTTGAGGAGGTCCCGGAGAAGTCCCAGAGGAGGTCTTGCTAGGCCTCCGAAGGGAGTTTTCGGGGACAGTTTCAATGAAAGACTTTATAGGCCCACCTTTCGACTGTTCGATTGATCTTGGGCCTAGAAAGCTAACTTGGGCCCAGCAAAACCGTGCTTACTTATTAATAAGCGAATAAAGATATACTTGGATAATTAACTGGTCAACAATCCTCGTCAGCTAGCCCTTCAACTTCAAGTGAAAATAACTTACTTGATCAGGTTTCTAACCAGAATTTGGACTTGATCAAGAAGATAGTTTTACTTGAGTTGTAAATAACTATTTCTTTTAAGAAGCTGGAGCATTAATCATATTTATGAAAGCAATTCCCAAATGGACAAATATGTTTTAGTCTTCATTGATTTATTAGGAACAAACTTTAATAAAATCTTATCTGTTAAACTTCCATCTGGTTTATTTAATTCCACCGTAAGTTACTGGCTTATAAATAACCTCCAAAAGGGCAAGAAGAAGAAACATCCTCCTAGAGACTCTCTACCTTCTCTGTCTCCACTTTATCGTAGACCACTCAAACTTCTTTAGTTGGAATAGATGATGTATCATGATTGTAGAGATCATGAAGAAGATGGATTTTATAGAATAAATTTGACTTTTTAAAAATCTTGATGTTATAATCCCTGGATTTTATGCTTCCAAGGTTTTCAAGAAGTCAATTCATTCTGTGAAATCTCCAAGAAGTTTATGAAAGGGAAAAAATCTTCATGATCAGGTGATCTTTTCTTGAAACATATATCAAGGTAACTTTTATGTCAAGGAACATAAGATTAGGATAACTTTTGAAAAAAGAAAAGACTTTCCAACTACTTTTCTTACACATCTCTGACGCGCAGAACAACCTCCTTGACCGGACGTGACGTGTCGTGTCACCACCGATCGAGGCACAGTTGTTACATAGTTGAGGTAGTGGGTTTTAAATGTGCCAAGGGCATATATACTGATTTTTACCTCTCCTTAGGCACGTTTTCACCCTAGTTGCTTTTCACTTTCCTTTTCACTATGTACCTTTCGTCCTCCACGAACCTTCGAAAAGAAGGAACCTATAGTCCGCCATTGAATCAAGACAATGGCGGGATGGAGATCATCGATGCTGACAGCAGAGGAACTCCAAGGACTGGAACAAGACGGACATCTTCCAGAGAAGGCTCTCATCTAGTGGCGTGCACCAGGGAGAGAGGTTGAACCAAACCCTCCGGCTGGTTTCACGGTACTCTTCGTGCCTTACCTCTGGGCAAGCCTCCACTTGCCTGAGAGTGATTTTTTGATCGAAGTTCTTAACCATTATGGAATTGAATTGGTTCACCTTGTACCGAATTCAGTTCTGGTACTTAGTGTTTTTGCCCATATGTTTGAGGCATTTTTAGGGATAGCCCCTAGTTTGCGTTTTTTTAGATTTTATTACCAAATTATCTGTAACAAGAAAGGTGCTGGTGCTTTGGGCTCCTTTTATTTTAAATTTCAAGATGCCAATAAGAGTGTGTTCCCTTTCTTGGCTATCAAAGACTCCAACCAGTCATGGAACAAGGAATGGTTTTACTCCGAAGTTCCGAAAGAAAGTAGAATTACTTACAATCATAGTGCACCACCGGAGTGGTCCACCAAGAACCAAGTTGCTGATAAGGACATTAAGCTTACAGAAGATGAGAAGAAAGTGGTCCTAGTGATCAGTAACTGGGTAGAAGGAGGTCTATCTGGACGAAAGATCATTCACGACTTCCTCAAGAACAAGATCTTCCCTCTTCAGAAGAAAGAGATGTTATCTTGTAACTGTGACGTCCCTGAGAATGGTAATATTTTACTCATCTTTTTTACTTAAACTGAATTTCATAATAAAAAGTAAGTAACTTTTATTGCATTGCAGCTCTCTCAGATGATGAGGTCCTAGCTAGGACCCCAGTCCTGCTAAAGGATCGGGTTCTAGAAAAGGAACCAATTGGTTTAGAGGAGCAGCCCCCAAGTTTGATTGGGGCAACTTTATCACTGAGGAAAGATCGCACAATAGTAAGTATTCGTAGAAATTGATTAAACATAAGAAGTGAACTTGCTAATGTCTAATTTTTTTGTTTTCTGAATAGACGACATCAAAGAAACGTCCCATCTCAGATGTCGGTGCGAGCTCTTCCCTTTCTTTGGCAAAGAGTGCAAGGATTACTTCTAGACCTCCTGTTGCACCAAAGAAGACAAAACCCACATCTGCCTCAACATTAGCTTCTCCAAGACCTCCTGCCTCAGTTCTTGCTCTTCCAAGATCTTCCACCTAATAGGTATCAAAAACAAAAGCCAAGACTCTCATTTCCAAATATGTCTCTAACCTCCAGCCAATGTCTTCCATATCAACTTTCTTGGCTGGGGTGGTCCAGAGTGAAGGATCATCAGAAGAGGAAATCCCTCTTCAGAGGGTTCCAAGGCCAAAGACCTCCCTGGCCTTAGTTCCTTCTTCGTTAGAACAAAGGAGAGGACCCACTTTCACTGTAAATGAGGACTTTGTGTCACTCTTTAGTGAAAGCAGCTTTGAAATCGAGTAAGTTCTTCGATTATACCTTTATAATTTTGGTTTTGAAATGATTAACCTCTTCCTTTCTTTTAACTTTGATTTGCTGTCAGACCCAGAAAGAGGTCAACTAACTGCTCAAGAGCAAAATTCGCCACCAATTGCATTGGCAGCAGAAGAATCCCTGGCAGAAGAAATTCTACTGATGGAAGGACCTCCTAGGACCACTGAGGAAGTGGTCCTAGACATCTTGGCGACAACTGCAGAGACATCCCAAGGGGCACTGCTGGACATGGAGGTCCAGACGGAGAGGTCTTCTCAAGAGGATTGAATGGAAGAGGTGGTCCATGAGACAAACCGTTCTGAGGAGGTGGTCCGTGAGACCATTGAAATTCAACATGAAGGTGATCATACCTTGGTAAGACTAGTATCCTGATAATATTTCTTTAAATTTATCAGTATAGAATCTGACTCATAGAATGTCTTAGGAGCCGCAGAGTACTAGTATTGATCCAACTAGAGTAGTTTTTCGTCTGGTGCAACTGGATCAACCTGAGGATGAGATTCCTCTGAAACGTTCACCTCCCAGAACTGAAAAGAAAGACCTCATGACATCTGTCAAAAGATGCTGGAGAGTCAATATTGACATGATGGAGGAGATTAACGCTTTTGTAGAGGAAAAAGAGAAGTAAGTACAATAAGTTATTATTTAGTCATAAGATTCTAACTTAAATAAATAACTTATGCCCTTATTTACTTCACAGAGAATGTTTACTAGCGAAAGCCATACAAGAAAATGCTGAATCTGCATTTCAAGCTCTCAGATTAAAATTATCTGAGATGGAAAAAAGATCTGAGGAGAGTGCGGTAGTCATGGCACAGAAGACTGAAGGGATCCGCCTCTTGACTCAGAAGAATGAGAAGTTCCAAGAGATCCTGAACTGACAATCTAAAGAAAGTCACGATCTCTTTGAATAAAACAAGATACTTCTTAAGGAGAAAAAAGGTAATGGACCACCCTTTGTCCTTATAGAGCATTTGATTTATAATATGCCATACATGGGTTTTACTCTCTTTTTCTGCTCTTTTTTCAGAACTAGAAAAGGCAAAAGAGGATCTTCAGAAGACCTCTTCTAATAAATACCTTCAGATTCAAGACTTGAAAGAAGTGGAAAGACGAGGTCGTATTGCTGTACAAGACCTTGAAAAGAAGGTGGAAACCTTAATGAAGGCTGGCAAGGAAATTACCCAAGTTACTGGGAACAGCTTTTCCTAGATTTCAGTTTCTCTGTGAGAGATCGCAGAACATCTGAAGGCTCCAGTAACTCCTCTTGCGACCAAGATGACCTTGGATAAACTAAGAAATGATATCTATAATCAAATTAAATATATTCATAAACACATACCTGCCATGAAGAATACCATATATCAATCTTTGATGAAGGCAATAAGTCAAGCTTTAAACTGAGTTTTATTGAAGATTGATCTCCTTTATGGGGATACTGTCGATCTTCAGAAGCTTGTCCCTGCGCCCAAGTTTAAGACAAAAGAAGCAGGTATTGCTGCTCAAACCAAGATCACACCAGTGGTGGCAGAGATCATAAGGAACATAGAAGCTAGTGCTCCTGCTCTTTCCTCAAGTACTTCTGGCTCGAGTGTACAGAAATGATATTGTAATAATACAAATGTTTTGTTTTGAATGATATGAGATAATGGAAAGATTTTGTATATGATAATTGTGATTATTTATCAAAGATTAACTGACTTTTTCTTGCAAACTATTTTCGCAAATTAAAAGTCGTATATTTCACTATATGTAGCCCCCCGCCTGGAACACTTTGTCCGACAATGAGAGAAGTGTTTCGGGCGAACAATTGTGCTAAGATCAGTATATCTATTACAAAACAAATGATCCGAATCAGTGTGTATTTAGGAAGATGAAGTCAGACTGTTGAGCTCTTACGCAATGAGAATTGGCTTATAGAAGAGGTCTCATATAGTTGTCATTTCCTAAATGTATACCGATGGTCATTTGATTCGTAAAAACACTATATGGACCATCCATGAGTGAAATTGATCAACCGTAGGCACTTAAAAAATAGTGATGACATATGCGAAATGATACGAAAAATTTATGCTATAAAAATTCAATATATTAAGAATAACAACTGGATTTATGTAATATAGAAAAAAAATACTTATACATAAAATTTGCGAAGATGTTCAATGTTCCATGTGTTAGATAAAACACGACCATCCTCCATAGCTAATCTAACTGATCCTGGCTTAATGACAGAGACTACAGTATATGGACCCTCCCATCTGGAGGACAACTTGTTCAAGTTGTCTTGGTTCTGGATGCGCCTCAGGACCAAGTCTCCCACATGAAGTGTTCTTGGACGAACCCTTCTATTAAAGTAGCGTCTCAGCCCTTGTAGATAGGTAGCCGATTTCAATAGTGCATGATCACGTCTTTCTTCTAGAATATTGATGTCATCTTCACGTAAATCTCCCTGATTTGTTTGATCTAGGAGGTCTATACGAGTGGAACCTAACTAAATCTCACTAGGTAGCACTACTTCTGTACCGTAGACTAGTGCGAATGGTGTTTCACCAGTTGCTCTACTGGTCGTAGTATGCAATGCCCATAAAACAGAGAAGAGTTCTTCTATCCAATTTTTCGAGCATGCCTTAAGGCGATTAAAAATTCTCTTTTTAATACCTTGTATAATCTGACCATTGGCCCTTTCTACCGCTCCATTACTCTGTGGATGTGCGACGGAGTAAGCAGATTTTAGTGCCAATTTTATCACAATAATCCTGAAACACATCACTAATAAATTGGCTCCCATTGTCTGTGATAAGACGACTGGGTATTCCAAATCACGTAACAATGTTTCGCAAAAGAAATTTCTTTGCTGCTGCAGCTGTTATTCGAACGACTGGCTCAGCTTCTATCCATTTAGTGAACGTATCGATAGCCACAAACAAGAACTTATACCCATTGGGTGCTTGCGGTAGTGGTCCAACTATGTCAATGCTCTAAATTGAGAAAGGCCATGACAAGGTAATGGTCTGTAATTGTTAAGATGGTTGATGCACTTGTCTGGCATGGAATTGACATTGCTCACAGGTCTTAACAAGGTGTATAGCATCTTGTAGAGCGGTGGGCCAGTAACATCCTTGCCGAAAAGCTTTACCAACTATTGTTCTATAGGATGTATGCCACACAAGCCCCTATGTATTTATTTTAGTAATTTTATCCCGGAGTCTTGGGATATGCAATGCATAAGAACACCATGTGCTCCCTTCCTGTACAATGATCCCTCGACCAGCTTGTACATGCATGCTCTTCGAATTAACCTATCCTTCTGTTGAGGATCATCGGGCAATGTCCCTGATGCAAGATAAGTGGTCAATGGTTTTATCCACTCCGCATCTTGCTCGATGACTCCGACCTCTAAGGTGGTCGAACCTGTTTCTATTGAAGGTTTTGTAAGGTATTCAAGAAAAACACCTGTTGGAACAGGTGCTCGTGAGAACCCAATTTTGATAACTGGTCCGCTAAGGAATTTTCCTTGTGCGGTATATGTTGGACTTCGAAGTCCCTGAAGTGTTTTTTCAACTTCCTTACTTCACCCAGGTACTGAGCCATTATCTCATCGGATGTACTGTATTCCTTTGATACCTGGTTTATGACTAATTGTGAATCTCCCTTCACCAAAAGCCGATGGACTCCGAGGGATTTGGCTGCTCGAAGCCCGGCTAGAAGGCCTTCATACCCTACCACGTTGTTAGTGGTAGAGAATAGAAACTGTATGACATATTGGAGTTGATCACCCTGTGGTGTTATCAACAAAATCCCAGCCCCCGAGCCCTTAAGCTCGCGTGAGCCATAAAAGTACATTGTCCAATGATCATCCAACCTTGGACTTTCTTGAGGTTGATCCTCAGTGTTCGTCCATTCAGCCACAAAGTCAGCCAGGACTTGGCTTTTTATGGCTATTCGGGTAGTAAAATGAAGATCGAATTCTTCAAGTTCTACTGCCCATTTGGCTATGCGACATGTTACTTCTTGGTTATAGAGTATGTTTCCAAGAGGAAAAGACGAAGGTACTGTGATTTTGTGAGATTAAAAATAATGTCTAAGTTTTCTGGAAGTCATCAGAAGAGCATAAATTAGCTTCTGAACCTCAGGGTATCTCTCCTTTGTCCATGTAAGACCTCGCTTACATAGTAGATGGGTTGTTGAGACCCTCCTCTTTTTGAAATAAGTACCGCACTGACCACATTTGGTGTTGCTGCCAAGTAAACTAGTAATGGTTCACCTTCTAAAGGTGACACCAATACCGGAGGATTTTGAGAGATAAGCCTTTAAGCCTTCGAAGGCTTTGTCAGCTTCTTCAGACCATTGAAATCCCTTATTACTCTTGCGGATCACCTTAAAGAAAGGTAAACCACGTTCTCCTGATCGAGAAATAAAACGACTAAGAGCCGTCATTCGACCAGTTAAAGCTTGGACCTGCTTCACTGTGGAAGGTGGTCGCAAATGTTCGATGGCTCGAATCTTCTCAGGATTAACTTCAATCCCACGAGAACAAACGAGGAAACTAAGCAATTTGCCAGAACAAACTCCGAAAGTACACGTTTCAGGATTAAGCTTTATTCCATGTTTATTTATATTTTCGAAGGTCTTTGCTAGATCCTTGAAATGGTCATTCTTAGTACTACTTTTCACAATGAGGTCATCTACATAAGTCTATAAATTATGCTCTAGCTGACTGCTGAAGGTTTTCTGCATCAAACGCTGGTATGTGGCCCCAGCATTTTTTTAACCCAAATGGCATTTTGATGTAGCAGTAGACACCGAAGGAAGTGATGAAGGCAGTCTTTTCTTCATCTTCTTTCACCATGCTTATCCAATGGTATCCGGAATAAGCATCAAGAAAACTCATCAATTCGCAACCCACGGTAGAATCAACTAATTGATCAATGCGAGGCAAAGGGAAGTCATCCTTTGGGCAAGCAATATTTAAACTGGTAAAATCAACACACATGCGCCACTTACCGTTAGATTTCTTGACCAGGACCGGGTTCGCAAGCCACTCGAGGTGATCAACCTCCCGAATGAAGCCAGCTTCAAGGAGCTTATCGAGCTCTGCTCTGATAGCTTCTTGATGATCCAATGCGAAACATCTCAGTCTTTGCTTAACTGGTTTTTTCTCAGGCTTAATGGCTAGCCTATGCACTATCACCTCCCTTGGGACCCCGAGCATATCAGATAGCTTCCACGCAAAGACATCTGAGTTGGCTCGGAGGAAGGTGAGGAGCTCATCTTCCTATTTCCACTTAGTCCTGCGCCAATCCGGACTGTCTTGGATTGGTCATCGGGGCCGAGTGGTACAACTTTTACCTCCTCATTAGGTTGAGGAGCAGCCTTGATCTTCACGGACTTCCTTGCTTTATCCTCCAAAGTAAGATCTTTCAGAGGTAGCTGATCGACAAGTTCTAATGACTTTCAATCACACGAAAGAGCAACGGCCTGATCACCTTGCACCACGATCACGCCTTTTGGACCAGGGATTTTAATCTTCTGGTAAGCATGGTGCGTAGCTGCCATGAATTTTGTTAGAGAAGGTCTTCCCAAAATAGCATTATAGGCATACTCAAAATCAACTACTTCAAAAGTAATTAACTCAGTTCAAAAATTAGCAGTCGTACCGAAGGTTACTGGTAAAACTACTTGCCCCATTGATGTAACTGACATACCGGGCACTATCCCATAGAAGTGACTTGTCATTGGTTTAATTTTAGAATGAGGGATTTGTATCTCATCTAAAGTGTTTACAAATAACAAATTTAGAGAACTACCGCTATCTACTAATACTCTCCCTACTCTGCAATTACTTATAGTAGGGGAAACTACTAATGGTAATTTACGAGAAGTAGACATACCTTTTGGGACATCCTCCTTATTGAAGGTCAGGGAGGTCTCTAACCATTTGGGGTATTCTGGACAATCATGTGGGACTTCAACACTGTTGACATCCCTCCATGCCGCATTGTACTGTCGCTTAGAGGCATAGGCGGCTGAGCCCCCGTAGATGATGTTGAGTGGTGATCCATTCTTTGGAATGACATCTCTGTGTCCTTGTCATTACCTTGGACCTCTGGTGGTCCGCTATCTTCTAGTGGGATAGGCATTGGGCCTTTCCCATCATAGTAATCCTCCATCTGCTTGTGCCAAGTACAGCAGTTGCGAAGGTCATGGCCAGAAACTTTATGCAATGGGTACCACCATCGCTCTGGGACGCTTTTAGACCGTAAGGGCGGTCAGTCGCTTGAATGACCTCCTTGCCTCCTTTTGGTCCAAAGACCTTTGGTCTTGTCGTAGGGTGGTCGCTGGTCAATTACCTCGACCTCCCTGGTGGATTGCTTGGACCTCCCCTTTTCCTTCCTCTTGAGTTTACCTTTGCTGCTCGTGGAGCCCTCAGACCTCTTGGATTTCTTTTCCTTGACCTCCTTGAGGCCTGGCTGAGGAGGAGTGGTCCCCTTATCCACCATCCGATTCCATTCCACTGTCTCATTGGCGTCGGAGTATCGATCCACCATGTCGAAAAGTTCTGACATGGACCTGGGCGGGTTGATGTTGAGGTCTTCTGTGAACCTTCGATATCTCACCGCCTGTTTAAAATCTCGAATTACAGAGTCGTTAGAAATATTTGTGATAATATTATCAGACTTCTATAAAACGCTTTATGAATTGTCGTAGATTTTCCTCGGGGGTTTGACGAAGCCGATGTAAATGGTATTCCTTCCCCAGCTTTGCATAACAACTTTTAAAGTTATTTTGCAATGCATTATAGAGCATCTCCCAGTTATGTATGGATCCTTCAGGTTGGTTGAATAACCAGGTCCTAGCGGAACCTTTTAAAACTGTGGGTATATAATTTGCCATTACCTTATCATCGCCTCCAGCAGCTTGGACGGCGGTAGTGTAGATTTGGAGGAATTCTGACGGGTTTTGCGTTCTGTCGAAAGTCTCCATATTCCCTGGCTTCAACTTTTCTGGCTAGGTGACGTCCCTCAATCCAGGGAAAAAAGCCTTACATCCTGCATAAGGTCCAACACATTGCCGTGTATTACGACGATTATTATGACCGACAATAGATCTGGGACGTCTGCTACGTCCTGAAAAACGAGTGTCATGCTCACCTTGGTCTTGGACACGACGACCGGGTGCGTCATAATTATGACTCTGCCTTTGGCGTCCAATTGAGGACCCCTCTAGGTGTGAGTCAGTTTTGGAAAGAACGGTTGGTGATCGGGCACAGATGTTCTCTGCGGCATCTTGTAGTTCCTGTGTAATTGCACACATCACTTGCACTCCTTGCTCTGGAGTCAATCCTTCCGGAGGACGTGTGAGGGCGGTCGCTAAGTAGCAAATGCGTTCTGCAGGGGAATCCTCCTGCATAGGGGTTGGTAAGGCATTTGAACCTCTTACCATCGTTGCCCGCGATGGTGGCGTACGCATCACCGGCAGTGGTGCCCTTGCTGAGGAGCCAGGGGCGTCTTGGTAGTAGAGGTCACGAACATGCGAGATGTGCGCTTGTGTGACGGCACGTATCTCGATTTGTTGGGCGTCTTCCTCTCATTGGAGGCGTTCTCGTTCCTCTTGCTCCCGGCATTGCCTGGACGTTCCAGGATTATCGTCGGGATTGGGTTGAATGTCACCGACGGTGGCGATCTGACGACCGTTGGAACATGCGGAAGGGGTGAGCATGCCCTCGTCCTCTGAGGAAGAGGATGAGGCGTACTGTAGGGTGAATAAAAGATTCTCCCTAGATGCTCTCTCCAAGCCTTCAGGGTGGATGCTGCCAGTGAGATCATCATGGTTCGCTGGGCTCCAGGGACCTTGCGAATCTCCTCTTCTAAAGGAGACATGCTCAGGATAGTATTTGTCCACAGCGGTACCTGTGGACGAAGGCACGGCCAATGTGGAGCTGGCGGAGGCAGAAGGTTCAGTGGATGACGGTGCCTTAGCAACGTCCCTAGAGGAACCATGGGTGTTGCCGCACGCGAGGACAAAGTTTTCTTCCATGTCTTCATCGTAGTCAGAGATATCGAGAATGCTTTCTTCTCTCCAAGTAGGAAGGTTGTGATTCATCTGCAAAATGCAACATACATTACCAGAATCGAGTAGACGAAGATGATGACAGTGCTCCCCACGGTTGGCCCCAGCTGTCGACGTTTGGAACTCTTGTTATAGAACGGACAAACAAAAATATAAAAAAGGAATATGGAGAGTACTATCTGTTTGCCAAGAGACTCTAAATGGAGAATATGTATTGCAAAAGAGTATGCTCTGATTACAGGGAAAGTGGCTATGAATACACGTGGATTAGGGCTTGGATGTGAATCTATGTTACAAGGGCACACAGGCCGGGCTATTTATAGTTTTACAAGAATCAGCAGTTATTAGCAGTGACGCCTCTACGCACCAATCGTCGCGTCTCTTCCCGCCAATCGTCGCGTCCCTTCGTGATGACCATTATCGTTGATATTTCCACGTGTAACTGCTATTAATCGCACGTGGGTAACCACCCTTTAGGACCTCCTCTGCAGGGAGATGTCCTGGAGATGTCTCAGAGAGGACTTTGAGGAGGTCCCGGAGAAGTCCTAGAGGAGGTCTTGCTGGGCCTCTGGGGGGAGTTTTCGGGGACAGTTTAAAGGAAAGACTTTATAGGCCCACCTTCTGACTGTTCGATTGATCTTGGGCCCAGAAAGCTAACTTGGGCCCAGCAAAACCGTGCTTACTTATTAATAAGCAAATAAAGATATACTTTGATAATTAACTGGTCAACAATCCTCGTCACCTTCTCCCTCCCTCTTTCCAGCCCAGCCGCTCTACACCACCGCTTGCCTGTCGTGGTGCCCGCTTGGCTACGACGCCACCTCCAAGGGCCTCCTCCTCTCCCGGGCATCCCATTTCATCGGTCCCTGCCGCCTCTCCAATCGCCGCTCGCCGTCGGCAAGACCACGGCCGTGCCCCCCCTCCCCCCTCCCTGTTTCTCCTTTGTGGTGTGTCTTTCTATCTCTCTCTCATTGACCCATGGGCCCTTGCCTTTAAGAGCTAGCAGGAGGCAGCCAGTTCACCAATTTCATCTTTTAAATTGAAGTTCATACAAATAACTTTCAAACATCTACAAATTCTTTGTAAATAATGATTAGTTGTTGATAAAATTAATTTAAATAATCTTTCCACTAATGTTAAATCTACAAGATGCAAGAATTCAAATTATGGATTAATGGAATTAGAAGTTGAATTACTCAAGGATATTTATGTTGATCTCAATATCTTGCTCTAGAAACTTGAACTTTAATTGCAAATCCTATCAAATATTCTATGGACCAAATAATAACCATCTCATCTTTATCCCACGATCTATAGTTATCAATGTTAATTAAAAATAATTAGTGTAAAGATAAGCCCGGCAAAAATATCTAGTGTCATCTTCGTGCCTCAAAAATCATGAAGACCTTTAAAATGGTAATTTAACAATTAAGGAAAAATAATCATTTAAATCTTAAGTCCTTAATATTTATCTCAAGCATAACATAATTATTGATATATGCACAGCCTTGTGTAAGCGATAATTAAGTTAAATAAAAAGTAATTAACCAATATACATTGCTATCCTATTTAAAATGCAAACTTAAATTTGAAGCCTTGCTAGAAATATCATCTTGCCCAAAGATCAGTCATCCTATCTTTATCTCTGGATTTAAATCACCAGTGGTAATTAAGAATAATTAATGTACAAACAATTCCAGGCACAATCTCAAGAGAGAACTATGGTAATATATGGACTCCAAGTTTAACTTGTCAAATTAAAAATCATACCCTTCACATGTTGAACTCACACCCAAATCTCTATGGCTAACACTCAGTAAATAATGCTCAGTATTCTTTTAGACCAAAATCTACGAGAAGTCTAATCCAACTCACGAAACTTCCTTAATAAATATCCAATAATTAAAAAAAAGCTTTCGAATTCAAGATCGAGCCATGACATTTCCTCGATCGACGATATCTTCCCATCTTCCAATCCAAAGCGGAATATTCCTGTAAATATTCCTTCAACTTCGATCCTTCCTTGTTTCCTTCCCGGCAGAGTTTCTCCGCCGTTTTCCCTTCCGCTCAAATAATCGTTTGACTTTGTCAAACATCCCCCATTCACTAAATCTTCCCCTCCGCTTCTCGATCATCGCAAATCTTAAATAAGCTCATTTGAATTTATTTGGTCTTTTGAACTTCTTTGGATTTATTTGGTTTTGAATCGATTATCGTGTAATTAGAAGTTGGAGTCCCAAAGAAACAATGACTTGAGCGAGATCAAGATTCGGATAAAGACGCGAACCAAGAATTCAAGACCACTGATTGAGAAGGTTTTGAGTAAGATCAAGGCCGCGGTAAATTGACCCAGGTGAGTCAATACTTTGATCATTTTGAACCTACATTTTATGTAAATTATATTCTTTTAAATAGTAAATTACATGCTTAATTCTCTATGCAAATGTATGTCAAATCTTTATGAGTTAGTTACATGCCTACTTGGTAATTAAATATTAATATGCCATCCTTTGACAATTGAATCCCTTAATCCTTGTCACCCTAGTAACTATGTGGTAATTACTAGCTATATGTTGTACTTAAGCGACATTCTAGTCTTGCTTAAGTGCCGAGGCATTAAATGTCCTAATCATCATCTTTTAAACATGAAAGTGGTTTTGGGCAATCATTGTGGGTAAATGACTGGAATGTTGAGATAATGTATTTTGCTCCCCAAAAACCCTATTAAATTGCTGTTACCACATCTGGGCGGGTGGTATGGTGGTGGGTGCTGTCGGAGCACGAGAGTGGTTGGTATGTGGTATGAATCGCTTGGATGGCTTAAGGACTTAATCTTGTCATGACCTCCCATTGTAAAACAAGTACAACCACAAGTCTGTAAAGTACAACATGGCTTAGTAAATTTATTGAACCCTGAAAGTTATCTTGTCCGAGGGGTAATAAGGTAGTGCAAGCACTGGATACGTCCGGCTTGAATGGGTCACCGATGCAAAGTGAAGTTGCCAATCGCTGTGGTGTGGTCTAACTACACTAGTCACTGAGGTGAATATCCTGCACAACTTATGGGGCCCACAGTAAGTGGGAACAACCCATATGGGTGAGATGACGGGAGGGGCGAGATATTTTGAAAAGTTACTGTGATGGTCTCTCAACTACATGACCAAGGAATCATATGGGGGCAACGAGTTGATTATCTCTTATGGGTACAGTGTACAACTTCTGCAGAGTATGAACTATTTAAACAACCGTGCCTACAGTCAAAGGCGGACATGGGAACTTACTAGAGTTAGTTCTATTTCAAAAACTTTGTGGGTGGAATAAAAATCAGGTCGGGTTCACCTAACCCTGGGATTGGATTTTTCCTGGGTCGTCGAACTCAGTGGTGTAAATAAGTGGGGATAGCCCCTAACGAGGATATAATAATCCTCATTTTACCTTTTATCTATAATTTTTATTATAGGTAAATATGACGTCATGTGAACCCTGAGTGTACCCCTTAATGTTATGAAGGAAGAACCAAATGGATGGTCGTAAGTTCTTCTACGACCACCCCCATAGTCGTAAGTTATGATACGACTATCCCATAGTCGTAAGTCTTGCTACGACACCTCATAGTCGAGATTCCTCTACGACTAGGTCACCACGACCACCTTATAATCAAATGAACCTCGCAGACAAGTGGGTCTTATTGATTAAGGGATTCAAACAATATCATACTGTTGTTATTCTACGTAATAATGGCACGTAATACCCCATTATCTCGGTATATAGTCATTGAGCGACGGGAGGAATTAATACACCGTAATTACTACCAACATGCGCGTTCAGAGGTAATGAGGCGCCGCTTACTCGAGTAATCGCCGCCTTTCACGTATTTTAAAAGGCGGCAACTAGAGAAAGGGAAGGAGGATCGAGGATCGAGCCATCGTGAATACAAGCACTATCTGTAATAGTCTTAGTTTTTCCCCGATTGTTCAAGATACACTCAATACCATACACACACAGAGTATGGTTGTTATTCTCTCCTGAGAAGGCCCGAACTCAGATAAAAATTCCCGTGTCAATCTCTCGCATGATTCTATTCTAGGAGACCCCGAATCAAACAATCTTTACGTAAGTTCGGTTCTAAAACACCGACAGTTGGCGCCGTCCGTGGGGATCTTCCGGTAATTTCTTGTCAAACATTCTCTCTGTTTTCCAAATCTCATGCACTCATGGCAGGAGAATGGAACGAGGAGAACTGGTTCGACTTGGCAGACTACGCAGACGTCGACATGGATGCCGGATTCGTTATTTAACCGAGTGATGACTCATCCTATGGCATTGCCGCCCGGGATCTTCCCACGCATCCAGAGACAATGTCACCGGTGGAGTTGAGGAGGATCCTTATCCCCACAACAAGACGCCCAAGAGAGGAGTCTACCCTCTCAAGGGCAAGGGTCAATCTGACCAGACCACACCCAGTGGACTCACGACACGACGAGAGTTTTTCCTCGGTGTCCAAGTTCCCTAAGGCGGTCCGACTTGGTGAGGCAAGCTCTAGAAGCCACACCAGGACTTCACCCAAGATCTGGTGATTCTCTCTCTCGATAACGCCAGAGAGAGCGGGATCAAGCATGCTTTTCCCGCAAATTCGACCATCTCTCCAGCAGTCACACCGCCGACGGAGACTAAGATAACCCAGACTTCCCTACTTGGAGGATTACTCCAAGTCGCCAGATGGTGTCTCGACGACTCCTCAGCGGAGAGGCCTCGAGCGCAAGTGAGAATCATCAACGGAGGTCTTCGCCCTTCCTCGATCAAGATCACTCTTCTAGAGACCGAGATGGAGACCCTTCCGAAGGTCACACATCATACCGTGGCAATGGCCAGACACCACCATCAAGGACACGACTAACGCCTTCATGAACGCCAGGAAATCTCGACATTCTCGCTTCATTGAGGCAATCTCAAGAGTCTAACATGGAAAATCTTGAGGCAATTCAAGGAAGAAGATTGAAGCTCGTAAGAATTTGCTCGGGCGATTCAATATCAATCGAGGAAGCTCGAGAGCTCCAAAGACATCAATGATTTGCTCGAGAATCCAACTCAAGAGCTAGCCCGAACGCCAGTTACGACCTCTTCACAAGAGATCGCACAAAGGCTTCGAGTACAATGAAAAAGCCGAAGCTCCTCGTCGACATCATTCAAGTAGTCGCATCCATACGACTTCTTCTGCTACCGATCAATCCAACATATCACCACAGAAAAATCGGCGCAACAAAGAAGTCGTGTCGATCTCTTACTCAAGAAATGTCTTCCAAATGACCGATGATCAACAAGCTCCTCGAAAGGTGATCGCTCACCACTCCGACATGGAAATCAAGAATACAGATAAACTACGAGGAGTATTCCCTCGTGAGACCGAGACCTATTACAGTCGGGTCAACTCACATCGGGTATCGCCGAGTACGACCACCGATGATATCAACCCTTCTTTTCGCAAAGGAGGCGCTAAGAAGTCATTCATCGATGTCGGGCATTCTCGCCGATCTCCGAGCCGTTCATTGCCACCTCGTTTTCGACCGGTGAACATGGAGAAGTTTGATGGTTCCCAAAATCCCATCGAATTCCTTCAAATTTACACAACAAATTGCTCGAAAGCAGGGAGGAGGAGAGCATGTGATGGCAAATTACCTTCCAATCGTACTCGAAGGATCCGCCGATCGTGGTTACTAAACCAACCACTCGAGTCGATCTATTCTGGCAACATCTCTCGCGATCTTCATCGCAAATTTCCAAGGCACATACAATCGCCTCGAAAGGAGGACGACTTGCACCGATGAGACAGAACGACAACGAGACATTGCGCCAGCTTCATCAAGCGCCTCAATCAGTTCAGAACTCAATTTCGAAGTTTCGATTCATCCGCCATCGTGGCTTTCAAGCCAGAGTCCGTAGTAGAAGGATAACAGAGGATATTGCTTTAAATCCTCCTACTGTCGCCAACTCTTCAAATGGCCGATCGATATGCTATCGCCTCGAGGCGGTCGAGTGGAACAACACAATCGATCGTGAAGACAATCCATCTCGAGAGTCAGCGGTTGGTAAGAAGAAGGATAAGAAAGCAAAAAGTCCAAGAATAAGATGAAGGGTCAAAACCCAAATGGTTCCAAGGAGGTATTGGTCAGGAATGATAAAGAGCCACGCACATCCAGCCACACTCCGACAGAGGCAAAGGTAAGCGCCGATCGGAAAAATGATAAGCCTAGGTGGTGTCCTTTCCATAAAAAGGAAGGGCATGACCTTCAAGAATCGCCGTCTTCCAACGAAAGCTTGAAGACTACTACAACCAAGAAGGACCACTTCCCACCCTCGAAAGGTAGGTCAAACAAGTGGTCATAAATCTTCGATGATAGCGAAGAGGAGATGCCGCCCAGATCCGCAACACACCATTGAACACATCTACGGGATCATCGGCATATGAATCAAAGCGACACCAAGGTCATTAACGCGAGGTAAACTCCATAGATCCTCCTCTCGTCAATAAATTACGAAGTGGCCTCAAGTCACCATTTTTTTCGAGAAGGGTGATCGCCCGATCCTTCGACTCGACCGTGTCGATACCCAATCGTGGTTGAACCCACCATCAACAATTGTCGGGTCAATCGAGTTTTGTTGATGGTGGAAGCTCGTTAAATATTTTATTTACGAAAGTGCCCCGATGACATGCAAGTACCAGACCAAAGTAAAACCGACGATACTCTTTCCATGGATTGTACCGATCTTCGCCAAACCAATTGGTCAAGTTTCTCTTCCTTTAACATTTGGTTCACCAAGTAATTTCGTGACGAGAAAATCTCCTTTGATGTGGTCGATTTCGACATCGAGATATAACGCCATACTCGGACGACCAACTTTGGCAAAATTCCTAATGGCTACTCATTATGGATATCAATGTATTAAGATGCCAGTCCCAAAGGAGTAATTACAATCCATTGTGACAAGAAGATGGCGATACCGCGATCACGATCCCTTGAGATGGTAGGACAAATACCAACTCGAGAAGAAAGTCACCTTCGACTAGCAAGTCGGCTTCAAAGTCGCACCAAAGCCGAACGACAAAGTCAAAGAGGTTCCTCCGACGCAGGGAGCCTCAAGATCGCTCAGACGGGATACTTCCGACCCCAAATAGGAAGACGCCTCATCACCTTCCTCCGAGCTAACGCAGATGTATTCGCGGGCAAGCATCCGACATGCCCGAGTCCCTGTGGAGGTGATCGAGCAAAAGCTAGCCTTACGGCCGACAAAGTACCAGAAACAAAAATTACGGAGATTTGCCCCGATCGACGAGATGCTATTAAATCGAATTGATAAGCTACTTAAAGCGTGCTTTATAAGAGAGGTCAACCATCCGTAATGGTTGGCTAACCTCGTAATGGTTAGAAAGTCAAACGGCAAATGGCGATAAAGCGAGACTTTATCGATCTTAATAAAGCTTGTCCAAAAGACGATTTTCCTTTACCTCATATCGATCGCTTGGTTGACTCTACCGCAGTTGTGAAATGTTAAGTTTTTAGATGCATATTCGGATATCACCAGATTAATATGTGTCTAGATGATGAAGAAAAGACCGCATTTATTACACCATTTGGTATATTTTGCTATGTCAAAATGCCATTTGGTCTAAAAAATGCCTACGCTTCTTTTCAACGCTTGATGCAGTAACTTTTTCATCTCAATTAGGCCAAATCTAGAAGCCTATGTTGATGACTTAGTTGTCAAAAGCATCAAGAAACTTAATCATATTATCGACCTACAAGAAACATTCGACAATCTCGTAAAACATCGCTTAAAACTTAATCCCGAGAAGTGTGTGTTTGGAATCTCTTCAGAAATTGCTTGGATTCCTAGTATCTATACGAGGAATTGAAGCTTAATCCCTAAAAGATAAAAGCCATTTTACAAATGCGCCTCCAACTACACGGAAAGAAGTCCGAAAACTCACTGGTGCATGGCGGCTCTAAGTCGCTTCATCGCACGATCGGGAGAAAAGGGACTACCTTTCTTTAAACTTCTAAGGAGACACGAAAGTTTTGAGTGGTCGAATGAGGCAAACGCCGCTTTTGAGGATGTCAAGAGGTACCTTACGAGTGCTCCTATTCGGTCTCCGAGGCCGTAAGAAACGCCTTGGTTTACCTAGTCGCCACGCCACAGCAACAACAAAAGATCGTTGTAGAACGTGAAAATGTACAACGACCGGTTTACTACGTAAGTGAAAGTTTACACGACCTAAGGAGCGCACCTCAGTCCAAAAGCTTCAGATGCCCTCCTCATGTCTTCGAGGAAATGCGGCATTATTTTCAGTGCACAAACTAGTCAGGCTGCCCGAGTTTCCCTTGGGAGCGATCCTCCGTATTAGGGAAACAATGGGGCGATGGCAAAATGGTCACGAACTTGGGGAGTTCGACATCCATTTCGTGTCCCGAACGGCCGTTAAATCCCAGATCTTGGCAGACTTTGTCGCCGAATGGACAAATCTCAACCTATTCAGATCCCCAAGACGATTTCCACGACCAAAGGGATCTATGTACTTTGACGGTCGCCACTTTAAGTGGCTCGAAATCGGGTGGTCCCGTATTCCTAACGGAGAGACCTTAAAGTATGCCATACAATTAAACTTTCGTGCCACTAATAATGTGGCGTATCATCTGAAGGTTTGCTAGTCGGTATACGAGCAATGAAAGCGCTCTCGATTCGCCGACTACTCGTGAGAGGAGACTCTCAACTAGTCGTGAATCAAGTCAGAAGAGTACCAAAGGTTTCTAACCCGACAATGTCTCGGTACTTATCGAAGTACGTAAGCTAGAAAAGCATTTTTAGGTTTCGAGGCACAATTCATCCTCGAAGGATAATTTCTCGCAGACCCGACTTTGCTCAATAGCTTCTTCCAGATCTGAAGTACCAAAAGGAGTCTTCTTGAACAACTCCGAAGCCTTCTCGGTCGAAGAGCCGAGACACCTCCTATTGAGACAACCTTCTAGAATACGAGGATACATGGATGGCGCCCATCTATGATTATCTTCGTATGGTTCAGACCAAGACGATCTCGAGGCGATCGCTTATCCCAAAAGCCAAAATGTATACTTTGGTCAAGGAGTTCTCTATAAACGAGGTATTCA
Organism: Phyllostachys edulis; assembly: GCA_036346405.1. Classification (NCBI taxonomy): domain Eukaryota; kingdom Viridiplantae; phylum Streptophyta; class Magnoliopsida; order Poales; family Poaceae; genus Phyllostachys; species Phyllostachys edulis. The sequence continues at coordinate 38,621,479 of CM070546.1, read as the reverse complement.
AGGGGTGCTCATGCGATGTATTCCGCAGAGCGAAGGATTAACACTCCTTCACGACATACATGGTGGCATTTGTGGAAATCATGCTTCCTACGTAACGCTTGGTCGGCAAGGCTTTTCGACAAGGTTTTTATCGCCAATGTTCTATACGATGCTAAAGAGTTGGTTAAAAGTGTGTCCAAGCGCTTATAGCAGTAAATACACCAACCAAATTTCGCATTACAAACAATACCTCTATCTTGGCCTTTTGCAACCTGGGGTCTTGATATCCTCGGGACCGCTTCCTAAAGCTCCAGAGGTTTCGAGTTCCTTTTGTGGCTATTGATACGCTCACAAAATGGATTGAAGCCTAACTCGGATCGATAACAACGAAGCAAAGAAATGGTTTATGATGAGATGCGAATTACTCGATTTGGAGTACCAAGTCTAATAATTACGAGATAATGGTAAGCAATTTTGGCGCAAAATTTCGTGAATTTTGCGACGAGTTGGGTACCAAGTTATGTTATGCTTTTGTGGCCCATCCCCGAGTAATGGGGCAATGAACGCAAACGGCCAAATAATGAGAGGAATTAAAACTCGAGTCTTCGACCACTCATCAAACGCCGGGGCTTGGGTACAAGAATTACCTTCAGATATGGGCAGTTCAGACAACTACCACCAAGCACAGGAGAAACACCTTTCTTTTTAGTCTTCTCTCAAGCTATGCTTCCTCCTAACTAAAGATACGGTCAACACGAGTCTAAACATTCACGACTCCAACCAGAACAAATTCGAGCAGATGATATTAATCTACTTGAAGAAAGGAGAAACCAGCCCTAATTGCTCGACAATCTACCAACAAGCCCTCGCAAGATACTACGATCGAAGGTTCAACCTCGCAGCTTTGTCAGAGGTGACTTGGTATTGAGGCTTTGCCAATCCAAGTCTAATCGAACAAACTTTCTCCCAAGTGGAAGGTCCTTACACGTTGGTCGGGTTACTCGTCCGTGGTCGAGACGATTGGCAATGGAAGACGGCCAGTTCTCTCGAATTTTGGAACATCGACCGCCACGCAAGTTCTATGTGTAACCAAACCATTCTGACAATAAAGAATCGTTTTTTCTATCTCTATTGTCTTACTTTTGAGTAGTGCTTTCATTATTTTTCGACTATGTTTTAAACACCCGCTTTTTTACACCGGTCAAGGCGATAACATCACCTAGTCGAAGCCTCTCCTCTCTGCATGTGGTCCCGCCCACTAGAAGGAGTTTCCTAGTGTCGACTCGCTACTCGCTTTTATGGCCAACACAAAGAACTCGGTTTTATTTAGTCGAAATATTTTTGAAGGCCAACTCTTTTCACCTTAGTTTATTTCTTCGCTAATTTGAAAATACTCTAAGAAGAGCGCACTTTCTCGATTTGCTTAACCGCCTTGGGTGTACTCGCTTCATCTCAACTGGTGGGAGGAAGAGACACATCTAGTCGAAGCCTCTCCTCTCTCAGACGTGGTCCTCGCCTAATCGAAGGAGCTTCCTAGCTTTGTTCGCTTCCTACTCTTGCTACCAGATGACTTATCGAGTCCAATTGAGAAGGACGAGTAAATATTTTAAAGTCCTCTAGACGCTTGCTTAACTCAAGTTGACATTCTCGATTTGATTAAACTAGTCTGAGATGTTAACATTACCTAGTCGAAGCCTCTCCTCTCGCACGTGGTCCCGCCCACTAGAAGGAACTTCCTAGTGTCAACTCGCTACCACCCTTTCACGACTAGCATGACAATTGAGACCCAAAACTACAAGTTAAACAAACCTCTCGCTTTAAACCCTTTACTCTGAGACTATTTACTTAGTTTGTCTAAACAAACTCAAAGAAATAGTCGGGGCTAGGATAATTTGATTTCAATTCTTAGTCTTTATTTCGTTAATTATCTTTTGAGTTACTAACTACTCGACAAGATGATTTGTAGAGATAAACTATTTACTTAGTTTTCACAAACTAAGCAAATAGTCGGGGCTAGGATAAAGTCATTACATTTGACTTCATTTCTTAGTCTTTAAATTCGCTAATTATCTTTTGAGTTACTAACTACTCGACAAGATGATTTGCAGGAACAAGATGGATTACATCAACAAAAGACTGCTTTTCACAAGTTCATTACAGATTACTTTGAAGAGGAGAGCCCAACCGCATCTCCTCTCAAACTTTCCTACTAACTGATTGCATCTCCTCCATCGACGCCTTCCTTCGCTTCGAGAGCGCTTGAAGTCTGGCCGAGTGGTTGCACATTAAGGTTGGGGTCATGAGCTTTAAGTTTTGCTAATGCATAACTTAATGTAGTTTCGACCGCCTCCTTTATCGATTCAAATTTTGGTTGGCCTTCAGAGTGGTCACCAGATCTTGCAAAATCCCGACTTGATCCCCAATGGTACTTGTGTGAGCAGCTATTGTATCATCTTGAGGAGTCTTTCCTCACTATGTAGCTCACCAAGCACATTGTTCAGAGCGTGATGTTTCCTTGAAGTTTAATCTTCATTGCTTCCATCTCCTGCTAAGTACAAGTCGAAGCTCATGAGCTTTTTGTTTTCACCACTTGCTCTAAAGAAATAAGATTGGTCAAACAAAAATAAACTCCTAGAGGAAAAAGAAAACAAAAATAATCACTGTAAAAGAATTTCTTACCCACTAGTTGAGAATCCAACTTCTTGACCTCTTCATTATGGGAAGCAACGGTCTCAAAGATACTTTTTCTCCCATGATACAATATCCTCTACATTCTTCTTTGCAATAAGGATTTGTTCGTTATAAATCACGCTTTATCCGCGATTTCAGCCTCAAGTTCTCTCAATTTAACGTCCATTGCTAGAAAGGAAGTGGAAGTGAGAAAAGGGAAATAACTTGTAAAGGACTGCAGTAAAGAATTACTTACTTGATATTCGAAGTTCTAACGCCTCAAGGTTTTGATCTTTATTTTTGGACATACGAGTAAGCTCGTGAATAACTCAAGTTTTCTCTAACTTCATTCTCGAGCTTTTTTCGCCTCGCCTTCTTTTTCTCAAAAGAAGCAAGAGTTAGGTAAAGATCAAAGATATAAGTAGTCTTAAGTTCAAGACTTCATCGCTTAATTTTTCCTGCAACTTCATGGTTGCAGAGTTAGCTTTTTAAGCTTTTTCCGGAGGTCTAATACCTCTTCCTAAACTTTTTCGACTCCTCTTTTTCATAATCGAGCGAGTCGGCTTAAGTTTTAGCGCCACCGCTTAACCCGCAAAGGATAACAAAGGATATGAGCATGGGTCAATCGATTGTAAGTTCTTCTACAACCATTGACCTAGTCGAAAGTTCTTCTACGACAAAGCCACCGGTCATAAGTCTTTTACGACCATTACCTAGTCGTGAGTTTTTCCATGACAAATCCGTAAGCACTATATAAGTAGTCAAATCCAAGGTGACTATGAATAGCAAAGGACTTACCACCTCTCTGCTGCTTGCAGAGTTCTCTTTTCCCGTCATAGTTTAGAAGTTGTCGATGATATTCACCGACAACAAAGAATTTGCTCTATGGCTTTCTCGCAAGATGAAAAGACAAAGGAGAAACAAGAGAAGATTATACTGTATATATAAGTACGATTAAGTACTTACATTCATGGTTGATCGAGCAAACATCGAGTAAACCAGCCCGGATCTTCACTTGTCTACCCTCGTGACTTGGTCCCACCAAACCTTCTCAAGACGCTCATTATCAAAGGTATCCCCTATTGGGAATATCGCTGGGATGGGGGACTTGGTCGCGAGATCCGAAAGCGTAAGACCCTACGATGGAAGCAGTGCCCAAAGAAGTCGCCGCAGGTTGAAATACTCTTCTTCTTCTCGATTTCAGAATTTCAGCTTTGGTACGGAGGAACGCTTGCAACGATCTCCTTTCCCAAGACGGTGGATGTAATCCGCCACCATCTTGACCAGAGGCTTCGCAATGCCTCGTTCTATCCACGACCATCTCAAGGGTCGAAGCGACCGCCTCAAGAGTCGCACTGTTGTCGGAGCTTTCATGACCATCTCAAAGGTCGCAATGCCGAGTCTCCACGACCATCTTCGTGGTCACCGCCGCTACTTCAGAGGTTGTAGCCGCTACCTTACTAGGAACAACAGTACCTCATTGGTTGTCGAATTCACTTCAGCGCCACGACTTCCTCTACCACTGGCCGAGGATGATCCTCGACCACTTCCTTTGTTGTCTCTCCAAAGAATGGAGAGGTAGCAATAGGCTTCTCAACTAAGCATTCTCGGGGTCAAGGAGTCGGGCTAAAAACAAAGAAAAGGAAAGCAATTCAAAGTTGTGAAAAGGAAAAGGTAAATTCTCGTTTACACTTTAGTATATTTCACATACCGCACCTTGACCTAAACAGAATTTGGGAGTCACTTTCCCAACGGAAGATTTCTTCTTCTCTACGACCACTTCGGGTCGGTTCGAGTTGAAGAATGGCTTAGCCACCACCACGCTTGGTCGTGGATTTTGAACAGGACCATCTCTCGTCTCCTCGACTTTCTCGATGGCCGAGATCAGCCTCGACCACTCCAAGAGCAAAGATTGTCATCACCATAGGCTCTCATCGAGCGGTATTATCCTTCACAAAGACATAAAATCCTTCCAGCCTCCTTTTCCAAGTGCTTAACAAAACCAGAGGGCGTAAACCGCAAAGATTTTTTGTCATAATAGAAGGGTACCTTGGCCTTGCGAGGTTTGCGCTTTAGAGGTTCAGCTACTTGACCTCCTCCACTTCACTATTTTAGCCTCGCCTCAGCCATGCTATGTTCCGCCACAAGCTTTGCAGAGGATCCGTCAAGGACTAGAACTCGAGCTCACCCTCCTTTGTCGCCACCCCTTAAAAGTCGACGCCTCTTGGACGAAGGAGCCGAGCCTTTGTCCTTTGTCAACCCCGCACCGATGGTTATCAAGATGCCTTCTTCATCATCCCGACGATTTTCCATGCCTACTTTCTCAGAAGCAAAAACAGAAAGAGAAGAATTACTAATCGGTCGAAGATTTTCTACGACCAAGATCAAGTCGTAAGTTTTTCACGACCTTTCCTCGATCAGTAAGATTTCCTACGGTCACGACTAAGTTGTAAGTTTTTTCTACAACATTTCTCTAGTCGAAGTTCTTTCTACGACTATAAAGTCTTAAAGATAAAATCAACTATCGACACCTTTAGGCTAACCATCCTTTCCTCTCATGGATACGACCGAAGGATTTTAGGAACCGCCACACTAAGTGGCGGAGACTTTCACAAACGAAGTTTGACTCTAACGCCAATCTCCGGTGAAAGATCTGCTCAAACAGATAAAGGCATCTTTTAAACAACTTTGCGTAAAGACCAAACCGAGAGCTAAGTCGAAAATTCACTTACCCTCGCTAGTCCCCGGTTGGGTCTCATAGCCCCAGTATCTCCACATAGGGATGCTCGCTTTCTTCAAAGGACTAATTCGCGCGTGATGAAATCTTTCACCACATGCCATCCGGCCACCCTTCCTTCTTCAAGTCCTTGATAGCTTGAACATAAGGGCAATCCTACCGATATCTTCGTGAGTCGAATCCCATGAAGATTGCTTTTCAAACCTTTTCCCACGAAAGAGAGGTCAGTTTTCGAGGTGACTTTCCAAGAAACCACCTCTTTCTCCATCCCGCCACGAAGACCGGTGAAACTCTGAATATACTCCTCGACTTCCGTCATGGAGTTTTAGACCACAACTTCAAAGAATCCCGCTTGCCGAGACATTCCATAGAAATATTGAAAAGCTCAAGGTCCGCGGAATTCCTGTGCACGCCGCACAAATATATTTAAAACGCCAAGATGGTGATAGAGTTAGGACCAAGGTTCACTAACTCCACCCCAAAATGCTCGAGCACAACGGTGAGAAAGGGGTGAGCAGCAAATGAAGGCCACACTCACAATAAGCCCGAAGACGGAATTTGCCCATTCTCCCTAACGGCCAATGTCGCCCAAATGCCTAAGCCATTTCACAAGAGTCTTCTCGAATCTTCCCACGACAACTAGGGCTTGAATTCACAGATCCATCTCCGACTCTTCCCAATCGAAACTTTCCGCCATCTCTCTCGAAACAGAAATTTTGGGTCGAAAAAGAGGGCACAATTGGAGTGGCAATGAGAAGGCAAGAACGACTCAACAAGGAGAAGGCAAGAGCTTGAAGAACAAAGCAGAGCAATTTGGGGAAAAGTAAGATCTTAGGTTTTACCCTCCGGTGAGTATATATAATCACAGCACCTTGAGCCGAGGCGTGATATTCCAAGGGTCGCCACCATCTCGGAACCGCTTCAACAGATAAAGCTAACCAAGGCCGCTTGAGATTCCCCAAAGTGTCCGCTCGAGAAATTCAGGTTTATGCTACATCTCAAGCGAAAGTACTTCCTTGGTTAGATCTTTTCAATCAAAGGAAATGATAATCGGAAAGTTCCTTCTTCCGATCACTATACTACGACCACCTTGTGATCGAGAAATGCTTTTACCACCACTTGATAGTCGTAAGCAATTTTCTTGACCAAGCACATTTCGTCAAAGTAGTATACAATCGAAGAGTTTTTCCTTCGATTATTTTCACGATCCTCTCATGATCGTGAAGACCATCTAGAACCCCTTTACCAAGTAAGTTGCTTTCACTTGAAGTCAGGGCTAGATGACGAGGATATAATAATCCTCATTTTACCTTTTATCTATAATTTTATTATAGGTAAATATGACGTGATGTGAACCCCGAGTGTACCCCTTAATGTTATGAAGGAAGAACCAAATGGATGGTCGAAGTTCTTCTACGACCACCCCCATAGTCGTAAGTTATGCTACGACTATCCCATAGTCGTAAGTCTTGCTACGATTACCTCATAGTCGAGATTCCTCTACGACTAGGTCACCACCACCACCTTATAATCAAATGAACCCGCAGCATAAGTGGGTCTTATTGATTAAGGATTCAAACAAATATCATATCGCCGTTATTCTACGTAATAATGGCACGTAATACCCCATTATCTCTCGTATATAGTCATGGAGCGACGGGAGGAATTAATACACCGTAATTACTACCAACATGCGCCCACATAGAGGTAATGAGGCGCCGCTACTCGAGTAATCGCCGCCCTTCACGCATTTTAAAAGGCGGCAACTAGAGAAATGGAAGGAGGATCGAGGATCGAGCCATCGAGAATACAAGCACTATCTGTAATAGTCTTAGTTTTTCCCCGATTGTTCAAGATACACTCAATACCATACACACACAGAGTAGGGTTGTTATTCTCTCCTGAGAAGGCCCGAACCTGTATAAAATTCCCATGTCAATCTCTCTGCATGATTCTATTCTAGGAGACCCCCCGAATCAAACAATCTTTACGTAAGTTCGGTTCTAAAACACCGACAGCCCCAATCAAAAGTAAGCATAAGGTGGAGGGAACCTCTGCTGATATAAATATTGCACAATTACTCTCTTTAATAAAATGCAATTCAGTTAAAATGCTAAGTGATAGGAATTTGTAAATATGATAATTGAAAACATCGCTTTAGCAAATAAAAGAACCTGAGCCATCCTTGTTAAGCCTTGTTTGTATTATTACGGCATCTTGTGTGTTGGCTCGCGAGCACGAATGTTGTGCTCATTCTTGCTCTTCCCCCCAAAACCTCTCAGAACTCGCAGATCGAGGACATTACCACTACTACAAAACAGGCGATAGAAGACGCCTCATCACAGACGGTTCATTTGGAACCGTCTATGATATTCTTATCGCAGACGGTTCGCAGGAAATCGTCTGTGATACATACCTATCACAGACGGTTCTCATTAAGAACCGTCTGTGATGATTCACAGACGGTTCCTAATAAGAACCATATGTGATAATCTAGCAAATCATAGACGGTTCTTATTAGGAACCGTGTGTGATAATGAGAACCGTCTGTGATAAGAGCTGATCTGTAGGACCAGAAAGGCGACTAGAGGGGGGGGGGTGAATAGACGCTTTCTCTATTTTTCACCTCGATCAAACTCAACACTACATTCACTCCAATAGCTAACAAGCTATGAAGATCTGTAATACAGCATAGCGTAATGACCCGTGTTGAGTCCGATCAAACCTCAAGCAAATAACCAAAAACAACTCAAAACCGCACACATATGCACAGGGATACAGCACAGATGCACATCAATTAAGACCAAGTCATCGCCACACACACAGGGACATAGCGTTTCATGCAATAAATAACTTGATTTGGTCACAAGAGTAATTCAGATATTTAGATGCACCATTGAGTAACCCAATGCAAAGAAAACAATTCGGTCAACAAGATGGGCACATCTAAGGACTAGAATAATCCAAAACCTAACGCAAAGAAAGTTCTTGAATTTCTAGATTTTTCGAGCACTACGGCAAACAAAGATGCACACACACATCAACATGTCGCACAAATTAAGACCGGTGGCAGCTAGGATAAACAATTAAGAACTGCAATCAACACAAGCACAGAGCCGCCTACCTTTTGAGACAACAGACTCGGACAACTCAATGACCAAGAATGCCAGATCGCCCGCAGATCGAAGAAAAACGCACAGAGTGAAAAGAAAACTACGAGGCACACGCCTGCATCTTGATTCAATAAACCGCCAAGCCAAGGTAAAAATAATTCGGTCACAGATGACACTACAAGCGGCCTGATTTTTGAGTATACAGACGATGCTATACGCCACCTCACAGACTTCAGATTTTGCCACGGTCCGTTTTTGCAGAGGCTACAGCACCCCAAGGCAATAAACAAATCAACACAAAGGAATGTACCATGCTCTACTTAATGCAACTTCAAATCAACTAGTGAAAGAGATTCTACACGCAAGAGAAAAACCGACAAGAAATCAGAGCAAGACAAAGAACTAATCTAAACAAAGAACTAAAAGTAGAACTTCAACAGATCAAGATAGCATCCAAATAACAAAGATATTGCCACAAAGAAACAACCAGAACATCTTATCATACGGTGGTGAATCCTCTACACGCAAAAAGCTACAAACCGCCACAGATTTGTAATTCTCCGGGCGCTACAGCACCGATGTTTCGTAGAGAGCAAGCCATCAAGGTCGCGCCATTTTTCCCCGGAGGGGGCAACACGAAGCCGCCAAGAGGAATGATTTCAGGAGCACAACTCTCAACAACTAAAGCCTCTTTTGACCCTAGCAAACCCTAACTATCTCCCAAAAGCCCACCAATACAAACAGCCACTCACTCCTATTTATAGCTCCTTGGCTAATGGGTCTCCAACCCGCTACGCCCGCTAAATCCAACGGAGCTCGCTCCCGCAGCACCTTTGCGAATTCTGCTGCTTCCCTCCCCGCACCTTCCGGAAGCTTCAAGGCTTCGCCTCAAGACGCCAGCAACCACCTCGAGTCCACGCTGCGTTTTGACACATCCCGACTGCTCGACCTCGCCACCACGCACCTAGTCCGTCCACCGTGTCTCGCCACGACTCCACCCGATGTCCTGCAATACACGCATAAGAAACACATCAAATAGCACCGCCGATACATGAAAGCGTAAATACCAACATACTTACCATGACAAAATCCAAACTTGTCGAAACAAAGAATATGCATCCTAATCCCATACGACCAAGTTTGACCAAACCGACTGAGCTTGTTGCACCACGCAACGACATGGTCCAAACCACCCAAACCAAACTCGACTTCCTAAACCTATGTCAATTACTCATCACACACACGGGACGACCTCCACATGGTCTCTCATGATCATAGACGGTTCTTATTAAGAACTGTCTGTGATATTTCTAGCATTATAAATGCACCCGACAGAACCCCTGTTGCTGGCTCCACTCCTACTGCTCGCTCCACTCCTACTGCTCGTCCCCCATGCGCTGGCTCCACATTGCTGCTCCTCCCCCATGCACCACCTCCTTGCCCTAGCTCCTCCACCCTGCTGGCCCTCCCCCATTGCACCAGCTTAGAGAGGAGAAGGTCAGAACCCCTACCCCTAGTGCCTCCTCCACCCCGCTGCCTCCTCCCCCATTGCGCCACCTACAACTTGCTTCCAAAAACCGTCTTTGATAGGTGAGTATCACATGCGGGGGCTTCTCACAAATAAGCTTGACTCGAGAGATATTTGGTATTTTCATCGTGAGCTCCGAGGGTAACGATCTATAACCCTTAATGTTTGCTATAAATTAATCGCTAATCAATTTAAGTATGTTTGGTAAATAGAAAGCCCATTGAGCTGCCGACAGAGAGGGAAGGGAGGATAAGGAGAGGAGGAAGGGAGGAGAAGGAGAGGATTCTCGAGAGATATTTGGTATTTTCTTCGTGAGCTCCGAGGGTAATGATCTATAACCCTTTATGTTTGCTATAAATTAATCGCTAATCAATTTAAGTATGTTTGGTAAATAGGAAGAGTACGCATTTGTGGTTTATTAATCTAATTTGACACTAATTTGTTACATGCGTAGCGCATATGGACCGAATCGATGTACGTGTGAACCGTGTGAGTCAAGAGTACATTAATGGCGTGGTTGCTTTTAGAAGAGCCACCGAAAGGTGATATGTTGAAGAATGAGATAAAATTTATGTAATCGTCCATGCATTGATTATGTAATCAAGATGTTTAACAACTCGCGCGAGATCAAAGCGCACTTGATTCGAAGGGGTTTCAAAAAAGGGTATACATGTTGGACCAGTCACAGTGAAGAGCAGATTACACAAGAAGTTAATAATGACAGCATCACCGAGGAAGTCAACGATATGCCGGATGTGGATTGTGCTTTTGATGAGGATAGGTCACACGATGACAATCTGGATCAGATGCTACACGATGCAGAAAAGAACTACAATGAGATAGAGTTTTGTAAATTTGAGGGCTTAATGGAGGACTCGGTGAGACCTTTGTTCCCTGGCTGCAAGCCAGAATACACAAGGTTGTCAACCGTGCTTAAACTACTTAAATTGAAGGCAAGCAATAGTTGGTCCGATAAGAGTTTCACGGCGTTGTTAGGTCTCCTAGCAGACATCCTTCCGGAGGGAAATGTGTTGCCCAGCACTACCTACCAAGCAAAGAAGGTTCTTTGTCCATTGGGAATGGAAGTAGAAAGAATATATGCATGTCCAAACGATTGTATCATCTACCGTAAAGAGTATGCAGACATGCATGTATGTCCCGTGTATGCAAAGCATCCCGATACAAGCGTCAGAATGCTGCTAAGGTGAAGCAAGGACCTCCTGCTAAGATGTTGTGGTATCTGTCTATGATCCCGATATCACTACTTATCCAAGGGCCGAAGCAACCTGGGAATAATATTGATGTGTACCTAGCACCATTGCTGGAAGATCTTGTGACACTGTGGAACGAAGAGGTATAGGTATGGGATGCGTACAAACGAGAGAACTTCACGTTGCGCGTCATGTTGTTCTGCACCATCAATGATTTTTTGCCCTTGGTAACTGTGGCTTCAAGCTTCAAGACAAAAGGAGCCAAAGCCCGTCTCAAGACTACTTAGATGCTACGGAGAGTGTATGGATGAACAACTCGTGCAAAACTGTGTATATACGTCACCGTAGGTTCCTTCCCAGGAGTCACACATACCGCAAGATGAAGAAACAATTCAACGGAAATAAGGAGGATGGTTCAGCTCCAAGGGCTTTTAGAGGGAAAGAGGTCTATGATATGGTTAAGGATATCGATGTTGTGCTTGGGTAGGGACGTAAATTAAGAACCCGTCAAATCTGGAAGAAGCGGTCAATTTTTTGGGACTTGCCTTATTGGGAGCACTTAGAAGTTCGTCACTACATCGACGTCATGCACGTAGAGAAAAATGTATGTGATAGCTTGATTGGTCTCTTACTGAATATTAGTGGCAAAACAAAGGATGGTGTAAACACACGGCATGACTTGGTTGATATGAACATAAGGACCGAGTTAACACCGAAAGAGACCGATCTGGACTTAACGTATTTTCCCCAAATTTTGCTACACTTTGTCCAAGGTCGAGAGAATGAATCGCGCTGTAACTTACATGGTGTGAAAGTCCCGTCTGGTTACTCCGCTAACATTAAGAAACTTGTTTCAATGCAAGATTTGAAATTAATTGGTATGAAGTCTCATGATTGTCATGTGCTGATGACACAAATGCTTCCTGTTACAATTAGGAGTATCTTGCCGAACAAGGTCCGAGTGACAATCTTGAGGCTGTGTTATTTCTTCAACTCAATTGCTCAGAAGGTCATCGATCCCCAAGGACTAGATGCTCTGCAGGCCGAGGTAGTGACGACTCTATGTCATCTTGAGATGGATTTCCCTCCGTCATTTTTTGATATCATGGTCCATCTCATTGTTCACCTTGTGAAAGAGATAAAGATATACGGCCCTGTGTTCCTACGTCATATGTACCCGCACTACTACAGAAAAGGTATTCACAGACGGTTCAAAACGCCATCACAAAGCGGTTTCGTGAGCCGCCCGAGTTTATAGGCCGATGATACATGAGGTCATCACAGCACGGTTTTAAACCGCCTCGTGATGATACTTTCACTGAGCGGTTTGTGGTGGTCAAACCGCCTCATGATGACTTCTCTATAAAGCCCTAGCGGTGGTTGCTTGTGCCATTAAATCATCATATATATATATATATATATATATATATATATATATATATATATATATATATATATATATATATATATATATATATATATATTATTCATAGTCTCTCAGCCACTTTGGGGGGATCGTCCACGCAGCATGAGAAGGATAAGACAGTAGCCACGGGCAACCTCATTGAGCCCCTGTAAGTTTAAAAAGTATGGATGCAAGAAGATTATCAGGACATCCAATTACCTGGATGTTGTCGATAGGTAATTGGACCTATGTTCAGAACGTGACGTGGACACGCAGGTATTCCGACTGGGAAGTGGCATCATGTATCAGCAACTAACCATTCTTGAGCATGTAATCGTCTTTAAACCCAACAAGAACACCAAGCAGCCATTCTCACATTTCAAAAGAATTCTCAACTTGTTGCTTGGTGTTTTTGTTCGGTTTAAAGACAATTACATGCTCAAGAATTGTTGGTTGCTGATAGATGATGCCACTTCCTAGTCAGAGTACCTGCGCATCAACGTCACTTTCTGAACATAGCGACATCCAATTATATATTGACAACATCCAGGTAATTGGATGTCCTGACGCTCTCCTTGCATCCATACTTTTTAAACTTGTAGGGTCTCAATGAGGTTGCCTGTGGATACTGTCTCATCCTTCTCATGCTGCGTGGACGAACCCCCGAAAGTGGCTGGGGACTACAAACAATATATATATGATGCCGATTTTAATGGCACAAGCAACCACTACTTGGAGACTTTATAGAGGAGAGATTATGAATGGAATGGTAGGACGTACCTGGGACGCAAGAGGTAGGAGAACTTGACCGGCATGAACACAATTACACAGACAAAGGTGAAATGAATGGCGAGAAACAACATAAGACTATTAACATCATTACATCATAGAGCAAGGGGACTATTAATATGAACTAATTATCAATTCAATTTCAGCATAAGACTATTAACATCATTACATCACAGAGCAAGGGGACTATTAATATGAACTAATTATCAATTCAATTTCAGCATAAGACTATTAACATCATTACATCACAAAGCAAGGGGACTATTAATATGAACTAATTATCAATTCAATTTCAGCATAAGACTATTAACATCATTGAGCAGTTCAACAGCAAGACAACAAGACCAAGGGTGTCCAAACCCACCACACTAGTAGTAGCCCTCGGCATCCATCGCAGAGCACTAGCCATTTTCATCACAGAGCAACGGGGTAGAGACAGAGAGGAAGCAAGGTAGGGTGATACCTCAATACAACAAGAACCACGCGGCGACCCCACCACCAAAGACAACCTCATCTATCTCCTTCACCTTGCATAAATCACACAAACATCGGGACACAACTTAAGGCTCAAGCATAAAAATCAAACTCAACAAAAGACATTAAGCTAACAGATCTAGAGGAGAATAGAGGGAGGATGGGAAAACAAAGCCCACCAGGCCCGAGCGCAGAGGCCGAGCAGGAGAACCAAACCATGGCGGCAAGAAGCGACACGCGAGGTGGCGGCGTCACCGTAGTTGTGGCACGACCCTGACAATGCACAAGACACTACTATCGTATGAGTGTCTTGTGCAGTGTAGAGTGGTGTCACAACCGTGATGACAAGAATGGGGTCAAGGCGACGGCGGACGGGTCAAGCGGTGGCATCGAGGTGGGGAGGGGAATAGACGAGAGTAAATGTGCTGGGGAGTGATGAGTTAGGGCGGGTACAAACCCTAGTGGCGCTAGGGAGTGACGAGAGTTAGGGCGAGCACAAACCCTAGCGGCCGGGCCCCTACTAATAAAGAGACTTAACACAGACGGTTCTATTATGGAACCGTCAATGATAATTATCACAGACGATTCCATAATGGAACCGTCCGTGATATGGGACATATCACAGATGGTTCCATAATAGAACCGTCTGTGATATGTCCTATATATCACCGGTTCCATTATGGAACCGCTCGTGATATGGTTTTTTCTCAAGTATATTTATCTTGTATATACACTTACATGACATGAAGAAATTACATGTTTATATGTCAATTTTGTCATTTAAATATCGCTAAAAATTTGCTTTGACTATATATATATATATATATATATATATCACAGATCGGATATATATATAATTAATTAATTTGTTCCACTAAACCATCTCTCGATATAATTAATATTAATTGTAACTTCACCTCCAAACTAGATTTTTTTCCACAAAACTGCTCTCGATATATATGTAGTAATAATTAAACATATAATTAATATAGTAACTTCACCTCCAAACTTTTTTTTTCATTTTGAATTTTCATATGGCCAAACAAATGGGCAAATCGCTACAAAAGATTAAAAAAGTAGAAACCTATAAATAAACAAAGTTTTTCTAGTGGCGGAGGTAGGTCGCTATCTCTGCCTTCAATACTTCATAGCGGCAACAGAGGCATCGGATGGTTCCCGATCATCGTGACGAAGCTCGAATACGCCCACCACGACGACTCGCCGAGTGTCTCCAAGACCTCGAACTGTTGAACTAAGAAGAATTGAGCCCATAGGCTCTCTTCCCTTGCTTGAGGGTCTCGGCCGTCGACTTTGGCCGCCACCACCTCGATTATGCAGTCCAAGTGACGGCAAGCCTCCTGCAGACCTGCAACGTCGTTTTGGAGGACCACGTCGATAACGCGGTAAACTCGCCGAAAGTGGGAGATCACCCGGAAGACGCAGCGGAGGAGGATGTCAAGACGGCGGAAGGTGGCCGTCACCTGCTCTGGCAAATTATCGGCCGACATAGGAGTGAAGACACTGTTGAAACAGTGTTCTTCCGCAGCACGGTTCAACGTACAACGAGAGAGGTGCTTGTACAGTGTGGCCAGGTAGGCCATCAATGCCGGCGACAAGGAAGAGGCAGCCATTTCTGTTTTTTTTAATAAGTATTTGGGGATGATCATCTTCGATGGCGGATGATCCTTTTTATAAAACAAGGTATAAATTCAGAGCGTGAGACGAAGAGACGCATCGGGGAGTCAAAGCGGATCGATGCGACGAAGGGACGCGTCGGGGAGCCGAAGCGGATGGTGACGAAGAGACGCATCGGCGATGAAGAAACGCATCGGCTGTAGCGATATTATCACAAACGGTTATAACAAAAAACCGTCTGTGATATGTGGTAATATCACAGACGGTTATTGTTAAGAACCGTATGTGATGTTTCACAGACGGTTCTTTGTTGAAAACCGTTTGTGATATGTAGAATTATCACAGACGGTTATTAACAAGAACCGTCTATGATACTTCATAGACGGTTTTCAACATGAACCGTCTATGATATTACCTCTTCATAGACGGTTTTTAGTGCAGCCAGTAACACAGACGGTCTCTAAACCAAAACCGTCTATGATTGCATGTAATACAGACGGTTTTGGTCAACCGTCTGTGATGAGGCATCCAGTATTAACCTTTTTGTAGTAGTGCCATTCGAGAGGTACATGGGAATTCTCAAGTCCTACGTACAGAATCGATCTCGACCGAAGGGCAGCATCATCGAAGGTTTTGCAACTGAAAAGGTCATTGAGTTCTGTGTCGACTACATAGCTCAGGTGGAACCGATAGGTGTGCCTCTATCTCACCATGAGGAGAGACTGGATGGTATCGGGACCATCGGAAGGAAATCAATCACTCCCGATCTGGATACGTACGCTCGAGCCCATTTCACGGTCTTGCAATATATGACCCAAGTGTCCCTGTACATTGACGAGCACAAAGACATGGTACGCCAACAGAATCCAGACCGGTCGGAGGTTTGGATCACGAGATAGCACAACCGTCGGTTCAACGAATGGTTAAAGGTGCGAATCACTGGGAGGTCATCAAGTGATGATACGCTGCTATGGTTAGAACAAGGGCCACAATTTACAATTGTCACATGGCAAGGATACGACATAAATGGGTACACATTTTATACGGTAGCTCAGGATAGGAAGAGCACAGTCCAGAACAACGGTGTCCGCATAGATGCATTCAGTACCGATGGGCTGAGGAACTCCTACTATGGGTAAATAGAGAAGATATGGGAGCTCGACTACGTGCTTTTCAAGATCCCCCTATTTCGGTATCGTTGGGTCCATCTCCCACAGGTGAAGGTCGACAAGTATGGCGTCACTACCGTGGACCTCAAACGTGTCAGATACAAAGACGAACCATTCGTACTGGCTAACCAAGTTGTTCAAGTCTTCTATGTAACCAACCCCGTAAATAAGAAGCGCCACGTAGTTCTTCATGGAAAAAGGAGGATTGTTGGAGTTGAGAATGTAGTGGACGAGGAAGAATACAATCAATTTGACGAGTTGTCTCCTTTCAGAAATAGCATCAGGCTCGAGGAAGAACCCAGTGAGGAAGCTAGCTATATGCGCGTCGATCATCATGAAGGGCTATATTTTAATTAAGAATTTACTCCATTGTAATTAATTTATTCCATAACATCATGTGTTATGGACTTGTAATCTCTCATATATTTTGATGTCAACGTGAAATTGTCATGTGTTATGGACTTGTCATCTTTGATATTGATGTCAATGTGGACGTTCATTGCAATTTTGGAGTATCAAAATTGGTTTCACTTGATTTGGAGTTGAGTTGAATTAGATATAAATTTTTGAAGTCAAATATGTTATGAACTTGTCATCATACTTGTCACCAGGTTCATATGACAATCACTTGTCACTAGGTTTTGTCAGGATATCACAGATTGTCCAGGCTATCATAGACGGTTCCATAATAGAACCGTCTGTGATAGCCTTTTTATAAGGAGGGAACTGTTAAGGTTTTTGCACTTGCTCATCACTTCCACTACTCCCGTGCCCCTTAAGCTCTCGCGCGCTCGTTCACCTCCTCTAGGGCTCACCGCCTCCCTGCTCTGACTCCAGCCCGACGACTGGCCGCCTCCCTCCTCCGACGCGCGGCCTCCTCCGACTCTAGCCCGACGACCGGCCGCCTCCCTGCTCCGACTCCAGCCCGACGAGCGGCCGCCTCCCTCCTCCGACTCCAACCCGACGACCGGCCGCCTCCGTCCTCCGACGTAGCTCATCGCCTCCTCTTCCACTACACATCGCCATCCTCCTCTCTACCAGAATCACCCTCCTCGCCACTCCAAGCCTCCAAGATACTCCCTCGCGCCTCCTCGGTATACCACTCTACTCGCTCTATCCCTCTCCCTCCCTTGCTCTGTGATGGGTTCTGTGATGCTCGTGATGATAGTCGAAATCTGAAATCAAATAGATAATTAGAAATGCACTTAAGCTTAATCATATTGCTTTATATGGTCATTATAATTAGTAGCCTTTATACTTTCGCTTTCAGCTATAGCTGAATTAAGATTACACTTGTATGTTCTGTGATCTGATTGATCTTCTGTGAGATATTTGCATTTCTATTCTCAATCTGTTAATCAGGCTTATTGTTGATATAAATTTGTGAATTATCTTGAAGGCATATGATCAAGTGTTATGTTTACAGAATGCTTTATGTGCTGTTTTTGTGATTTAATTTCACTAAGATAGTTAAATTGTAATATGTTGACTGAAAGTTTAACTGCTACTCTGAGATAACTTGACATGTGAGAAAGTTGTAGTTTGAGCTCAAGATCTGTTTTGTAATTATCAAAATTGATTGGTGAAGAGATTTTGACAGAGGACTGAGACTGCAAAGACTATGTCTTATGCAATTAGTCAACTGAGAGCAATTGAGCAATCTTATTTGCTTAGCTTCATGCTATTTTTAGTTGTTCTCATAATGAATATGTTGAGCATATTATTCTTTTTAAATGGCATGGAGAAATTTCATATGTATATGATAATTTGGTCATTTAAATATGCTGAAATGTTAGGAGTGTTAGAATAGGAGATAACTCGAGGCTTGAATTCAGCTAGCTAGCTCGCTCCTTGGGCGTTCATCCTAAACGTTCAGGTGAAACACAGCCTACTTCGTCGATCCTGACACACTTGAGTGTACGTTTGCTTCATGCCAATCCTCCACGGCATTAAGCAAATTGTAAACTCCATTGTGTCGGGCTCAATGAAGTAGGCTCGGGCAAAGATGGGTTCAGGTTCTATCTATGCAAAAGATTCGTATCACTAGTTTCTATCTATACAAAGATCACAAGAGATTGTTATACATATGATTGTTATGTCAGTCTAGTTAAGCTTTAGATAGAGCTCAAAATCTGAATTTTAGTTTTCTTATCCAATTTATGAAGAGAATAGACCTTAGTGCTGAGATGGCCAAGTTTGTTTCTTGTGCAACTCGCCATATGAGAGCTCACATTAATTTCAATTTTTTGTGCTCTGTGCTAATTTCATTTATATACATGTGGTACATGTTTTGCATTTCAATCAATTTAAATGACTTGTATTATTTACATTTGATTATGTTAATTTGGTCCTCCCTCGTGCCTTGTCTAGAATTAATTATGCAATTTCATTCATATACATGTGGTATATGTTTAGCAGTTTAAATGACATGGAGATACTTCATATGTATATGTTAATTTGGGACACTTGCAATCCATTTTATTGCATATGTAACTTATATAGATAGCAAGTAAGCGAGATGGCAGAGGCACCGTCTTCACCGCCATCACCGACACCGCAGATGGCAGAGGTGCCGTCTTCGCCGCCGTCACCAACGCCGCAGATGATACGGAAGCGAGATGGCAGAGGAAAATCGAAAATGCCTGTGGGCCGACTGGTCATGATGGAGGTCAGTGACTTTGGGGTCCCTCTGAGTCCTAAGAGATCAGCGGCGAGATTCTGGACCGCTTATGGATACTTGCAAGGGAACGAGTCCCCATCACCACACCAAGGTGGAAGTATCTGACGAAAGAAGCGAGAGGCGCTACAGGACGTAACTTTCAAGCAAGTTCACTATCCCGTAGCGCATATGGCACGCGTGGAACGGACGGCGATGCTCACGATGGATAAATCGTGGAGGACCTTCAAGAGCATTCTTGTCACGGCACGTGAACACGGTCGACACCCTTCGCAAGTATGGATTCTTGACGCTGAAGCATGGGACGCCTTTGTGGCTATGAAGACGACGGCCGAATTGAAGGAGCAAAGTGCGGCGATAAAGCTCTCGGACACGAAACACTCACCAAGACAGACTTCGCACCGCCACTGGTACGCGGTAAATACGAGGAATGGGCGGCGGAGGAGGAGAACGCAACCGAGCCATTTCCTGATATCACAGACCCGCATTCCCTAAGCTAGTTAAAAGCGAGGGCAAAAGTCTCGTCTTCGGGCAGCATCTCTTTCATAAACCCGGCAGACTAGGAAGTGTCCCAACGTGTGATAAATATGTCGAACTACCTAGTTAATAAGTCCATAACTTCATAGTGTCTATAATAACATGATGACCTCTTGCGGCGTGAATTGACTGCCCAAACTTCCCAAGGCTCCTTCCAAGCGAGCGAGGAGAAGGATATACTATCTACGTACGGGAAATAAGGAGCACCCGAGTCGCACGCGAGGCCTTGGTGTTAACGCATCTTGGAGTCATGGATTTGCGCATTTATCATCGCACGATAGGAGTAGACAGAGATCCAAGGCGAGCACGAGGACCGTTGGTACAGATGATTACTAAAAATTTGAACGAAAGCTAGCAAAGATTGCAGATCAAATGAATCAACTCTGAGCCACCGCAAGCAGCCTGTTAATTTGGGAGCCACCCCGCCGACATCGAGTAGCGCCGTGTCCACGATAATTTCGAACATGACGACATCCAATTACCGATAGATGACATCAAGGTAATGTACATCTATGGAATGCACCAAAGATAGACCTATAGGACACCTTAGCTAATTGCGTATCGTTTTGTAGGGGCCGACGCCCTGCAAGCTCCAAGTGAGGATGGATGGGTCCCTTTCTATTGAGGCTACGCGGGGGATGGTGTATCCATACCAGGAAGAGGCAGTGCAGCACGGTGCCTAGCTGGCGCAGAGTTACGCTAGGGTCGAGGTGGATATTGTACATGACAATTTTGTGGCCGTCCCGTTGAAGATTCGCCCGAACGAATACATCAGAACACTAGGGGGTGCTGTGCACACTTTTATCCAATGGCCCAAGAAGGACATTGCCCTGGACCCAGTAGTGTCACGATCTGGACACGACCATTCCTCTCCAACGGGGCCCTCGATGACTCCACCTCATGTTTCGCCTCAGAAGGCCACCTCATTGGTTCCCGTGGAGAAGACGCCGAAGGAACAACAAAAGCGTGCCGCCGTATCGGTTCCCGAGTCGTCTCGCAGGAAGACGCTACCAATCGTTAAGGTCAAATCGAAATCGATGAATGTTAAGGTGCCTCCCAAGTTCGGGAAGTCTAGGATGTCCGAGAACTGCATCATCGGAAAACCGTTGTGCTCTGACACAGTATTAATGCGCGCTGGATATGCTTATCAGGCTTTGCATACCTGGTACATGCAGAAGACTACAAAGAAGGGTACGATACTGGAATCACCGTCAGATACAACAATGAGCATTTCTTCAACGGATGAACCACTTCGCCGTGGGCTTCAACGACTTATATGACCTATTCAACCTCGTTGGCCTCGACGCCTTGCTTCTACGATGTTGACATCGAAGTCGCATAATCAAGTTCTACATTCACGTAATACCGATAAATATCAGAACTCATTGCTTGTGTATAGATACATGTGAAAAAAAGTCCGGGAATGGAAAGAATCGGTGGGTTTCCTCGACCCACACGTGGTATCTTTGCAAACCATCGAAGTAGACCTGTCCTTTGTCGAGAAATACATAGCGGCGGCATTCCTTCATCAGGCAGACAAGGAGTACATAGTGGTGCCCTACAACGAGGGGTAAGTGTCACTACTTGCTATACAAATTTTATTTGTACTTTATAGGCATCACGAACTTAGGTTTAATGACTATAGCGACATACATGAGTAGGTACCACTAGATCCTTTTAGTCATTATACCAAAGAGGAACCATGTGATATACCTTGATTCCCTAATCCGCAACGACCACAAATTCAGCATTCTGAAAGGAATACTCGAGAGGTATACTCATTTCCTCCATACATAACTCTATTGTAGTCTTCATTCGCTTGAAATGGCCGAGGATAACTTTTTGAATCATGTAGGTCGCTCATCGCCTATGTTACCAATGAAGGAATATACAATGGAAACAAATACTTAACTAACACACAGATCTAAATTTCCTATGACGCTACAACATGATAATCCTATATCATACTTCATAATAACGATCTCGAACTAACTATACCTATATATGTAATTCTATTTTTGCAAAGGTCGCCAAAGAAAAAAATGATGAGTTATGTGCAATCTACGCTTGCTATCATATGCAACAAATCATTAGAGCTAGGAAAAAGGATCCCGAGGTTTGTCAATCTCAAATAATTATTTCCTAATTATAAATTTAAATATATATGCTTACCACTTTACTCTTGCTAGCGGCGGACTTGTTAATACATTTGGATGGACTCGCTGCGAGATGAGATCACGGACATTCGAGGGAAGCTCTGCGCCTTTATCATGTCAGATATCGTTAAGGACAACGGAGATTTTCACTCCGTCGCCGACCCAAAGCATCACCCCGCCGACACCTCTCAACCACCTGCAAACAATTGACTCAATTGTAATCCAATTGTAACTAAAGCGACAATACTTGAACAAATGCGATCTTTTGTAATTTATTTTGAGTAATGATCATTTTGAGTTTGTCAATAATTGATTATCTGTGATGTATATGTTTTTGTGCATGCTTGTTTTCAGAGGGCATAGCTAGCAATTCCTGAGGCTAGCCAAAAAAAACAGCAAAAATGTAGTTAGGATAATGAACTATCATAGACGATTTTTTGTTGAAACCGTCTATGAAGGTTAGTATCACAGACGGTTTCCATTAAAAACCGTCTGTGATACGTAGAATATCACAGACGGTTCTAGGTTTAACCGTCTGTGATATTTCTACGTATCACAGACGGTAGAACCGTGTGTGATATTCTACGTATCACACACGGTTTTTAATGGAAACCGTCTGTGATACTAGCCTTCACAGACGGTTTCAACAAAAAAAACTGTTTGTGATAGTGAGTATCACAGATGGTTTTGAACCGTCTGTGATAACTGCTTGTTATCACAGACGAACAAATATAGACGGTTCGGAAACCGTCTATGATGACGGTTCCAAACCGTCTGTGATCAGGTGTTCCCTAGTAGTGTACGTATATTGCGAGGATCCAAACGTTGAAGACCAAGGCGCTGAAGAAGAGTAGTTTAGCTTGTAGTTGTTTTAGCCTTGCCACAGTCTGGCTGATCGACTCAGTCGATGCTCGTGTACACTAGTATTATTCAAGCCCTTAGATAATATCGGCCGTACACCGGTTTCCCCAATCGCTTGCCTGTGGCGAGATGTGCCTTCCCCTCTTCCGTTTCCGCTGTCGCTTTCGCCACTTTTGTAATGTAACCCCTTTGGCCTGTTCGGCCCTTATCGTAAAACTTGACCCGATGCGGTTTATGTAAACTCTGGTGTGTTAAATTTATGAATAGTTCGGTCTACGTTATGTATGAAATGAATCAGTAATGTATTTATAAGTGCTATCTACTGATGCAGAGAATAACATAGTGTTTTTCACATAAAATTCGGGATTTTGAAAATCCAGGTCCAACAATTAGGCTGACGGCGACTCACCCCTGTTCTTCAACAGGGGCCGAACTCGGTCGGGCCGTATCGATCGATCGACAGTACGTAGGTTCCAATCCAACAGGACGGCGCCACTGCAGCAGATGAGCAGATCCGTTGCCGTCGATCTACTCCAGTTGGATTAAACAAGGCAAGAAAAGGCTCGCGCCTGGACCTGGACCAAAACTGAGAGACGGAAGCCGGGTACGGCGCGGCGGGCACATGCCGAGCAAATTGCAAAAGCTAGCGTACGCCGAACCGAGCGAAAGTCGAAACCCAAGCCGCGTGCGTGCGTGCGTGCGTGCATGTGCAGCTTAGCTGGGATGCATGGGTCATGGGTGCAAGTGCGTGCCGCGCCAGCCGCGCGTGCGCGCTCATCGATCTTATCGCCGTCTCCCAGCTCCTCGTCCTCCACTGGCCTCCTCCTGCCCTTTCGGCTCGCTCGCTCGCTCGTGCGTGCATTTCTGCGGCGTTACCGTTCGCATGGCATGCATCTCCCAGGTCCTTGGAAGGCAAAAGCATGCCTCTTTGGGTCCTTCCTTTCCCTTGGCAGAACTGTTAATCGTCGCCTCTTGGGCATGCAATCTGATTCTTTAATTAGCTTTATTAATTCTTGCTCTTTTCGTGCCAGTACGGTACATTCGGTAGAAATAGTGGTATGGTTTGCTCTGCGTGCCTAGCTACTTAGAGGCAACGGGCGGGTGAGCGGTTCACAAGAAATAGTAAAGTTGGGTGGGTGTGCGCGTGCTTGCTAGAGGGCTTCCCTGAAAGACAATGCCCCCCTGAGTGATTTCCAGTGGAACAGTTGGTGCTATTCGCCGTTTGGTTAGGGGTATATACAAAGGAGATTCTTCTAGTCATGTCAAGGCCGTGTAGTGCGCACTAGTGATTTGGTGTTATTGCCTGCGTCTTTTGTAGCTAAAAGACGAGTGTTACCATAAATGATCAAAAGGCATGAGAAGTCAATGATAACAGGTTGTCTGTGTTAATCTAGGCCTGGACTAGCTTCTTGCAACTCGTCCCAAACCCCTCTTTGGAGTTGTGCCCTACTAGTTAGCTGCTAGTAGCTAGTGTTCGAAAAGTGCTCTTTGCTCAGCCTAGCTAGTGCTTGCTCTGATGCCTCTCGGGTTTCTCGGAAGGCTAACCTTTGGCCTCCTCCTTACTGGGGCACACTCAGTGGTGTGCAAGTGATGGTATCTACTAATGCGTTGTAGAATCTATGTCCCAAATAAGACGTTGCATGCGTGCATCCACTACCACCAGTCTATATATATATGTTGTAGTTAGCTAGTAGTACGGCCTCTCCACCAGGTGGCCGTAGTGGTTGACGGCTCGATCGGTGCCTTTATTCTCAACTGAGGCAGGCATGGATCTAGAGATTCATGGGAATGATACGAGCTAATCCACAAGTTTACGGTGGCGCATAAGTTTGCGTCATGTCCATGCACCGTGCTTACATCCTTGCTACAGTACTAGCTACCTAGGCTGGCTATACTAGAGTACTAGTGGAGCTGGTGCATGCAGATATACATGGCTGTTTGGATCTCGAGAATTAGAAATAAGTTTTCTAAAAACTAGTTTTAGTAGGATTTTTTAAGAAACCAATTTTAAGTTGTTATTATGTTATCGTGGGTTTATAGATTACCTTGTTTCGATCAGAAAAAAAAACTAAAACAACTTCTCATTAATATCGTAGTGTTTGGTTGATATATGCAGCAAAATGAATTTTAGTAACCATTGGATACTGTTCCAAAATGAAGCCTTCTAACCATGCGATCAAACTTCCCTGCCATCTATATACCGTCCGATCTCTCTACATCAAACCCCTAGGGCTCTCTCCTCCCCGACCACGATTACACGGAGTCCTGAGACACTCCGGAAAAACATTTTTACCCCTATGGGGGACTCCACCCAGCGCATCCTCCGTCCATGATGCTTTAAGGGCGGCGGCACCACGACGGAGCAAGCCCCGATTCATCCTCCCTTCTGGTTGATTCGGCAAGCAGCCAGCGTATCCGGCCATGCCAGCGCACACGAAGCACCAGCCGCTCGATTTCTACTCCAATCTGCATGCTTTCAATCAAGTAAAACAGGGTGGTGCATTCATCATTTGCATGCTTTCATTCATCGTTTGCTGGTCATAAGTCAAGCACACAACTATATTATTGAAGTCTGCTTTTAAAAACGTTCTACTCCAAGCTGCATGCTTTCATTCAAGTAAAACAGGGTGCACCAACTGCAGCCGAAAACCTTTTATTGCTATAGAATCTAACCTCTTCCACAAAAATTACTTTCATGTACTTCGGAGCGTGTATGGACAGGGAGGCAACAACCCGATGTGATGTAATGCCTAACCATGTCAACTAGTATGTAATGCATTGAATTCGATTAACAGGAACTGCAATCTGCTGAGAGATGAAGAGGATGCACACACGTCGACGACCACGGACGCCGGCTGGACAGCCAGCGTCGGCAGCTGGCGGCGTTCCAATGAAGCCGGGAAATCACCTTCGTTTTCCTTTGTACTTCACGTGCGCTCATGTCAAATGTAATTACGGGCGTGACCTGGCGGCCGAAAAACAGAAGCGCGCGCGCGAGCAAAAAAAATAGCGATTCGTTGGCCTGTTGAGGTCGAGTATACCAGAAGCTAGTTTTGTGAAAGACGAGGTAGACTCATTTTTGTGAACGCGGAAAACTGGGTATATGGAAAAACCAGTTTTCCTTATCCGCAGGTTTGTTATCGGATCCAAACATAGTTTTGCTAAAATCAGGGTAAATCCGGTTTTATGTAAAACGTTTTTCAAAAAAAAATCTCCAGATCCAAACAGATGGTAACGTTCGGAAGGGAAGCTTGCAGTCTAAGTTTACGATAATCCATGCGTGAGGATGGGCCACATAATCATGCATCCTAAACTAGGCCCAAATTGCTCGGGCTGGAGAGACGTCGCGGTTTACTTGCAGCCACACCACCTGCCAGCTGCGGATGGGCCGCAGGTCGTCGAGTAAGACGGGGCTGCGCGCTCGGGCTCCGCTTTGCCTATTCGAGACGAAAACATGCGTGCGGCACAGGCGCACAGCCCCGCCCCTGCTGCCTGGCGTGTCGTCTTGTCGGCCAGGTGGCCGGTGGCCACCGCCACACGGCCACAGGCCAAGAATTTACACATATATAATATGTGTTGTATATCGGTCTGTCTTTGAGGCTGAATTATGTATGGATATTTTACTTAAACATGTCTATTAAGAGATTATCGGCTCACAAAACTCATTAGTTAGTTTAGTCTTATATTGATTATTCATGCATGAAGAGAGAGCTCATCCTCCTATATAAAAGGGGCTATACGGCTCTCATTGTGCATACAAGCCTACGGGCAAAGTGATTAATAAAGAGAGATGGTTGGAGCTACAACCTTATGTTTTTGTCTATTGTTTATTATTTGTGAGTTCAAAGTTTCGTTCATCGGCAACGCAACTTCGATTATACAACATGATAACACTCTAAGCTAAGGCTTCCTGGTCTGTTGCTTTGATCTAAGTTTTCAATTCTAGTGGTAATGTTCTTTTTGGTATATTAGTCTTTATTCTATTGTTCATTGCCGTTGAACCCGCCGGGCGGCGAAGACGCCATGGCCGCGGGCCCGACCAACCAAGCCCACCGGTCATGCACCTCCGCGCACGCGCCGCCAGACTCCATCGAGATTGGTTCGGGTATGCCTCCGTGTACCTTCGTCAATCGCCATCGACAAGTTGTCCGACCGTGCGCGTCCACGCACGTGTCGCTAGCAACCACCGTCTAGGCAACAATAGCACGCCTCCGCGTGCTCGCCGCCGCGGTGAATCGAGCACCGGGCGCTGCCTTCACGGCACGTTGTCGCTGGATCGATTTCTCCATCCCGACCGGATAGGGCGTCTCCTCCATGCCGCACCACCAACTAGGATTGGGCTCGTCGTCGCTCGCCTCCGCGTGCGTCGTTGGGCCCCATGGGGCAAGGACCTCGCCATCGGGTGAGGTGTGCCGTGCGCCGCCTCCGCGTCGCACGTCGCTGGCAAAATCGGTGCCTTCGCGCCGTGGTTGTGGCCACCGCCGCTGCCATACTCCGTCGTTGTCGTCGCCTTCGCGCCGGCCCGTTGGAGAAGAAGAGATAGGACAACCTCGACGCCTCTGCACCATGGTCATTGTTGTGCGCCTCCGTACCTGTACCACCGCCTCCGCAGCAACGCTGTGCTAAGGAAGCGTCTGCTCCACACCGCCTCTGAGTGTGCGTGCGGACGAGGCTAAGGGCTCTGGCTCCATCCCTAGAGAGGATGGAGCGGCAGCCGTTGCCGCCACCACCATCATCCATGGCAAGGATGAGGTGGGGCACTAGGTGTACACCATCGCATCGGTCCAGGTCTGATCAGGCGTGCGGTCCACCGCGGAATGCCACCACTGCCGTCGAGTTGCATCATCACCACCGTATCGCTTAGGCATGCCGTTGCCCTTTGCTATGCTGCGTCGTTCTTTGTCTTGACCGAGGCGACCTTCGGCGTGTCTTGGCGTCGCGTGCACTTTCGGGTCAAGCCGTGCTAGGGTTAGGGGAAACCCTAGCAGGAAGGCTAAGCAGGCCGCGCAAAGACCCTATTTAGGCCATTGGTTCTGGCCCATAAGACTTGGTCGGGATGTGATGTGACAATGGGTGTCCCGATCTTTCGATGAGAAGGATAACTCGATTTGCTAGAGATGACTCTCACGATTCGGCTACCAATCGTACACGGCCAATATGCCCGGCAATCGTTGAACCAACTCCGTGATTGTTATCGACCTTGTTAGAAGCACGATCAATATGACCACGAAGGTCTATTTCTGCATGCAATCAAAAAATAAGCAAGAATAAGATAATAAGCAATTTGAAATTGCAAAATATGATTGAAGTACTCAAAAGTTGGGGTTTTGAAGCGTGATGATGCTGTTGCACTAGTTGAACAAGAGGACACCGTATAGTTTCACAAGTAGAAAACTAAATCAAACAAAATCCAAATCCTAAAGTGTAGCACACAAGAGTATATATGAGGGAGACGACCAGGGAGTGGTGGCCAGGGGGTGGATACACGCCCATAGGGTTATAAGGCCCATGAGCCCAAGTGAAGGTGGCGCAGCACCCTTTTGACTTGGGCTCAGAATCAGCACCGGATTGTTTTGCCGATTGCGGCGCGCACATAAGAAATTTGGAGCTAGGGCCGGATCCTTTGGAAAGAGGACGCGGTTGATAACGACTTGAAAACCGTAGTTTTCTGTCCACTGGACAGTACGTCAGTATTTTGGTCGTAACTTTTTATCAGTTGCCTCTTTTTCAATTATTATTTTTTTTCGTTTCCTGATGGCTTTTTCTACAATATTTATTTTGGGTCCACTTTCTGAAGACCGACTGAAAATTCGCACAAAAATCACAAGTGCAGACAGTCCAGATTCAAACAGAAAACTGGGTCAACTTTCACCACATATAACTTTTTACTGCCTTGCTGGATTGATGCAAACATTTACAAGCAGATGGATAATGAAATTCTTGATCTAATGGAGGTGGTTTCACTAAAAAATGATCAAGGAATCAAAAGTTATGGTGATTTTCGTGCCGGCGGCAGAAAATGGAGTCTTCCACCCGAAATTGAGAATTAGGGTTTAGGGTGTTCTAGATGGATTTTGACGTGGGAATATTCTTTTGGAGCTTATTTTTGGGTTTAGGACGTGATGGATGGGCTAGGGTTTCAAGATTTTTTTTTGGACTTTTATAGGACCAAAGATATGACTAGCAACTAGACAAAGCTAAAATGGACGCAAATTCAATTTAGCGAACAAAAACTAACAGATTGAAAGGCACAACCGAGTTTGGACAACGGAGACTAATTCTTTTTGTAGGGCAAATTTTCTGTACTATTGGTATTAAAAACTGAAACAAGTATTTAAACTAGGGATACAAGAATTCATATCGGTCAACTTTAGCTTCGATACCACCTGATGAGACAGTTGGGTCCCGACCTTCCGATAGGATGATACGTCGATTTGTGGAGGTATGACTTTGACGATGCAGGCTTCTAACCGATCACGACCAGAACACCTAGCAATCGCTAAACCACACTCCGAATTTTTATCAATTGTGCCAAGAACGCGGTTGACCTGAATACGAGGTTCAATTCCTGTGAACAATCAAAGAACAAACAAGAACAAGATACACAAGCAATCTGAAATTATAAATAGGAAATATCAATTCACACGAGTTGAGGCCTGCAAATCATAGTTATTGGTCTAGTCGACACAAGAATACACGACGAAGTTTTCACAGTGGAAAAACCAATCTAAACAAGCCTAAAAACTCTAAAAGTGATGTGCACATAGTATATAATGAAGGAGAGGCGGCGACCACAAAAAGTGTAATCAAACCCTAACTCTATCTCCTGATCCGCCGTCTTGTTTCGATGATTTTGAAGTTATGCGAACGAATTTGGAGGTGAGGCTGGATCCATCGGAAAGGTCTTAGAATAATCTTTCCAACAAGCACAAGAACACCCAAATCAGACTCTGTTTGTGAAAGTTATAACCTTTTTATTACGGGCCTGTTGGGCTGTCCCAAACCGAATCCGAGTTGAGTTCTGAGTTGATTCTGAGTTTAAATTCTGTTGGACATGTGGGAGTTCTGAATTGGGCTGGTAAATCTTATCCAAAACTTGGGCTTTGGATTATTGGGCTTCTCCCCTTTTGCTCTTCCATCGCATGAGCCTTCTTTCTCCATGCTGACCTCTCCTCCCACTCGGTTCCAAAGTCTTCCATTTGTTAAACCTGAGAATGCACGAAGTAGTGACATAATGTAGTATTCTATTCTCATGAATAACATCATTAAGAATAGATAGAAATGAGTTCACCTTAATGTTATGCTTCTTTGCAAAAGTTTCAGCCCTTTTTGTAAGTTCGTGTTGTAATTGTCTTGTGATTTATTTGAATACCAAAAATTTATTTTCTATTAGTTTGTGAGTGTAGTAATTGTTCTATGCCTACAAAATTACTAGAAAATTGATAGACATTTTTTGAAAATCCATAAATTTGATACTGTAACAAATGTTTTAACTCATGCGGTACATGATGTACCTATTCATTACCTTATGGTAATTATATACGTTGTTATATTGTATTGTAGGCGACATGGACGGTATGTCCAAGACCATGCGAAGAGGCGAATTTCTTGAGTTGAAGTGCGGCTGCAGTAACCATGCAGTGTGGGCAGTTGAGGCAAGGATGCATCTCACTGCACGTGACCTCCATCATGCACTTGTGCCAAATGGGCATGCTACCATTTCAGCTAGGACATGGGTTTTGGTATACCTCAAAAACCACTTGTGTACAAACCTCAACCAAGAGCTTGTTGCTATCCAATACCCTAGTAAACTCTGGGATCACCTAACTGAGAAGTTTGACGTTACTAGAAGGCAGGCTCTTGCCAATGAGAACTATAACAAGTGGATCGCTATGAGGATTCAAGATTATGAATCCGTGACCGCATACAATTCAGACCTTACTCATGTTGTAAGCACTGTAAGATTGTTAGGGAGGAACATGACCGAGGATGAACTGATTGAACACGCTCTGGTAAATCTACATCCAGAGAAAATTTCCCTCAGAATGGTTTTGAGAGAAAGGAACTTCATATATCATTATCAACTGATCAATGCTCTATGGGAGATAGAGCGCACTGGTGTGCTACTTCTTAGGACACCCTCCAGAACTGATTCTAATTCTGGGGGATTTGGTGGGACCAGCGGACAGAGGTTCAAGAGGAGGGTAAGAAGAGGTAACAGTCGGGGTAGTAGGATGATCGTTAGACGTTCTCAACTTTACACCCTAGAAAGTGAAGCAAGCGGTAGTAGGAATCAGAGAGAGAGTCGTCAGAAGGCTACTCAAGCTGGGAGCTAAGGCAAATGAGTTATTCCCACATAAGGATCAGGAGAATCCTAAGTCTCCATTATCTCCTTAAATTTAGAAGTCAATTTGTGGCATGTTTAGGATGGTGTTACTAAATCAAACACCAATTTTTATCAACCATGAATTAGTCAGCAATATTACTATTAGGAATTAAAATTACTTCTTGTAATCTTTAACTCATGAAATAAATAGTATTTCCAGTTCATTTGCATGTTTTATGTTTGCATTTATGCGTATGCAATGTTTTTTTTCATGCAAATTGTTTATCTCATGCTTATAGTTGACGTACAATGGAGGGAGAACATGAACTATGTCTTGTGGATAGTGTACCACAAATTCTATCATAAGGGATATGAAGTATTTCCAGACCTTCGATCGGTTCTAAGACCGGTAATATTATGACCATAGCTAGCAATTGTGGTAATATTGTGGGTACTGGAAGAGCCATGATAATCTTACCAATGGGAACAAAAATAATAATTGAGGATGCATTATTGTTCACGGACTCAACTAGAACTCTGCTAAGTTTCAAAGATATCCGAAATAATGGTTTCCATGTGGAAACAGAGGAAGAGAATGGTTCTGAGTACATTCTCATCGCTAACAAAGAGGGATATCAGAAAGAAGTAGTAGAGAATCTCCCTGCATTCTCCTCTAGATTGTACTACATGTTTATTAAACGTGATGAAGAATATGTTGCGATGAGTGTCCAAGTTAAATTCCCCGAATAATTTAGAACGTGGCATAAACGTCTAAGTCATCCTAGAGACAATATGATGCGTTGGGTACTACAACATCCTACTAGCCACAATGTGAAGTTGAAAGACATCTTTGATCTATCACACTTTGTGTGTGACGCCTGTGCGAAAGGCAAGTTGATTACGATATCCTCGTTTCATAATATCAATGATGAATTGCCTGATTTCCTTAAGATGATTCAGGGGATATATGTGGACCTATAGAGCCCATGTCTAGGCCATTCATGTACTTTATGGTACTAATAGACGCATCCACTCGGTGGACGCTTGTATGTCTATTATCCACTAGGAATCACGCCTTTGCCAAGCAGATTTCACAAATTATTGCACTAAGGGTAAAGTTTCTGGATCATAGGATTTGACGAAGATCTAATAATCTTCAATTAATGAAACTATTTTTCTGTAATACTTATTATGGATAATGGTATCATTAACAACCATCAAAGATACCCATTGCCGTTAGAGTCTACAACGACAAGGGAAGATTACGACTACTTTATGATCGTAAGGTCTATCCTGACTACCTTATGGTCGGAAGATCTGCTACGACCGTCTTATGGTTGTAAGGTTTGCTACGACCAGGTCAACTACGACCACCTTATGGTCAATAAAACCCACAGACATGTGCTCCTAATCAACTAGGGAATCTGTACACCGCGCTCATTCATGCATGGTAGTTAATACATGTGTTATTTGTCTCTGACATAACCGCACGTAGTTCTCTTTATCTCTGGCGTAACTGCATAACAAGCGTGCAGGAGAATGTCTCTCTGACAATAACCACCGCCAACGTGTGCAATCGGTCAACCGTCAAGATGTCTCCAGATGCACAACAACTGCCACCCCTTCAAGAGCTATATAAGGTGTGACGCCGGTGGATAAAGAGAGAGGACGATCAAGTGGTCAATTCAGAAGCCATTAGCCTTAGTTTCAGTGGCTTGTTTCACTCTATAAACGTATTTAATACAAGAAGGCCTGAATCTGTCTAAAAAAGCCGTTGTCTCCTCTTGCATGATCATGAGTACCGTGTTCCCACCATTTATTTCATAAGATCGATAGTAAAACATCGATAGGATCCAATCGAAAAGAATGGATAATACTAGAGAGTTTACCTCAAAAGTATTTAATGACTACTGCATGGCCTTAGTCATAATAGTGGAACATTCGGTCCCGCATGTTCATACTCATAATTGACTTGTTGAATCATTAATTAAGAGGATCAAGAGGATCACAAGACCCTTGTTAATGAGATCCAGTCTACCAATGACATGCTGGGGATATGCCGTATTACATGCATCAGCATTAATACCACTCCGGCCATCCGCATACCATAAGTTATTACCTTTCCAACTAGTGTGTGGGAAAGAGCCAATTATTTTCCATCTGCGTAAATCGAGTTGTGCCATTTACATACATATCTCACCTCCGCAGCATACTTTAATGGGACCCCATCGTAAATTGGGAATTTACGTGGGATTTGAATCTCCATCTATAATAAAGTATCTGGAACCCATGACAGGGGATTTGCTAAAAGCGAGATTAGTAGCACAAGGGTTCACGTAGAGACCCGGCATCGATTTCGATGAAACTTACTCTCCTATAATGGATGTCACAACGTTTTGATACCTTATAGCTATGGTAGCAGGAATGAATTTGAAAATAAAAATTATGGATGTCGTGACTACATATGTATATGGGTCACTAGATTCTGAAATCTCCATGAAGATTTTAGAGGGACTAAAAGTCCTATGTATGAGCGAGAATGAACATCGCAACATGCATAGTGTTAAGTTGCAAAAAGTCACTATACGGGTTGACGAGGATCTAATAATCCTCATTTATTTATTTATTTATTTGCAATTATTATTATAGATATTAACATCTCCATATTATCCTTAAGTATACCCCTTAATATTTATAAGGGGAAGGTCGAGCTGCCTGGTCATATACCACCCCATAGTCATGAGCCTTCTTACGACCATGGTATAGTCGTAAGCTTTTCTACGACTATTGAGCGGTCGTAAGATCTTCTACGACTTGGTTGGCTTCGACAACACTGTAATTGATAGGGTTTGCTGACTTGTGGGCCTAATCTGTTAGGGAGTACTATGCTCCATGTTTAACACATGTGGTACTTAATATACGCTGTTACTCTCTATGAGTAACCGCATGAATTACTTTTGTCTCTGACAACAACTGCCTAGCAACGTGGGGTGCCATGTTCCTAGCGGCAATTTCCATCAAGCGGTTCGTCAATTGGAACGTTGGGACGCCTCTTCGTCTGGAGGAACTGCCACCTCTTTATACGTTATATAAGGTTAAATTCAGAAGGCAGAAAAGGACAAGCGCAATCTGGAGTACAAGCCCTAGTCTTTCTCTTGATTGTAATCAGTATACTCAATATAGCCACACAGGAGTAGGGTTATTATTCTCTCCTAAGAAGGCCCAAACCTGTATAAAATCCACGTGTTATTCTCTACGTGATTCTTATCTAGGAGACCCCCTAAATCAAACAATCATACGTAAGATCGGTTCTAGATCACCGACATGGGTTCAAACAGTCAGGTCATATATAGTACAACTGACTGAGTAAATTCCTTTTACAAAAGGGATACATAAACAATGAAGTTGGTCTATGCATGTTCATAAAGAAATACAAGAATGGATTTGGCATCATCTCTATGTATGTTGATGACTTGAAGATAATCAGAAACATACAAGACATTCTCAAAGTGAGCTCATACTTAAAGACGGAATTCGAGATGAAAGATTTGGGTGAAACCAAATACTGTCGTGGGTTGTAGATTAAAAATTTTCCTAGAAGCATATTTCTGTATTAGACCACCTACAACAAACAAATGTTGGAGAGATTTCATCTTGATAAATCTCATCCACTGGGTACATCCTTGATCGTTAGGTCGCTAGAAGTGCAGAAACATACATATGGACCTAGACGAGAGAATGAGGATACATTAGGGTGTGAAACCCTTTATTAAGTGTTATTGGAGTATTGTTATACCTTGCTAATTATATCAGTTTTGATATTGCATTTGCAGTAAATTTTTTGGCAAGATATAGTTCCGAGCCTACGAAGAGGCATTGGAACGTAATTAAGGGAATCCTCGGGTGCCTTAGGGGTACAATTGATCTTGGACTCTTTTATCCCATTGGTCAAGATATAAGGTTGAAGAGTTACTCACACGCTGGTTATCTTTTGACCCCTAAGAGTCTTGTGGTGTAGAGTTGGATAAAGCTCCTACAGTCCTTCATGAGGATAATGCAGCTTGCATTGCACAAATGAAGAATAGCTTAGTCACGACGCATCTGGCAAAGCATATACTCCCTAAACATTTATATCCATATGAGCGACAGGAAAATAGGAATATAGAAATACAGAAAATCCAATCAAGTGATAATCTTGCAGATTTGTTTACTAAGGCCTTTCCAGGACCAAGTTTTGAAAAAATTGTCTATGGTATTGGTATGAGAAGACACAAAGAGTTGTTGTCTTCAGGGGGGGGGGATATATGATCTTCATATATATTCATCATTGGATGAATAGATGTTGTACTTTTTCCCTTGTTTGAGTTTTTCCTAATGAGTTTTCTCATTCGAAGGTTTTTAATGAGACAACATGTGCAATGGCAAGAATGTGAGCTATGTACTCTTTTCTTCTTACCCTTTTTTCCCACTGGGTTTTCGGAAGAAATCTTAATAAGGCATGAGTATAGCGTTGGAAAGTGTCCAAGGGGGAGTGTTGTATATCGGCTCGTTTTTGAGGCCCGATTATGTGTGGACACTTTATCTAAACAAAGGCCCATTAGGTGGCTATCGGCCCACAAGGCCTATTAGTTAGTTTAGTCACATATTGCTTATTCATGCATGAAGGTAGACCTCCTACTCCTATATAAAGGTGGGCAGAGGGCTTTCATTATACACCGAAGCCTACAGGTAAAGAGATCAATAAAGAGAGAATGTTGGGACTACATCCTTGTGTTGTTGTCTATTATTTATTATTTGTGAGTTGAGAACTTCATTCGTCGGCAATGCACCTTGATTATACAACAATATGTACAAGCTTGATATTTTACGAGCACGAGTTCAACGCGTAGCTTTTGCTGTCGGAATCCAGAGTCACATGAGCTGGTCGGAAGGAGGAGACGTAGAAAATAGGAGCTTTCCAACTTGGGCTTTGAAAAAAAAAAGAAACTTCTCACTGGTTTAAAAACTTTCAAATTTGAACTTTCTACTCCCTACTTTCAAATCAAAACTTTCAACTTGGATTTCTAAATCTTCCAACTAAAAAATTGAAACTTTATTCCCAATCTTTGGAAGTTTCAACTCAAGTTTGGATCTCCTCGTACCTTCCTCTTGCCGGTGCCGGAGCTGAGAAAAATGCACCCGATCCAGACAACACACGTTGTCGTCACCCTCAGCTTCCCGTGGCACATAGTGGTCCTTGGCCTC
The DNA here is from genome assembly GCA_036346405.1 of Phyllostachys edulis. Taxonomy (NCBI): domain Eukaryota; kingdom Viridiplantae; phylum Streptophyta; class Magnoliopsida; order Poales; family Poaceae; genus Phyllostachys; species Phyllostachys edulis. The sequence continues at coordinate 38,584,968 of CM070546.1, read as the reverse complement.
CTCACGCACGCGCCACCACACCTCCCAATTGTCATCACGACCTCCTCGCCGGTCTCATCAGCCTCACCTCGCCTAGCCTCGCCGCCCACCGTGCTGGAGAAGGGAGATGGCGTCAAGCACGGATTTTCATCCAAACCCTCTATGTATACTAGGGGAACCCCATTATTAGTAGATACCTCACACAGTACAATATCGGTGAACATCACATCCATACATGCATTGAAATAAAAGAGTACTTAATATTACATGAATAGATGGAAATAAGACTTAAGGCCAAATTATTACATAACAGACCGATAGACCATCGAGTTCAAAAGAGTGTAAAACAGCAGAAGATAAGTAAACCAAAAGGGACCTCCATAATCTACCACAGGCAATCGACTAGAGCTATGACCTAGTTATTGCTATCATCTTCAGTTCCAAAACCTAACACATAGCTTCAGTCTCGTAGTCTAAATCCACATATTTGAGCAACAATGAGTACGAAGGTACTCAGCAACCCCTCACACCAAATGCAATTATATAGATGCAAGGCTTTCTAAAGGAGGGGTCTTATGGTTATTTTAGCAAAAAGAAGGTTTTGCTCAAATACTATAATTATTTTTTAAACCTATAACCTAGCCATTTTAGCTTCAAACCAAAGTATTGTTTATAAGCAAATTTTTATCATATAGCAAGGTTACATCCACCTATTACAACTCATGAGGTTCCATCCACCTATATCTTCGCTACAACCATTTTTACGTTATCGTGTCCTCATTCCATATTTTATTAAATCTAACCAAGTGTAGCTTTCTGCACAATGCCCATAACCGGGGGCACGACTATTCGAATAGATTATACACTCTGCAAAGATTGTACATCTTTACCCAAAAGATAGGACCGACTCATAATGTCAGTCATGACACGCTTCCATGCGTGTGTTACGGAGATGATCATAACAAGGCTTTTATAATACCTAGTCCCGACACTCAACCCGCTCTGGTGGGGAACACCTCAACATCGGGACTATGACCGTTACAGGGCACCCTCAAAAAGCTTCATTATGGGACATATTTTCAATGAGAGACCCTTCGTTGTGAAGGAATCTACCGCCCTTCTCGATGATAGAAATCGTATTTAGAAATTCTCCACGATAGAAATCATATAGAGATCCACCTACTACTATGCGCAGGGGTTTTGCCGAAAACTGAGTAAAGTAATTGGTCAGGTCTATCTCATATTATACTTGTGGTTGCACAATTTATTAGTTTAGAAACACGGCACATAATTCAGTCCTTAATCGACTCAAGCGAGATACTCCACAAACCCGACTCTCGTGCATGCCTCTGCACCGATCACATACCATCCACTCGCCCAAGTCTCCACCATTTTATATAGCATTCTCCTATTTCCATTCGTAACCTATGTTACCACACTACAATTCAAATTATATTCCAAGTATTGTTATGATAATGTTTGCGTCATATTCAAATTAACCGCTAAGTAGTGTCTAAGCATAACCAATAGTCATTATTGATTAACCAATGACAATTTATCAATGTAATAATTAGCCTAGGGTGACAAAGTAAACGAATTATCAACAATCAAGGAAGGGAATAGTATAACAACATTTGGCATAGCTTGGCGTCAATATTTAACATGGTATTTCGTAAATAATAGTAAGCATGCAAATAATACTTTAAAAGCAAAGTAATTTGAATTTGAAAAGTAGGTTCAACATGATCGATTGTAAGGATTTGTCTTGCTCAACCATGGATATTACTTGGTCTTGATCTTGGCCTGAAGCAGTGATGAAGTCTTCGGCAACATTAGAACTTATTTAAGCATAAACAACAACCTCGACAAATACATATGAAATCAAATAAATTCAAATAAAATTATGCACACTAACCTACGGTTTAAATAGATTTTCTAATCACCAAGGGCCCACATGTTATACATACATTAACTACTAGCCGCGGTTAACCTAATCACCTTAGGCCCATGCGTTAGCAACTCTACGACGTCGTCTTCCTCCAGAATAGAGGAGCAACTAGAGTAGCCATGGTCGGGCCCTAGGCGAGCTCGGCGCCGGCGGAGGGGGCTTCGGTGACCACCCGTGACCCCCCAAAATGGGTTGCAGGGTCCAAGGCGATCCTAATGGTGGTGATGGCACGGATAGCGGTGGTGCTACTGTGGACCTGGGCAACTACCCTACATGGCTTAATTTTGGAAACTAAAGCTCAAACTATAATCTACATGCTAAAGCAAATCTAACAGTGTTCTCGGTGCTCAAGGAGAAGCGACACACCAACCTCTCCACGGCGACTTGCGGCGACGCGACAAGGTGCTACAACACATCTATGCTACGGTCAACTAGGAGATTCATTGACTAGCCTACCAAGTTTGTAATGAGCTAGAACATGCTGGAACAGAACGGCTTGCTTGGAAGACGAGTGGGGAAGGAGATTGAGTGCGGCGGGTAGATTGGTGTGCTCCGAGCCGACGATAGCGACGAAGATGTTCTAGTGAATCTAGGGCACAACAAGGATGAAAAAGGTGTGCATTAGAGAGAGAAGGTCGAGGCAACCAATATGCACGAGACAACGAAGGCAGAAGTTCACCTTAACAGCGGGAATCAATGAGCAAAGTCAACGGTCATAATTGGGGAAGATGACCGGCGTAGTTTGATTTCTTATTCAACCGAGGAGGAGAGAAGGGAAGATGTGGGGGAAAACGTAGAGGATAGGCTGGCGAGCAAGATGACGCACTCGTCCACAGCTTAACTAGCGAGGAGAAGCAGCGAGACGAACGTGATGACACGACGGCTCGGGCGCTATATCTCGCGAGCGGCGTGCGAGTGAGCTGGATGTGCTCGTGAGGTGACAAGGCTGCGGTGGTGCGAGAGAGGGTGAGAGGCTCGAGGCGTAGGTTCTGACACTGCTCTAGCACACGCGGCACGTGCGTATGGTGCAACCGATGAGAGAGGATGAGGGCGAGCTAGCACGCAGTAGAAGAAGCACAGTGCTTCTCCCGTGTGGCCTGACAGGTGGGGTCAGGGCCCACTCATCAGCGAGAACACGCGAGGGCGAAGCTGGGACGGCGCTGCTGCATTTCGGGTGGGCCTCGGTTTGGCTGGGCCACGAGAGAAAGGAGAGGTGGAAGCGGCGCGGGCGACAGCGCAATGGGTCGGTTGGGTGGGGCCGTGGGTGCGAGCGGGCCACGATGGGAAGGGACGGAGGGAGGAAGAGGAAGGCGGCAGTTGGGCTGGTGCAGTGGATTAGAGTGAGGTAAGGAATTAGATTTGGAATTTTCATTTGCAAATTCCAAATTGATTTGAATTCGGGTTTGAGAATTGATTTGCGCACGAATAACTTTTAGATTTTTTGCAAATCTGAAATCTTGACCAAATGAAAAGGTTTAAATTTCTAAAATGCAAGGCCAAGATTTTGAAAATTCTTGAAATACAACAAAAGTTTTTGAAATTCGTGCAAATTTTAATTTGGACCAAATTTGGGCTATTACATATGGAGCCAGGGGAGAGGGAATGGAGAGAGAATGTGATAGGGCCATAGGGGTGGAAATGGGGATGAATTAGCTAGATAAGGGATGGAGTTGGGTGGGGTCCACTGTGTGCTACGAATCGACCTGGCGTGTGTGCGAAAAATAGACATACCCATGTATGTAGGGGTGTTAACAGATCGAATACGAATCGAATAGTGGTCTTCCCGTATTCGTTCGTATTTTATAAATGAATACGAATTCGAATATAAATACGAATCAATTGTTGTAACAAATACAAATCGAATACATACTCAATTCGATCTGATTTAGATATCCTCATAGCTTACGTAATGACAAGATCTTATGATACTTTATCCTCGTACATAACACACTTAATCATTCTAGTTTATCTATTGCACCTAAAACATGAATACACATTAAACTAAAAATACTTACTCAATTAATTTGCCATACTGCAATAAAATATGTATATTGTTTTATCGAATTCGAATACGAATAGTGCGGATAAAATAACATTTCGAATGGCAAAAACCCATACTATATTTGTATCCATATTTTTTTATGCGAATACGAATATGAGAGAAATAGTTAATCGGATGAAAAAATCTAAACCATATCCATATTCTATTGAATACGATAGTCAAATAAAATGGATAGTTGATATCCGATTCACATCCCTACATGTATGTCCCATGGATTCCACTTCCACGTACCGTCCTGTGGGCAATTGATTAGAGAGTACCCTACTCACCATGAAGGCAAGGAGGCACCTTCGCATAGGTCCAGCACATTGCAGGCCTGTTTGGTTCAATGCCAAAATGAGCCGAACCAAAATTTTGGTATTGTCTTGAAATTTTGGCTAGCATTTGGTTCCGTTCCAATATTTGGCGTCGCCCTGAAAATTTTAGTCGTGTCTAATTTTTTCTTCACATTTTGTTGGCTTCGCCCGGGCGGCCAAAACGTTCGCCCAAATTTTGGTTCAGCATGCAGTGTTCCCTACGACATGTGGTCAATGATGATTGGAGGTGGAAAATGCATTAATTACTTGATTAGTTTGATTAACAAGTTTCAAATGATTATATTTCCTAAACCGAGTATCCGATTTGTGATCCGTTTGAACCGTTGTATTTCTTGTAATTTATCAACAAAACAAGACCTATATTGACATATATTTGGTGATAAAAAAAAAGATATCATGCGGGATCCATGTGACACTCATAATTTTAATAAATTTTGGCATGGCTGCAATCCAATCACATCAATTTCTGCATTGCCCGTGAATTGATATGATTATGATCCAAACACTCTTTTTTTATCTAGCTTTTAGCATTAGCAAAATTTTGGTTTAACAAGCTGGAATCAGAAACCAAACTGGCCGTGCATCTGTACATATGTGACAGGAGGACGTTTGGCGTCGATCGCTCGGTGCCAGAATAACCTCAAGCCTGGCCGGCCTAACGTACCCACTCACCAACTCAGTGAAAGATACTCACACTGCACACAGACAATGCAATTGTGGCAAGTGGAGCTTGCTGTGGCATGGCATGTCAGCACTGTACATATGTATATGTGGGAGGCTTGTAAAACTTGGGCCTCGAGCACGGACATGTCTATGACGATCAAGCTGCATGTGAAATAATGGCGGCTGATACGTGGGCTCCGCTCTGTTCCCCACGATGTGCGCCAGCTCTCCGTGCAATCTAGGCCCAGATTCGCCCATAAAAATCGAGGGCTCCAGCCTCCATGTGGTCCAGGACGTGTCTCCGAAAGGGAAGCGCACATGGTACACTTTTGTCTTTTTCCTCTAAACCAATCATGCTCCTAGTGCCATGTGTAATCTCCATGAACAATGTTAGTGTCTCAATTATCATATCCCATGTTTTCTATGTGGTACTCCTAGTCCTATACGACTTAGGTACGATCTCTAAGATTTTTTCCTACTAAATTAGTCTCGCCTGTTTTGGAATTTATTTTTAAAATAATCTATTTTTTATTCAAAATAACAAAAATATTAAAATGATAATTTTTTTACGTAAATATACTCAACTTCAACCGCGGGCGATCGGACCGGGCGCTTCAATGATTTGGATCACGAGCGATTGGAACACTTGTCGCTCGATGGTTGGTCCTAATATCGCACTTCACTTATCTGGCAAGACGTGCATAGTGCTTGATCGCCCAACCGTTAAGCGACCGGACCCGCCTCGAACGATCGAATGACGACGAGAGTATATTTAGTAAAAAAATATCATTTGGAATATTTTTGTTATTTTGAATAAAAAATAGATTATTTTAAAAATAAATTCCCTGTTTTGCTCCCATAAGATATGCTTATTTAAATATCATATACATGAGAATATTCTCACCATATCAGTAATTATTTCTACCAACACGACTAAAACGGAAGTGAGCCGTGCCGACGAGGACCTCTCGTGACTCGTGAGCCGTGCACTTTATCATCGATCCCACGGCCCGCACGGCCGCACGTACTTTGCAGGCCGATCGGTAGGATGATTGAGTTGTCGCAAAGCGCGCGCGGTGGGGATCGGACACCAAAACTCCACGTCCAAAAAGTCATCAACTCAGTGCGCGCTAGAATCAACCATAGCCGATCGATGACACTGTTGAAAAACCATGAGTTTGATCCAGCAGTTGGTCATAGATAGATGTCCCATTCAAAACCATAGCAGGATTTCTAGACTGTAAATTTCTAGATCAGAATAGGGATACTAAAGAATCAGAAAAGACCGATTCTTTATTATGAAAGGCGATCGACGATGAAGGAATAAAGGAGAAGAATACCCCTTACACTTTTGTCTCTCTGTGTGTACAATCTACTATTTATTCTTGCATTGTTTGATGTGATTTCACGCTTGTCTACGTGGTGATCAATCAGACTGGACTCGTTAGCAACGGTTCCTCAACACGTTATCAGCACGATCGACTCCGGCCTACCTCTAGGCCAACTCTACTCGGATCGAAATGTAACTGTCGTAGAACGACACTTGTAGATCGAATCGTATTTTCTAGATCGCTTTTAATTCCGCAAATTGGCTTTTTAGATTATTTCCTACGGTGCAAATCCGCTCTAATCTATCGCGAGCCGACTTGAAGTCGTCGGCCAAGCCGATCGGTGGGTTGCATGAAAGAGTAGATGACAATTGCACTGTAGATTGTAGATTGCATGAACAGTAAAAGAAAAAGAAAAAAGCAATACCGACGCAGCTCTCAGACGCCGTGCCACAGAAGCCTAGAAGCCACCCGAACGCTAGCTGTTCTCAAGATGCCGCCGCACACGGCCGCTTCCACGCCGCTGCGCTCGGCCGCGCCACTCCCACCGTCGGCCTAAAGCAGGTTGCGCCGGTTGTCGTGCCCGAAGCTGGTTGCGCCGGTCGCCATGCTTGAAACCGGCCGCACCTCTGCATGTGCCCAAAGCTAGTTGCGCCTGCACGCGGCCCCATGCACCGTCACCTGCACATGGTACCACACGGCCATGCGCCGCCACCCCAAGTAAGAAAAAAATGGCATCGGCCTCGCGACGGCGCGCCACCGCTGCCCTGACGACGGCATGCCGCCGCCCGCTGCGGCCGTCTTAGCTGCTGCCGATCGCCACCGCTTCAAACGGCTCGCCGCCGCTCCCCGCATGGCCACGTCGTCCCTCGGCATTGCACGGCCAGGCGCCTCGACCTCCCGCAAGATACCAGCGTCGTAACTTGGTCCCGCATGGTCACGCTGACCGCGACGGGCACCATGCGCTCCCCGCCGACCAGACGGTCGCACAGACTCGCCGCTCCGCGGCGGCAGCCGCTAGGGCCTCCTGATGAGCATCGCCACCGCCGCACACGCCCCCGCACCACTGCTCGCAGTTGCCACCGCCGCCTCGAGGTCGCCGTCGTCGTCTTCAGCGCCGCCTTCAGCCGCAGCCGCCGCTGCCACATGAGCCGCCAGAGCCCGCACCATCGTCTTGCCGCCTCCGCAGTTCCCCACCCGCGACCCTCGTACCCACGTCTTCTGCCAGCCCGCCCATGCCGGTCGGCCACCCATTGTGCTCGCACCATGTGCCGCCACAGGCTTGGCGGCCGGGAGGGGGAATCCTAAACCCCCGCTCCTTTTGCCCCTCCGAACTGGGCCTAATGGGCTGAATCAGGCAGAAGGAAAGAAATGAACCGGTCCAAATTCCCGGGAAAAGAAAACAAAAAAGGGGAGGGAAAAAGGAAAAATCCTGAATTTTGCAAGAATGTCCCTAGTTTTTCTGAAGATTACGCGAAAATTTTCACAGAATTGAAATTTAACGGTTTAGCCCCTGACAATTGCAGAATTCTCTGAAAATTCATATTCCAGCAGAAAAGAGCCTTGGGAATTCAAATTTTGAATCATTTTGAGCATTTGAAGCATGTTTAAGTCTGTTATTATCATTTCTATGCAATTTATTTATTGTATTTGCTGCTTTGATTATCTGTGATTGTTTATATTACTTTTAATCCTTGAAAATAGCAGTAAATCATGATAAATGCATAGAAAAATACGGGATCACGAACCGAGAGTTTGAAGAGCATTACAAGAATTTTGCAACAATTTTATGTAAATTACTAGCAGTAATCTTATGAACTCTTTGCATAATATGGAGATGACTAGCATCACGAACCAGGAGTTCGAAGAGCTGGCCCAATATGGTCAGAATTTGTATCAGTCTTCAACTCTATGGTAAGGTAATCACGGATGAGCAGAATATTGAGAAGACTCTCTCTACCTGTCATCCGAATGTGGTGCAATCCGCACGCAATTATCGTCAAGATGGCTACAAGGAGTATGCTGAATAGATTGACATCATGCAAGTTGCGGAAACTCAAGATGATGTTCTAAGGAAGAACTACATCTCACAGCCGCCTAGTAGGAATGTTAGTCATGAAGCCAATGCAAGCAGCTACAAGGTGAGGAAGCCTCTCATAATGCAGAGGGGCAAAAAGGGTAAGGTCATGGGGTCGCACGTTATTGATGCTTTTCAATCTAAGAAGAAGGGCAAAGGACAATATGAGGCACACCTCGCCATTGCAGGCACGGAGGATCCATAGCCATTAGTTGCACTCATAGATGTGAACAGCCCAGTAGCAGCCCCCATCACCCCTCCTTTGGACATTGCAACGGCCGTAGCCGTAGTTGCCCAAGAGGAGAAGATCGTCGTGGAGCATATTGAGGCAGAAGTTTCTGAATACTTCGTTGATTCGATCTAGTGCACGCATTGCACTTGGATCTTTTTATAGTAACTTGCAGTTTGTGATTGAAGCAAAACATTGAATTATTTAATCCTTTGAATAATGGTTACAAGTTCTAGGAGAGCAAAGCATTAAATTCTTATAATAAATCCTGCAAGGCTTATATTTTCCATATTTATAATAGCAAGTTATGTTCTGATATTTGAAGTATCAGAACGTATGTGGCGCCTAATAGAGGAAGTGTGCTTAGCGGATAGCGGCACAACAAATAATGGTAGTCTTATGACAATCGCGGGCAGCGATAGTTGTATAATAGGCTCATAAATGGCCATAATTATACTCCCAATGGGCACAACTTTGGTCATTAAAGAAGCATTGTTGTACCCAGAATCGACTAGAACTCTCAAGGATATTCGCGCCAACGGTTTTCACGTAGAGACCGAAGAAGGGGATGGTAAGGAATACCTACTCATTGCAAAGCGTGAAGAAAGTAGAAAAAGGGTGTTAGAACAACTTCTTTCATATGAAACTGGGCTATACAATACTAATATTAAGGCACCCGCAACCTATACTGCCCTGAAAACCATATTTAGAAGCTCTGAACTTTTCTATATCTGGCATGATAGATTAGGTCATTCAGGTCTTAGAACGATGAGAATTATAATTAACAATTCACAGGGACATAATATCAATGTAATGAATTCCCTGAATCAGGAAGATTTTGTGTGCCCTGCATATGTCATCGGGAAATTAATTACTAGACCTTCTGCTCTAAAAGTAAAGGATGAAGTCCCTATATTCCTGGACCATATCCAAGGAGACTTTTGCGGTCCTATATAGGCCATGTTAGGGCCATTTAGGTATTTTATGGTGCTCATCGATGCTTACCTGAAATGGTCGTACATATGTTTATTGTCTACGAGAAACCATACTTTTGCAAAGCTAATATCGTAGATAATTAATATTAAAATTAATTTTCCTGATCATCATGTGAAGTCCATCAAATTGGTCATCGCCGGAGAATTTATTTCAATGGCATTTGATGATTATTGCATGTCAATGGGAATTAACAATGAACATTTTATACCGCATATCCACACACAGAATGGACTAGCAGATTTTTATAGAATTGTAATTTACTAACTACATGTTGGGGAACGCGTAGTTCTGTGCGCAGCAACTCTGATCAATTTTAGATCGTCGGCATATAACATCCACTCACCTGTGCAACTAGCGCAAGGATCAGCACCAAAAATTTCTCATCTTCGTAGATTTGGTTGCAATGTTTATGTACCTATACCACCACCACAACGAACTGTAATAGGCCCTCTCCTCAAGTATGGGATATACGTTGGTTATGAAACATCATCCACAATCTGGTATTTGGACCCTATGATAGGAGATTTGCATACTACCCGATTCGCTGATAGTATATTAGATGATGGTAGTTTTCCGTCATCAGGGGGAGGAAATCAACCCCTTGATAAAAAATGTCGGAAAATAACGTGGCAATCCACGAGAATCCATGCACATGCCCCGTGCACTAATGAAGCAAATAAAGAAGTCTAGAAGATAATTGAAGTCTAGAAGACAAGAGAAGTCCAGAAGACAATTGAAGTCCAGAAGACAAGAGAAGTCCAGAAGACAATTGAAGTTCAGAAGATAATTGATTTGCAGGCATTAGCGAATCAACTGCCTGACCACTTTAGCGATTTGAAGAGCGTGGCCAAGTTGCATGTGCCTGCACGCAATGCACCGGAGAGGGTTGAAATACCGAAGAAAATTGAAAGTATCCCTAATCCTGTCCTAAGGCCTCAAAAAAGGACGAGAAGTCTGGTCCCTCGAATCCCAAGTAACTAGGGACGTCTGGTGAAAAAATGATAAGAAGGACTTGGCACAGCCGATCACTGAAGTTCTCCAGAACTAGAAGGGGAGCCAGTTGAGACCTGTTACCAATATGGAATCTTCAGAAAAGGCATGCTAGATTTGAACATTCCCATGAAGGGAGATATTAGCATAGATGTGTGAGCACACATTGGAGCTGAAAAACTAAAGGGACTTGCCCCCCGTAATTGGAAGTAGTGGTGGGTAATTAGAAGCATTAGAAGAATCGCCCCATGAAGAAATAGCTATAAACTTGGTGACCACGGGAGAATCTATGAATAACACAACAGCCAATGTCGACATTTACTTTGCAAAAAAAATTACCATAATCATCGATCTTGATCTAGAGCATGCATCGCTCGCTGAATGTAAGAAAAGATCATATTGAGAAGATTGGAAGAAGGCAATAGAAACTGAATTATTATCTCTAAATAAAAGAGAGGTGTTTGGGCCTGTAAGCCACACGTCTCCCCATGTGCACCCCGTAGGCCAGAAGTGAGTATTTGTTCGAAAGAGAAATTAAAATAAGCAAGGCTCGTTGCACAAGGTTTCACTCAACGTCTAGGAGTTGATTATGAAGAAACATATTCCCTGGTCATGGGCGGAACTACCTTTAGATATTTAATCTCAATGGTAGTAAACTTGGATTTAGAAATGAAATTGATGGATATGGTAACTGCATACCTTTATAAAAATTTAGATTCGAACATTTATATGAAGATACCTGAATGTATCCCTATCCCGAACCAAGACAGAGCAAATAGGAATCTGTATAGTGTGAAACTCAGAAAGTCACTGTACAGACTTAAGCAATCAGGCATGTGGTATAATCGCTTGAAGCGACTTTCTATGCAAGAAAGGCTACACGAACAATAAGAATTGTCCCTGTGTACTTATGCGACGATCATATGATGGATTTTATATAATCTCAGTGTGTGTACATGATCTGAATATCATCGGAACCCTGTAAGGTATTAAGAAAGCAAGCTCTTATATGGAGTCGGAGTTCGAAATGAAAGATTTGGTAAAACCAAATATTGCTTAGGCTTGCAGCTTGAGCATGCTCCTGAAGAGATATTAGTACATCAGTTAACCTACACTCAAAAAGTGTTAGAATGGTTCGGCTTTTAAAAGGCTCACCCTTCGAAGGTGTCAATGGTCGGAGATCTTCGCAGCAAGACAAGGATCCATACAAACCTAGAGAAGAGGGGGGAGGGGAGTCTTGGAACCGAAATTCTCGTACTTAAATGCAGTAGGAGTAGTCGTGTATTTAGCAAACTGTACTAGACCGAACATCGCATTTGCCGTAAACCTACTAGCAAGGTATAGTACAGAACTGTCGGGACCCCGGTTATGCAACTCCGGGACCCTCTATGAATACTGAAGTAGTCCCATGATCAGTAACTAGCTCACACAGTTGCAACATAGATGAACTCATATCCATACAACAAAATTTACGATGAAGCAAACAAATTAATATTACTAAATAGCAAAAGGACCTTACAGTCAAGATGTTTACAGAGTTTGCCACAGAGGGCTAAGGACAACAGAGTACAACTTGCAGCAGAGAACAAAAACAACTCATAGAGGCCATCCGACATGCCCACAGGCAATCGAGTGGAGGACGCGACCAAGTCCGCATGGTCTTCGAAGTACCCCTCTTCATAGAATACGGTGCTACCCGAGTCTTCTTCAGCGACTGATCAATAAAGGGCGTGTAGCTGTGAGTACATAAAGTACTCAGTAAGTCGTAGGGAACAGTATGCACGTAGTTCATGCAAGGCTTGACAAGGATAACTTTATGTTTAATTTGCGAAAAGTGGTATTGACCGTAAATACAGTAAGTATGTCGTAAAGCATGATTTGAACGATTAAAACATAGGTAATCCAGTTCTTCGAAACAACTCGCGAACACCCTGTTCGCTTGCCAACCAACGACAACGACCAGGTCGCTTCCCACGACCAGATGTCCTACTGGCAACCATCCACGACAACATTTGGAGAAAAATCTACCCCTCGCGTAAAATCACCATGCATTGTCCATAACCGGGGACACGGCTATTCGAATAGTTTTATACTCTGCAGAGATTGTACAACTTTATCAACATGACACGACTTCTCAAGTTTGTTTGACATCCGTCGATACCACCGCTTGCTACCTTGGGTAAGCAGTCTAGAGCATGTAACAAGGCCTTTACAAAGTTTTGTTTTAACTTGGTTCTGTTCTCTAAGGTTTCGCCTCCGACTAGCTTCACAACTCCCAATATCTACCTTACAAAACAACACCCTAGTCGATAGGCCCCCTCTTGCGCCACGTGTGAATGTCTAACCCAGGTTTCACACTTCCACAAAAACAGAACCGAATCAAAGCATTGCTAATTAGTTGGGTAGGTCCACCCCATCCTGGACATGTGGTTGCACGGTATGGCCCAGATCAATGGCGCACAAAGTTAAGTCCTTAGAGACTACTCAAGCGATGCAACCACATCCCAAAATTCTCCCCTTTACTGCATGATCACTCGCCCAAGTATGAAATCATATTTTTGGTTCAACCCAACCAAGTGGCAACCCTTGCCATGGCACCATAAATTTTAACAATAGTGGCCGTGCCACAATTCCATATTTTATTTAGTCAAATTTATCATTATTGAATCATGAGATCGAGAGACCATCGCATAACTAAAGCATGACTAAGCATAATACGCATCCATATTGGTATTACAATAAAATCCAACTAAGATTACCCAACCTATGGTGTCCAAGAGTACATGTCAACATATCATTCACAATTATTCAATGAGTCATACTGCCAAGTAGGTGTTTAACTATTCCTAAAACTATTTTTATACAACTAGCCATGCATGTTGATACAAAATAATATAATTTTATAAACTGGGTATGACATGATCAAAGGTCTATAACTTGCCTTCGTTGAAGTGTTGGGATGCTTCGGTGGAGGTCGTCGGGTCTAAGAACTCTTCTGAAACACCAAAATTTATACGTGCGAAAAGAGCTAAATAAACAAAACAACTCCAAGTAAAATCCAAAAACTTCCAAACTAGACCAAAAGAAAGGTACAAAATTAAGACGAATTTAGAAATTCGAGTCACTTGAATCAGAGCTCGAATGAAGGAAAACGAGTCCTCGGAAAGTGGTTCAACTGGTTGGTAGACTTCAACTACCTGGTCGAAAGGACGTTCGACTATAGGTAGTCGAAAGAAGGGAGGATTCGACTAAAGGAGGAAGATTTCACTACTTGACGTGATCGAAAGGAGGAAGATTCGACTACTCGACGTGGTCGAAATGAAAGAAGAGAGAAAACAGATCACGTGAAACTCACTAGGAACGAGAGAGAGAGAGAGAGAGAGAGAGAGAGAGAGAGAGAGAGAGAGCTGGAGGAGGACGGCGAATGGCGAATAGTGGTCGAAGACGGCGCGGACGCTCCGGTGAACTCTTCGGCGGTGAGAGGCGATGGTGCTAGAGGCAAAACGAGGGTGTGAGCGAGAGAGAAAGTAAGAATGGAGGGGAAAACAAGAGAAGGGTAAAAGAGCTCCTTGGGGCTCTATTTATAGAGGGAGAAGGGAGACCGGGTGACAAGATGGAGCAGCAGGATTCGCGATGGCGCAGTATGGGCGCACGACCGGCAGGTGAGGGAGGGGATGGGGGTAGGTAGGGGAGGAGACAAGAGGGTGAATGGGTACGACGGAGGCGACGGTATCTAATGTGACACAACAACATTTAATACGCGAGGACTTTTACGACGGTCGCGACGCGATGCGAGAAAGAAAAAGGTGAGTAGGGGGCTGACAGGCGGGGGCAAAAGGGCTCCTTGGGGCTCTATTTATAGAGGGAGGAGGGAGACCGGGTGACAAGATGGAGCAGCAGGATTCGCGGTGGCGCAGTATGGGCGCAAAGCCAGCAGGTGAGGGAGGGGATGGGGGTAGGTAGGGGAGGAGACAAGAGGGGGAATGGGTACGACGGAGGCGACGATATTTAATGCGACACAACAACATTTAATGCGCGAGGACGTTTGCGACGGCCGGACGCGACGCGAGAAAGAAAAAGGTGAGTAGGGGGCTGATAGGCGGGGCCGGTCGAAACCAAGATGCTGGTCAAGACCGGGAGACTGGTCGAGGCCGAAAGACTGATCGGAACCGAAAAGGATGATCGAGACCAAGAGTGTGGTCGAGACCAAGAAGATGGTTGAAACTAAAAGACTGGTCGAAACTGAAAGGATGGTCGAGACGAAAAGACTGTTCGAAACTGAAAGGGTGGTCGAGACCAAGAGGATGGTCGAAATCAAAAGACTGGTCGAAACCGAAAGGATGGTCGAGACCAAACCGAAAGGGTGGTCGAGACCAAAAGATTGGTCAAAACCGAAAGGATGGTCGAGACCAAATGACTGGTCGAAACCGAAAGGGTGGTCAAGACCAAGAGGATGGTTGAAACCAAAAGACTGATCGAAACCAAAAGGATGGTGCGGGTCGGTGCACAGGGAAAGGGACGGCCGACGGGAATTCAGAACAAACAAAGAAAGGGAATCTTAAACACCAATGAACTCCAACAAACTCAAAATAAACCAAATTGAATTAGTTGAAGTTTGATTAGTTCATATTAAATCACTTTCAATTCCCGAAATCTTCAAGTTAAGCTTTAGCAATGCAACAAAATTAAATGGTTATTTTTATTTTGAATTTTTTTCAAAAAGCCCTGAAAATTGGGATGTTACAAGAACCTACAAAAGGCATTGGCATGGGATAAAGGACATCTTCCGATACCTCTAAGGAAGTAAAGACTTTGGTCTATTTTACAGAAAGAACCAAGACACATCTCTGAATGGTTATGCAGAATCTGCACTGCTGTCGGACCAGTATCTGACCAAGTCACAAACATACTATATATTCCTATGTGGTGGAAGTTTTATGAAAATCGTCTAAGCAATGTCTTGTATTGACTTCGACGAACCACTCGAAAATAATAGTACTGTACGAGGTCTTACGAGAATGTGCTGGTTTTCGGCGGATGATTCAACACATCCAGCAGTCATGTGGATTGAAAACCGCGCAAACCCCACTATTATCTAAAAAGATAATACAGTTTGTGTTGCACAAGTGCAGATGAGTTATGTGAAGAGTCAACTCACAAAGCATATCAACACCAAGTTCTTCTATGCTCATCAATTGCAAAAGATGGACGAAATTAAAGTACTGTATACTATGTCATATGAAAATCTTGCAGATTTATGCACTAAGTCACTTTTCGCATCTAACTTTGAAAGGTGTATATGTGGAATTGAAATGATGAGACTTAGAGAAGTGCAAAATTTAGGGAGAAAATCTCTACGAACTCAATATTGAAATTTGATCATGAAGATCTAGTACCCAAAGAATAAATATCAGAGATTAAATGAAATTGGGTGGATTGTACATTTTTTTTTCCTTTGACGAGTTTTTTTGAAGTTTCTCAGCTAAGGTTTTTAACGAGGCAATTTGTATAACGCAGCAGAACGTGTGTCATATACTATTTATCTAAATTTTTCCCACTGAATTTTTATAGAGTTTTAACGAGGCATGAACATGTGAGAATGAGTGCCTAAAGGGGAGTGTTAGGAAACCTTGGACTTGGTCCAGCAATTGGCCTATAGATGGGCGTCTCATTCAAAACCCTAGCAGGATCTCTAGACTATAAATAGGGGTGCTAGTCATTGTAAAAGGTTGATCGTTTGATGAAGGAATAAAGGGGAAGAATATCCCTTACACCTTTGTCTCTCTATGTGTTTAATCTACTATTTGTTCTTGTATTGTTTGATGTGATTCCACGCTTGTTTACGAGGTGATTGATTGGACGGAACTCGTCAGCGACGGTTCCTCAACAGACACCACGGGGGAGGAGATTTTTTTTTTGAAAAGAGAATTACCCAGCTTTTAATTGAAAGTATATCAAAGTCTTTATAGGAGCGCAGACGAAAGAAAAACTGAGATCACCAGCTTACAGAGCATCCCAAAACAACCTCTAAAGCAAAATACATTAGAAAATAACAGAACCATAGGGAAGAAGATTGGTCGATCGTCGATCGGAGTGGAACTTGGCTAGCGACGAGTGAGGAGATCGGTCGATCGGGGAATCGCCGCACGGTGCGATGCGGCCGATGCCGCGCGCGCACTTGCTTGGCTCCGCTCCAATCGGAAAAGGGCAGCAACCAACCGGCGCGCGAGAGGGACAAACGACGGGACGGGCTGGCACGCGACGTGGCCTGGCGGGGAGGGCGCAACATGTCGACACCACGGCAGCGCGCCCGGTTTCTTTCCATTGGGCTACCTTTCCCTTGCGACCTGCTGCCTGTGAGTCCCAAGTTGCTTTCCTGACAGCGCAGTTACGCTTGGATTAAGGTGATTGGCTCTCGACGGGACGGGCTCGCACGCGACGTGGCCTGGCGGGGAGGGCGCAACATGTCGACACCACGGCACCGCGCCCGGTTTCTTTCCATTGGGCCATCTTTCCCTTGCGCCCTGCTGCCTGTGAGCCCCAAGTTGCTATCCTGACAGCGCAGTTACGCTTGATTAAGGTGGTTGGCTCGGGACTTTGGGTGCTTTGGCAGAAAAGGGTACGAACGCTTCACATTTTGGATGCCAAATCCGTCATGATCTTTTCGTGACATCATCTTTGTTCGATATAAGATCCACGTGTTGGTCTTTGCCGACGATTCAGTTGTCAATCTTACAAAGTAACGAGAGGAACACTTAAAGAAGACTAGAGTGCGAAATTGTTTTTACAAAGTGTTACAATGGGGGTGCTCACTGGTCAGAATGAACATGGAGCTTTTCTACGAATGAATGCTCTTGTGTCCTCTCATTTGGCGCCAATCTGATATCCTCTTATAATTTCTGAAGGGATGGTAGTTGATGATGAATTGACGTAGCAGTTTGGAGCAGTTGATTATCAGTGGGCACGCCTCCGAGTAGTAACCATTGAACGGTTATTGTCAGGGACATTACGCGCGCAGTTCTATTGGTGGTTTTTTCTACATGTATGGTCTACAAATAACTGTACACCGGGCGGTTATAGTGGTCCACAATGGGCCCTGTATGTTTGCCTTCGACTAGATATTTCTTCGGAGGATTGTAACTACTAGGTGTATTTGTACAATAATTAAATTTAAGTAGCTGGTGTATTATAGATTATAGATGTTGTATCCTCGTCAGTCTTCTAGACGTTGAATGGGGAAAACTGGAAAAGGGTGGTCTTTACTAGACTGTTAAGTACTTGGTAACCGTTCTTGCTTAGGGCTTGTTTGGATGGACCAGGATCTGCTAGGATCCCGATCCAATCCATGAGTAAAATCCCGTCCGGAGAAACTTTCCCGGCCTGGCCTGCGAGCACGTTTGGGTGAGACATGTGCGGGGAAATCCCATCCCAAAATGGCCCAATCCACGTGAAAAAAAACAATCTCCTCTTAGGTCGGGATGATTTCCCCCACATGAAGACATGACGACACCTCTCCTTCCTTCGCATCTCGCCTCTATCCAACTCCTCACGATATCAATTTTTTGCCTCGACACCATGCGCGTCAAGCTCGGTGAGAGGCGGATTCGGCTATGGGAGTGGCTAGCAATGCGCCCTGTGATCAGGTCGAAGAAGGTGGCGTGCCCTATGGACAGATTAAGGAAGGCAGCGAGGCTGTACCCATGGAAGAGCAAGGCGGACTAGCGTGGGGGGCGGCTCGGTGATGGCAAAGAACTGGTGATGTTGGTGCGATGCATCCCGAAGCTCAGGGAGACAACTACCCTCATCTCGGTGAGCTGCCTCCACCTCGGTTGCTCTCATCTCCAGCCGCAACTGCCGCCCATGACTCGAGCCGCCGCGCAAGACGGACAACTCAGGTCACAAAGAGCATATCGAGTAGATGGCCAGCGAAACCGCACGGCCTCATTTGCAATTCGACCAGGCCGCTGTGTGAGCTCGGCCGACAGCGAGCGTTTGATTCGGCTCGCCGGTCATGCAAGCAACTTCTCTATGTCGCCGCAAGGCTTGCCATGGTGCCTGTCGTAGCAACAGAACTAGATAGTAAACGGGGGACCCCGGGTATCCCACAGATGCGAGGGGGAGAACCCAGAGGTCTTCAATACAGGGGACCGATATTGGAGTGTGTGAATGTGTCTTTATTGTCTTGAAAAGGTCCTTTATTACACAGGGCACAACCCTATTTATAGAGCCATAAAAGAGGGTACACAAGATTGCGATCCTATCCCTACAAAAGCCCACTAGGTGTAGGGGCCGTAGGGTCTTTAGGCCCACCCTAGGCATAGCTCCTAGTGCACGGTGGTCCTTCTTGGACTGGGTCTATGGCACATGTACTTCTCTAGTCCATCGATAGCCTTGGCTAGGGGCCATGGGCCCTCTCAGCTCCTGCGAGGTGGTCTAGACCGAGGGACCCCCCCTAACCCTGGGGTGCATTGCCTACTAACCAGGCACCTTCGGCAGCCTTCATGTGTCTTTCGCCTTGTGCGAGGGTACCTGAGGCGCCCTTCATCAGGGTCGCGGTACCCTGCCTGTCACACCCCCAGATTAATAAAGAGGATTACTATGCATCTCATGAATATGCATCATTGTTTTCAAGCATTTGCATTATATATTGCACTTGAAAAATCTGAAATAAAGATAAAACCTACACTTCAAAGTTTAACTCCAAAAGAAAAGAAGAACAAAACCTTATTCACAGCTGCTGGAAATAATTTATTCAAATACTAGAACTAGTATAATGAATTAACATAATTTTTCCCAAATTTTTGGGACTGGTTTAAACCCTAAGAAAATTCAAACACAATTTAATGGCCTACATTAGGTTTGAATTTAAATTATACACTTTATATCATGAACAGTAGTGTTCAATAATTTTTATGAATACTAGACCTTCCCAGGAACCCCCATGATTTATGTCATGATTTTAGGAATTTTATTCCTATTTTTAGCACCTTGGTCAAAGTGGAGAAACCATTTTAATTCTCAGTCAAACCCTTAGACCTAACCGGCTGCACTATTCCTTGGGTTCGAGTCCGACCCGAGACAATTGGCGAACTGGCTCAGCCCAACCCCCTAACTGCACCGCACGAACCGTCCGATTAGAGATCAATGGCCCAGATCGCGTACCCCTTCGGCACGGTCCAAGCGCTCCTTTTAATCTGAATCATCTAGTCCAGATCCAACGGCTTCAGACCGACCCACTTACTCGAGGCGGTCGTACCTTGAATGAGTCGCCGCCACGCCGGAACCGCTTTGTCGACCGTCTTCCTCTCGTTGGCGCTTTCGTGCGAGCAATTTGCGCCACACCGACGATTCTTCCTGTGCTCGCGTCGACGCCGTCAATCCACCGCGTCCGTTGGCCACTCCCGGAGCTTCCTCATCTAACGCCGCCTCCACTTCGTCCATTTCCTGGGGATAATACCCCCTCTACGCCTTCAACTGAGCTCACTTCTCCTCTGTTGACCGAGGAGAGGGTGGCTGGCTTGAGCTCATCTCTCTGGTAAGCTTCCACCGGGTGGTAGCCCTAGAGACCATGTTCAATGCTCTCTCCATTTCTGCTAAGCTCAACTCTTGTCTTTGCTTGTAGCATCTGTTTCATCTTCGTGCTCCGGTTCATGTCCAGAGCGCGCACCCGAGGACCTCACCTTGTCATCCTCGACTCCGGTGAGTATTATCCTCCCGTTTTCGCGTCACATTGTGCCTCTTTACTCAGTAATGAAAACCCCTCAATGGATTTTGTTGTTGCACAGTAGGAATTAGGTGAATTGAAGTTTTACTTCTTGCGGCCTTAGGACTAACCCTTCGTCTCCTACCTTGCTCCGGTAAGGTATTTGTCAATTCCTTGGTTCCTGAGCATCCTCTTAAGGTCCTTGAACTACTCCGACCACTCACTCCGGTTGGTTTTTCTCAGGGGCTCTTCTCCTCGCGAAGCCGTGCCGTCGCCATCTTCTTCTCCGACGCCGACGGTGCTCCAGCAACCCCAAGCTCCCCGAGCACCTCTTCTCCGCTAAGGTAACCTCCTAGTAATCCCTAGATGCCTTGGCACCCGCTTTCTTAGACGCCGCAGAGCTCTATTGTTTGTATGCATCTCTAGTCAGTAACAAGCGTCGCCCGTCTCCGGTAGCGCAGGTATAGTCCATCTCCGCGCCGCCACTCACGGCCAGGAGGTGCGCATCGCTATTCTTGTTTATCCCAGCCCTTGGCCGGCTCCGCCATGGCGCGTAGCGCCGACGAGCCGCCGGGCAAGGGAACGGGAGCGTGTCGGGACGTCCGGCACACTGTAGCAAGGTCATTAGGACACGAGCTAATCATTGTTTAGCATTTAATCGTTATCTTAGCGTCGTAATAAGTCACTTACTGGTGGGCCCCCGCGCATAGAAATCCGTGAGGATAAGAGAGAGACAAGAGAGACTGCCGAGTGGGCCCAAGTCCTTAAGCATCGTGCGCTTTGCACGCATGCGCGTGGACCAAGACCCGTGGACCGTGTCGCTGACGGACGGGACCCACATGTTAGGGCTGATTTTAAATCTGAGTTAAAATGGAAAATGCACTATTCACTGGGCCCGCTGGTCAGTGACCGCGGCTAGAGTAGCGCCGGTAAGAAAAGTAATAAATACTTTAGAAAATTCGAAATGAATTATTTGCACACTGTAAAATATGTATAGCTTCAAAAACACATAACTAATTCATCTCAACTCCAAAATGGATGAAACCACTTCTGATAATTTTCATTTTTAATGAACTGTATATTAAAATTGGTTTCAAACATGTCTCTGTAGCAGAGAGTATTATTTTGGAGATTGATCCATTAACACTATTATTTTTACAAAAGGAAATGCTGATAACTTTAGAAATTCATAACTAAATCATGCAAACTCCAATTGAAGCGAACTCAACTGTTTTGGACTTGTATTAATATTATCTATTTATCCATATAATCCTTTGTCCCACTACTGCTCTGCAAATTTTGGTCAAATAATTAAATTGGATGAATAGTAATCGAATGTATTTAATTTGGATTTTCCAGCAAACTGAATTTCAAACTACTATAACTCTCACATACTAAATCCAAATGGAATAATTCTTTCACCTAAATTCATATAAAATCATGAACTAGTTACTATAGAAAAATCATGTATTTTTGAGTATTTTGAATTTTTAGGTATTTCTCGATGTTTATTCAGTGTTGTCCTTATATAGATTCCGAGCATATCGATATTAACTTATACGCTACTGAGGGAGAGCAACTAAGCTACCAGCAAGGCAAGCATCATTTAAACTTTCTTTTGCATCATATTTGATCCCAGTTTTGCTAAGTTAGTGCAATGATAATTGCTTGCATGCTATTTTGATAATGTCGCTATTTTTGTGATGTGTAGATTAGTTATCTCCTATTCATTGAGGTTATCCTTGAATTATTCCAGTACCACATGCTTGAGTTAGGATGGTTGAAATATATTGTTCGGGTTTGCTTAGCCATGGAAGTCTAGAAACGGTAGCTGATTGTCGGGAATAGCCCGACAATTATGGGATAAACACAATTTTCATTATATACTTTTGTTTCAGATCTTCGTATCTATTTTATGAGTTAAATTTTATCATTTTAAATGAGCTTTTGGTCTGGACAAGTGATGGTGTCTTTGTACACGAGCTTGGATAAGTGATGGACTTGTTTGGACAATTAAGGACCGAACTTTGGGTACCTGCGGT
Source organism: Phyllostachys edulis (assembly GCA_036346405.1). Taxonomy (NCBI): domain Eukaryota; kingdom Viridiplantae; phylum Streptophyta; class Magnoliopsida; order Poales; family Poaceae; genus Phyllostachys; species Phyllostachys edulis. Next base: position 38,562,634 of record CM070546.1, on the reverse strand, counting down.
TCAAGCAAAACTCGTGCTATCACACGTGGCGTATGGGCGCTGCTTGGTTAAGTAAGGGGTTGGTGTTGTTGAGTTGATGACTGGTGGTGTGAGGACGTATATGTGTTCCATCGCATATATGTTTCGTAGGGTGCCGATTGCAATTCTATAATGTGCGGGTGAGCACTATTTAACCCTTATTTAATTGGGTCAGTATTCCCGGCACAACTTGCGTGCCCGTTTGGTTAGTAGGTGGTATAACCTACACCTAAGTGGGATTACGTTGCGCATGGGTGATTCAACTTAATAATATCAACTTGCTGAAAAATACTGAGTCTTGATTTACCCGGCCGGCATACCATAGGAAGTATGCTATTTTCGAAGGCATCTGGAGGCTTACTGGCTAATCGAGTCATGTGGGTAAAGTGGTACACCCCTGCAGGGTATAAATCTATTCGAATAGCCGTGTCCATGGTTATAGACGATCGCTTGAGTTTGTGGCTGCTAATTGTTAGACTTGGAATTAAAATTGTGGTTATAATTTGGTATTGTCATGAATGGGATGTTCATGTTTGTTGTTGTATCAAAGTGGACAGCCACTTTGTTAATTGTATGATTCATTTGCTATTCAATTTACAACTTATTCACATGCTTTACTTCTACTTCAAATCTGATTTCGAAATGGCACTTGAAAAACTAGTATGTGTAGGTTGTAAATTGTTGCGTCTCTTTTGCAAAACTAAGCCAATATGAGCTATCCTTTGGAACAACCTCTAGCATAACTAAAATTGTGGTTATAATTTGGTATTGTCATGAATGGGATGTTCATGTTTGTTGTTGTATCAAAGTGGACAGCCACTTTGTTAATTGTATGATTCATTTGCTATTCAATTTACAACTTATTCACATGCTTTACTTCTACTTCAAATCTGATTTTGAAATGGCACTTGAAAAACTAGTATGTGTAGGTTGTAAATTGTTGCGTCTCTTTTGCAAAACTAAGCCAATATGAGCTATCCTTTGGAACAACCTCTAGCATAACTAATTTTTATTTGTATAAGACTTGCGAGTACCTTTGTACTCAACTCGGTTGCTACAATTTTAGGTGAGGAAGGGTATGAGCCCGTTGAGCTTGTTAGCGCCGGTTTTGGCGACGCTGACTAGTAGTGCTGTCATTTATCTCCCAGTCGGTTGCCGATGGGATATGGGCATACCACTGCTGGTCTTTTGGTTTATCTACTTGTTTCCACTGCTACTTAATACTCTTATTTGAATTTGGCCGGTCAGCCGTTTGTAATAGTTGTAGACTTTAACTATTATGTTGTATGTCTTTTGAACTATTAATGTATGTTTGTTGTATGGATGTGATCAACGTTGAATGAGAGTATAAGCATATTGGTCGCTGATCTTGGGAGCCAATATGAGTTCATGCTCGCTGTTCGTGGCTTCCCATTTAACTCACTAAGTGTAGTGCTTGGCTTGTTGGAGAACCGACAATCATGTAGTGCTCACAAAGGAGCAGCGCGCATGATCGTCGGGGCTCTAGATTCAGTTAAGCCTCTCATTTAGATTGAGTTAAGTTGGAATCTATTTACTTGAGGTCCAGAGTTATGTCCTTAAGACCATGTTTAGTCTCGGTCTTAAGGAGATAAATCGGGGGTCCTCACAGCGTTGGTATCAGAGCCATACTGATTGTAGGATAGAGATAGCACTGGCGTTAAGTTTAGCAAGTCCCTTGGTCAAAAATATTTTTAAGTTATCAAAATTACTTTAGAAAGTTTAAGTTTGGAATATCTTTTATTCCTCATCCATCTTAGTATCATTCCTTACCTTATTTTGGTTTTGGTTTGCAAAACTAACTTACCTTGCCCTTCTTGCTCTTTAGATGAACCCTCAATACCTTGTTCGGGAGACTCAAGCTAAAAATGAGGGAGGATACCCGGAGTTACTAAGAGATATGATGTGGAGGGCAAATTTCACCTACCAGCCGACATACTCCATTTATCGACGAGACCGAGGACCAGGAATGGAGGAGTACCTGGCCGTGGTGGACATCATTGCTAGGCATGTTACAGGAAGCATACCATACCGACTTTAAGCACGTGGCACTTCTGAGGCCATGGCGCTGCAGGAAGTGGCTCGAGTGGCCATGAGTCACCTCCGTTATGATTTGACAGAGCTGTCTCAGCTGCCATACGACCATTTCCCCATGCAAGCACATGTCGGGGAAGTGAGTAGGTTCGCCAGGATTCAGTCCGGGGAAGATCCCCAAGTCCGGCAATTGGCGAGACTGGTGCACTTTATGGATCAAACGCATCGTTGCACCGTACGTGAGTTGTGGGAGACGCGGCATCGTCTCATCGTAGCTCAGGAGCACCTACGGCTCATGCATGACATGAGGCTTATTCATACTGATGTGCTGTATGGCGCTAATGTGATCTCCCCATACCTTTCTGCGCCACCGGAGTATCGCCTTCCTGTAGTAGAAGGCCATATTAACGGCATAGGATCACCTTTGCGCCTCCCTAACCTAGGGGACCCCGACGATACAGGATCCCCTGGATGTCATCTACTTGATAAGTTTCCGATGAACTTTGACCGGAACAATATTTAGGATATTAAGGTAGCAAGCTCGCTGTCCTGTCATGTGTTTAGCGATGCATGTATCTTTAAAATTCTTGTAATAGCCTAGTAGTTGTTGGAACCTTCATGTTTATTTGCAAGAACTTTTATTCCGGGCAGTTACCATTCGCCTATGGGCTAATATCAATGTAATTGTACCGAAATTCTATGAATTGTTTTAATGGATCTTGTACTGGCCTTAGTGCCTTTGTACCCCCATTTGGTGTTAAGTTCTTGTGTATTTTTGGTATATATATCATTATGCATCCTTAGTCAAGTAATAACTTTTTATATTGTCTAACCATCTATGTCACCATAGGATGACAGGTCCCAACACTCGTTCGAGAGCTCAGCATGATGAGGGATCTCCATCCTGGGGACCTCGTTCTGCTGCAGTGGGTGAACCTTCTCAGCAACATGATCGGCGAGGTAGCACACCCGAAGAAGCACTTCCACCACCTCCCACCATGGCAGAGGTGTTGGATCAAATAGAGAGAAACCACATGGACCAGACAAGGATTATCGAAGCTATCGCTCGTAACACCTCTCCTGCTCCCGCGGCAACAGGAGGAGGGGGAAATCATAGGAAGCAGGGAGGTCTCGCTGACTTTCAGCGGATCAATCCTCCAACCTTTGCGAGCACTGAAGACCCAATGGAGGCCGAAGATTGGCTAAGGAACATTAAGAAGAAGCTAGCTATTGCTCAGTGCACAAGCATTGAGAAGGTACTCTTCGCCAGCTATCAGCTGGAGGGCGCTGCCAGCGCACGGTGGGATAACTCGATGGAGACGTTCCTTCGTGGAACAAATTTCATGCAGCTTTCAGGGAGGCCCACATTCCTGATGTGGTCATGTCGATCAAGCAGCAGCAATTTCTTGCTTTGAAGCAAGGAAAGAAGACTGTCACTGAGTACCTTCACGAGTTCAACTCTTTGGCTCGTTATGCCCCTGACGATGTCTCCACCGGCGCCCGCCGCCAGAGCCGTTTCATGAATGGCTCGACTGAGGAGATGCAGCTGGCTCTAGCTATACATGAATTCTGGAACTTTCAGCACATGGTGAACAAGGCCATAGTGGTGGAACACAAGAGTGTGGTAGTAGAGGAGTCCAAGAAGAGGAAGAGAGCCGCTCAGACTTCAGCTAGCGGCGGTTTTCCTCGGCAGCGCACCGGACCGCCCCAGGCATCACGTTCTTAGGCTCCAGTGCCACCGAGGCCTTCCACGACATCTCCACAGTCTTCTTTTCCAGCGGCACAGCAGTACAATGGGGGTAAGAACTCCCAAAACAGTGGCGCATACAAGCCAAGTGTTACTTGTTTTCATTGTGGTCGCCAGGGCCACTATGCGGATAAGTGCCTCGCCAAGCAGCGAGGGATGCCCCCGACATATCGAGCTCCTACACCACCTCCTGCTGCGGCAAGACCTTCACCACCTCCTCGAGCATCATCTACTCCTCCTCAAGTCCCTACATGTGGCCGAGCGAACCACGTCACTGCCGAGGAGGCAAGCGGCGCTCCGGACGTCGTTTTGGGTACACTTCTTGTTAATTCTTGCCCTACATCAGTTTTATTCGATTCAGGAGCATCTCATTCATTCATTAAAAAGGAATATGCAGCACTTAATCAATTTGAAATACATAGACTTCAGTCACCTTATCAGATCCAGTCACCGGGATCGGTTTTCCAAACCGATCGAGTCTGCCGGGACGTAAAAGTGGAAATTCAAAATGTTAACTTCTTAGCAAATCTAATTGTGATAACTTCAGTGGGTATTGATGTGATCTTAGGGATGGATGGGCTGTCAAAAAATCAAGGAAGGATCGATTGTGCTCAACGGTCTATTTCAGTCATAAGTGAAGACGACAGTCAAGTCATTTTTGCACCCTTAGGGGGTAATTCTCATCTCTATGCCTTAGAAGCTGGTACCTCTCTTGAATTGGATAAAGTACCAGTGGTATGTGAATACCCAGATATTTTTCCAAAAGAACTTCCAGGCATGCCCCCTGATCGCAAAGTTGAATTCGTCATCGAGCTTGCGCTCGGTACCGCGCCGATTTCAAAGCGGGCGTATCGGATGCCTCCTAATGAGTTGGTAGAATTGAAAGAACAACTCAAGGAACTTCAAGATAAGGGGTTCATTAGGCCGAGCTCCTCACCTTGGGGATGCCCGGCTATCTTTGTTAAGAAGAAAGATAAGAGTTTGTGGATGTGTGTTGACTACCGTCCGTTGAACGAAGTCACCATCAAGAACAAGTATCCACTTCCGCGGATTGATGATTTGTTCGATCAATTGAATGGAGCTCAGGTTTTCTCCAAGATTGGCTTGATATTGGGCTACCATCAGATCAAGGTCAGAACTGAAGACATACCGAAGACAACATTCTCCACTCCTTACGGTTTGTACGAGTACACTGTCATGTCTTTCGGATTGACTAATGCACCAGCTTACTTCATGAACCTCATGAATTCGGTTTTCATGGAGTACTTGGATAAGTTTGTCATTGTATTCATCGATGACATCCTTATCTACTCCAAGACTAATGAAGAACACGAGCAGCACCTGCGACTTGTGTTAGAGAAGCTTCGTCAACATCAACTCTATGCTAAATTCAGCAAATGTGAGTTCTGGCTACGTGAAGTTAGTTTCTTGGGTCATGTGTTATCCAAGGGTGGTGTCGCTGTTGATCCAAGCAAAGTGCAAGATGTGCTAGACTGGAGGCAACTTAAAAGCATCACCGACATTCGTAGTTTTCTTGGACTTGCGGGATACTACCGCAGATTCATCAATGATTTCTCCAAAATTTGAGGCCAATGACCCAATTATTAAAGAAGGAAAAGAAGTTTGAATGGTCAGCAGAATGTGAGGAAAGCTTTCACATCTTGAGGGATCTCCTGACCAAAGCTCCGGTGCTCATCCTGCCAGATATTCACAAGAGCTTTGACATTTATTGTGATGCATCTCGCCATGGGCTCGGTTGTGTGATCATGCAAGAGGGCCGAGTGGTGGCGTATGCATCGAGATAATTGAGACCTCATGAAGCTAATTACCCAATGCATGACTTGGAGCTTGTAGCTGTAGTCCATGCTTTAAAGATTTGGCGGCATTACCTCATTGGTAATCGTTGCGAGATCTACACCGACCACAAGAGTCTCAAATATATTTTCACCCAAGCCGATCTAAACTTGAGGCAAAGAAGATGGCTTGAGTTGATCAAAGACTATGATATGAGACTTCATTATCATCCAGGGCAAGCTAATGTGGTGGCCGATGCATTGAGCAGAAAATTTCAATGCAACTGTTTATCGGTAACTCCTCTTTCGGCAGGCTTGTGTGCTGCAATGCAATGTCTGCACCTGGAGATAATTGAAGAAGGTTCTCTTGCTGCCCTAAGTGTGAATTTTACACTTGAGGACCAGATTAGAGAAGTCCAAAACACTGACATGGAAGTAGCTCAAATCCGGGAAGAAATAAAGAAATGCAAGGCCAAATGCTTCAAAGAAGATGCACAAGGCACGCTATGGTTTGGAAACCAGTTACTGGTGCTGTTTGATCGCACATTGAGAGAACTAATTCTCAAAGAGGCTCATGACTCCAAATTCTCTATTCACCCAGGGAGTACCAAGATGTACCAAGATTTGAAGAAACGGCTTTGGTGGAGCCAAATGAAGCGACAAATCGCCCAATTTGTTGCCAGGGTGATGTATGCCAAAGAGTTAAGGCTGAGCATTTGAAGCCAGCAGGTACTCTACAACCCTCTGCCTGTTCCCAAGTGGAAATGGGAAGAAGTTGGCATGGATTTTATCACTAGCCTTCCAAGGACTCAAACTGGATCTGATTCTATATGGGTGATTGTCGATCGTCCGACAAAAGTTGCTCATTTCATTCCTATCAAGACCACCTACCGCGGGGACAAGTTAGCGGAGCTTTATATTTCAAGAATCGTTTGTCTCCACGGTGTACCCAAGGGGATAGTTTCAGATCGAGGTCCTCAGTTCATATCCTATTTCTAGGGATGCTTACATAAAGCCATGGGGACCAATCTATCTTTCAGCTCCGCTTACCACCCGCAAATGGATGGACAAACTGAAAGGGTGAACCAAATTTTAGAAGACCTTCTCCGAGCATGTGTATTGTCCTATAGCAAGAATTGAGAGAAGTGCTTACCATTTGAAGAGTTCTCCTACAATAATAGCTTCCAATCAAGCCTACAAATGTCACCCTTCGAGGCATTGTATGGGAGAGCTTGTAGGACACCATTGAACTGGTCTGAACCCAGGGAGAGACCATTTTATGGCCCAACCTTGGTGGAGGATACAGAAGAACAAGTTCGTGTCATCCGTGAGCGACTTCGGACGGCTCAATCTCGTCAGAAGTCTTATGCTGACCGTCGTTGTCGTGAGTTGAGTTTTGAAGTAGACAATCATGTTTATCTTAAAGTCTCTCCGATGAAAGGAATGCATCATTTCCAAGTCAAAGGCAAATTGGCACCTCACTACATCGGGCCATTCCGAATTCTGGCAAAATTAGGAGCGGTGGCCTATCAATTGGAGTTGCCACCATCACTTTCAGATGTGCATGATGTGTTCCATGTTTCACAATTAAAGAAGTGTCTCCGTGTTCCAACCGAAGCCACCGAGTTGGAAGAACTCAACTTGCAACCCAATCTTTCTTATCGGGAGCACCCGATTCGCATTATTGAAGAAACAAAACGCAAGACGAGGAATTGCAAGATCAAGTTCATCAAAGTTCAGTGGAGTAACCATACTGAAGATGAGGCTACTTGGGAACGTGAAGATCATTTGCGACAAGAATATCCTGACCTTTTCCTTGAAGTGCCTTCGAATCAAGATAAGCAAGGTTAAACAAAGCAATGGTAAGGAAAAATGTATAAATCATACTTTGTAACCTTGTAAGGTATCTTAGCACTATCTTTAAAGGAAATCAAAACAACAGATGTTGTATTTTCTTTAAGGACCTTTCTATCCGACTTCCACCCTACCATGATCTCGGGGTCGAGATCTTTTGTAAGGGGGGGGGAGGTTTGTCATACCCCAAGATTAATAAAGAGGATTACTATGCATCTCATGAGCATGCATCATTGTTTTCAAGCATTTGCATTACATATTGCACTTGAAAAATCTGAAATAAAGATAAAACCTACACTTCAAAGTTTAACTCCAAAAGAAAAGAAGAACAAAACCTTATTCACAGCTGCTGGAATAATTTATTCAAATACTAGAACTAGTATAATGAATTAACATAATTTTTCCCAAATTTTTGGGACTGGTTTTAACCTTTAGAAAATTCAAACACAATTTAATGACCTACATTAGGATTGAATTTAAATTATACACTTTATATCATGAACAGTAGTGTTCAATAATTTTTATGGATACTAGACCTTCCTAGGAACCCCCATGATTTATTTCATGATTTTAGGAATTTTATTCCTATTTTTAGCACCTTGGTCAAAGTGGAGAAACCATTTTAATTCTCAGTCAAACCCTTAGACCTAACCGGCTGCACTATTCCTTGGGTTCGAGTCCGACTCGAGTCAATCGGTGAACTGGCTCAGCCCAACCCCCTAATTGCACCGCACGTGAACCGTCCGATTGGAGATCAACGGCCCAGATCGCGTACCCCTTCGGCACGGTCCAAGTGCTGCTTTTAATCTGAACCATCTAGTCCAGATCCAACAGCTCGCACTGACCCACTTACCCGGGCGGTCGCGCGTGCGCAATTTGTCGCTGCCACGCCGGGCCCGCCTGTCAGCTTCTTCTTCCTCCTCTCGCTGACGCTCGTGCAGAACAGCTGTGCCACGCGGCCGGCGATTCCTTCCGCGCTCCGTCGACGCCGTCAATCCATCCCGTCCGTTGGCTACTCCTGGAGCTTCCTCATCTAACGATGTCTCCACTCCGTCCATTTCCCGGGGATAATACCCCCTCTACGCCTTCAACTAAGCTTCTCCTTTGTTGACCGAGGAGAGGGAGGCTGGCTTGAGCTCATCTCTCCGGTAAGCTTCCACCGGGTGGTAGCCCTAGACTTCATGTTCAATGCCCTCTCCATTTCTGGTAAGCTCAACTCTTGTCTTTGCTTGTAGCATATGTTTCATCTTCGTGCTCTGTAACATCCCAATTTTTCTGAGCTTTAAAATTTTTTAAATAGTTAGTAGGAGAAAATTTACCATTTGGATTTTATTTGATTTTAATTCAAAAGCTTAAACATGGACTTTGTACATCAAATCAATTTAATATGATTAAACTCAACATCAACAATGGTCAAAACTATTTTATTTGGGTTCCTTGAGCTTGGATATATTTTCTAGATTTTTCTAGAATTTTTCCAAGTTCAATTGCTATTTTCTATTGCTTATTTGGATTTCTGGTATTTTCTTAAAAAGAAAAACTATTTAAAATCTCAGATAATCTTTGGGCTAAAACCCAACTCCTATTCCTATTCGGCCCGTTCCTATGCGGCCCACCTCATCCGTTTCCGGCCCAACTCCTGCTTGTGCATGGCGTGTGCGTTGCGCGCATCACGACGCACGCGCCTCTTGACTGTCTCTGGGCCGTCCCGCCGCCATGTACGTGTCGTCTTCAACCCGGACGCTGAGCCGTGTCCGAGTTCTTCGTGAGCGCTGCCGTCCTCAACCCGGATTCCCTCCATCCCGTGGCTATTTAAAGCCGCGAGCGTGTCAGAATCTCCGCGCCCACCTCTCGCCTCCGAAACCCTAGCCTGCATCTTGAGTTGCGCCGCCTCCTCGTCGATTTGTGTCCTAGAGGCTCCGCACCGCCGCAGCCTTCTTCGGGGAATTGAGCCGCCGTCGGTGAGTCTTAGGCCTCGTCGTCGCCAGCGTCGGAATCGCCGCCGCATGGTCTCTACGATGCACGCTTCCTTGTCCTCGAGGAACCCCCGGGGAGTATCGTCGCCGTGAGGCCGCGCCGCTCCGCCGCTTTTCGTGGCCCCGCTACCATCACGGTCATGTCCGGTGCCAATTGGCCGCGCCATCGAGTTCCCCGTAGCGCCTCCTTCACCTGGCGCGCCTCCGTCGTCGCCGGGGAGCAGCCCATCGCCTGAACCCCGGGTCCAGGGCCTTGACCGCCGACGAGCCCCTGTGTTCTTGCCTCGGCGTCGGGTTAACTGCCAGCTCAGCCACCACCTCAGCTCTGTGCCAAACTGTCGCTCGCGTGGAGCCCAGTCAGCCCTGCCATGTGGCGATCCAGATCTAACCCAATCGCCTAGCACGGTGAACCAAGTCCACCATGAGCCTAGCCACTGACCCGTGGGGCCCACCTGTTAGAGGGATTTTCTTTTCCTTTTTCTTTTCTGTCCGGTGGAAAATTCTTCACTGACGTCAGCCGACGTCATTATTCCGATTTTCTGTAAAGGAATAATTCGGGATAATCCAAAATTAGGGTTTCTTGTAGATTCAATCTTCCAAAGCCATATCTTTTGCATCCGAACTCCGATTAAGCCCATTCAAATTTCTAAATTCAAGACCTATCTATCTGAGATTTTTATTTAATTTTTGGAGTTTGTTTTGCCTCTGTTTTTATTTATTTTTGTTTGTTTGTTTAGTTTTGCGAGTAGACGTTGGTACCTCGGGAGGTTTTGAAGAGCAAGGAGCATCTCAAGACCAAGATCAATACCAAGACCTTTTCCAAGGCAAGTATACCTTTGATCATATTGAACCCAGTTTGTAAAAGTTATATTGATTCAAAGTATTGCATTTACTTTAATTATTTATTTCAATCCTTTTGGGATTAGTTAGTATCCAATTCGTTATGACCTCCTTGTCTAATTGTATGCCATAATATTTTGTCACCCTAGTTTGGTTTATTTAGTTTATGCTATTGTATTACCAACGTGGGTTGGTTAGATGCGATTAGTTTGCTTAGCCATGCTACGAGTCATCATCTCATGTAGTTGCAAATATAAACTTGACTAACTGACTATGGAACTATGTGATAGAAACTTGACCAAGGCTATTACTCGTTGATGGCATATGTTGCACTTAACCAACAGGGTGGGAAAGGATTTAGACGGAGGCAAGTGGACTGTGTGTTATTTTGGTGGAGCTATGTGCGTGGGCTTAACAACCTGTGTGCATAGGGATTTGTAGTTTAATTGGAAGTCTTGCCTTGGTCAATTAAGGACTTAACTTTGTGCGCCATTGAACTGAGCCTTTCGTACAACCACATGCCTGATGGGATGGGCCTAACTTAGTAAGTTATGGAGTCTTGACATTGATTACTCAGGTTGTAGGTTAGCTGTGTCGGATTGGGTGGAGGTGTATACTACCAAGTAGTCGCATCACGGGGTGGTTCGCCGTGTCCCTGTCCAACGGTGTGCGTCTGTGGCGGCTAAGCATACCGGGAGTGTCAATGTCGAGATGAAGTTTCTGAACTGTTTTGTTACGGCTAGTGCTAGCTACACTAGTTGTATCTTGTGGGTAAAGTGTACAACCTCTGCATAGTGTTAAACAATCTATTCGAATAGCCACGTCCGCGGTCATGGACATGCTCGGTGATCTCACATGAGTGGTAGATTTTCATAAAACCTTGGGAAGGGAGCTGTGTGATCTAAGTCATATGGCTATGTGAATAAATTGTTTAGGCTATGTGTCTTTGTGAAATAAAACTGTTCAATTATTATTGTTTATTTCTTTTGAATTACGCTTTCAATTTATTACTTGTATTTAAATTGCAAACGCTGCATTTCTGCAAAATAACCACAGAAGCCATTCCATTGGAATAAGCCTGCATCTATAATTGCATTTCTGTGGTATGACTTGCGAGTACGGTGTGTACTCATGCTTGTTGTAAAACATGCAATGTAAGAGGAGGAGTCATCGCTTTGCTTTAGGGAGGAGTTCATCGAAGGTGCTTGATCGTAGGGTCTTGATCGATCGGTTACTGTGGTGAATTGATGGGATTCCGAAGTTCTTCGTTCATTGCTATTTTATTTCTTTTCTAGCCCTGCGTGGCTTAATAATTGTAAACTCGACCATAAGGTCAAAACAACTATTTGTTATCAAATTACTCGTTTATGTTAGTAATCGCTTGTGTGGATCGATATTCATCTGTGTTGACACTGTGTGCACTAGCGTGATCCTAGACTAGTGCATTATACACAGAGGGTCCAGAATTACATATTTTGGGTCCCGACAGAGGTGGTATCAGAGCCATCCTGATTGTAGGTCTTACCCTTAGATCGGCCGTCTTAGAGAGTCCAAATTATTTTCTAAAGAAAAATTAACTTGCAAGATTAAATGAACTGCTTAACTCCCCTCATGTCTCTCTCGACTCATCTATTGCTATAATCTTTTCCTCTCCTCATTGTTTTAACTTGGTTTCCACCCTCTTGTGCTCGTCTTCTGAGATGCTTCATACCTCTGGTGAGCACAAAGGCGGACTTGTCGCAGAGTGTGGAAGTCATTGCAGTACTTGGAGGCTTTGATCGTCCCATGTATCGTGGCAACCAATGGGTGGTAAACGTCGAGATCGTGGAGTAATCTGCGTCCGACAGGTCTCGCTAGGAAGAGCACTAAAGCCACCACCGTTGAACATCTCCGTCGGAAGGATCACCTTCAAGCAAGGAATTCAAGAGTCATCACGCTGGCCATCCTCGGGATTTGCCACATCTGGCGTGAGAGCCGCGAAATACCGTCTTCCGTTACCATCCTCGAGCCGCGGTAGTGGATCGACCAAAGACAATACCCGCTCACGGATGGAGAAGATGATGCCACGGTGGTGCACCTCGCCCGATTCGCAGACCGCTCAAGAAAAGTCATTGAAGTAGCCGCCACCGAGCCGAGGCGCTATGAGACTCTGCAAGAAGAGAAGAAAGGATCGCCATCTTTGGAAGAATCCCTCTATCGGCCACGACCATGAGGAGGAACAAGAAGAAGGAGATCCAAGAGCCAAAGAACCGGAAGAGGACCTCAAGAAGATCCCGAGGAGGTCCCAGAGGAGCCAAGAGAGCCGCAAAGCGGAAGAACCACGGTACTGCGCCGGTCGAGCATCGGGACCGGCCATGAAGATGCCAGCTCACTTCCAAGTCTACAGCAGGCGGGAGCGTCGTCGTGGTTGTGGTGGCTACCTTAGCGACTAAGATCGCTAGAGTCTTAGTTTGTCAGGCTGTGCCAGTTTCTTTTCGAGTCGCCCTTTAGACGGTAGTTTGTGTGCTTAGGTTTGTCTTTTCCTTGTGTGCAGGTATGAGCTGCAAAAGCCCTTAGGCATTGTTGCAAGCCATACTAAGACCCTTAATAAATAAAGGTGTTCATTTGGTTTTTCTTGAACTGTGTTTGTTGGGTTTAACCTACCCCTAGATTAGTTCTTAACTCATCTTGTGCTTTATACCTTATCTAACCCATGGAGCTTCATCAGATGGTTCAGACTCGCCATGCCGCCGCAAGTGGATCCGGAACCCAAGGATCAGAAGGCAATGAGCAGACCCTTGCGGGAGCAGTACCACCACAAGCACCCCCTCTTGACTTGCAGAACTTTGGAGCCTTCATGGCAGCACAGATGCAGATGATGTATACTATGATGAACCACCTGTAGAACATGAGTAATCAGAGCAACAACAACAACAATCATCACCCTGGAGCCCCAATCGCTCATGAACACCAAGGACCATCCAAGCTTGCTGAATTCATGAGGACTCGCCCTCCAACCTTTTCTGGTAATGTTACACCAATTGAAGCTGATGATTGGCTTCGGGTTACTGAGAGAAAGCTGCTGATCACTCAATGCAGCGTCCATGAGAAGGTTCTCTATGCTACTCACTAGATGAAAGGCATAGCTGCTGAATGGTGGGAGAATTTTAGCGCGGCGCATGAGGCGCCACAAAACATCACTTGGGAAGAATTTGCCGCAACATTCCGTCAGTATCATGTACCTAAAGGTATTATGGATCTGAAGAAGGATGAGTTCCACGCTCTCAAGCAAGGAGCTATGTCAGTGACTGACTACCTGAATAAGTTTTCTCAGCTAGCTCGCTATGCACCAGAGGATGTCGCTACTGATAAGTCTCGCCAGAGTCGCTTCTTGAAGGGTTTGAATACCGAGCTGCAAATCAATCTACTTGCCCATACTTTTCCAGATTTCCAGGAGCTAGTGAACAAGGCGTTGGTTATGGAAGATAAACGTAAGGAACTGGAAGATAACCACAAACGCAGGATGGCTCAGCAAGTGAGTCACTAGTCGCAGCAAAAAGCAAGGACAGTTCCGCAACAGCATAACCGTGTCCCACCGCAGAGTTCATTCAGGACGCCTGCAGAAAACTCAGCACCTCATCCAATTGTTCATAACTCTCGCAGCCCAGCACCAACCAATCCCAACCCAGGGAACAACAGGCAGCATGATCTGAGAGTGTGTTACTCTTGCCGTCAGCCAGGGCATTTCGCCAACCAGTGTCCACAGAAGGGGACCATCACTCTAGTGCGTTTCAACCTCGGAGCTACACCCACCAAGACCCCAACATCGAGCAACCAAGGAGTTTCTCAAGGTACCAGTCAACCAGGAGGAGCGCCTTAGTCTGTGGTCAAAGGTCGTGTCAACCACGTCACTTTGGAAGGAGCTCAGGGAGCACTGGACGTTGTACTGGGTAATTTTCTAGTAAACTCAGTACCTGCATCAGTTCTGTTTGATTCTGGAGCTTCGCATTCCTTTGTTTCTAGAGTTTTTGCAACTAAGAATAACTTGGAAGTTATGCGCCTTAGGCATACTCTGTTAGTCCAGTCACGTGGAGCAGAGCTAAGTTCTAAAGTGGGATGTTTAGGAGCTAAGTTACTCATAGCTGGAGTGGAGTTTCTAGCCAACCTCATTGTTCTAGACACCCAGACCTTAGATGTCATTCTCGGCATGGATTGGTTAACCAAGCACAAAGTCGTGCTAGATTGTGGCCGAAGAGCCGTTACAATTGAAGATACTAAAGGAAATAAGGTAGAGTTTTAAGCTACCTCGGCGCGTGATGGACACCTGATAGTCAATAGTTTAGAGGCAGTCGCTTTGGAAGATGTGCCTATCGTCAGAGATTATCCAGATGTGTTTCCAGAGGAATTACCCAGAATGCCACCAGACCGTGACATCGAGTTTGTCATCGATCTAGTGCCCGGAACAGCACCTATTTCTAAGAGACCCTATCGGATGCCAGCTGATGAGTTAGTAGAAATGAAGAAGCAAATAGAAGAACTTCTGGAGAAAGGTATTATAAGACCTAGTTCGTTGCCTTGGGGAGCACCAGTTTTGTTCGTCAGGAAGAAAGATGGAAGCATGAGGATGTGCATCGATTATCGATCTCTCAATAAAGTCACCATCAAGAACAAGTACCCATTACCTCGGATTGATGATCTGTTCGATCAGATGAAAGGAGCCGGAGTGTTCTCAAAGATCGATCTACGATTAGGTTACCACCAGTTGAAGATTTGTCCTAAGGATATACCGAAGACTGCTTTCTCAACGCGGTACGGACATTATGAGTTCTTAGTCATGTCCTTTGGTCTGACTAACGCCCCCGCCTATTTCATGAACATGATGAATAAAGTATTCATGGAATATTTGGATAAGTTTGTAGTAGTGTTCATCGATGATATTTTAGTCTACTTCAAGTCTGAAGAGGAACATGCTGAACACTTAAGGTTAATCTTAGAAAAACTTAGGGAGCATCAGTTGTATGCAAAGTTTAGTAAGTGTGAGTTCTGGAAAAAGGAAGTTGATTTCCTTGGTCATGTGATGACAGCCGAAGGAGTGGCCGTTGACCCCAATAAAGTCAAGGCAGTACTACACTGGGAACGACCCAAGACCTCACTACTCGATTCGCAGCTTGGGAATGGCAGGATATTATCGTCGTTTCATTGAGGGATTCTCAACAATTGCTAGGCCTCTTACGCAGTTGTTGAAAAAGGAGAAGAAGTTCACTTGGACCCCAGCCTGTGAAGAAAGTTTTCAAGAGTTGAAGAAGCGTTTGACTTCGGCCCCAGTGCTGATTTTGCCAGACATCCGCAAAGATTTCGATATCTATTGTGATGCTTCGCGTCAAGGATTAGGATGTGTCCTGATGCAAGAAGGAAGAGCTGTCGCTTATGCGTCAAGGCAATTAAGGCCTCATGAAGAGAATTACCCTACCCATGATCTGGAATTAGCTGCCGTAGTGCACGCTTTAAAGATTTGGCGTTATTACCTTATCGGTAACCGCTGTGAGGTATACACGGATCATAAGAGTCTGAAGTATATTTTCACTCAGTCTGACTTGAACATGAGACAGAGAAGATGGTTAGAGTTGATAAAGGATTATAACCTTGGAATCCATTACCACCCGGGTAAAGCTAATGTAGTTGCAGACGCTTTAAGCCATAAGAGCTATTGCAATGCCGTGGAAGTAAAAGAGGTTTGTTCAGAATTTCAAGAGGAATTTCGGAAGCTGAAGCTAGAGGTTGTGTCTGAAGGATTTTTAGCCAGTCTAGAGGTGCAGTCTACTTTGGAAAAGCAGATTCGAGAAGCTCAACCAAAGGACCCTGTATTCTCAGACATCAAGCTTAAAATGACAAAAGGAAAATGTAAAGACTTCACCTTAGATGATCAAGGTATACTGTGGATTAATAGACGTATTTGCGTACCAGATGTCAATGGGTTAAGACAGCTAATTTTGAAAGAAGCCCACGATTCAAAGTATTCAATTCACCCTAGTAGTACCAAGATGTACCAGGATGTTAAGAACAAGTTTTGGTGGCCAAACATGAAGCGAGAAGTTGCAGAGTTCGTTGCCTTGTGCGACGTATGTCAGAAGGTAAAGGCAGAGCATCAAAGGTCAGTAGGTTTGTTACAACCACTGAAGATTCCAGAGTGGAAGTGGGAAGAAATCAGAATGGATTTCATTACCGGTTTACCCACGACTCAATCAGGTTATGATTCGATTTGGGTAATAGTGGATCGTTTGACCAAGGTCGCTCATTTCTTGCCGGTCAAAACCACTTACTCAGGAGACCGCCTTGCAGAGTTATATATGTCAAGAATTGTCAGTTTGCACGGTGTGCCTAAGAAGATAGTGTCAGATCAAGGATCTCAGTTCACCTCCTATTTTTGGCAAAGTCTGCATGAAGCCTTGGGGACTCATCTGAATTTCAGTACAGCATACCACCCCCAGACAGATGGACAGACTGACAAAGTTAATCAAATATTGGAGGATATGTTGAGAGCTTGTGCTCTAGCCAATGCTACCCGTTGGGATAAGAGTTTGTCAGATGCGAATTTTCAGACAAAGAACAGCTTATCGAGGCCGATCTACAAATGTCGCCATTTGAAGCTTTGTACGGTCGTGCCTGTAGAACCCCCTTGAATTGGTCAGAAATAGCCGAACGTTTGGTTTTTGGGCCAGACATTATTCAAGAAGCAGAAGAACAAGTGGCCATGATCCGAGAAAGGCTAAAGATAGCCCAATCGAGACAGAAGAGCTATGCGGATAATCGTCGTCGTGATCTCAACTTTGAGCCAGAGGATTTTGTCTATCTCCGAGTTACTCCCCTTAGAGGTGTGAAAAGATTTCATGCCAAAGGAAAACTTGCCCCTAGATATGTTGGTTCGTTCAAGATATTGGCACGTCGTGGAGAAGTAGCCTATCAATTGGAGCTGCCACAGTCGTTAGCAGGACTACATGATGTCTTTCATGTCTCTCAGTTGAAGAAGTGTCTTCGCGTGCCAGAAGAACAAGCCCCGTTGGAGTCAATCGAGCCGAAAGAAGATCTCACTTATAAAGAGAAACCAATCAAGATTTTGGACGTCGTAGAGCGCCATACCAGAAGCAAGACCGTTCGTTTTTGCAAGGTGCAGTGGAGCAACCACTCAGAAGAAGAAGCAACGTGGGAGCGTGAAGACGAGCTGAAAGCTGAGTTCTCTAGCCTTTTCTCTAGCTAGCCTAAATCTCGGGGACAAGATTCCTTTAAGGGGGGAAGGTTTGTAACATCCTAATTTTTCTGAGCTTTAAAATCTTTTAAATAGTTAGTAGGAGAAAATTTACCATTTGGATTTTATTTGATTTTAATTCAAAAGCTTAAACATGGACTTTGTACATCAAAACAATTTAATATGATTAAAGTCAACATCAACAATAGTCAAAACTATTTTATTTGGGTTCCTTGAGCTTGGATATATTTTCTAGAATTTTTCCAAGTTCAATTGCTATTTTCTATTGCTTATCTGGATTTCTGGTATTTTCTTAAAAAGAAAAACTATTTAAAATCTCAGATAATCTTTGGGCTAAAACCCAACTCCTATTCCTATTCGGCCCGCTCCTGTGCGGCCCACCTCATCCGTTTCCGGCCCAACTCCTTGTGCCATGGCGCGTCGCAGGCTTGCGCATCCGACGCGATGGGTCCGCTCCTCTTGTGTCTCTGCGGTGGTCCCGCCGCCACGCCGCTGCTGTCTTCAACAACGGACGATGAGCCGTGTCCGAGTTCTTCGCGAGCGCTGCCGTCCTCAACCCGGATTCCCTCCATCCCGTGGCTATTTAAAGCCGCGAGCGCGTCAGAATCTCCGCGCCCACCTCTCGCCTCCGAATCCCTAGCCTGCATCTTGACTTGCACCGCCTCCTCGTCAATTTGTGCCCTAGAGGCTCTACGCTGCCGCAGCCTTCTTCGGGGAATTGAGCCGCCGTCGGTGAGTCTTTGGCCTCGTCATCGGCAGCGTCGGAATCGCCGCCGCATGGTCTCTACGATGCACGCTTCCTTGTCCTCGGGAAACCCCCGGAGAGTATCGCCGCCGTGAGGCCGCGCCACTCCGCCGCTTTTCGTGGCCCTGCTGCCGTCACGGTCATCTCCGGTGCCAATTGGCCGCGTCACCGAGTTCCCCGTAGCACCTCCTTCACCTGGCACGCCTCCGTCATCGCCGGGGAGCAGCCCATCGCCCGAACCCCGGGTCCAGGGCCTTGACCGCCGGCGAGCCCCTGTGTTCTTGCCTCGGCGTCGGGTCACTGCCACCACCACCACCTCACTCTCTGCGCCTCATTGTCGCCGGAGCCCAGCCAGTTAGCCTCGCCATGTGGTGATCCAGATCTAACCCAATTGTTCGGCTCGATGAACCAAGTCCATCAGGAGCCTATCCATCGACCGTGGGGCCCACTGCCGAGGGATTTTCTTTTCCTTTTCTTTTACATCGTGAAAAAATTCTTCACGACGTCGGTAACGTCATTATTCCGATTTTCTGTAAAGGAATAATTCGGGATAATCCAAAATTAGGATTTCTTGTAGATTCAATCTTCCAAAGCCTATATCTTTTGCATCCGAACTCCGATTGAGCCCATTAAAATTTCTAAATTCATCTAAATTCAAGATCTATCTATCTGAGATTTTTATTTAATTTTTGGAGTTTGTTTTGCCTCTGTTTTTATTTATTTTTGTTTGTTTGTTTCGTTTGCGAGTAGACGTTGGTACCTCGGGAGGTTTTGAAGAGCAAGGAGCATCTCAAGACCAAGATCAATACCAAGACCTTTTCCAAGGCAAGTATACCTTTGATCATATTGAACCCAGTTTTCAAAAGTTATATTGATTCAAAGTATTGTATTTACTTTAATTATTTATTTCAATGCTTTTGGGATTAGTTAGTATCCAATTCGTTAGGACCTCCTTGTCTAATTGTATGCCATAATATTTTGTCACCCTAGTTTGGTTTATTTAGTTTGTGCTATTGTATTACCAACGTGGGTTGGTTAGATGCGATTAGTTTGCTTAGCCATGCTACGAGTCATCATCTCATGTAGTTACAAATATAAACTTGACTAAGTGACTATGGAACTATGTGATAGAAACTGTGTGCGCTATGTGCTATTACTCGTTGATGGCATATGTTGCACTTAACCAACAGGTTGGGAAAGGATTTAGACGGAGGCAAGTGGACTGTGTGTTATTTTGGTGGAGCTATGTGCGTAGGCTTAATAACCTGAGTGCATAGGGATTTGTAGTTTAATTGGAAGTCTTGACTTGGTCAATTAAGGACTTAACTTTGTGTGCCATTGAACTAAGCCTTTCGTACAACCACATGCCTAACGGGACAGGCCTAACTTAGTAAGTTATGGAGTCTTGGCATTGATTACTCAGGTTGTAGGTTAGCTGTATCGGATTGGGTGGAGGTGTGTACTACCAAGTAGTCGCATCACGGGGCGGTTCACCGTGTCCCTGTCCAACGGTGTGCATCTGTGGCGGCTAAGCATACCGGGAGTGTCAATGTCGAGATGAAGTTTCAACTGTTTTTGTTACGGCTAGTGCTAGCTACACTAGTTGCATCTTGTGGGTAAAGTGTACAACCTCTGTAGAGTGTTAAACAATCTATTCGAATAGCCGCGTCCGCGGTCATGGACATGCTCGGTGATCTCACACGAGGCGTAGATTTTCATAAAACCTTGGGAAGGGAGCTGTGTGACCTAAGTCATATGGCTATGTGTCTTTGTGAAATAAAATTGTTCAATTATTATTGTCTATTTGTTTTGAATTACGCTTTCAATCTATTAGTTGTATTGAAATTGCAAACGCTGCATTTCTGCAAAATAACCACAGAAGTCATTCCTTTGGAATAAGCCTGCATCTATAATTGCATTTCTGTGGTATGACTTGCGAGTACGGTGTGTACTCATGCTTGTTGTGAAACATGCAACAGAAGAGGAGGAGTCATCGCCTGCTTTCGAGGAGGAGTTCATCGAAGGTGCTTGATCGTAGGGTATTGATCCCAGTTAGTTGCCTGTGGTGAATTGATGGGATTCCGCTGAAGTTTCTTCATTCCGCTGCTATTTTATTTTTTTGCTAGCCCTGCGTGGCTTAATAATTGTAAACTCGACCATAAGGTCAAAACAAGTATTTGTTATCAAATTACTCGTTTATGTTAGTAATCGCTTGTGTGGATCGATATTCACCTGTGTTGACATTGTGTGCACTAGCGTGATCCTGGACTAGTGCATTATACACAGAGGGTCTAGAATTGCATATTTTGGGTCCCGACATGCTCCGGTTCACGTCCAAAGCGCGCACCCGAGGACCTCACCTTGTCATCCTCGACTCCGGTGAGTATTATCCTGCCGTTTTTGCGTCACATTGTGCCTCTTTACTCAGTAATGAAAACCCCTCAATGGATTTTGTTGTTGCACGGCAGGAATTAGGTGAATCGAAGTTTTACTCCTTGCGGCCTTAGGACCAACCGTTCGTCTCCTACCTTGCTCCAGTAAGGTATTTGTCAATTCCTTGGTTCCTGAGCATCCTCTTAAGGTCTATGAACTACTCGGACCACTCACTCCGGTTGGTTTTGCTCAGGGGCTCTTCTCCTCGCGAGGCCGTGCCGTCGCCATCTTCTTCTCTGACGCCGGCGGTGCTCCAGCAACCCCAAGCTCCCCGAGCACCTCTTCTCCGCTAAGGTAATCTCCTAGTAATCCCTAGATGCCTTGGCACCCGCTTTCTTGAACGCTGCAGAGCTCTATTGCTGTATGCATATCTAGCCGTAGCTTAAGCGTCGCCCATCTCCGGGTAGCTGCCGGTATAGTCCATCTCCGTCGTCGCCACCAGCCCGAGCAGGTGCGCACTGCTATTACGCAGCTATCCCAGCCCTTGGCTGGCTCCGCCATGGCGCGTAGAGCCGGCGAGCCGCCAGGCAAGGGAACGGGAGCGTGTCGGGACGTCCGGCACACTGTAGCAAGGTCATTAGGAGACTGATTCGGTCATTAATGAGCTAATCATTGTTTAGCATTTAATCGCTGTCTTAGCGTCGTAATATGTCACTTACTGGTGGGCCCCTGCGCACAAAAATTTGTGAAGATAAGAGAGAGACAAGAGAGACTAACGAGTGGGCCCAAGTGCTTAAGCACCGTGCGCTTTGCACGCACGTGCGTGGACCAAGTCCCGTGGACCGTGTCGCTGACGGACGGGACCCACATGTTAGGGCTGATTTTAAATCTGAGTTAAAATGGAAAACACACTATTCACTGGACCCGCTGGTCAGTGACCGTGGCTAGAGTAGCGCCCGGTAAGAAAAGTAATAAAGACTTTAGAAAATTCGAAATGAATTATTTGCACACTATAAAATATGTATAGCTTCAAAAATACATAACTAATTCATCTCAACTCCAAAATGGATGAAACCACTTCTGATAATTTTAATTTTTAATGAACTGTATATTAAAATTGTTTTCAAACATGTCTCTGCAGCAGAGAGTATTATTTTGGAGATTGATCCATTAACATTATTATTTTTACAAAAGGAAATGCTGATAACTTTAGAAATTCATAACTAAATCATGAAAATTCCAATTGAAGCAAACTCAACTGTTTTGGACTTGTATTAATATTCTCTATTTATCCATATAATCCTTTTTCCCACTACTGCTTTGCAAATTTTGGTCAAATAATTAAATTGGATGAATAGTAACCGAATGTATTTAATTTGGATTTTCCAGCAAACTGAATTTCAAACTGCTATAACTCTCACATACTAAATCCAAATGGAATAATTCTTTCACCTCAATTCATATAAAATCTTGAATTAGTTACTGTAGAGAAATCATGTATTTTTGAGTATTTTGAATTTTTTGGTATTTCTCGATGTTTATTCGGTGTTGTGCTTGTATAGATTCCGAGCATATCGATATTGACTTATACGCTACTGAGGGAGAGCAACTAAGCTACCAGCAAGGCAAGCATCATTTGAACTTTCTTTTGCATCATATTTGATCCCAGTTTTGCTAAGTTAGTGCAATGATAATTGCTTGCATGCTATTTTGATAATGTCGCTATTTTTGTGATGTGTAGATTAGTTATCTCCTATTCATTGAGGTTATCCTTGAATTATTCCAGTACCACATGCTTGAGTTAGGATGGTTGAAATATATTGTTTGGGTTTGCTTAGCCATGCAAGTCTAGAAACGGTAGCTGATTGTCGGGAATAACCTGACAATAATGGGATAAACACAACTTTTGTTATATACTTTTGTTTCAGATCTTCGTATCTATTTTATGAGTTAAATTTTATCATTTTAAATGAGCTTTTGGTCTGGACAAGTGATGGTTAGTGATGGTGTCTTTGTACACGAGCTTGGGTAAGTGATGGACTTGTCTGGACAATTAAGGACCGAACTTTGGGCATATGGATGGGCTTCACTGCAGTTATTCCGTTACCTTTCGCTGCAGCTTAATTAAGCTATTCGCCATCCGAGGCATTAATTGTAAGCTTTGACCATAAGGTTGTTACTCTGATAATTTTGGTTATTTGCCTATTTATTAGTCATCTTTGCATATAGAATGATATTTCATCGATGTTGCCACTGTGTACACTAGCGTGATCCTGGACTAGTGCAGTATACACACAGAGGGTCCAGAATTGCATTTTTTTGATCCCGGCAGGTGAATAGGAGGTTATAAAAATTCTATTTAGAATTACTTTCACAAGTATAAGAGCTATGATAGACAACGCTAAAATAACTCAAGATTATGCCAATACTAAATACAATTCTAGCTAAGCAATGATACTCAAATAATAGCTAGAAATGTAAATGCGAAAAAAATAAAGGTAAGAAATAAACCTCAATGGAGACACTAGGTGTTTTTCCCGTGGTATCGAAGACTTGCCGATCTTCACTAGTCCACGTTGAGGAAACTTGAACGAATCAAGTTGGCTCTACGAATTAAGCCTTCACCCTCGATCATTATCATTGCTCTTCCTCCTTTCCGGAGATGGTGAGCACGCAACCACTTCACAAATCCTTGCCGGATCACTTCACAAGCTTCTTTGAAGTGATCACAGCGCAACTTCTCCCCCAAGCTGTCTAGGTGCGGGCAAGCACTAAGAGTAACAAATCATCACGCTCGCTTGAGGACTATCAAGTGCCAAGATGATCAACTAATGATGCAATGAACTTGAATAGCTCTCAACTACCTCAAAATGTGAATTTAATGCAAATGAGTAGAAAAGAGAGCACCAAATCCTCAAGTGTATTCAATATGGCCAAAGGTACTGGGCTTGGTGCAGGTGGGGTGTATTTATAGCCCTCAACCACAAAACTAGTCGTTTGAGCAAAGTTCCTGAACTTTTCAAATTTATGTAATATCTTCTTTGTACAAACCCTAGATTCTCGATGTCCATGATCAACGGTTGGAACTGTTGCATTTAATGCTCTAAACTAGCCATTACAGAAAAAGGTGCGGTACTACCGCACAGCAGTAATATCGCTCGGCTAGCTTGGTATTACTGATTTCCAAAGGATTGAAAACTTAAGAAAAACACCCTCTCTGAAAATAATGTACCGCCATATAAAACTCGGTACTACCGCATTCCGGTAGTATCGCTAAAGAATTGCGGTCACACCGTTTTTAGAATTCAAGAAAAACTCCTAAAAACATGTTATTTGGAAAATACATACCGCCAACTAGATTTCTGTACTACCGACTTGTAGTAATACCGCTCATCAAATGCGGTCATACCGATTTTGGGATTTCAAGAAAAACTTCCAAAAACATGCTCTCTGGAAAATACATACTGCCAACTAGATTTCAGTACTGCCGACTTACAGTAATACCGCTCATCAAATGCGGTCATACCAATTTTTCTGAACAGTTTTCCAGAAGCAAAACAAATGCAATGCATGACATCTAGTTGATCAAGATGGCACATAAATATATCCTCAAATTACTAGCCATGATCCCTCTTTATAATATGACGTCTAGCCTACAAATTCGATCTTTTCTCCAAACACCGAGACCGGTAAAATACTACAAAGGGATTCTTAGACTAAATGATACCTTTACCTTGAGCCATGTCGATATTTATCACCTTTGTATTGCTATTTCTATGTCATCATTAAACCTTTGGGACTAATCCATCAAACATCTTAGCACACATGTTAGTCCCATAATACGTTGTTGACATTAATTACCAAAACCATTTTTAGGAGCCTAGATACTTTCAATCTCCCCCTAAAGATGAATGAGTTGAAAGATTTTGAATATACACCAAGTTGTATATTCTAGTTTTGACTTTTGAATGAAGCAATTAATTCTTGAAATGAGTTCAAGGAGATGAAGAATTAGTTGCTTTCAAAGTCAATCAACAAATAAATAAAACTCCCCCTAAAGTTGTGCATTTAGATTCAAGAGGTGATTTCCATGCACATTTGTGAATTTTAGAAATTTCAGCGGGGTTTCCTCTATTTGTTGAATATGGGGAACATGTGAATCTTTTCGAGCATAAGGAGAATAACAATTAAGAGAATGGTTGAACACATAAATTTTTTAAACATAGATAATAACCATCATGTCGCAAAGCATATTATAAGAGTCATGATGCAACATAAGTTAAACTAATACTATTACAAGCACACATGTTCCAAGTACTTCAACCATAAAGAAGTCATTACATAACACATAGTTCTAAACATAAAATATTATCATAAGATAAATAGATAGGTAGATAGATAGCAGCCCCTTCTGGATCTTCTTTCTCCCCCTTAAACTTTCAATCTTCTTCTTTAATTTCTCCCCCTTTGTCATCTAGGACCAAAATGAATCGTTCAAAAGGAGGGTTGAGGCTTGATCTGAATTCTATATGAATTGTATTATTTTCAGCGAAGAAGAAGCCAAGCCTGTGTTGAATCAGTTGCATTATGTAGGGAGCATAGAAAACATTGTCCTTTGTATCACTCTTTTGGAAGTCAATCTCTGTTAAGATAAAATCAACGATGTCAAACTTCGTTCCCTTCAGAATATGCCAGATAATGTTCCAAGTCCTTCTATTGACATCATCATCTTTGCCTGCTCTTGGACAGAAAGTCTTTCTCAGAATCTTGTTTATGATATTTGGCAATGGTAGAAGGCCGGTAGCTTTTCCAGGCACGAAGGGTTGAGATTCATCATAAAGTTCATTTAGATCATCCAAATCCTAGGGTTCTTCCTCATGTACCTTCATGGCCATTGAACCTTCTCGAAGGGGATGAATACGCCAAGATTCACGACAATCTTCTTTAGAGGCACTATTTTCATAGATCCAGTCATCCAGGTGAGTGAGTCATGTTTCGGAGAGATGTGGACTATGGCATAAAACTGTTTGATTGTAAAGGTATGATAATCACATCTTAAGGTCACCAAATTGTCCAATTTTACTCGATAGAAGAAGTGGTAAAGAACATTCAAGTGAGGATTCTGATTTAGATGATCCCATGTCATAAATTGATGATGTGCAAAGCCTTTACTTCCATAAATGTAATAGAATACATTTTCTTGAAACTTTGTGTGGAAGTGAAGATCAACTGCATTATTTGGTAATAGAAATTGATTTGCATATCTCACTACTACAGAAAAGGCTTTCACAGACGGTTCAAAAACGTCATCACGCAGCGGTTTCGTGAGCCGTCTGAGTTTATGGGTCGATGATGACATGAGGTCATCACGCACGGTTTTGAACCGCTCGTGATGTATACTTTCACGCAGCGGTTTGTGGTTCAAACCGTCTGCGATAACATATATCATGAGCGGTTTCATCCACAAACCGCTCGTGATAATCATATCACGCACGGTTTCACCACAAACCGTCAGTGATAATCACATATCACGCACGGTTTTAGCCACAAACCGCTCGTGATAATCATATCACGAGCGGTTTCAGCCACAAACCGTCGTGATAATCACATATCACGACGGTTTTAGCCACAAACCGCCTGCGTGATAAGTGCATATCACGAGCGGTTTGTGGTGAAACCGTGCATGATGACTTTCTCTATAAAGGCCCAGCGTTGGCTGCTTGTACCATTAAATCGGCATCATATATATATTACATATATATTGTTACGTGATCTCTCGGCCACTTTGGGGATCGTCCGCAACCATTCTCATATTTCAAAAGAATTCTCAACTTGTTGCTGAGTTCTTATTGGCTTTAAAGACAATTACATGCTCAAGAATTGTTGGTTGCTAATACATGATGCCACTTCCTACCGTCGCTACGTTAAGATCAATGTCACTTTCAACATAGCGACGTACAATCCGTAATTGGATGTCCGATCATATATTAGCATCCATACCATACTTGCAAGGGCTCAATGAGATTGCCCGTGGATACCGCCTCATTCTTCACATGCAACCATTCTCATATTTCAAAAGAATTCTAAAGTGGCTCGAGATCACTTAATAATATATATATAATATATATATGATGCCTGTTTTAATGGCACAAGCACCAACGCTGGAGACTTTATAGAGAAGAGATTATGAATGGAATGGTAGGACGACTGCACGCAAGAGGTAGGAGAACTTGACCGCATGAACAAGGGGACTATTAATATGAACTAATTATCAATTCAATTTCAGCATAAGACTATTGACACCATTACATCACGAGCAAGGGAACTATTAATATGAACTAATTATCAATTCAATTTCAGCATAAGACTATTGACATCATTACATCACACAGCAAGAGGACTATTAATATGAACTAATTATCAATTCAATTTCAGCATAGGACTATTTACATCATTACATCACAGAGCAAGGGACTATTAATATGAACTAATTATCAATTCAATTTCAGCATAGGACTATTTACATCATTACATCACAGAGCAAGGGACTATTAATATGAACTAATTATCAATTCAATTTCAGCATAAGACTATTAACATCATTGAGCGGTTCATCGACAAGAGAACAAGACCAAGGGTGTCCAAACCCACCACACCAAGAGTAGCCCTCGGCATCCATCGCAGAGCACTAGCTAGCCATTTTCATCACAGAGCAAGGAGGGTAGAGACAGAGAGGGACCTTAGTGCAACGCAACCACGGTGGCGACCCCCCACCACCAAAGACAACCCTCATCCATTTCCTTTACCTTGCATAAATCACACAAACATCGAGGACACAACTTAAGGCTCATGCATAAAAATCAAACTCAACAAAAGACATTAAGCTAACAGATCTAGAGGAGAATAGAGGAGGATGGGGAAAGCAAAGCCGGCCAGAGCCCTAGCGAGGCGCAAAGGGGTCGGCGGCGGCGACGCAGGTCGGCGGCGGCCGAGGTGGGAGGAGCGGAGTTAGGGCGGCGCAAACCCTAGCGGCCGAGTCAGGAGTGACGAGTTTGGGCGTCACCGTGGTTGTGGCATTATCGGTGACGCCGCAAAAGACACTCTTATCGTCTGAGTGTCTTTTGCAAAGGTCACCAGATGCTACAACCGCCGGGCGACGGAAGAATGGTGGCGTCAACAAATGACGAGGAGGAAACGGACGAGAGTAAGGCTCTTTGGGAGTGACGAGTTAGAGCGCAAACCCTAGCGGCAAGTGCTAGCTCCTACTTATAAAGACTTATCGAGAGCGGTTCTATTATGGAACCGTCAGTGATAATCATCACAGACGGTTCCATAATGGAACCGTCTGTGATATGGGACATATCACAGACGGTTCCATTATGGAACCGTCCGTGATATGGGACATATCACAGACGGTTCCATTATGGAACCGTCCGTGAAATGTTTTTTTTCAAGTATATACACTTACATGACATGTGAAGAAATTACATGTTTATATTAAAAAGCGTAAACCTATAATTAAACAAGATTTTTCTAGTGGCGAAGGTAGGTCGCTATCTCCATCTGCAATACTTCATAGGCGGCGGTGTTTGGATCGGACGGTTCTCGATCAATCTAACGAAGCTCAAATGCGCCCACCGGCCCGTTGACGCCGCTGTTCGATATAATTAATATTAATTGTAACTTCACCTCAAAACTAGATTTTGTTTTTCCACAAAACCGTCTCTCGATATATATATATATATAGAGAGAGAGAGAGAGCATAATAATTCAACATATAATTAAATATAGTAACTTCACCTCCAAACTTTTTTTCATTTTGGAATTTTCATATATATGGCCAAACAGTAGTGGCGTTAAACTAAAAGATTTAAAAAGTAAAACCTATAAATAAAACAAAGTTTTTCTAGTGGCGGAGGTAGGTTGCTATCTCCGCCTTCAATACTTCATAAGCGGCGCGTCGGCATTGGGCGGTTCTCGATCATCGGCGAATGAAGCTCGAAATGCGTCCACTCACGACGCCTTCGTTCAAGTGTCTCCAAGACCCTCGGTCGTTGAACCAAGAAGAATTGAGCCCATAGGCTCTCTTCCCTTGCTTGAGGGTATCGGCCAGGTCGTGACGATGCCGCCCGCCTCGATTTCACGATCTAAGTGACGGCAAGCCTCCCGAGACGTGCAACGTCGTTTTGGAGGACTACGTCGATGACGCCAGAACGCTACCAAAGTGGGAGATCACCCTAAGACACGGCGGAGGAGGATGTCAAGACGGCGGAAGGTGGCCGTCACCGCTCGGCAAATTCTCCGCCAGCAGAGGAGTGAAGACACTGCTGATCAAGCAAGTGTTCTTCCGCAAAGACGGTTCAACCTACACCGAGAGAGGTGCTCGTGCAGTGGAGGCCAGAAGGCCATCGCTGCGGCGACGAGGAAGAGGCAGCCATTTCGTTTTTAATTTTATAAGTATGTGGGGATGATCATCTTGGATGGCGGATGATCCTTTTATCAAACAAGGAATAAATTCGAGCGTGAGACGAAGAGACGATCGGGAGCCGGGCGGATTGGCGGCAAACGACGCGCTGCAGATCGGCGATGAAGAGACGCGGGAGTCGGCGGATGGCGGCGACCGTGGAGTCAGAGCGATATTATCACGAGCGGTTATTGTTAAGAACCGCTGCGTGATACTAATTAATATCACGAGCGGTTCTTGTTTAGAACCGTCGTGATACTTCACGACGGTTGTGCTTTAAAACCGTCGTGATATCGATTAATATCACGAGCGGTTCGTGTTGAATCGCTCGTGATACTTCCTGACGGTTTTCAAAATGAACCGCTCGTGATATTGCCTCTTCACGACGGTTTTTAGCGCGGCCCGATGAGTACGAGCGGTCTCTAAACCAAAACCGTCTGTGATTGAATGTAATACCGACGGTTTTGGTCAACCGTCTGTGATGAGGCGTCCAGTATTAGCCTTTTTGTAGTAGTGTCTCATTGTAGTATAGGTTTCACCTTTGATCTTCTTGGGATCAGCAACAAAGAATGGGATATTTTCTGGCACATAGTCTTCATCACTAGTATTGTTGTCACTTGGTTCTTCCTCAATGTCATCTTCTAAAAGATATTAAATCTTTTCTTTTCCTTTTGAGAAGGAAGGTCCCGAGTTGCGAGGCATGGTTGCTAAGATAAGATAAGGCAATTAGAACTAGATCGGATAGGATTGATGCAAAAATGGAATGATATAATCAATCTTTTTCTATAAGAGTGGTAGTACCGTAGTTCACAGGCGGTATTACCGAAGTTACATAACTGTCTAGGGCATTTGCTCGATTTTGTATTCAACATGTATTTGGCGTGAATCAAATCATGGAATAGACTTCAAATATCACCAAATACTAGTTCTAAGTAATTTTCCCAAAAGTAATTGACTAAATTATCCACATTTCATCAAACCCTAGAAAAGAGGATAAATGCCAAAAAGAGAGTAAGGAGAGGATTTCAAGGGCATTTACCTTAAGAGAATGGAGGGGATATGACTTCTAGAATCAATCTCAATCAAAGATTCGACCAAAAACTCCAAGAACGTGATAGATTTGAGTAGAGTTCTTGAGAGAGGAAGAGAGAAGTGAGAGAGAGATCCTTCAGTGGTTTTGAGGAAAAAGGAAGCGGTTGCACTGCAAGGGAGAAGAAGGTAGAAGATAAGGCTTCGGATGTAACCGCTCGTGGACCATCTACATAATTATACAGAAAAGGAGAGTTAGGGATCAAATGACAAGAAACATGGATAAGAAATGACAATAGATAGGAAAGAATTTTCAGCACACACTTTTAACCATTCTTTAGTTTGCTTAACTAATTCCTTAAGGCTATTAATCAGGTATTTATACCCCCCTTGGTCTTTATATAAGTAGAGCTTTATAATTGCACTCAAAATAACTCCAAATTAAAGTAGGAGATGTTATAAAGGGATATTACATCACAAAATTTCAGCAAGTACATGTTCTGAAATTTTTGGAAAGAGAGGCATCTAGAGTGGTATCCTTAGTAGTTTAAAGGAGACTCTTCAAAAGGACTTTGTGGGGGATGTTTTAATGATTTTTTAAAACGTTTTGGCTCTATTTTAATGTCCTAAACGTAGTTTAATACTTTCATTTTCAGAGAGTATCCAATCTCTCAAAACTAGAACTATTTTGAACAAGATGAGAGGAGATGATCAAAAAGACCCTTTAGATGAGAAAAGAATGCTAAGAGGGAAAAGATTAGCAATCCTTTCTAAAATTTCAGAACCATTCCTATGGTTAAATTAGATTGCAAATTTTGTTTCTAAGTCTTATTCTATTAACCATTCTACCTAGGGCTTGTCCTGCAGTCAGTATAGCTCTGATACCAAGCGTTGTTAGACCCCCGGGCATGGAATACCCAAAGATCTTATGTGTATACAGTGCTAGTCCCAGTATTAAAGGCTAGCACACACATTCACATCGTTTGGCATCATATCCATACAATCACATTCTAAAGTAAAGCAAAAGGGATATTCTACTTAAGCTATTACAACAACGGCCGACCGGCCAAATAAAAGCAGTCATCAGAGAAAGTAAATAGCAGTGGAAGACATAATAATAGCAAAAGTCTAGCGGCATGCCCATCCGATCCCACAGGAAACCGACAAGGAAACAAGACCTAAGTAGACCCGTCACCGAACCCCTCGGTGCCAGGTGCAAGGAACTTGTCGTCAGGCATCGGCTCATCTGCAAATTCTAAACCAAAAACAATAGCAAGATTGAGTACTTGTGTACTCAGCAAGACTTGTAGTGCATCACAAAATCATATTAGATGCAAGCTGTCAACTGTATGGCTCTACTCTACAAGTTCTTTTGCTCAAAGCCAGTTTTATTTGCAATAATCATAAGTAGTAATTTGCAACGAAATTTGAAAGAGCAGTTTATGAAAAAAGTAAGTACATGACAGTAAGTAAAATAACTGAACAAATAACAACAACACCCACAACCCTAATCGGTTGTAAGGAAAAATATAATCAGGTTCTGCCATAGAAATGGCACTGACAAGTTTCCGCTATAGACATAGCAACACAATCAAAGAAATGACAGTCCCGCTATAGACATAGCAACAAAGCCATAGAAATGGCAGTTAACTCAACAAATGAAAAACCCCATGTCATCACCCTAATCATTTGTGGCAAATCAGTTTTGAAAAGCAAAGCTACCGCCATACCATCTAGACTAAGCATGCTCATGACCGCGAGCGCGGCTATTCGAATAGTTTATCACTCTGCAGGGAGGTACAACTTTACCCATAGTACGCGGTATTCCAGTTACCTGGAATATCTCTATATCACTGCTCACTACTGAAGGTAAGCAGCCTAGAGTTCGCGATGCAGCCTTTACATTATCTAGTCTTAACCTTGCACTAGCCCTGCGAATCTTTATCCTCATCTGTCGGGATAATAATAATAATAATAATAATGAAGAGAAAATAAAAGTACACATCGAATGAGGAGCCTCACTCACATGGATAGAAACTCGTTGAGTGAGTCCCTCACTTCGCTCGGATAGAAACCTGTCGAAGTGAGGCATTCGCAGTTGGGTTGGCATGCCGGTCCTTCGGCAATGCGCGCACTACTTCTGCCTACTGTCGTGCAAGGCTATGATTTCGATAACTTAGTTAGCTACGGCTATCCCATACTAGCACATATGGTTGTACGATTAGGTCTTAGTCCCGGATTTGCTGGCTTTAGTCCTTAATCGACTACGGGCGAGAACTCCACCCTATCTACTAGTGAGTTACAATCCTCACTCTTTCAGAATACAACATAACTCACTCATGTCTTAAAGACTAAAGTTTTCATGTCATTTTCATTTGAAATAACAGAGGTAACTCGTCTGGACATTTTGCAAAATAATCCCAAACTCGCAAATTAACATATTGTCCTTTAATTAATTTTAGAAATTCTATTGCTCTAGTTGCATTTGTACGACAATTGTACTTCAAAAATTCCCAACTGACATTATCTATTGTCTAACCCATATTCTAAAGGTTACAACAGTAATGGATCAATATTTCAAGGAGACATATGCAGCAAGTAGGATTTACAGCTACCAATTTCCCGATAATAAAAGCATTTTCATACAACATACACGCATGCATAATAAGATTTGCAAAAACAAAGTACAATAATTAAAATACTGGGATCGACATGATCAAAGGGGGTGCTTGCCTTTCTCTTGATGTTCTAGAGATATGGTAGATTGATCGTTGCAAAAATAACCTGAATAATCGATGTCTAAAAAGAGCCGGAAACGAATTAAATAATATTCAACAAATTCAACAGTAACCAAAAATAAATATTTTTACATATTTAGGTAGATTATGATTTTAGACGAATTTAGAGACAAATTTTACTCAATTTGGAGTTCTGTAGCAAAAGTTATTAAGGTTTTAATTTCACTCGGTTTGATAAATCCAGTTTAAAAGAAAAATACATTTTCTAACAGAGAAAACGTATTCTTGCGTATGTTATAACGGAGTTTACGCCTTCCCGAAATGAAAGCACATTCTTTTGATTTTCCGGTTAAACTGACAAGTGTGACCCACCTGTCAGTGTCTTGGTCTACACGAACAGTGCATAGACCGAAGGTCTATCTTGCGATCTTGTGATCGGGGAGGAGGTTTCATTTGATAACTAAGCCGTGGGGCCCGCATGTCATAGACTCATTAGGAAATAACGTTTTGATTTAAATTAATGAAACAGTCCCACACGTTAGCGACTGATTAGAACTAATTAACGATGAAAGATTTGGTTAGCCTTAATGACGGTAATTAGGCATGCTGATGACAACCTACAGTGCAGCGGTAATTAGGTACTACCACCAACTATAAATCGTACTACAGCACAGCGGTAATATCGCTCGGCTAGATCGGTATTACCGATTTCCAGAGGATTGAAAACTCAAGAAAAACACTCTCTCTGGAAATAACGTACCACCATGTAAAACTCGGTACTACCGCATTCCGGTAGTATCGCTCAAGAATTGAGGTTATACTGTTTTGAGAATTCAAGAAACACTCCAAAAACATGTTCTCTGGAAAATACATACCGCCAACTAGATTTCGGTACTACCGACTTGCGGTAATAACGCTCATCAAATGAGGTCATACCGATTTTGGGATTTCAAGAAAAACTTCCAAAAACACGCTCTCTGGAAAATATATACCCCCAACTAGATTTTGGTACTACCGACTTGCGGTAATTTCGCTCATCAAATGCGGTCATATTGATTTTTCTGAACAATTTTTCAGAAGCAAAACAAATACAATGCATGACATCTAGTTGACAATAACTCAACATTTTCTACTATCCCAATAATTGTCATAACGATTAGATTTCTTTACAATTCTACTCTCATTAAACTACACCGTCATAATTCTCCTACACAATCTTGTAAGGTACCCAATCGTGATACTCTAATAAGCTGATCAAGATTCCCATACTTTTGATAATCCCAACATTCCAATATGAACTAAGGTTCTTGGATTACAATTTACTATAAGTTCTACTAGTTGTAGCACTAATTAGTTTTATTTCAACGACAATCATTCCGTTTAAATCAAATTCTCTTCAATGGTTATAGGTCAAAACCAATTCACCTTCAATTGTTCTTCAAATAGCTTGGTACCCAAAATCTCACAACTATCATTTACTAGACCACCACCAACCAGGTGCCATTTTACACTTTACAATACTTTACAACATAAGTCTGTTGATCCCTTCTCAAAAGGAAGAGGCAAACAAAGACAAGTTCAGCACACAGGAAAGTGTTACTCTTCGTAGTGAGCACGAGACGAAGAGAAATAGTCCAAAAGTGATGATCTCAGAAAACAAAAGATGAGACTACAGTTGAGGGTACATGTCCCACGAGAAGAGAATTTCAACCCTCAATGAATAACAATAAAACAGTTTTTGAAACTCAAGAAACCCTTCAGCGGCAACGACAGAAAAGTTAAACGCACTTTAATAATTTGCAAGTTACAAAAGTTAACTCCAACCTCAAATACTTCCACTACACTCTATCCTTTAACAAAGAAAACAATTTTCTTTGATTACAATACCATTCTACCAACTCAGACCAGAAGAGCTTTTAAGTCCAAATCACATAAATCACTTAAGAACCAGCAGAACTTTCCAACACATCACTATGCTCGAATCCATTTTCAGCTACCGCATAAATCCTAAACTCCACAAGACCACAAATTCAAAACTCAAAACATTTCATTTAAACGATATCACGGAAGATGATCAAATTACTTTCTTTCTATAAGAATCAATAACACACTCACAATCCACTGCTGACAACTTTACTATAACAACCACTTTATCCTAGAGGTGATCTACTACACAAATTAAAAGGTTTTAGCAAAACCCTTTCATCAAGGACATGCTATCATCCGACGATTTCACCATCATCTAGGCATAAGCCACCTATTAAAGCACGTAAGTTTAACTCTTAGTGATACTCAACACCAAACCTTAACAAACAACAATTGCACTCCAGCCATTGTTATCATCAATTGGCTTCATTATGAAGACTAGTTGCTACCTACTTTTCTTTGCAAATCACATGAATATTTACAAACACATATTCAGCTGTTCCTCCTTATGTTTAGATTTCGGCAAAATCACACTAAAACTTCAAGAATCGAAATCTTCTATCGATCAAAAGTATCAACAATACTACAACCAAATTCATTCGCGTCATTCTATATAGAAGAACTATCCAGAACCCTTCGCATAAAATTTTAGATCCACCGATATTCAATCCCTTCAACCTTTTATACACAATTCCAATAATTAATCATACTAAGAAATATGTCAATCTAGCAACCATATATGATCATCAAGTATCTATAGAAAAGATAACCCCACGAATAACATCTATTAAGGCAATAACCTAGCACTCCTCCAGTTTCCCTTTCCACACATTTAGATTAATCCATTGGGGCCAAATAATCTAACAAGTTTAGCAACTAAACAATTTTAATGATCAAACCAGTTCATCAATGTTCCATACTTCTTAATAACTCTACTGATTTCAATTAGGTGTAGCTATACCCATAATCACAATTCATCAAGAACTACTAGAAGAGAACATCAAATTAATCAAGTAAACTTCCAAAGATGTTAGTTGGAATTAATTATGCACCACACAAAAGTCCCATCTTGATTTTTCATACCTTATCAATTAATCTATATGATTACCATCTCCCACTTAAACACGTCAAGACACTACAAAAGAGTTTTAATACTCTCTTTCAGAAAAAAGATGTATGAAACTTCAACACTCGAAATAATCCAAAAGGAATACATAGAACCCAAAGCTTTCACATGCTAACGAATTTGCAACAGAAATTTTCATTATCCGAAACATCAAACGAGTAATTGAGTCATGTTCTCCAATAGGAAAGATGGAACAACCATGGAAATAACAAGCTCGCCAATTAACAGCATTCATGAGTAGCAAAAGCAACTCAACAGTCGGAAAAACAATTATTGTTTCAGAGAATCAATTAGAGAACCATTGAAACCCATCAACTGGACAAGAATTGGCCAAATTCAAACTCAAGGAAGAGAACAACCTTCCTAAAGAAACTCACCCTCAACACATAACTATGGTACTCGAGGTAGTTACTTCCCTATTCCCATACCACGAACGATGGTGTAACCTGGCAAAGCTAAGGGCCACAACCACGACCTCAACCTCTCAACATCAACTATCATCACACATAACCAATGTAATCAATTATGAGTATACAAGATCATCTCATAACAATCATTGAATAAATTCATACGTATAGAAGATCATATCATATCCTAGATTAACAATTGTAACACCCCACCCAATAAAGGCCTAGAATGCTACTAAAATAATTAATTTAAAACATATACAAACTAAAACTTCATACAAAATTAAAGAACCTCCTTTGTATAACTAAATATACCGGAGGTTCCGTCAGATGCATAATTTATTATCAATATCTCAATATCTAAAATCCGTCAAGCAACCATAGTGAATCTATTTCAGCTAAAGCATAAGTAAGCATAATCAAGATTTACCACCCTCATTATTACAAATAGTTCAATGCATTCAAGCATAACCAAAATTATTCCTAAGCGGTTTGCTTTTGTTAAGGTATGAACTAATGATGATCATCTCTAAAAGAATGTGTGGTAGTGAGTGCATCCTTAGCAAATCCTACTCCCTCCCATGTATGCCGTTCTTGCAAGAAGTACCTAAAAACACAAAGAAAAAGCGAGAGGTAAGCCCAAAGACTCAAAGAAGTATAATAAAAGGCATCAACAATGAACAACCATGTAAATCAGCAATTAAACCTCTCAATTCCACATATCAACTATCTTACACATGCATGTATGCAATATGCTCAAAAGACAATTCTCTTCCTTCTCTTTCCTTTTGCATTTTACGGTAATGCAAAGTGCGCATCCGTCGATGCACACCCATGCTCGTACCATCTGATGCAGGGACCATTGCCCATACACCACGCCAGTATGGGGACCTAAGCCCATGCTCTTCAAGCATGGGGACCTTTAACCGTCATCAACATGACGGGGACCTCAAGAGATGCTTGGTCATCACGTGACCAAGACTTCAATAATTCAGCATGATGCATATGTAAGAACTCTCAAAATTATCACAACATGCATCCACATCAATATTTCATATGAATATCCTATTCATAAAGCTCATAAACAAAGAACTCACAATTATCAGATATCCATGATTAACACGTAAATCATAACACTAACAACCATGAACATTATCAAACATGCCATCATCACGATCATGAACACACAAATACCCATTATACATATTAAACATTGCCATTCAGCAATATCTATTATAACCGTCATTATACTTACCTTAAACGCGAGAGAGTGAAGGATGCGCCGAAGGTGCCGCCCCCGGGACCCGTCCACCACCTGAGTAATTAATATAGCGCATACTAAGATAGCAGTAGCGGAACAAACCAAAGCATACAACAACAATCGCTAACTTGAAGAGCGTCTAACTCGATCCCAACCCCAAGCCTACACGTCGATCTGTCCCCCTCGGTGGACAGTCGACTTCAAAAATTCATAACTATTTCTACAGAAGTCCAACTTAGGTTTTCTTAGACTTTCTGGAAAGGTAATTAAATTTCCTAAATAAACTTAGTTGGGGAGCCCTTCTGATTCTGCGATCTACTGCCCCTACCAAACCAATCTACAGAACATCAATTATCACGTCGGGTTCTCTGGACAGTACACTAAAATTATCATAACTTTTGCTACGAAAGTCCAATTCTTACGTTCTTTAGCTTTCTGGAAAGGTGAGTAAATTACCCATATTTTTCATTCTAACAAGATCCTCTAATTTCGTGTTTAAATAATAGATTAACTCCAATTTCTACAGACTGTCGGAATGCTGACAGATTATCTGGACAGCGACACTAGAAAATTCATAACTCGCTAATCGTTAATCGGATTTGGACGTTCTTGGCGGCCACGGAAAGCTAAGGACACGACCCAACTTTTTCTAAGAGATGGGATCCACGGATTCTGCCTCTAAGGACCTCAAAACCGCCGTTCAAATGACTGGCCAGAAAGGGATCTAATCAGCCGACATTGCTAAACATCCAATTAATCAACTAATCCATGGGGAACGATGGTTACCTCGACGAGTTGCTGAAGATCACGAACACTTGCTGGAGACCTCCCTCCTTTGCCTTTCTCCTTCTTCCCTTCCTCTTCTTCTTCTTCTTGGCCGGGCAATCACCCGGGTGACCTTCCTTCTTCCTCCACTTGGCCGGTAGCAACAAGGATCGTCTTCACCGGCAGCGAGGGGGAGGAGATGCACTGTAGCCATGCACTGTGCCACGAGTACGGATTAGGGTTTCCCCCCTCCTTTTATTGGTGGCCGGCCCCTCATGGGCCTCCTGGGCCAAGGCGTGAGGCCCAAGTTGCCGAAGAACTGCAGAAACCCCCTTTTTCTTAGGTCTAATTTCTGTTATGAACGCTTTCTTGCTTAGAATAAATCGTAGTATTACAACAATACAACATAACGGAAACAAAAATGCATTGCTTGACCCATCCCCACCTAATGTGCACCAGTGTGTCAAGTTTTTAGGTTAATTAAACATTAACAAATTTGAGCAAATTAAGTTACCTAAGTTGTTAACCTATTCACCACAGACCTAAAGCCCGCTCTGATACCAACTGTAACACCCTGGCTATGTGGAAGCCAAGATGTAACTTAGATTAACAAGCAAAAACCAAACTACAAGTTCCTTAATCAAATTAACAATAAAAGATAGCTAGGCCACGACTAAACAATTCTAGTAACAATGCTAACATAAATATTTCAGCAAGGAATTAAAACCATATCCACGGTTATCACAACTCAAGTAAGATCATAAGCCTCATGAATATCATCAAACTAGAAAGAGACAACATCTAGAACTTGAAACTTTGAAAGAAACCATTTAAAGTACCAAAGGGCCAATTATTACATTAATTGAATCTAATCTAAATGAAGGTAATTAAATTATTATTTTGGTAGTGGAGAGTGCAACCACGTGATATGCATCTGTGAGATACTTTCCCCAATGAATGTCATCCTTGATGGCCACCTAAACAATAAAAGCGAGAGTGAGTCTAAGACTCAGCAAATACAATTGAATAACAAAGGAAACATCGAATCATAGACAGTTCATTCTCAATATATCGAATACATATGAAAATTCTATGCACTTGATGCAAAACATGCTTATGACTTCCACTTCTCTTCTGCTTATACCAGTATAGCCAGTGAAACACCCGTCGGTGTCCACTCAGGCCCGCATTATCAAAATACGGGGATCCAAGGCCCGTATGAAGAATCTTTCAAACAGGGATCCAATTGCCCATATTAGAATGATGGAACTTATTTTGCCCATATTGGAATGATGGGACTTTCATTACCCACTCCTGTGGGCGAGGCATGAATGAATGAAATGAAATGAATAATATTAATTGCATTCTCTCATAGAAGCAAAAGGATATCACCAATGCACATAACCATGTAAGAACGGTAATACTCATCTTTTATAGAATTTAACCATGACATACTCATACTCTTGAATTGAACCAAACATACATTTTAGATTATTCAATCTATACTTGCCTTTCGTATTGCAACCCGTTGGAAGGTAACCCCGAAGCTTCTCCTCCTACATCAAGCATCTTACTCAAAACAAGCTTGACAAAGTAATACAACTCTAATTGCAACGCTCTCAACCGCATTCCCAAAACCCATGATTCAATTACTCAACCTAATCAATTATGACAACGAACTAGCAGAAACCTAAACTGGACAGCGACCCTTCTAAAATTCATAACTCTCCAATCGTTAATCATAGAAAGGCATACTCAGTCTCTCTGGAAATAGTATGCAACCATCTTCAAAAACTTAGTTGGCAAGATCTCCGAATTTTGCCTTTAACTAAATCTATCAAACAGATGAAAACCTTCTGTCAAAAATTGACAGACAAAATAGACAGCAGCACAAGAAAAACTATAACTTTCAATTGGCTGAACCAAAAATTTATGTTCTTTAACAATCTGGAAAGCTAAGAGAATTTCCTACGAAAGTCATGTTGGGAGACCTCCCTGAATCGGCCATTAACAAAACCTTATCTATTAATTAAAATGACTGCTATATTTCGATAGGGTTTCTGGACAGTAGTAAAGAAATTAACGTCTCTCCCAAACTACGACTTTGCATTAAGTGATCTCAGAACCTATAGAAACCTGAAGATAATCCCCACAATTCTCTAGGAGGCCCAAACCTCAAATTTCACCCTGATATAGACCTAATCCGATGAACAAGAAGACTACAGAATACCGTCTCAATTTCAGTAGGAACAACGAATCACTAGACAACATCATCTCCTCGAAAATACTTAAGCCAACAGTGAGGATTAGAGATATTACCCTAGAATACACGAATCAACTCGCTGAAATCCCCATGAGGATCTCCTCTCCCCTTCCTTCTCCATCTTCCTCTTCTTTTCTCCTTGGTCGACGGCACCCGAAGGGTTCTTCTCCCTCCCTCCTTCTTGGACAGCAGTAAGGGAGGTGCAGGGGGTACTGTAGCGGTGGCGTCACTATAGCAGGCGGCACGACACTGTAGCATAGGCGTGCTACAGTAGCCGTAGGGGTTTTGGCTGCCCCTAATGGGCCAAGGCTATGGGCCTTTGGCCCAAGATTTAATCCCCTTCAAGAGAAATTCTGAAATCCCTTTTAATTCCTGATAAAACGATTGAAATTTAAATATAGTTCTAAAGATTGAACGGGGTATTACACCTAGTCCAGGATCTTCTTAACTAAGATAGACCTTTAATCAATATCAATATTCATTGCAAATAAAAATTGTTGTAAAAATTGGGTGATTAAGGTTCTTTGAGCAAAATGATTCGATTTAGAACTTTTTGTCTTTAGGATGGTCGTTGTTAGCTTCTTGATCTCACATTGACATTCTGTCGAACACGCGAATGAAGGATCTCGAATTCTCTATGTTACATACACTAGTCCAGGATTAGCTAGCGTACACAGTCGAACAAAAGTGATAGCAAACTAATATCACACATTTATTTAATATATATCAGAGTGTATTACAAAATGGGGCCTGATGCCAAATAAAATAACACAGCGGAAACAAAGTAAATGGGTAGGCCACATGATGCACCATAGGCAATCGTCTAGGGGTGTAGGCCTAGTCGTCCTGATCCTCACCGTCTGGATAAAAAGTCTTCACCTGAATAAATTTTATTTAGCAAGAATGAGCACAACTTTCGTGCTCGCAAGTCATACCCAATAACAGAATATAATGCATGTATGGCAATTTTAGTCTATAATTAAAATCAAACTTTTATTTTGATTCATTAATCTCAAGTGTCGGATAAACCTCCATACACGAATGGTGAAGGACTAGCCCCCTTACACCAGGCTTTTTGCCTAAATTTCCCACTTGGATAAAAATATCCAAAAACATCTGAGTTTGAAATTATAAAAACAAAACAAAACCAAGTCTAATCCATGAAAGGCTTTGCTCAGCATGTCCATGACCGTGGACATGGCTATTCGAATAGATTGACACTATATAGAGGTTGTACAACTTTACCCACAAGACACAACTTCTCTAATTTGTTTGGTATCCGTTGATACCACCGCTTACTACCTTAGGTAAGCAGTCTAGAGCATGTAACAAGGTCTTTACAAAGCAACATTCCAAAGTAGTCATGCTCGCTAAGGTTGCACTTTCTTTATATTGGAATATACTCCGGAAGCTCCCCTCTTGCGCTATGTGGGATTACATAAAAAGTAGGTCATTCTGACACCCACACAACAGGATTGCACAACCACACTAAAACATTACAAATTAGTTAGCCAAGTCTATCCCACTTGAGACTTGTGGGTGTACGACTTTGTCTTAACAATCTGCTGCTCACAGACTAGTCCTTAATTGACTGGACGACTTCCAAAACAATCCCTAGGCCTCAAATATTCGCTGAATTGAGTCCGTGCATAAACTTGCACCCACCAGCTTTCCATTTCACCCAAGTCTAAACCAGTTTTCAATTTTATTTCATTTTTAAAATCATTTGTAAACTTTCATGGCACACCAATGCTACGGACACAATTTAAACAACATTTGATTTTTGGCTGAAAATTCCCAAATTGAATAATTTTGGGTCTAAGCATGACTAAGCATATATATATTTTTTTCTAAAATATTCTAGTTCATACTATTGCATAGAGTAGATTTTTATCTAAGGTGTCAAGGTATGTTTATTTCGATGTCAAAATTGGCAGTACAAATGAATTAGGAATATCTATAAATTTAAAGCAGGAACTTAAATTACATTGAATAGAAAAAAGCATGCAGTAATACTTTAAAATAGAATTTGAATAATTTAAAATATTGGGATCAAACATGATCAAAGGTATAACTTGCCTTGCTCAAGCTCTTCTTCTTCTACCTCAAATTCACCAGACTCGTCGAAATTTATACGTGAAAATAAGCTAAATTCAAATAATACACAAATAAATTCAAATTAACTCCAAATTAAATAATTTTGGTTTAGTTGGCTAGATCTCAATTTTATACAAATTTAGAAATTTGAATTGATGGAATCGGAGTTTGTATGAAGGAGAACGAACATCTGGAAGAAATGATAGCATTCCGAAAACACTGTGCACTTTTTGAGTACTGATCAACAAGCACTGTACATCAAGCACTATGCATCGAGCACTGTACATCGAGTACTGGTTGAAAAGCTTCGATTTCACGTAGTCGTAGAAGATTATGACTGCATGGTTGTAGACAG
This sequence comes from Phyllostachys edulis, assembly GCA_036346405.1. NCBI lineage: Eukaryota > Viridiplantae > Streptophyta > Magnoliopsida > Poales > Poaceae > Phyllostachys > Phyllostachys edulis. Next base: position 38,519,562 of record CM070546.1, on the reverse strand, counting down.
TTACGCCTGCTTGATCGTAAGAGTTGCGACTGCCTGGTCGAAAGGAGATTCGACCACATGGTCAAAAGGAGTTTCGACCACCTGGTCGAAAGGAATTTCTACTACACTGGTCGAAGGAACTATGACCTTCTAGTCGAAAGGGACTATGACCAACTGGTCGAAAGGAGTTTCGACAGTTTTCAACTACACTGGTTGAAGGGTTACGGCCACACTAATCGAAAGGTTATGACCACACTGGTCGAAAAGAGTTCGACTACCTAGGGCATCAACGGCGGCACTTGGGTACAAGCTCATCGGCGGTACGCGCCACAGTGAGCTACGCGAAAGTGTGTAAAAAGAAGGTGAGATGACGATAAACCTTATGTGATACCTTACGGCGGTGGAGCACAACGGAGTGGCCAGAGGCGAGAAGGTTGGCCGCTGCGGAGTTAGGTCGATGGTGGCGAGGGTGTTCCGGTGGTCCTCTGGTCGAAAGAGTGCACTCACGGGGTAGACGGTGTCGAGGCGATGTCAAGGATGTAGATTGTCGACACCCAAAATATGTAATTCTGGACCCTCTATGTATAATGCACTAGTCCAGGATCACGCTAGTGCACACAGTGTCAACACAGGTGAATATCGATCCACACAAGCGATTAATAACATAAACGAGTAATTTGATTAACAAATAAGGGTTTTGACCTTATGGTTGAGTTTACAATTATTAAGCCACAGGTCGACAAAGAAAATAAAATAGCGATGGAATAAAGAAACTTGGTGGAATCCCATCAATTCACCACAGTAACCGATCGATCAAGACCCTACGATCAAGCACCTTGATGAACTCCTCCTTGAAAGCGGCGAAGACTCCTCCTCTTCATTGCATGTTTTACAACAAGCATGAGTACACACCGTACTACAAGTCATACCACGAATGCAATTTATAGATGCGAGCTTATTCCAAAGGAATGGCTTCTGTGGTTCTTTTTGCAGAAATGCAACATTTGCAGTTTAAATACAAGTAATAGATTGAAAGCATAATTCAAAACAAATATACAATAATAATTTGACAGTTTTATTTCACAAAGACACATAGCCTAAATAAGTTATTCACATAGCCATATGACTTAAGTCACACAGCTCCCTTCCCAAGGTTTTCATGAAAATCTACCCCTCGTGTGAAATCCCGAGCATGTCCATGACCATGACGCAACTATTGAATAGATTGATTAACACTCTGCAGAGGTTGTACACTTTACCCACAAGATACAACTAGTGTAGCTAGCACTAGCCGTAACAAAACAGTTCAGAAACTTCATCTCGACATTGACACTCTCGGTATGCTTAGTCGCCACAAACGCACATTTGAGACGGGGACACGACGAACCGCCCCGTGATCGACTACTTGGTAGTACACACCTCCACCCAATCCGACACAGCTAACCTACAACCTGAGTAATCAATGTCAAGACTCCATAACTTACTAAGTTAGGCCCATCCCATACCAGGCATGTGGTTGTACGAGAGGCTCAGTTCAATGGCGCACAAAGTTAAGTCCTTAATTGACCGGGGCAAGACTTCCAAATTCTAACCTATCATTCCCGCCAACACAGATCCACCATAAAAGTATACCAGACCACTTGCCCCCGTCCAAAACCTTTTCCCACCCTGTTGGTTAAGTGCAACATATGCTATTAACGATTAATAGCACATAGTACACATAGTTTTTATCACATAGTTCCATAGTCACTTAGTCAAGTTTATATCTGCAACTTACATGAGATGATTACTCGTAGCATGGCTAAGCAATCTAATCGCATCTAACCATCCCACGTTGGTAATACAATAGCACCAACTAAATAAACCAATCTGGGGTGACAAAAGATTATGGCATACAATTAGACAAGGAGGTCATAACAAATTGGATATTAACTAGTCCCAAAAACATTGAAATAAATAATTAAAGTAAATGCAATAATTTAAATCAATATAACTTTTGAAAATTGGGTTCAATATGATCAAAGGTATAACTTGCCTTGGAATAGGTCTATGTACTGATCTTGGTCTTGAGGTGTTCCTTCTTCTTCAAATCTTCCCGAAGTATCGACGTCTACTCGCAAACGAAAGTAAATAAACAAAACAAATAAATAACAGAGGCAAAAAAAACTCCAAAAATTAAATAAAAATCTCAGATAGATAGATCTTGAATTTAGATGAATTTAGAAATTTGAATGGACTCAAACGGAGTTCGGATGCAAAAGATATGGACTTTGGAAGTTTGAATCTAAAAGAAACCCTAAAAAGGAATTATCCGAATTATCTTTCAAAAGAAAATCCAAATTATGACGTAGGGCTGATGCCATCAAAGGAATTATCGGCTGAAAACAAAAGAAAAGGAATTGATTTGGAAGTGGGCCCCACTATCATGGACAGGGTGCACCAAGGACTGGGTCTACCGATCTTTGGCTCGGTGGATTGTTTGGTGTGCCACTTGGACAGAAGACAAGGACATGACGAGGATGCCATATCAGCAGAAGAGATGAGGTGGTGCAGATGTGGACGCTGACTTGGCCGCCATGTCAGCAAGAGGGAACAGGCAGGAGCTCCGGAGCTTGTGGCTGGCGGCAAGAACCACGGCGTCGACGGCGACTGGTGGCAAGAGGAGTCCGTCCCGAGGGCAAAGCAGGGCGCCAAGAGCTTGTTGATGCTATGGGCGGCGGCAAAGACCGGGATGACAAAGACTCACCGTGGCGGCGACTTGGCGGCGATGTGCAAGCGGCGCGTGATGAAGGCGAACCAAAGCCGTCCGAGGCGAACGAAGGTGAGCACCGGGTTAGCGAAACACAAGGATCACGAAGATCGCTCGGGTGGCGGAGATCAGCGGACAGCGAAGGAATCTGAGTTGAAGCTTGCGGGCGGCTTTGTGCCGGTGAAATCTGACGAGACGAAGAGCGGATCTGGTAGCGCTTAGGGTTTTGAGGAGGAACTCTGTGCGAAGAAAGCGATCTGGTATTTCCTTTAAATACACACAGGAGGTGGGGATTTGAGTTAGGTCTTGTGCTAGCGCGTGTTATAAACGAACAGACAAGAGTCCGGCTTGTGACGAGTGAAGAAGGCGATGACGACAAGCGAGTGCACCGGCAGAGACACCAAAGAAAAAGAAAAGGGAAAGGGCTCATTTGGGCTGGGGTCTTGTATGACGGAAAGAAGTCTTGAACCAAAATGGGCCGACAATTGAGAAAGAAAAGGCCGGAGGCAAGCAGGCCGAAAGGGAAAGGAGTTGGGCCGGGTCGAAAGGATTCGGCCCAATTGAATACTGGGATTTATTAATAGTTTTTCTTTTTAGAAAAATACCAAAAATCCAAATAAGCGATAGAAAATAGCAAATGAACTTAGAAAAATTCTAGAAAATATATCCAAGCACAAAGAACCCAAATAAAATAGTTTTGACCATTGTTGATGTTGACTTTAATCATATTAAATTGTTTTGATGTACAAAGTCCATATTAAGCTTTTGAATTAAATTCAAATAAAATCCAAATGGTGAATTCTCTCCTACTAACTATTCAAAGGATTTTTAAAGCTCATAAAATTGGGATGTTACATAGATGAAGACGACGGAGCATGTTTGTCGGCAGCGAAATCGACAGTAGAAAGCTTCGAGTGGCGAGGCTTCGACTTCAACTTCCAGCGAACTTGAGAGGATTGGGGCAAGGTGGGTGGCGGTATTGGGGCTCCTATTTATATTACTGGGGTGACGCTGGGGCTTTGTGCGATGCAAGAAGCTGCTCGCCAGGTCAGAGGCGGATTCTGGGGAATTGATGGTCGGAGAAGGAAAGCGGAGGCCGTAATGGGCGCGGTGATGACGCAGAGTCATTATGGCGGTGGAATTTCAGGAGATACGATTGATTCAACCGGGTTTTGGAAGGTTTGAATTTGCGTTATGTCGGGACCCAAAATATGCAATTCTGGACCCTCTGTGTATAATGCACTAGTCCAGGATCACGCTAGTGCACACAGTGTCAACACAGGTGAATATCGATCCACACAAGCGATTAATAACATAAACAAGTAATTTGATAACAAATAGTTGTTTTGACCTTATGGTCGAGTTTACAATTATTAAGCCATGCAGGGCTAGCAAAGAAATAAAATAGCGGTGAGCGAAGAAACTTGATGGAATCCCATCAATTCACCACGAGTAAGGCGGGGATCAAGACCCTACGATCAAGCACCTTCAATGAACTCCTCCTTGAAAGCGGTGAAGACTCCTCCTCTTACATTGCATGTTTTACAACAAGCATGAGTACACACCGTACTAAAGTCATACCACGTAAATGCAATTATAGATGTAGGCTTATTCCAAGGGAATGGCTTCTGTGGTTCTTTTGCAGAAATGCAGCATTTGCAATTTAAATACAAGTAATAGATTGAAAGCATAATTCAAAACAAATAGACAATAATAATTTGACAGTTTTATTTCACAAAGACACATAGCCTAACCAAGTTATTCACATAGCCATATGACTTAGGTCACACAGCTCCCTTGTAACACCCTGACTATGCGGGAGCCAAGATGTTACCTAGAAGACTAACATACAAAAACAATACGATATAATCTCAACCAAACATTTAGTCACGAGGGAGAACAAACTATAAGGAAATCAACCCTATAGCAGTCTAGAAATTCCCAATAAGAGCGCGCCACATAACAATGGAGTATAAATGAGTCTACACTTTAACAACTAAGTTCAAGCAGATAATGATCAACTACCTACATCTACAACATCGTTGTTCTAACCAAATAGCGAGGGTGATAACATAATCGAAATCAAACCGTCTAGTCCACAAAATGGAATTAAGCGAACTTAAGGATGAGGAATTAAAAGACGACCTAAAAGGATCATTCACGAATGCAGTCAAAATCATCCACCTCGAAGGATGGTCACATAATCATCCACCACGAAGGATGGTCACAGAATCATCCACCACGAAGGATGGTCACAAAATTTCAACCTAAAGGAAACGTCAATTCGGAGAATCATAGATAGTTGAACTAGGGCATTCGTTGTGTTTATTTGTGTGTGAAGTGCACCATGTCTACCCCTCCCCCATGCATGCCGCTGCCTCGAGAGGTACCTAGAAGACACAACACAGCAAGAGTGAGTCCGTGACTCAGCAAAGTGCAATAGTAAATCAAACATTGCATCATAAGTAGTCAAAGGGAAAAACAATCCCACCATGAACAACAACATAGTAAGCCAAATAGACAAATCCATATCTTATGCAAAAATGAAATGACATGCCATGAATGCACATTCTTCACATTTTAGCAATTACTGGTAATGCCGAGTAGTGTATCTGTCGATACATACTCTAAGCCTGTGCCCTCTAGGCACGAGGATCCAAAACCCACACTCCAAGTCATGTAACTTTCTCACGACCTCACGGATTAGTTACATGACTTTCCCGAAATGTGGGACCAAAGCCCGTCTAATGCATGACGAGGATCCAATATATAATCAAGGCCTGTGCCCTCAAGGCACAGGGATCCAATGCCATGATGCAGAATGCACATCTCAGTGTCATTATCATAATTCATCATTAGCAAGGTAGTCTCATTGCTCACCTTGTCCCATCATTATTGCCATCAACATGTAACCATTATCATGTAAGCATCACCATATAAACATTATCATGTACACATCATCATGTAACCATTAGCATGTAGCATCATGTAAACCTTTCCAAGTAGTAAGCATCATCATTAAAATATGGCATTCATGCTCATCAATATTACCAGTCAGTAAGCATCATCAATCAACTAAGGCATTCATCAAGTATGTAATATAACAACTCATTAATAATACTTGCACTTGCCTCCACTGTGAGACAGCAGACAAAAGGCGGAACGAGCTAACACCGGAGTTCACTAGCACCACCTGGTAACCAAGAATGATACTAAGCATCAAACAACATGCTTAACAGGAAAGTACTCACAGCGCTTTACAATGGTTTCCCATAATCCAAGTTTAAACACTCAACCTACTCAAACCTAAATCTATTCGGGACAGCAGTAAAGAAACACCCATAAGTTTTAATTGGGTTAACCAAAATTTAAGTTTCTTGTCATTCTGGAAAGCTAAGAATGTAAGCTACAAAAACCTAGTTGGCATGATGCCCAGATTCTGTTTTTAACAAGATATGGCACAAGGGTCAAAATTACTGTTGGAAACCGATGAACAAACTGGACAGTCGAATTGAAACTTGCATATATTTTGTTATACAGATCCAAATAAAGTGTTCTTTACCAATCTGGAAAGCTAAGATAAAGTTCTACAATATTCGTTTTGGTGGACACCCCTGAATCGGCCCTTAACAGTTCGAAACCTAACAGTTAACATTTCTGCTATGTTTTGACAGATTCCTGGACAGCAGCAACGAAAAAGATGATAACTTTCAAACCGTAAAGCGGAAATTAGTGAACTTGGAACCTATGGAAAGCTGAAAACATAACCTACAACTATCTAGGAGACGAGATCCTCAGATTCAGAACAGATCTAGAACAAAACAGGCGCCCAAGAACTGGACAGAAACTGATCAGTCACAGCAGGGACTCGACCAAAGCAAAACCTGAACCTAAAACAATCAAAACAGTGAGGAGATCACTCCATACCCTTGAAGACCTCCAGGAATCTGAGCAACCCACCTAGGAACCTGCTTCTCCTCCCTTTCTCCCCTTTCCCTTCTCCTTTCCTCCTCTTGTGGCTGGCCAAGCTCTGAAAGCTCAAGAGGCAGCAATGGAGGGCTTACTTTGAGGGAAAGATGGGCGCCAAGGGAAGTGAGGGCAGGAGGAGGCTGCCATGGGGGAGAGGGAGCAGGAGAATTCGGCCAGGGAGTGTGTTGTGGCGGCTGGGGTAGGAAAAAGGGGGAAAAGGGGAAGATTGGCTAGGGTTATGAGGGGAAGGGGCAGATTTGGGCTGCCTTTGGGCCTTGGGCCTTTGGGGGCCTCTCCCTCCTCTCTGGCCCACACAAGGCCAGCCACACTCTACCACAATCGGGCTGGGGGCCCAAGTCCAAAATTCCCCCACAAATCCTTGAACTTAAATTAATTACCTCTCCCGAACGCCAAAATCTCTAATCGCTAAACGGGGTATTACATCCCTTCCCAAGGTTTTATGAAAATCTACCCCTCGTGTGAAATCCCCGAGCATGTCCATGACTGCGGACGCGGCTATTTGAATAGATTGTTTAACACTCTGCAGAGTTTGTACACTTTACCCACAAGATACAACTAGTGTAGCTAGCACTAGCCATAACAAAATAGTTCAGAAACTTCATCTCGACATTGACACTCCCGGTATGCTTACAAACTGTCAGACAACCCCACATAGGAAGTCAGTCCAACACACACCGTTGGACAAGGACACGGTGAACCGCCCCGTGATATGACTACCTGGTAGCACACCTCCACCCACGCCTACAGCCTAACCTACAACCTGAGTAATCAATGTCAAGACTCCATAACTTACTATATTAGGTCCGTCCCATACCAGGCATGTGGTTGTACGAGAGGCTCAGTTCAATGGCGCACAAAGTTAAGTCCTTAATTGACCAAGGCAAGACTTCCAAATAAACTACAAATCCCTATGCACACAGGTTATTAAGCCATGCACATAGCTCCACCAAAATATCACACAGTCCACTTGCCTCCGTCTAAATCCTTTCCCACCCTGTTGGTTAAGTGCAACATATGCCATCAACGAGTAATAGCACATAAGCGCACAGTTTCTATCACATAGTTCCATAGTCACTTAGTCAAGTTTATATTTGCAACTACATGAGATGATGACTCGTAGCATGGCTAAGCAAACTAATCGCATCTAACCAACCCACGTTGGTAATACACTAGCACCAACTAAATAAACCAAACTAGGGTGAAAAAAGATTATGGCATACAATTAGACAAGGAGGTCATAACAAATTGGATATTAACTAATCCCAAAAACATTGAAATAAATGATTAAAGTAAATGCAATACTTTGAATCAATATAACTTTTGAAAACTGGGTTCAATATGATCAAAGATATAACTTGCCTTGGAAAAGGTCTTGGTATTGATCTTGGTCTTGAGATGCTCCTTGCTCTTCAAAACCTCCCGAGGTATCAACGTCTACTTGCAAACGAAACAAGCAAACAAACAAAATAAATAAAAACAGAGGCAAAACAAACTCCAAAAATTAAATAAAAATCTCAGATAGGTAGATCTTGAATTTAGATGAATTTAGAAATTTCAATGGGCTCAATCAGAGTTCGGATGCAAAAGATATGGGCTTTGGAAGGTGGAAATCTAAAGAAAACCCTAAAAACTGATTATTCCGAATTTTCGAATTATTTCTTAAAAGAAAATCGGATTATTGCGCAACGATGACGTCAGCGCTCGGAATTAAAGAATTAAAAAGAAAAACTAACATGTGGGGCCCACACGTTAGTGAGATGGCTCACGGTGAACCAAGTTCACCGAGCAGGTTTAGGGTTTTGGACACTGGACCTGCCACGTGGCACTAACGAGGCGATGACGCACCGGCCAACAAGCGCACAAATCTTTGCCTTTGGATGTCTCGTGGCGGCGTGGCCTCGACGGCGAGTGGTGGCACTCGTCTCCGATGGAAACCGGCGGACGGCGGCTCAACGGCGGCAGGTGCTCTGAGGAGGTAAGGCGAGATGGGGTCACGAGGAGGTCGGCGTGGGTGCTTAGGGATAACCAAGGCGGCCAGCGGTGATGATTAAGCGGAGAGAGACCTCGGGCTCGTCGGCGGCAGCGAAGAGACCCTCGGTCGGCGCGGCGGCACAGAGATCACGGGCTTCCAATGATTCGAAGGTGGCCTCGCGAGCGGCAGATGCTGCTGAAGCGGCGGCGGTGGCGACAAGGTCTCATGGCCGTGGCCCAGAAACAGCGGCGCTAGGGCTCGAGCAACGACTTGGCCTTGGTGGCTAGGGCAAAAGCGGTGTGGCTCGGGATCACGAGACCCATGGGTCCTCGAGGCCTTAAATAGCCTCGGGAGCAAGGAGTTCGAGAAGAAGCAGTGGCGGCGAGGCAGCCATGACCCGGACTCGAGTCGCGGAGAAAACAATCGGCGTGGCGTGAGTCCAGCGAGTCAGTGAGGCAGGCTCGGATCTTGGTGCGTGCGACCTGCGCTAGCAGATCGATGGCGGTGGGGCTGACCACCTGCAGCGCCTGAGTGGAAAAGCGAGGCTGCATGGAATGGGCAACAAAAAGAAATGGGCATGAGGCGGTAGGAACATGAAAGGAATTGGGTTTCGGCCCAAGGATTTATCTAAGATTTTAAATACCTTTTCTTTTTTAGAAATTACCAGAAATTCAAATAAGAAATAGAAAATAGCAAATGAACTTGAAAAAATTCCAGAAAAATCTAGAAAATATATCCAAGCCCAAAGAACCCAAATAAAATAGTTTTGACCATTGTTGATGTTGACTTTAATCATATTAAATTATTTTGATGTACAAAGTCCATATTAAGCTTTTGAATTAAAATCAAATAAAACCCAAATGGTGAATTTTATCCTACTAACTCTTTAAAGTTTTTTAAAGCTCAAAAAATTGGGATGTTACACGTTAATGGCGGACAGCGAAAGAAGGAAGGTACGGCGGGGAAGAAAGGAAGAGGGAAGAAGGGTGACGTGGCAGTGGGGCCCACCTGTAAGTGAGAGGAAGAGAGGATGACAGGTGCAGGGCGGGCCGAGTGGGCCACGCGCACTGGAAAAATAGGTATGGGTCGGGCGAGATTTGGCCCAAAGGGAGTTATAATTCAGTTAATTCAAATTAGGCTTTAGAAAATAGCAAATAAAGTCCAAAAATTCTAGAAAAATTCACAGAAGTTTCTAGAATTATTTTAGACTTAAATAAAATAGTTCCAACTTATAATTGGTAATTAAATTTGCAAATAATGTATTTTGGCTTTGAAGTAAATAGGAATAAGCTTTTAATAATTCCAGAAAATTCCAATAAAATAATTAAATTTTATTTTTTACTGGGAATTGAAAATTGGGCTATTACACATTCTGACCTAGCCATTATCACTTTAGGATCCCTGTTGATGGACTTGCTAATTTTGAAGCTTTGCTTAAATTACTACAATTCATGGTTTTATCTTGAGCCTTTTAGCTTAGCTTTGATATATATGACTTAACATGATCTTGCTAGCGCTTTTAGGCCTGATGTGTATTGAGTAACAGTAGAAATGCTAGCTTGTTCTTTTGGTTAATCTCTAAAGCTTCTTATACTAAAAATTGAAAAATACAAAAATGAAACCATTCCATTGCATTTCATGCATGCTCTTTCTTATGTTTTTTTTCCTCATTTCTGTATTTGTCATCTCTGGATGAGAGGAAGACGTGATTCCTTGATGACTCCATTGTCAAAGGGGAAGAAGATATAATAAAAATGTTTAAAAGGGGGAGCTATTTAGAGAAAAATGTAGAAAATGATTTTTTTTTTGAAAAATGATGATCATAGTGAGAGGGAGCATTTAATTTGTATTCTTATGATCTTATTATCATTTCTGAACTTGAATTGTAATTCTTGAAACCTCACAATGATCAAAGGTCAAATTGAATAATTGTTCTTTCATAAGGACCTTAAGTGAGATTTTTGACTCTTCTCTAGAAATTAAAGATTTCTTGTCTTCTTTTGCCCGATCTCACTTGCCTATGCTAATATGAAGCCAACCTGGTCCTTTGCATTGCTCTTTCCATGTCATAATTCAACATTTGGGACTAATCCTTCAAACAACTTAGCACACATGTTAGTCCCATAATATGTTGTTGACATTAATTACCAAAACCATTTTTAGGGGTCTAGATGCTTTCAACGGTTGTTCATGGAGGATTCATTGCAATGTCTTTCGTAAACCTTAGATTTCTTAATCTTGCTTTAAAAGCCTGAATAACTTATGAGTCTACGACCTCAAGAATAGAGTTACAGTCCTGGCTGAACCTCTTGATGTATTGACGGAGGGTCTCATTATGTTCCTGCCGCATTCGATGAAGATCATTCTCCTTTCCGGGGCGGTAGTACGTCCCTTGAAAGTTTGTGATCAGAAGGTCGCAAGTTGCTCCCAAGTGTAAATTGATCTGATCGGTAGGTTGAGCAACCAAGATCGGGCAGATCCTTCAAGGACCGTGGGAAAGTAGTTTGTCATCACGTTGTCGTCACCACCAGTAGCTCTGATGGCGGTGGTATAGATCTGCAGAAATTCTAACGGGTTTTGAGTCCCACTAAACTTCTTCATGTTGGCTGGTCGGAACTTGTCCGACCAATGCACTACTTGGAGTCCTACCGAGAATGCTCGACAGCCCGTAATCGAGTCATGGTGCCTTCTTTGAGAAGGAGCCAGATTGTAGTCGGTTGGGGATGGATTCCTCAAGTTAATATACCAATTTTTGGGTGTCCCAATCCGGTCGTGGACGTTGGTATAATGCCTTCGACCTCCTGCTTGGTTTAAATGATGTCGAAGATCATCCTAGACAAGCGGTCGCTCCTCTCGACAAGGGAGAGGAGTAGCTTCAAGGAAGATCCTGCTTCCCCCGTGACTCCCTTGTCGAAATCTTCGAGGAGGCCTAGGTATCGATCAGTTGACAGTCTGACCATGTTGTTCCCTGCTAAGGGAGGAATGTTGGGACAAAGTCATAGTGTGACTTTGAGAATTCCTTTGTTCCCTGTGCATTTCTGCACGTTGCATGGTCTGTTGGAGAATCTCTGATACCTGCCCTGCAAGTTGAACATAACCAAGAGTCTCTACCGGAGCAGGATCTGGGTTATTCAAAATGTCACGAACTCATTGCAGGTTTTGAATTGTTACCGAAGGTCACAGTGGATTCCCTCTAGTAGAAGGTATTTGATGGCTCGAATTCCCCTCTGACCTTTTGGTCTGTCCTGTCTAACCCATCATGTGCTGTGGGGTAGAAACAGGTGAATTAACTGATCGGTGTCCATCAGTTCGATTACCTCCGCCGTTGCAGGTTGGTACTTTAGTGTCCGTACCATTTCCACCAACGGGTGGTGGCGGGTTAAGTTGTAAAGGATTGTGTACAGTATCTTGATTGGTATCACCAATTGCGTTAACCTCATGCCTCCAACAGCAGTCTTCCGACAAGCTCCCATTGTAACTAAGGGGGAGTCTTCCGGTACTTCGGCAAGCAGCCTCCACGATGGGGCGTGGTCGGAGATTACCACCTCCGGTAGGCTTTGTGATGGACTCAGCCTGATCCGGTGGACTGCCGACCGTATGCTGAGTTTTATCATACTCACTTGGCCTTCGACCGGTGGCAGCTTCATTGACACCCTCACCAGTTGTTGGTTGGCCCTCGGAATACGTAGGAGCCATTGGCGAATACTGGTCGCCCATGACCATATCGAGAGTACATTGACCCTCTAATTGCAGTGTTGGTCTTTTGCCGCCGTTCTTGCCGGCCAGAAGAACCAGGTTTGCAGAGGCGTTCGGACATTTTGAACTGGTCGGAACGACCGATTCCTCTAGGAGCACCGCAGATGGTGGCGGTCAATCCTCCTCTATCCGATCGATTTCGCTGGTCTCAGCGAGTGGCGAGCCTACGACGAAAGATGATGATCACGACATTGCGTCAAGTTCCATGCCGCGGATGCATGTGTCCATGTCGAGGTTGGATTAGTCTACCAAGTTGAACCAGTTCTCTCTATCCCATGTTCCTGCCATGACCACCTAAGCGACAACGGAACAGTAGGAGAATGAGGATTGCTGAGCGAAGAAATCTTCAAGAACTCAATGCCTTCTTCCTCACAGACGGTGCCAGCTGTCGACGATCGAGTCGCCGATCTTATGAAATAAAAAGAGAAAAATGACAAAGAGTTCTTGGATGATAATGGGATTGTTCTTTATTGCAATGAACTGGATCTTACAAGGGGTGCCTTGAGTAAGGCGTTAGACTAGCTCTAATTACACTGAGTGTATTGCATCTAAAGGATCAAATGTGTTGCGGTTGATCTCTCCTAGTTGTCTTTGGATTGCCCTGGGCTTGATCGAATTGTGTGGATATCATGGGGATATGCTCATGATTTTAAGATGATGATACAATTGGCAATGACATTGAAGGTTTATCGAAACACTCGTTTTCGGCGAAATTCATGTTCTGTCAGGCAATAGGTGGTCAGACCAGCTAGGGTGATGATTAGACCGCCCTTGTGGTACATCATTGACCGACACCTCTGGCGGTCGAACCAACTAGGGTTTAACCAAGTTTGGCGGTCGGGCCGGCCAGAGAGGCGTGATCGACCGACTAAAAAGGTGTTGTTGAATTTTAGCCCGGGCAAAAAAATAGAAGGTTTAGGCAAGAGAGGGGATTATCCTACACTTGGTCTTATAATTTTTGGAGTTTCGAGTCAAAAGTTCTATTAGTTTGAAATTTCCAGAGATGTTTCAGATTTTCATTGAGGAAATTTGGCTAAGTCCCCTTGCTGGGCGGTCAGACCGACCATGTGGCAGTCAGACCGGCCAGGGGACGGTCTGACCGACCACGGGTGGCGGTCTGACCGGTTTTGCCCTGTTTCGTTGGCTAATCTGGCGGCGATGTTTGTAAGTTAGCTCAAGTTCATGGGTTTCAGCGCATATGTGTTGTATGATGCATGTTTTGACTAACGTGGGTCAAGATGCAAAGAACTTATTCCCGGAATCAATTTCTTGTTCTATTGTTGTGCAGGAGGCTTAGAGGTCATTGACGTTCAACGGCGAGGATGATCAGGACTAGGCATGGAGAGCTGAGGTTCAAAACGATCGAGTATGCCGGGTGAAGTCAGTGGACTCAAGCATGGCACAAAATAGACAAGGATGACCGAACGGAAAGTTCGATGCGACAGGTTACATCAAGCGACGCGGGGGTCGGTGCAAGTGCTATGGTGGTTTTGGTGGGAGCCGGATGGGAGAGAATTGCCGACATGAAGAGAGCTGTTGATCAACCTACACGTGGCGAAGCATGGGATTGCTTCATGAAGATTGGACTCGGTCTTCGGAGAAGGATCGAGAAGGGGTATTTTGGTAACTTCACTAAAATACCGCCTTGATTGCTTTTGGCTAAACCGCGGCGCAAGACGGTGCGAGGAAAGACGGTTTAGGTTAAGAGAAGATGAAGGTGGCGCTTTGAGAAGCGTGCATGAGTAAAACCCGTTTGTGTGTGAGTTTAACGGGTACCCATTAGGGGTTTTCTCTCATAGCCTAGCCTCCACTATAAAAGGGGAGGGTGTTGGTTGTGCACCTCCCAACCCTTGTATCGAGAAACCCTAATTTGGGTTTTAGGGTTAGGAGAGAAAAGTGAAGGAGCTAGGGTTCTTGGAGAGTTGGGTTGATTGCGTGCTCAAGTGTTGAGTTTTTGTCCTCTATACTGGAGTGGTTGTAAACCAATATCAATCTCGAATCAATCCAAGCAAGATTTCCTCAAGATGGATCTACTCTTGTTCTTGCTCTCTCTTTTGTGATTTTGGGGTTTTCGTTGATCCTTTGGTTTTTCTTAAGTTTCTGGTCGTGATCTTGCTTGCTATGATATATGGGAATGTGTATCTAGGATCATCTTCTACCCACAAGCAAGTTTTGGAATCAACCTTTGGTTTTGCACGGTTCTTGTGCCCTCCTTCCCTCATCCTTGAAATTTGTGAAACCTTGGCCTTTATCTTCCCAATCGATGATTGGAATAGGTTCCTAACCTTCTTGACGAGCTATCGTTGAAACTAGAGGGGATTTGGATCACCGAATCAAAAGTTGAGCCGATTTGTGATTTTGAGTTCGTGCTGATTTTACTGTTCATCGGGCTGAAGGTCAAATCACCCCTTGGAGAGGTTAGACCGCTAGGCTAAGAGGTCTGACCGCCCAACTCATTGTGAATTGAGTTTTTGGTGATTTTGATTGTTTTGTTTCGGGGTTTCGATTAGATTCAATACAAGTCTTCCGCTATACTTGTACATTGATCTTCATAGCTCTTATAGCTATTGGAGTGAAAAACATGCTGAATCCTATCAAGGTGAAAAAGAGATCGTGCTCCTATTCACCCTACCCCTCTAGTCGCCGTTATGGTCCAACAAACTAAATCGAATCTCATCCCCTTTCTGTCGTTTGTATTCTCCTTTAAATAACTGACGAAGTGGTGGCAGTTACTCCTAGGAGAGTCATCCTTTGGAAGTGTCGTGTCTGGTTAGAGGAACGATGTTAGTTGGTGAAATGCCAACTGACTATACAGTTGATGTCAATGAGAGAAAACCATATAGTAGTCATTGTCAGTGACTTAGGACCGGAAACGTCGTGTGGTTTGGAGAATTAAGGCATATGTTCCATTCATCACACGAAAGGAATATACTTCGAATCGGATCAAAGTGCTAGTTCAAAAGTTTCTACGAGCAGTCATCTAGTCGTGCAATGGGTACATGACCCCCTCCGAACAAGTTACTCATTGGACAACCTTTGGAATTCTAACGACCACAGGGATCGTTAGCCACGAAGTCTATGACCACATAAGCTACGTAACTTTTAATTAATATTTAGAAATTTAATTCTTGTCACTTGTGGTCACCAAAATCCCCTACAGGATTAATCTACACGGGGGATTTGCGCACCCAAACAAGCCAGGGAAAGTTTAGGATACATCAACAAAAGTGAGGTAAGATAATCTCTAATGTTGTATTTTAGCCATTTCAAATGAGGAGAGAGAATGCATTGAATCGATTTAATACATTAGAGGGGTCGATTCTAAAAAAAATGTATGGAACCGAACTCTACTTAGGAGCCGATTCAAAGTATTAAACAACTCATATGAGCATTAAACAACTACATATGAGGAAGTGCGGTTGAGAGATGATGTTATTATTTTGTGGTTTTTTAATGTAACGTGGGTCCTAGTTATTAGTAGGTATCGGTTCAATACATTAGAGAAAAATAAACTCAGTTCATAAAATATTTACATGATATGATTTTAAATTGATATCAATTCAATACATTAAAGATGCTCTAAAGAACTTGTAGGCAAATGAACCGTGTAGTTAGTATTAATGAGCTCGTCCACTTTTGGCTTGATCCGCCATGATTTTTTAATCTGATGTTTAACCGCCGAGGTAAGTTGCGTAACAGACTGCTCCCACCGCCTTGGCCTTTCACCTCCGTTGAAAGCTCAGTTTCCGCGGTGGTAACAGTTATACTCCACAGCACTACTACAGTACAAGTCTACAAGCTCGGGCCACCATGACCTGCCCTGTAAAAGCCTCGATGTATGCCGTATGCGTAACGGCCTGCGATGCGAACATCGGGCTTACCCTCCGGCCTCCGGTGATCTCATCGATCTGCTGTCCCGTCCAATAATAACGATAGCAGATTGCACACTCAAAAAGGGAAAGCGATCGCTTTTGAACGGAGGTGACATGACGCGACCGGGAGACAGCACAACACTTTATAACTGTGGCGCCACACGTGGCCCGTATGCGACAAGCACCGAATCCTCACAAATTCGGTCAGTACCGGTGCCACATCACCAGGCAAATCAGAACGCTCCAGTTGTTGCCGCCGAGAGCCGAACCCAAGCGCCCACGCCCTTGCATCGCACCTGGCCGCTCCCGTCCGCCCGGCCGTGCGCGGCCCAAACCCGTTCCACAGCCCAAACCCGCGCACCAAAGCGAGGTGGATACTCCTACATAGGCTTTACCGCCCCGGACGGAAATATCTGCGCACATGTAGGATCACGCTCCCCACCGACGAACAAACCCACACCGAGCAGCGAGGAAAAGGGTGCGCTTTCTTATCCGGTTCTGCGCGCGTACGGCCGGGAGGAACTATCTGTTCTAGCTTCATTCATGGGCAGCGAGTGCAAGGGCCACGAGTTCCAGGCCGCCGGTGGTGGCGGCGGACAGGGCGCCATCGTGCCGTTCGTGGCGAAGACGTTCCACATGGTCAGCGACCCTGCCACGGACGCCATCGTGCGCTGGGGCGGCGCCGGCAACACGTTCCTCGTCCTCGACCCTGCCGCCTTCTCCGACTTCCTCCTCCCCTCCTACTTCAAGCACCGCAACTTCGCCAGCTTCGTCCGGCAGCTCAACTCCTACGTACGCACGCACGCACTCCTCTGCTCCAGTCAGCAGCTAGCTCTCCAGTGTGGTTGTGTTTATAATTGTTGCCTTGTTGCTGTGGTCTCAGGGTTTTCGCAAGGTTGACCCGGACAGGTGGGAGTTCGCGCACGAGTCGTTCCTGCGGGGGCAGGCGCAGCTGCTACCGCTGATCGTGCGCAAGAAGAAGGCCGGGGCGGCGGGCCGGGAGCTGTGCGAGGAGGGGGAGGAGGTGCGGGGCACGATCCAGGCGGTGCAAAGGCTGCGGGACGAGCAGAGGGGCATGGACCAGGAGCTACAGACCATGAACTGCAGGCTCCGCGCGGCTGAGAACCGGCCGGGACAGATGATGGCGTTCCTCGCCAAGCTCGCCGACGAGCCGGGCGTGGTGCTGCGCGCCATGCTCGCCAAGGAGGAGGAGCTGGCAGCGGCCGGCAAGGGTTGCGCCCCGGGCAAGAAGCGGCGGATCGGGGCCGAGGCCGGACGCGGTGACCGCGGCGCCATGGCAGGTGCGGACGTCGCGGAGTTGGCGCAGGGCAGGGCCGTGCCGTTCCCGTTCTCTGTTCTTGGCCAAGTGTTCTACTAGTGGTGATGCTGCGCGCCATGCTCGCCAAGGAGGAGGAGCTGTCGGCGCCCGGCAAGGGTTGCGCCCCGGGCACGAGGCGGCGGATCGGGGCCGAGGCCGGACGCGCTGACTGCGGTGCCATGGCAGGTGCGGACGTCGCGGAGTTGGCGCAGAGAAGGGCCGTGCCGTTCCGTTCCGTTCTTTGTTCTTGGCCAAGTGTTCTACTAGTGGACTACAACAGAAGATAGGTGTACAAGTATGATATTTTCGGTGTATATTTTGTTAGGAAACCCTGGTCCAGACCTGGAAGGTTTGGTCTACGATGGAGTCTGCATTCATCCTAAAGACTATATAATGAAGGGGATCTTTAACTATTGTAATACAGTTTTACAGAAGAGCGATAAAAAAAAGTTAGAAGTTGCATCCATCATAAAGACTATATAAAGAAGGAGATCTTCAACCATTGTACAGTTTTACAGAAAAGCGATAAAGAGAAGTCAAAAGTTCTCTTATATCTCTGTGTTTAATCTACTATTCTGTCCGTGTTCTTTCATTAATCTTACGATTATGAGTTTGTCTATGAGATAATTGCTCAGACTAAACTTACCAATGATGGTTCCTCAACACATTTAACCGTATAACTTTGGCTAGGGAGTAGTTGCTATGTGAACGGTGAACATGCTGTAAGTTAAGTTAATTATTAGTGTGGTTATGCTGCTGGTTGAAGAGTTTGGTTTGGGTCATGCAATCTGTGATTTGTGTTATAGATAGATAGCTATCTCTAATTGCTAAATATAGATGATTTGTTAGGATTTTCTCCTTGTTGTACAAATTTGTCTCAAGTACCACAGTGTCGAAGATGTATAAGGTGCATGGGGTACAGCTGTACCCCAAAAATTTTTGGTAAAAACTTGATAAGGATTAAAACCTCTATGTATTACTTTCATGCATAATAAAAGACCATAAGTTTTTTTGATCGTAACCCTTAAGGCTAACGACATCTATGATCATAAGGATTCCAAAGGTTATATAATGGGTACCCTGGTCAGATGAGGTCTTGTACCCAGTCTCCGACCAGATGACTTTTCGAGAAAGCAATGAACTGGCATCTGGATCTAACTCTAAGTATATTTCTTACCGTGTGATGAATGGAACACATGTCATATTTGGTCCATACCACACGATGTTTCATAGTCCTAAGACACTGACAATAACCATCATACGGTTCTGTGTCTCACAGGCACCAACCGATGATCAGTTAAAGTTTTGATAATCGTAACTAACCCTCTGACCGGATACATCTCTTTTAATAGCGTCTTCTCCAGGAGTAACTGCTACCCCTTCAATGGTTATTTAAGGATGGAGCACGGAGGAACAAAGACATCATATTGGAGCACGACAATCAGTATTAGATTCATGTTTCAAGTCTGGTTCAATAGCATAGCAAGCATTATGTTCAGTGTAATTAGGATTAGTCCACTGTCTTATCGAGGGCACTCCCTGTAAGGATCCAGTTCATAGCAATAAAGAGCAATCATATTCTCTCCCAAGAACTCTTTGTCATTTTTCTCTGTTTATTTCGTAAGATCGGCGATTCGATCGTCGACAAAACTCTAGTATATACCCCTTAACACACAAAGTATATACTATATACTCCTTCAATTGCAGCTGCAACCCAATTGGTCCAACAAGCAGTCTAACAATAGCCACAGTTGAGCAACTGGCTGAGCAACGCCATCATCCATCAGCAGTAATTCACTCATCAGTCCAGCCCTAGTCAGTCACCTCCAGGTTAGGTCACTAGGATACAACTGCTCAATAGCAGGTTAGTTAAATTTGATACAACCACGTATTTCCAAATTCCAATGCATATTTGTTTTCTACTAATACGTTTGCTTCTTATAACAGGTTTGATAAAGTTAATACAGAGCTACTTCTTTGCATGGCATCTTTGAATCCTGCTAATTCGTATGCTTCATATGACAAAGATAAATTCTTAAACTTGCTAAGTTTTATCCTAAATATATCTCGAAACACAGATTTGGTCTAACTTTCTTTGCACCTTAATATGTTTATTGCTGACATGCGCCAAGATACAAGGTTTTGGGAAGTGAAGAATCTTAGTGAGCTCTCTATTAAACTTGTTGAGATAAAGAAGCATGATCGCTGTAAACTTGTTTATTTGCCACTCAAATTGGTGTTGATCCTTCCTATGGCTTTTGCAAGTGTAGAGATGGTATTTTCGGTAATGAACCATGTGAAGAAAAAGCTAAGAAATAGCATACGCGAACAATACTTAAATGATTTCTTAGTTACATACATTGAGTATGAGTTTTTTCTACAAGTTAGTGATGATGTTGCCATCAATCGCTTTCAAAGTATGAAGGAACGTCATATCAAGTTGTAATTTTTTTAGCAAATATTTTGTGATGTTGGTTGTAGTGCAAACATGTAATTTGTCATATCTAAACATCGGTACTATGTCATTTGAACTTTTCTGTTAGAATAGATGTATCTTAAGTTCATCCACACGTCAAAATCTTGACTCCACCACTGATGTACCATATATACTCTATGAGTATCAATGAATGAGATCATGGCATGATGACGTGACGACTTTCCACACTTTCATAGTATCAGACTTCTAATTTATTTCCTTTTCCGTTGCTTTCTCCTTCCTCCCGATGGGCGACACCGCCACCAAGCCCTCCGTCTTGGCCGCAGCGCCAGAAACATCACCGTCCACATCCCTAAGCTAGATTTCTACCAGTCCAACTATTCTCTCTCGTGTGAGCTATTCCTTGTGGCTCTTGGTAAATTCTCCTTAAAGAACCACATCGACAACACCCTGCCGCCCGAGCCCAAAGACGCCGAGTGGATTCAGAACGACTGCAACATCTTGACTTGGCTATATGGCTCAGTCTCTAACAAGATTCTTGCCATTGTCCTCATTCCTGACCCCACGGCGTGCACCGTCTGTGTGAACATCGAGAACTTGTTCCGAGATAACAAGGAACGTCGAGTAATCCAGTTGGAGGCCGAATTTTGCATCCTCCCGTAGGGATCGATGTCCATCACCGAGTACCATAACCGGCTAAAGTCTCTAGACGACATTTTTAACGATATTGTTGAGAAGATCTCCGATCGCACCCTCATCATCACCCTTCTTCGAGGTGTGAACGAGACCTTCTCCGTCTACATGTCTATTGTGCCCCTCCAGATGTTGTTCCCCACCTTTCTCCAGATCCGGTCGGTGCTACTTCTTTACGAGCAAGGAATCTCCCCCATTGCCAACGCCACCACCATCACTGCCCTCGTTGTGAAACCTGCCAGCAACGACAGTAGTGGTACCAGCAGCGGCAACAACCACCAGACGGCCCCTTGGTCGTCCGTCTACAATCCCTGTATCAGGACAATACACGTGTGGCCGGGGCAAGCTGCGCCTGGTATCCTTGGGTCGCGCCGTTCCCACTGGCCTACACTGCTTTTCCCCATGACACTCCTTCCGCAGCGCCGTCCTTGGATTAGGGCTCCCTTGTCCATACCATGAAGGCGATGACGCTCCAACAGTTGTCTACATTCAATTGGTTCATGGACTCTAGGACTTCCACCCACCTCACCTCCGATCCCGTAATATTTCATCTTCCACTCGCCTTTCTTCATTTCATCCCAAAGACATCATTGTCGGCAACGGTTCCCTCATGCGATCACTGCAACCAATAATGCTTCTTTTTTCTGTCCCACTCGTTCCCTTCATCTCAACTAGAGGTGTTCAAATGTCGGGTCGGGACGGGCTTCAGGCCGGGCTTGAAAAGCCCGGTCTAAATTTGGTAGGCCCAAGCCTGGCCCGAAATGTTGATTTTCTTAATAAAATATATTATTTTAATCTTTTTTGGAATAAAAAAATATTTTTAATTTATTTTCAGGATTAAAATAATAGTTTTTCATTTTTAAAATTGTTTTTTTGAAATTTCGGGTTGGGCCGGGCTTCCTTCGGGCCAGACTTGCAGTCCCAAGCTCGGCCCGGACATGATCGGGCTCGGGCCGGGCTGGCGGGCCAGGCCGCCCGTGAACAGGTCTAATCTCAATGACATTCTTGTCTCTCCTCAAATTGTCAAGAATCTCATTTCCGTTCGTAAATTCACCATTGATAATCACTATTTTGTTGAATTTGACCCGTTTGACTTATATGTGAAGGATCTCCACACCAAGAATGAGATTCTCAGGTGCAATAGCTCTAGCCATCTCTATCCCCTTCGGTCAAAACCTCCTTTCACTTCTCCACACGCCCTGGTCACTGGAGTCACTCCTACCACCTAGCATCGTCGTCTTGGTCACTTAGGTCATCGGCAGTGGCGGAACTGGGCCTCGGGACTCCGGGGCAACGGCCCGAGACCCAGACGCAAATTCCCATGTATAGCAATGGCCTAGGGCAATGGTGACTAGCCAGACTCTAGCTTCCCGACTGGGCCGGCCTGATGCCTGGCCATGGGCCAGCTACGTCGCCGGTCATCGGTCCATGTCTGGCGAAAAGCTATTTAATGTGATAAATCCAACGTTGTCGTAGGGGCGGCCCACTAGCTGCACCGACCTGGCCAAGACTACAAGCAAGGACACCCCTCAACTCGGTCGAAGGGTACCAGGTACCCCTTCGTATGGAGCGAAGGGTACTGAAAGGCCGACGTGACAACCTTGGATGAAGGGTAGAATAGACCCTGGAGCGAAGGGAGCCCAGAAAGGTTTTGCACCAAGGCTACCTCGTACGGAGCAAAGGGGGTCCAGGGAGCCTTCACTGCGGGTTCGTCTCGCATGGATCGAAGGGATTCAAGGCTACCTATGGACCAGGAGTAAAGGCATGGTGATCAGGGTCCATGAAGGTCCACCGTGCACCAAGGCTACACATAGCAAAGACCATGAACCCCCTATAGTCATACGGTCCTATTCAGGGAAAACAAAAAGATCCAGAAATATTTGAATTTGGACAAATTACATCCTAAATTTGAATTTGGACACAATTCGATCAAATTTCATCGAAAATTCGTCCAGTTTGAAAACCCATTGACATTTTGAACCAAAATTCTAAAATTTCAGCAATTTCGTTCGTTTTGTTATCCTCCAAATTTTTTTCAAAACGAAATTGTTTTCCCTGGTCCAATTAAGGCGTAGCATTGTAATCTTTCGTACCCTGATGTAACACTATAAAAAAGATACATTTACTCATATTAGTATCATTTCCAAATTTTTAAGGACCTTGGGGCTTCGCCCCTTCGTATTGTAGGGAACCCAGGGCCCCCCTTTATCTACTGTCTAGTTTGTAGCTACGAAAAATATTGACACTTCTCTTTGTCACACCTATCATCATGTACGTTTTTCATTGACAGCATCGTCCTCTCGTTCTAAAAAAGCTTTTGAACTCATACATTGCGAATTATGGACCTCCCTATTCCTAGGGTCTCTGGTTGCAAATACCACCTTGTTTGCTTGGATGATTACACTCATTACTCGTGGACATTCCCGCTACGGTAAAAATCCTGAGGCATTTTGAACTTTGGAAAATTATTTCCGACTTAAAATTGGTTTTTATTTATGCACAAAGATTAGTTTATTTTTAGGAAAATTGGAAAAACCTTTTTAAAATCTAAAAAACAATAAAAATCTTTTAAATTTTAGAAAATCCAATAAAATAATAATTTTATTTTTTATTTTTAGTAACAAAACTTTAGGATGTTACAATGATTCATTAGTTATTTCAAAGTAATTGTTTACTTTATTTATTATGTCTTTCCAATTACGCTTTACAATTTATTTATTGTATTTATTATTAACATTTGCTTTCTGCAAAATAACCATACAACTATTCCTTTTTTCAATCCTTGCATGAATATTAATTGCGTATTGTTCCCTGCGACTTGCTGAGTACTCTATGTACTCACAGCTATATACATTGTTGATCAATTGTTGAGGAAGAACCAAAGAGCTCAGAGTTCTACAAGGATGAGTACTTTGAAGACTATGCAAACTAGGATGTGCTCCACACTCAATTGCATGTGGGCATGTCGGATGGCTACCACATGTTATTATACTTCTGCTGTAAGAATTTTTTTTGTCTTTTAAGCCCTGCATAGCAAATTATGTAAACCTTGACCATAAGAATCCATTGCTACTATTCAATAATAAGTTGCTACTTTCTTAGTTATTTAGTTGAATGGTTGATATTCCATCGATGTTGCCACTGTGGGTACTAGTGTGATCCTTGACTAGTGCAGAATACACAGAGGGTCCGAATTTGCATATTTGGGTCCCGACAGTTGCCCAAAAATTATATTGTCGCCCTGTGCAAGTACTATATGCGACGACGATTTTGGAGATAGCCGCTCTCCTCCCTTCCCGGTGAACGCTGAGGAGGAAGGTCGACATGGTACAATAGCTCAACACCATAGCACAATTCACCAGAGGAGATAGACGAAGTAAGAAAGGAATGGAGAAATTCTTCTTTTGTTCATTCTGGACGTCTCTAGACCCTTATAGGGACAAAGCATTTACTCCCTAGTAACTGTTGTAGTGAACCTGAATTAAGTCACTAGTAACCAAGGACGGAGCATGTGCTGGGCGAACACGGGCCATGCCCCCCTCCCAGCGTTTTACAAAAAAAAAAATTCAACACCAGATATGCACTATGCAGTATGCAGGGGCAGGGCCTCATCACCTCATGGGAATGGAAAGCAGGAAAGGAATCATCGATCAAGGATGTAGTAGCGTAGTAGCGTACGCTACTTGATGGCTTGATGCCCTTCGGCCTTCAGGCTTCAGCCCTTGCGAGTTGCACCGCCTACCGCCCGCATAGCCCCAAGTCATGACTGAAGAGCCTGCAGGCTGTAGCCTCCACACCTGAGATGAGATGAGAGGAGAGTAGGAGACAAAGAGAAACCCTAGGCCTAGTAGGCTAGGAGGCGCCTAGGTGGCGGTCGACTGCGCGCGCGACGCCGTGACGAGTCGACGAGCCTGAGGGCAGAGCGCCACTATGCCAGGAATAGGAAGGGCGGCTGGATGTGGGCTGCCGGGCACAGCGCAAGGCGTGGTCGCTCAGGGAAGCAGCCAAGCAGGAGCCAGGAGGACAAAAGCAATTGGTATTTTCTTTTATTCTTTAGTATCTTTACTCTTGAGTCTTGATTCTTGAAGACTTGAAGTTGTATTTTGTTTAGTCATGACTCATGACCGATAAAATTGGTATTTTGTAATTGTCTAAATATCATTGTTTTGTAATTGGGGCATTTGCAATTGTAGATTTGCTAATTAGATCATGTATAATGTATTCAATTACAATGCAGGTAACTATAGTTAAGGAAAAAAACCACTTATTCATTTTTAAAAAGAAAAGGAGTTGAACTAGTTGATGAAGATCCTTCAACAACTCATCTTCCACCCTTGCTTCTGTTTGAATTGGAACGTCAGCAAAACCAAGATGAAGGGTAGCGAATAAATGAAGTCATATTTTGAGGCATTGGATTCTTAGAGCGAGATCCTACTTTACGCCCACAAATTTGGCAATATCCACCTAACCAAAGAGATGATGTGCGATGTGCATATTTGAAGTTAGGTCCTATGCCACCCCTATTGCAGAAATACAAACCATCTGGAGCGCAAGGGCATCAATGTCGCTTTCAATATAGTTGGTTTAGTCTTTTTCTGTCATGGTTGGAGTACTCAGAGAGCAATCATCGTGCATATTGTTTATTTTGCTTCCCATCCAGTAGAAACAAAAATAAACAAGGTGGTTCTGATGTCTTCATGGTACATGGTTTTGGAAGCTAGAAGAAGGTTAATGATGGAAAAATTGTTCATTATTAACACATATAGGATCTGAACCTTGCTCCCAACACAACAATGCAATCACAGAATGCCAAGCTTTATTGAATCAGCCAGGCCATATAGAAAATGTCACAGTAGTGAAGAGCAAGCAAGAAATAGAACAGAATCGTTTACGACTTAAAACATCAATTGCAGTTGTCAAGTGGCTCACAAATCAGTCTTGTGCTTTTAGAGGTAATGATGAGACACCTCAATCAAGGAATAGAGGAAACTTTCTTGAATTGGTAAAGCTTCTTGCATAATTCAATCTTGAGATTGCAAAGGTTGTATTGGGGAATGCTCCATACAATTCAAGGTACACATCACCAGACATTCAGAAGGAGATTTTGAGTATTTTCGCAAGTAAAGTTAGGAAACATATTCGCGAGAAAATAGGGGATTATAAGTTCTCTATTATGGTATATGAAACTTGTGATGCAGCAAAAAGAGAGCAAATGGCACTGGTTTTCAGATTTGTTGATAAAGATGGTCTTTTGCAAGAGCAATTCTTTGACTCGGTACATGTAAGGAATACCAAAGCTGTAACACTTAAAGAGGAATTGCGATCTGTATTGTCCAACCATGCTTTTGATGTTCAGAACCTTCGCGGCCAAGGATATGATGGGGCAAGCAATATGAAGGGAGAGTTGAATGGATTGCATGCCCTTTTTCTCAAAGAATGTCCTTATGCATATTATGTTCATTGCTATGCCCATCGTTTGCAACTTGCACTAGTTGCTGCATCTAAGGAGGTGATTCTTGTTACTCAGTCTTTTCAAAAGCTGAATTTTATTATAAACACAATTGACTCCTCTGCAAAGCGACATGACGAGCTTCGTGATGCCCAATTGATTGAACTAGCACGCGCACTAGCTATTGACGACCTCGAGACCGGTCAAGGGGCAAATCAAATCTACACATTGAAATGAGTTGGATACACTAGGTAGGGTTCTCACCTAGGTTCTATTTCTAGCCTTATGAACATGTTTAATGCAGTAAGTTCTGTTCTTCAAAATATAGCCGCTGATGCATCAGCTGGCTCAATTCGTGCTGATGGAGACACTGCTTTTAGCTACTTGTCCTCTTTTGAGTTTATATTTGTCTTATGTATGATGAAAGAAATATTAGAGATAACTGAAGATCTTGGCCAAGCTTTACAGAAGAAATCACAAGACATAGTAAATGTTGTTCGTCTTGTGTTCTCGACAAAGTGCGCCTTGGAGAATTGAGATCAGATGATGGATGGGAATATTTTTTTGGCAGGGTTGTTGGGTTCTGTGTTACTCATTGCATTGATGTTCCAGAAATGCAAGAAACTTACATTATGCGTGGTGGTCGTGCTCGTCGTCAGCCTGATCATTTTACTAAGGAGGTTTATTATCGAGTAGAAATATTTCGGGCAACACTTGATACCCAACTGCAGGAACTAGATCTCAGATTCAACGAGAAGGTAATAGATCTTTTATCCACTAGTGCTACATTGATCCCCAAAAATAGATTCAGACCTTTCAAAGCTGGTGACATATGTGAGTTGGTGAAGAAGTATTATCTAGCAGATTTTACTCAACAGGATAGGTATGGCTTAGAGCAGCAACTAAAACATTTTGTTGTGGATGCTTCCAATGATGAAGAATTGAAGAATGTCTCAACCTTAACTGAACTTTGACAATATCTTGTTGAGACAGGATGGCATACTATCTACAATTTCATTGATAAATTTCTTCGCTTACTTGTTACTCCCCAGTTTCTCTGACTAGTCTTTGGCGTCGCGGCTTACGGTTTGAAGATCATTAAGACAAGGCTACGTAACAAGATAGAAGATGACTTTCTTACCAATAACTTGCTAGTACACATAGAGGGTCAAATTGCAAATAATTGCAACTATGAAGATATAATTAAGGAATTCAAGGATCGAAAGCGTCGAAGAGCATATCTGCAGTGACTAACAGTCTAACACCATGGTTAAGTTGTATTTTGGTATAAATACTTTTGTTTAAGAGTTGTTATGCATGTAGTATCTCGCAATCTGTATTTTGTAACCCAAGTATGGAAAATATCAATCTACAACTCTTTGATGGCTACAAATTATACCATATGGTAGTATTATGAGTTATGACTTAGCACTTGAATATTTTTGAATTTTCTTTGCCTTTGATCTTTGGCCCCCTGTACAATTTTGCTCAAGCTCCGTCACTGTTAGTAACTGTAACAGCTAATTCAAACCAATTAATGGTATTTATGCAGTGTGTAATGGCTCCCGGCCAGTTCACAAAAGGAGATAGAAGTGCACGGTTAGTTCTTGACCAATTACGACTAGTTCGTATCTGGTCACAATCAGGTCGTAACGATCTTCGACCAGGTGGTGTTCACTTACGACCAATTCATATTTGGTCATGAACAAGTGGTAGTAACTTACAACTAGCTTATAACTCTTTACGACCAGTTCGTATTTGGTCATGACCAGACGGTAGCACTTACGACCAGCTTGAAACTCCTTACGACTAGTTCATATCAGATCACGACCAGATGGTAGTCACTTGCGACCAGCTTGTAGCTCCTTATGACCAGTTTGTCCTGGTCGACCAGGTATAAACACTTCACAACTGGTCATGACTTATCTCGACCGGTCTGTGATCATGCACGACCAACTCATGATCAATCCGTAACTCCTTACGACCATTCTTTCTTTGGTCGGACTCATCATATCAGGTGTCTTGCTTCCCACAATTTGGTTAAACCATGCATGTTTTGGAATTTCCAAAGGAAATGGACCTCATAAATATATCAATTTCCAACACTCTCATTTCCAGTTGATCAAACGCATCATTGGGCACATCAAGACCACTATGGAGTTCGGTTTTCAATTTTCTCGCTCGATGACGTCGTCTCTCATTGCATATTCGAACGCTGTCAATTTCATGTGGCTAACCAACCCGGCTTGTAGCTTTGGTTTGCCTACCGCTGCCTACTGGTATGCCCACCCCCGCTAACGATGTCGCTCACCGCGCGCTCATACTGCCCCCTGCCTTCAGATTCATCGTCCCCTCCGTTACCATGATACACTCGTAACACTTCCAACATGGCAACATGTGCTCGTAACATTGCAATCCTTTACGGATTCTTTCAACGAAACCTGGACCATCTCCAGCTGTCTAGTGGCTACAGCATCCTCTGGATACGAAAGCGACTACACTAGGCCAAACTCAAAGCTGGGCCTGTGCCAGAACATAGGAATGCTCTTCACCTCTTCCGCCCATAACAAAAACATGAGTTGCCAATAGAAGGCAAATATATCAAAAGCCCAATTCAATGTTTTCACTTGTCAGTAGACATCTCAAATTCCCCTCCTGCTGATCCCGGTATCTTTTTCGTGGATGCCTGAAAGATGGTCATGAATCACTCATACGCAGTCAGTTCACAACTCAATTTCTGGCTGCGAGTGGCCAAGTTTATAAATCAGAACACCAATTGAATCAATCACCCTCCTTTTTCTTGACCAAAGGAATACTACTGAATACGTCCTGTTTCAGCAACTGCAAAGACCACTGCGTTTGAAGTTTACAACAATGAAAAAAAAGGACCAGTTGTGCTATTTAGAGTTTTAGACTCGACATTGTAAGAGCCATACAAACACACATGACACACTTATCATACAGGTACGTCGTCACAGGTTCTCTCGCAAAGGCGAACGAATGAGCTCTCGAAACACCTGACACGACATAAAGCCCGACCTGAAGGGCAAAAACTCCAATCTTACAGCAAAGCTTCGCTCAGTTGGGTCGATCTTCTACTCCAAATCTGCATAATTCTCTGCTCCACGCGGTGATCATTGTCCTGCTGTTACTGTAACAGGTCGTAGTATCATTTACCCATCCGTCGAGTGCTCGATCTTGTCTGGAGGCTGCAGAGATCTTGATCCCCATTTTTTTCCCATTGCAAGAAATCTGCATGCAACCACAAAATTGTACTAGGATGACGACCTGTTAGGTGCAACGGCCAAATAAGTACTCATATTACGCGTACTGTCCATATTGGTGCCCATGGCTGTACATACAATTCAGGAATCATGTCATGGAGGAGCAGTAGCTAGTTAGCTACGGAGTACTATCTTTGCAGTTCGCACACGCGTATACCCAATTAATTAACGCTCCTAACAGCGCGATATGCCAATGGGTTAATCAGGAAATGGATACTCTGCGTTGAAGAACAAAACGCAGAGAAACTACAGTGATTTATATGAGGGGGCATGTTTTCACCGTTGGATAAAAACCGAACGCTCCAGATCAGCTCTACTGCTATGGTACTGATCGTGGTTGGTACAGTGTTTAAATAGTACTTCCGCAATAGCAATTGCATCCATAGCTTTTTAATTTTGGATCCAATAGTTTGAATGATTAATGCATTTTGCTCTTCAGCGCGGAGGATTCGTTTCGGGTTAACCATTCATCAATGGCTGGAAAAAGGTGCTTTTCATGGCGAGTTAAGGATAACTTCGTACGTAACGTCTCACCACCCAACGCCCAACCGCTCAGAAATCTTTAAGGAGAGCGGCGCTTAAATCCCGCCAATTAACTGCGCGTGCCATCGTTCTAAGGCGGTTCCCAGTACTCCACTTTAGTTGATATCTTAAATCTGTCATGTATTACTTTAGTACATGTCATAAATAGATCATAATGCTCAAATACTAGTAAAGATCATGCATGTAATTAAATGAAACAGTATAAGATACTACACCATAAGAAACCATGCATTAGGAGGATAGCATCCTAATACCCCTCATGTACTAAAAAAACTGCACTAAGATACTACCCATTGGGAGCAGCCTAAGCTCTAATCGTGTGCATTTGTAAGGAGGGAATGGTACCATGCTAGCTGGTGTGTCTAGTCAAAAAACGGTAGATGAATCTATTTAACCCCATTCAGGACGGAGCTGAGTCTCGTGCCTCCCGAACAATGGTCCGAGGCCCAGCCAAAACCTACCAGCTGAAAGGAAATTTTTCACCGTATAAATTTGAGGTGTGGGCTAATACATGCTGAACCGGCCCGAGACGTGAGCTGACGCTGACTCCGCCCCTGACCCCATTGAGTGTGTGTTGCTTCCTTGCTGGTGTTGCTGGACTGATGTATCTGGTGAGATTATTTATGATCGGTATCAAGCATTCAGATGTGATCGGCCTGTGGCCTCCAGCTCCAGAGCTGAGGCTCTCTTTGGAGCAAATTAAGGAAAAATAGAGGAATTTTATAGGATTAGAATCCTATGGAAAAATATCCTATGAGTCTCTTTGGATCAAAGGAATGGACTAAAATTCATGGCTCAGGAAATCTAACGTGAGGTCCAACCTTATGGAATTTTTTTCTTTGTGTTTCTCTCTCTCTATAATTATGTACTCTGTTCCTATGAAGCATCCAAACAGCACAATTGAACAATTCTCGTGTTATAGAATTCCAAAGAATTCAACTGTATATGCCATTGAATTCCTGTATTTTTTTTATTCGTTCCAATGAGGGCCGGAGTGTTTGAACATTTGTCGGTCTTGTTACGTTGCCTTTTCAAACGAACAGTGCAAATAGCACAGCTTCTGGAAAGAATCTACTCTGCTCCCTAGTAGTACAGCAATGGCGTTAACAATGTGAATTTGGCGGTCACCAAACCTTCCTCTGTTTGGGGGAAATTCCTCCCATCGGTCATCACCACCCGTTGCCCCTCAATACTACTGGATCAAATCTCTTCACTAGTTCAATTCACTGTTGGTGCAGCTCGGCTACTGCTTTCAGTGGAGCCGTACTGTGCGTGGCATCAAAGAAGAAGCACTTGAAAAGTTGCAATTAGATTAGTACTCGAGCACACATGCAGCGTGGCCATCTAGGCACGCGGACGCATGGCATAGGAGCACGAGCAATATAGCTCACGAAAGAATGGGAGGGAATAGTGTGAAAACTGAATGAGAGAGAGAGAGAGAGAGAGAGAGTAGGAAGGGCGAGAAGCCGAGAACTGTCGATCTCTTTCAGGCTTGGTGGCAGTGCACCAGGAGAAGTGGGAGACAGTAGTGAAGATAGGATGGCAAAGTAATTGGCCCAGATTAATGGCAGTTCAACAGTATGATTAACATTCTGGTCATACAATTGTCAAGATCCTACAGTTCTAACTTTTTTAATACTCCGTATAATCTTAGATAAATGCCGATGGTTTTCCTAGAGCAATGGTTTCTGAATTATTCAGGAGCGAGATATGTACCGCAAAGCTTTTCAAAACTATATCCATAAAAGAGTAGTACATGAAAACAAAATCAAAGAGAAAACAGTAATGTAGTTAAATTCGTAAACGTAGCACTGATCCAGAGGTACAGAATGTTAGATGTATATTATTGCCTGTGTATTTTCTTCATTGTATACGGGGTTACCTGCATATGTGTCACACCTGTACTTGTATATATATTAACTCATTGGCCCCATAATGAATACAAGCGCTATTCATAACATGGTATCAGAGTGTACCTAGGTTTTTTTTGAGCCGCCGTCGCCACTGGTTCTTCTTTTTCCAACTGTCGCCGCCGCCTCGCTTTGCCCGTCGCTGCCGCTGGTTCCTCCTCGGCTCGTCGCTTCGCTTGTCACCCCGTCCTCGTCTGGATTTCGTTCTCTACTCTGGAGACGACGACGTTGCCTGCAGTTCATCTTCACCGACATCTGGACCGTGCCTCGTCTTCATCGCTCCGAGCTCGGGTTGACGCAGGCATCAAACCGTCGATGCCGGGAACTGCGGTGGTCGCCTCCGCCTCCGCTCGGGCCGACGCAGGCTCCTTGCGCCGCCGCCGGATCCTTGAAGACCGCCGCCTCTTGCTGCTTGGCGCCTCTGTGCCGGACTTGGGCAACCGTCGCCGCCGTCGTCCCCGAAGAGCCACTGCTCCGGTGTTGCTTGGCCCTCCGCGGGGCCGTTGCTACCTCAGGTCGTCTGGATCTCCACCCAGCGTCAGCGCCGCCTAATCCAGCCGGGCCGTCTCCTTTGGTTGTTGGCCGCTCCTCCAAACGAGGCTGCCGCCGCCGCTTCTGCTTGTGCCTTGAGAGCCGCTCGTCATTGGAGCCACATCCTTCGGTTCGCCGCCGCCGCCGTCATAGCTAGAGCACCAGCAAGGGGGAACCCTAGTTCCCTCGTGCACTCTGTTGGCTTGCGGAGCGAGCGGCAGTTGTTTTAATCGAGCCACCCGATGAAGCCGCCAAAAAGCGAGAGAAAAAACAAGATGTCATTCTAACAACCACATTGCCATCGGCCGCCGTTAGACTTCCTTGTCTTTGTCGCCGCGCCGTCCAGCGCCGCCTACCAATGGGCACTGTTTCCATTCCTCGCTGTCCGGTGATCTTCGATGGTCTCAATTATCGGGACTGGTTTCAGCACATGCGTCTCCACATGCGTGGTCAGCGCCTTTGGGAGTTTCTTACCGGCGAGTTACCTTGACTGCCTCGTTCTGCTGCACCTGCTAAGCCTGTGCTCCCGAAGACTACTTCCGAAGATGCTCATAAGGATACATCTGATACTTTTGAGGATGCTATGGAGACTTTTCAGACTCAGTATGCTGCCTACAAGACATGGATTGATGAGGATACCTGTGCCTCTGCTATTTTGGTTGCTAGCATGGAGGTGCAATTCACTAGAGATGTGGTTAGTTTGGCTTCACCATAATTGATGTGGACACATCTGCGTAACCGCTATGAGCCGTTGGGTGATTCCTTGTATCTTTTTGTTGTGCATCAAGAGCAGTCGCTGCAGCAAGGAGATGCCATTGTGGACGAGTTCTATGCCCAATTGTCTACAGTATGGCGTAAGATTGACTCTTTAGGAACAGATGTTTGTCACACGTATCAGTGCTGTCAGCGTAAGCAGTCTCACCTGGAGCTTCGTCGTATTTACGATTTCTTGACCCGTCTTCAGGCTGAGTATGAGCAGACTCATGCTCAGTTGCTAGCACGCCACCCTCGTGTGACTCTGTTGGAGGCCCTTGCATCTGTTCGTGTTGAGGAAATTCGTCTTCGTGCTGCAGTTCTACTATCATCATCGTCGTTTTCTTCGATTCTGGTAGCTTCTACACCCACTACGTCTCCAGCTACTCCTTCACCAGTGGTGCCTTCACTAGTAACAGCTGCTGTTGGTAGGGGGACTATACTGCACTTACTGCAATAAGGATGGACATGTACAACAGACCTACTACAAGAAGAAGAAGGATTTACGTCGTGGTGGTCGTCCTCCGCAGGGAACTAGTGGTTCCCCCTCTCAGAGGAGCTCTGGTGCTTCTGATTCTCAGGAGTTTCTCACACTGCTGCGTCGTATGGCTACTCTTGCCTTTGTCAGGTTACTGTTGAGTGCGGTTACTGTTTGCCGCGATCTTCTAGTGAGAGACCACCTTCTACTTCTTTCTTAGGTATATCACCTTGGATTCGACTCTGGTGCTTCCTTTCATATGATATCTGATTCCACCAGTCTCACTTCCATTCATCCTTTAGCTGCTTCTATCACTATTCAGACATCAGATGGTACCTCTCTTTTTGTCACAGGACGAGGCACTCTTTCGAATTTCTTTTTTTATATTCCTGTTGTTTCTCATGTTCCCAAACTAACCATGCAGCTCATATCTGCCGGTCAGCTCATTGATCATGGTTGTCGTGTTATTCTCGATTCTAATTCGTGTTGTGTTCAGGATCGACGCATGGGGACTCTGGTTAGTACTGGCCCTCGCCGCCGTGACTCACAGCGTCTCTGGGAATTTGACTGGCTTCATCTTCCTTCTGCTGCCTCTGCCAGTCTTGTCGCCTCCACCGTCACCGCCGCTTCTGCTACATCCTCCACTGCGTCTTTTGCTCAGTGGCATCATCGTTTGGGATATCTTTGCGGGTCACGTCTATCTTCTTTACTTCATCTCGGTCTTTTAGGGACTGTGTTTGGTGTTGCTTCTCTAAATTGTCAGGGTTGTAAACTTGGTAAATAGCTTCAAATTGTCTATCCTTCTAGTGAGTCAGTGTCACAGCGTCCTTTTGATCTTGTTCATTCTAATGTATAGGGTCCAGCTCCTTTCGTTTCGAGAGGAGGTCATCGATATTATATAATTTTTATTGATGACTTTTCTCGCCACACATGGATATACTTTATGTCAGCTCATAGTGAGGTTTTATCCATCTACAAAATTTTTGCCACCATGATCCGTACTCAGTTTTATTCTCCTATTCGTGTCTTTCGTTCGACTCTCTTTGGGGAATACTTGTCGAGAATCTTTAAGTGGTTTTCTTCTTTGGCGGGCACTCTCTCTCGAGCGGTGTGGTGAGCAGGCATCGTCATCTTCTTGAGACAGCCCGTGCTCTTATGCTTGCTTCTACTGTCCCACCCCACTTCTGGGTTGAGACTGTTTCTACTGCCACTTTTCTTATTAACATTCAGCCTTCTTTTGCTCTTCAGGGTGGGATCCCAATTGAGCGTCTCTGTAGCAACACTCCTGACTATTCTAGTCTTCGCCTCTTTGGGGGGGGTGCTATATTCTTCTTGCCCCTCGTGAGCGCACCAAGCTGACCGCTCAGTCCGTGGAGTGCGTTTTTCTGGGCTATAGCGCTGAGCATAAGGGATATCGTTGTTGGGATCCTTTTGGCTGACGGATGCGGGTTTCTCGGGACGTCACTTTTAATGAGTCTCGTCCTTCTCCTTCCACCACTCCAGCATCTCTTGTCGAGCCACTTTTTTCCTAACTTTTCCTGCCACCCCTATAGTCACCACACCTCCATCATAGTCTTTGGCCTCTTCGGTGCCTCCTTCACCGTCTCCTTCACCACCACCACCCTCTCCAAAGGCTCCTCCTGGCCTTGGTCCTTCTTATCCTTTCTACTACACTCGTCGTCCACGAGTTGAGGATTCTTCTGATGCATCATCTTCTTCTGATGGTTCATCTTCTTCGGCCTCTCCTCGACATGCTATTCGTGATCGCCAATCTATTCGGCCTCCTGCACGCTTTTGTTTAGCGGCTCTTGCCAAACCGACTTCTTATCGTGATGCGGCTGTTCATCAGGAGTGGCAGTATGCGATGGCAGAGGAGATTGCTGCCCTTGAGTGTACTGACACGTGGGATCTTATCCCTCTTCTCGCGCGTGTAACTCCTATCACGTGCAAGTGAGTCTATAAGGTTAAGACCTGTTCTGATGGTTCTCTTGAGCGCTACAAGGCTCGTCTTATAGCGCGTGGTTTTCAGTAGGAGCATGGTCGTGATTATGATGAGATATTTGCTCTTGTGGCTCACATGACGACTGACGAGGATCTAATAATCCTCATTTTATCTTTTATCTATAATTCTTATTATAAGCAAATATGACGTCATATGGTCCCTGGGTATACCCCTTAATTTTATAAGGGAGAAGCCTACTAGGTGGTCGTAAGTTCTTCTACGACCACCCCTATAGTCGTAAGTCTTGCTACGACTACCTTATGGTCGTAAGTTCTTCTACGATCACTACCTAATCGTAAGATATTCTACGATTACCTTAAAGTCGTAAGTCTTGCTACGACTATCTTATGGTCGTAATTTCTTCTATGACCAGGTCAGCTACGACCACCTTATGATCAATAAAACCTATAGGCAAGTGGGTCCAATTGATTAAGGAATCTAAACAGTCAATATGCACTGTTATTATGCGAAATAATAACACACAATACCCCATTATCTCGACTAGTAATCGCGGTAGGCGGAGGAGTTACCGGCCGATGATTACTACAAACGTGCGCCCGTTACTGGATTTGATGAGGTGTCTTTTCAGCAGGGGAAAACGGCCATTCCTTCACGACTATATAAAGGCCACGGTCAGAGAGGAAAAGGGAGAGGGCAATCGAGGTGTATACACACGCTATCGAAAGCTATCAAGAAGACAAGTACTATCATCTGTAATAGTCTTAATTTTTCTCCTTATTGTTCAGAATACACTCAATACCATACACACATAGGAGTAGGGTTGTTATTCTCTCCGGAGAAGGCCTGAACCTGTATAAAAATACCCGTGTCAATCTCTCTGCGTGATTCTATTCTAGGAGACCCCGAATCAAACAATCTTTCGTAAGATCGGTTCTAAAACAAGCGGTTGGCGCCGTCAGTGGGGATCTTCCGGTAATCTCTTGTCAACATACTCTCTTTTCCCAAATCTCATGCACTCATGGCGGAGAATGGAGCGAGGAGCTGGTTTGACTTGGCGGTCTGTGAGACGTCGACATGGATGCGGTTTCGATTCTGAGCCGAGTATTGACTCATCCGATGGTATTGCTGCCTCCGGGGATCTTCTCGCAGATCCAGGAGACAATGCCGCTGATGGAGTTGAGGAGGGATCCTTATCCTCCACAACAGTACGTCCAAGGGAGGAATCTACCCTCTCAAAGGACAAGGGTCAATTTGACCAGGACTACACCCAGGAGGACTCACAACACGACGAGAGTTTTTCCTCCAAATGTCCGAGTCCCCCTACGGCGGTCCGACTTGGTGAGACAAGTTCTGGAAGCCACAATTCCAGGACTCCACTAGCATCTGGTGATCCTCTCTCTCCGAATGATGCCAGAGAGAGCGGGATCAAGCATGCTTTTCCTGCAAATTCAACCATCTCTCCATAGATCACACCTGCGGATGGAGATGCTTATAACCCAGAGTTCCCCTACCTGGAGGGGATTGCTCCAAGTCGCTAGATGGTGTCTCTCGACTACTCCTCAAGCGGGGAGGCCTCGAGCGCAAGTGAGAATCATCAACAGGAGGTCTTCGTCCTTCCCTCAGATCAAGGTCACTCTTCTAGAGACCGAACTAGGGACACTCCTCGAAGATCACGAACTGCGCCTCCTCGTGACAATGGCAAGGGCACCACCGATGGCGGACAGGACCAACACCTTCATGAACGCGAGGGAAATCCTCGACATACTCGCACTCCATTGAGGTAGTCTCAAGAGTTTGACATGGAAGATCTCGAGGCTATTCGACGAAAGAAGATTGCAGCCCAGAAGAATTTGCCTGGGCGCATTCAATATCAATCAGAGGAAGCTCAAGAACTCCAGCACATCAATGACTTGCTCGAGAATCCAACTCGAGAAATCGCCTCGCGGCTAGGATCGATCTCTTCGTCGAGGAGATCGCACAAAACTTTCGATCCACGATGGCAAGGCTGGAAGCACCTCGCCAACATCATTCAGAAGTCGTAGCAATATGACTTCTTGACTACTATCGTCGAACATATCACCACGAATCGACACAACAATGAAATCGCATCGATCTCCTACTCGGAGAAATGTCTTTTGAGCGGTGATGATCAACAAACTCCTCGGAGGTGATCGCTCACCATTAGGCATGGAAATCTGCGGAAGAGATGAACTACGAGTATTCCTCGTGGGACCGAGACCTATTATAGGTCGAGTCAACTTTATTCTTGGGTATCGTCGAGTACGACCACGATGATATCAACCCTTCTTTCCTGCAAAGGAGGTGTCAAGAAGTTATCACTGGATGTCGGGCATTTTCGCCTTATCTTCGAGCTGTTCGCTGGCCACCTCGCTTTCGACCAATGAACATGGAAAAGTTCGATGGATCCCAAAATCCCATCGAATTCCTTCAAATCTGTACAGCAATTGTCCGAAGCGGCGGGAGGAGGAGAACATGTGATGGCAAATTACCGCCTAACCGTGCTCGAAGAGTGCGCTTTCGATCGTGGTTCTTGAACCAACCACTCGAGTCGATCTATTCTTGGCAACACCTCTGCGACCTTCTCTTGGCGAATTTCCAAGGCACTTACAATGCATACGAGAAGGAGGACAACTTGCCGGATGAGACGAGCGACAACGAGACCTTGCGCCAATTCATCAAGCGCTTTAGTCGGGTTAAGTAATTCAATTCCGAAGTTTACGATTCATCTGTCATTAGGGCTTTCAAGCAAGGAGTCCGTAGTAGAAGGATAACGTAAGATATTGCTTTAAATCCGCCTACCATCATCACCGAACTCTTTGAGATGGTGATCGGTATCGTTGCCTCTAAGGCCGTCGAGTGGAACTACACAATCGACGAGAAGACAATACCTCTCGAGAGCCGACGACATTGGTAAGAAGAAAGATAAGAAAGCAAAAAGTCCAAGAACAAAGGCGAAGGGTCAAAAACTCCAAGCCGGCCGGTTCAAGGAGGTTTTGGTGTGAATGATAAAGAGCCACGCACCGCTAAGCCGCGCTCCGACCGAGGCAAAGGTAAGCGCCCGTTGGAAAAATGATAAGCCTAGGTGGTGTCCTTTCCATAAAAGGAAGGACATGACCTTCGCATAATACCGGGTCTTTCAACGAAGCTTAAAGGCTACTACAACGACAAGGACCACTTCCCAATCGGCGGTGGGACAAGCGAGTGGCCATAAGTCCTCGGATGACGAGGAGGAGATGCCGTTCTAGGATCCGCAACACACCGTCGAGCACATCTACGGGGGATCATCGGCATATGAATCAAAGCGACAGCTCAAGGCTGCTGAACGTGAGGTAAACTCCATAGATCCTCCTCTCGTCAATAAATTATCGAAGTGGTGGAAGTCACCATCTCCTTTGAGAAGGGTGATTGCCGATTCCTTCGACTTCGACGGTCGGTATCCGATCGTGGTCGAACCCACCATCAACAATTGTCGGGTCAATCGAGTTTTGGTTGATGGTGGCAGCTCGTTAAACATGTTGTTTACGAAGTGCCACGGACGAGATGCAAGTACCGGGACCAAGGTAAGACCGATGCGATACTCTTTCCATGGGATCGTCTGGGATCTTCACCAAACCAATTGGCCAAGTCTCTCTTCCTTTAACATTTGGTTCACCAAGTAATTTCGGACGACAGAAAAATCTCCTTTGATGTGGTCGATTTTGATACGGCATATAACGCCATACTCGGACGACCAACTTTGGCAAAATTCCTAATGGCTACTCATTACGGATATCAATGTATTAAGATGCCAGGTCCCAAAGGAGTAATCACAATTCATTGTGACAAGAAGATGGCGCACACCTACGACCGTCGATCCCTCGAGATGGTTGGACAAATACTAACTTGAGAAGAAAGTCAGCCTTCGACCAGCAAGTCAAAGCCTAAAGCTGCACCAAAGCCGAACGATAAGGTCAAAGAGTTTCCTCTGGACGCAGGGGAGCCCTCGAAGACTGTTCGCATCGAGGATACTTCCGACCCCAAGTAGGAAGATGCCCTCATCACCTTCCTCCGAGCTAACGCAGATGTCTTCGCGTGGCAAGCATCCGACATGCGGAGTCCCGTGGAGGTGATCGAGCACGAGCTAGCTAGCTACGGCCTAACAAAGTACCGTAAAACAAAAATTACGGAGATTTGCCCCTGATCGACAAGATGCTATCAAATCAGAATTGGATAAGCTACTTAAAGCAGGCTTTATAAGAGAGGTTAACCACTCGTAATGGTTGGCTAATCTGTAATGGTTAGAAAGTCAAGCGGCAAATGGCGTATGTCGAGACTTTTGATCTTAATAAAGCTTGTCCAAAAGACGATTTTCCTTTACCTCGCATCGATCGGTTGGTTGATTCTCTGCGAGGTTGTGAAATGTTAAGTTTTTTAGATGCATATTCTGGATACCACCAGATCAATATGTGTCTAGACGATGAAGAAAAGACCGCATTTATTACACCATTTGGTATATTTTGCTATGTCAAAATGCCATTTGGCCTAAAAAATACCGGTGCTTCTTTTCAACGCTTGATGCAAGCGACTTTTTCATCTCAACTAGGCCGAAATCTAGAGGCCTATGTTGATGATCTAGTCATTAAAAGCATGAAGAGACTTAATCATATTACTGACCTACAAGAAACATTCGACAACCTCAGAAAACATCGCTTAAAACTCAATCCTGAGAAGTGTGCGTTCGGAATCTCTTCAGGAAAATTGCTTGGATTCCTAGCATCTATACGAGGAATCGAAGCAAATCCCGAAAAGATAAAGGCCATTCTCCAAATGCGCCCTCTAACCACAAGGAAAGAAGTCCAGAAACTCACGGGGTGCCTGGCGGCTTTAAGTCGTTTCATCGCATGACTAGGAGAAAAGGGACTACCTTTCTTTAAGCTTCTAAGGAAACACGAAGGTTTTGAGTGGTCGAAAGAGGCAAATCTGCCTTTGAGGATGTCAAGAGGTACCTTCTGAGTGCTCCTATTACGGTCTCTCGAGGCGGAAGAAACGCTCTTAATTTACCTAGCCGCCACGCCACAGCAAGCGATGGCGCGATACTAGTCGTAGAACGTGAAAAACGCATACACGACCGGGTTTACTACGTAAGTGAAGTTTTACACGGCCTAAGGAGCGTTACCCTCAGGTCCAAAAGCTTCTATATGCCCTCCTCATGTCTTCGAGGAAACTACGGCATTATTTTCAGGCGCACAAAATAGCTGTGCCGTCTGAGTTTCCCTTGGGAGCGATCCTCCATAATAGGAAAACAGCGGGACGTATGGCAAAATGGTGAGTCGAACTTGGGGAGTTCGACATCCATTTCGTGTCCCGAACAGCCGTTAAATCCCAGATCTTGGCAGACTTTGTCGCCGAATGGACAAATCTGAACTCCGCTCAGATCCCTAATCTGATTCCCACGACCAATGGGATTTATGTACTTTGACGGTCGCTTACTTTAAGTGGCTCGGGGTTTGGGTGGTCTGGTATCTCCTAACGGAGAGACCTTAAAGTATGCCATACAATTAAACTTTCAGGCCACTAACAACGTGACAGAATACGAAGGTTTGCTAGCTGGCATACGAGCAGCGAAAGCACTCTCGGTTCGCCAACTACTCATGAGAGGACACTCTCAACTAGTCGTGAATCAAGTCGGGAAAGAGTACCAGTGCTCTAACCCGATAATGTCTCGGTATTTATCGGAAGTGAGTAAGCTAGAAAAGCATTTTTTAGGTTTTGAGGCACAATTCATCCCTTGAAAGGATAATTTCCTCGCAGACCAGCTTGCTCGAATAGCTTCTTCCCGATCTGTAGTACCAAAAGGAGTCTTCTTGGAACAACTCCAGAAGCCGTCCTTGGTCGACGAACCAGAGACACCTCCTATTGAGACGGCCTCTCTAGAATACGAGGATACGTGGATGGCGCCCATCTATGAGTATCTTCAGAAGGGTTCTGTACCCGAAGATGATCCCGAGGCAGATCGCTTATCCCGAAAAGCCAAAATGTATACCTTGGTTGAAGAAGTCCTCTATAAATGAGGTACTCAAGGGGTGCTCATGCGATGCATTCTGTAGAGCGAAGGATTAACACTCCTTCACGACATACACGTGGCATTTGTGGAAATCATGCTTCCTACAAAACGGCGGGTCAAGAAGGCCTTTCGACAAGGTTTTCTTGTGCAATGACCCTTTACGATGCTAAAGAGTTGGTTAAGAAGTGTGTCCAATGCCAATTTCATAGCAGGCAAATACACCAACCAGCTCAGGCATTACAAACGATACCTCTATCTTGGCTTTTTGTGACACGGGGTCTCGATATCCTAGGACCGTTCCCCAAAGCTCTAGGAGGTTTGAGTTCCTTTTGTGGCTATTGATCGTTCACAAAATGGATTGAAGCGAACTCAGGATCGATAACAACGAAGCGGCAAAACGGTTCATG
Source organism: Phyllostachys edulis (assembly GCA_036346405.1). Classification (NCBI taxonomy): domain Eukaryota; kingdom Viridiplantae; phylum Streptophyta; class Magnoliopsida; order Poales; family Poaceae; genus Phyllostachys; species Phyllostachys edulis. Next base: position 38,477,414 of record CM070546.1, on the reverse strand, counting down.
ATGAGATCGTAATTACTCGATTTGGAGTACCGAGTCGAATAATTACGAGATAATGGTAGAAATTTTGGCGCAAAATTTGGGAATTTTCTTGACGAGTTGGGTACCAAGTTGTGTTATGTTTTTGTGGCCCATCCCCAAAGTAATGGAGCAGTCGAACGTGCAAACGGCCAAATAATGAGAGGAATTAAGACCCGAGTCTTCGACCAGCTCATCAAACGCTCGGGGGCTTGGGTACAACAATTACTCTCTGTATTATGGGCGATTAAATGCGACTACCGGTCAAGCTCTGGTGAAACACCTTTTTTTTTCTGGTTTTCGGAGTTGAAGCCATGCTTCCCCCGGAACTAAAGATACGGTCAACACGAGTCGAAACTTTCAAAGACTCCAACCAGGAACAACTTCGAGCGAATGACATTAATCTACTCGAAGAAAGGAGAAACCATGCCTTAATCCGTTCAGCAGTCTACCAACAAGCCTTGCGCAGATACTACGATCGTAAGGTCCAACCTCGCAGCCTTACTGTAGGTGACTTGGCATTGAGGCTCTGCCAATCCAAGTCTAATCGGAACAAACTTTCTCCCAAGTGGGAAGTGAAGGGCTACGGGTAGGCTACGATAGCAACAATTCAAAATTTCTACCACGTAAACCAGGAAGCCAAGCAAGAAGATGATCATAGATCGTTACCACTAGACGCGCAGAGCAGCGGAAGAAGTGTCGGGCGACTGGTCAGACGAAAGCGCGTCGATGTACTGATCGTAGTCGATCGTCCAGCGTCTGACAGACGTTGATCACGATGGTAGTGGTCGATCGTCTCCTCCAAAGACCTCTGCGGTTCCTTGCGAAGATCGCGGATCGTCCTTAAGCGCAATAACGTAGAAGCGCCTCTATAGGTATCCACCGTCCGGGGAAGGAACAACAAATGCGGCGGGTGTGCTAGCACCAAATCGCCGCGGCAAGGCTCTCAAGAAGATGGCGGCTAGGGTTTGATAGGGCAACTTCGTGTCAACCCACGCCTACCTACCATGACCTCATGCATCTCCTTATATAGGCCCGTGGCGGATCCTATCCATACACGTTTCTGAATCGTATTCGTCTTGGTTTGTTCAACCCGTTAAGTGTGTGACCGTTAGGTTCATGTGTAGTTCGGTTGTGACTCGGAAACCCTTTCCGCCCACGAGTAAATAGCGGTTCCTAGCGAAACATAACGATTCCGAATACACACAAATTATATCGGACGAACCTTAATGCAATATGATCTCGACCAGTCCTCATCACTTACGACCGGTCCTATTTCTATCTGACCGGTTCAGATTTGATCACGACCAACTTCGTAACTCCTTACGACTTGGTTTGACCACTCTGTGATTACGTTCGACCGATCTCGACTTGCTTGTATCTCCATACGACCCGTCAATGGCTGAATCGGTCGAACTACATTACCTCTCATGTATTCTCCTTTTGCCTCACGATATCTGGTTGAACTCGGGTGAGATGTAGTGTCATCCATGGACTGTTCAATGCTTTCTCGATCGAGTATCGGATAACCTTATGTGGTCGAACTCTTGACCATCGATTAGCATAGCCATGCACTTTCTTTATCCGACCACTTGAGGGCGAGAGATATCTCTCCTATTATGTTAGGAGGGGCAAATCCCATATCCGACCAGTCACATCCCTCTGCATGTTTCATAGCATACCCGAAAGCTACCTTTATAACCACCCAGTTACGAGTAGCGTTTGGCAACCCCTAAGAGTGCTATTACACATGTAGGAAACCATGTTGATCTCAGGTCTAAGGATTATACATCATCATTGCTTGAGACCAACTAACGACACATAGAATCATAACAATCTCAATAGTGTCTCAAGGTGGGTCTTATCCAACACCATGTTCTCTAACACGTGTCCACATTATTGATTCGATATCCCTATATCCATGACCGGTGAAACATGGTCATCAATCAATACATGTGCTGGTCGTAGAGTCACTAGTGTTCCGACCAGTGACTTTCAACCGAGGATACTTTTAGAGCGACATCATCGTAAGTTAAAGAGTTTCACCAACAAGTCACATACTCGTTAATCTTTATGGTGACGATTCATTCAAGGAACAAGATAACATATTATCAAATATTGTGAACATAATGAAATATAATCATCTCTATGATTGCCTCTAGGGCATATTTCCAGCAGGAAGGTCCTTACGATTGGTCGAAGTTACTCGGCCAAGGTCGATCTGATTAGCAATGGAAGGCGGCGAGTTCTCTCGAATTCTTGGAACATCGACCCGATTACACAAGTTTTATGTGTAACTAACCATTGAACAATAAAGACTCGGAGTTCTTTCTACCTCTATTGTCTTACTTTGAGTAGTGCTTTCATAATCTTTCGACTACATTCCAAACACCCGGTTTTCTTTACCTTTGGTGAAAGGAAGGTAACATCACCTATTAAAGTCTTTCCTCTCTGCGCCGTGGTCACTCGCCCACTAGAAGGAACTTCATAGTGTCGACCGTTACTCACTTTTGCCATCAATACAAAGAGCTCGGGTTCTTTTACGGTGAAATATTTTAAAAGCCAACTTTTTTCACCTTAGATTATTTCTTGAGTTCTTTTGAAAAGTATTCTAAGCGAGTGCACTTTTTAGATTTATTCAAGCGCCTTTGGTGTATTAGATTAAGTCTCAACTAAGTCGGAGGAAGAAACATATCTAGTCGAAGTCTCTCTCTCTGCTGCGTGGTCACGCCCACTAGAAGGAACTTCCTAGCATTGTTCGATTTCCTACTTTGGCTACGGGGACGGACTTATCGAGTCCTCCAAAGAAGGCGAAACAATTTTTGAAGTCCTCTGGATGTTTGCTTAACTCAAGTTGCGGTTCTCGATTTAATTAATCTAGTCGGAGATGGTAACATCACCTAGTCGAAAACTTTCCTCTCTGCATGTGGTCCTGCCCACTAGAAGGAACTTCCTAGTGTCGACTCATTTCCACTTTTTCGATCAGCGCATGACAATCGTGACCAAAAACTACAAGTTAACCAAACCTCTCTGTTTTCAGAAATCCTTTTTAACACTATTTACTTAGTTTGTCTAAGCAAACTAAGCAAATAGTCGGGGGCTAGGATAAAGTTATTAATTTGACTTCAATTCTTAGTCTTTCTTTCGTTAATTATCTTTTGAGTTACTAACTACTCGACAAGATGGTTTGCGAGAAACAAGATGGATTATATAATACATCAACAAAAGCTGTTTTTCACGAGTTTTTCACAAACTACTCGAAGAGGAGAGCCGGTCGCATTTCCTCCGAGACCTTTCGCTAGCTGGTTTGCATTTCTTCAATAAGACGAGTTGCCTCTGCTTCAGGGCAGTCGAAGTCGACTTCGATTGGCTGCACATTAAGGCTGGGGTCATGAGCTTTAAGTTTTTCAATGCATAACTTATTGCACTTTCGACCGCCTCCTTGATTATTTCGGCTTGATGGGCCTTGAGTGGTCACCAGTTCTTGCAAAGTCCCGACTTGTTCCTGATAGTACTTGTGTGGCGACTATTGTATAATCTTGAGGAGTTTTCCCTCACTACATAGCTCACCAAGTACATTGTTCAGGCGTGATGTTGTCTTGAAGATTAATCTTCACCGACTTCATCTCTTGGTGATTCTGAGTGAAGCCTCGCGGAGTTGTTTGTTTTCGACCACTTGCTCGAAAAGAATAAGACGGTCAAGCAAAATAAACTCCTAGAGGAAAACAAAATTAATCACGGGTAAAAGAATTCCTCACACGCTGAGTCGAGAATCTAACTTCCGATTTACGCATTATGGGAAGCAATGGTCTCAGCATGCCGCTTCTCCCATAATTTGATGTCCTCTGCATTTATCTTAGCAATGCAGACAGTTTCCTCAAGGATCATACCTTTATCCCTAACTTCAGTTTCGAGCATTCCCAGTTCAAGCTCAATTTCTAAAAAAGAAATGGGAATTAGAAAAGGAAGGGAACTCGTAAAGGACTACAGGTAAAGAATTGCTTACCTGCTCGACGAGATCTCAGCCTCTCAATTTCTTGATCCTTATCTTTGGCTATATGAGAAATCTCGTGAATAACCACGATTTTTCCTTGACTTCATCTTTGAAGTCATCTCATGTCATCTTCTTTTTCTAAAAAGAAGCAAGAGTTAGGTAAAGATCAACAACATAAGCAGTCTTAAGTTCAAGACTTCTTGTTTAGCTTTTCTGCATCTTCTACAATTTGCGAGTTAGCCTCTTGAAGCTTCTTCAAGAAGTCTCAACCTTTTCCCTAGTTTTCTCGACTCCTCTTTTTCATAATCAAGCGGAGTCGGCTAGGGTCTTTTAATCGCTATTTAACTTTAGGGTTAAAAGTGAACATGAACACTATTCAACTAGTTAAGTAAGTTTTTCTCGACTAGCGCCTAATCGTGAGTTTTTCCACGACAAGTCTCATAAGCCTTGTATAAGTAGTCAAACTCTAAAAGCGACTATGAATAACAATGACTTACCACCTCTCTGCTGCTCGCGAGTTACGCTTTCCTATCGTAGCTCTATGAGTTGTCGGTGATATTCACCAACAAAGATGGCAATTTGTTCGAGCTTTACGCAAAAGAAAGACGGTGAGAAGCAAGGAAGACCATACATATGTATAAGTATCCTTAACTACTTACATTCATGGTCGAATCGAGCAAACATCGAGTAAACCAATGATGGACTCTTCAGCTTGTCAATCTTCGTGACTTGATCCCACCAAACCTTCTCAAGATGCTCATTATCAAAGGTTTCCCCTCTGTTGGGAATATCTTTGGGATGAGGGACTCAATCGCGAGATCTAAAAGCTGAAGACCCTACGATGGAAGCGGGCCCAAAGAAATCGGCCTGAAGTTGAAATATTCCTCGTCTTGATTACAGTATCGCATTTTCTCTTTGAGTACCGGAGGAACGTCTTCAACGACTTCCTTTCGGCCGACGGTGGTCAAACACATCACCACCTTGGGCGAGAGGCTTCTCTGGTGCCTTTCTTTGTTTCCACGATCACCTCGATGGTCGTAGCTACTACTCGGTAGTCGTAGCTACTACCTTAGTGGTGGTGGTAACCACTTGAGAACCACGACTTCCTCCGATGCGGTGTGGGCGATCCTTCGACTACCTCATTTGTCATCTCTCCAACAGTTGGAGGCGACAACGAGCTTCTCGATAGAAGCGTCTTGAAATTTGAAGGAGTCGGGCTAAAATCAACAAAAGAAAGCAAGTCAGGGTTGTGAAAAGCAAAGAAGATTTCTTGACTTCTTTTCTCGACCACGTCTGGTCGGAGTTCAAGTTGGAGAATAGGCTCGACCACGACCACGCGTCAGTCGTGGATCTTGAACAGAACCATCTCTCGGTCTCTTGACTTTCCGGAGGGCCAAGATCAGTCTCGACCACTCCAAGAGCAGCGCTACCCTCAATTGTAGGCTCGGCTGGATCAGCGTTGTCCTTCACAAAAGACATAAAGTCCTTCCAATTCTCCTTTTCTAGTTGCTTGACAAAACTAGGAGTGGCGGCGTGAAAGTTTTCTTGTCATAATAAAAGGTACCTTGGCCTTGCGGGCTTTACGCCTAAGAGGTTCTTGACCTCCTCGGCCTCCTCATTGCAGAATGCTTGACCTCGGCCTGCTGCGGCCGTGTCCTTGGCCTTGCGGATCTTGCGCCTAAGAGGTTCTTGACCTCCTCGGCTTGATTGTTTCAACCTCAAACCTGTTACAACCGTGCGTGTCATCGCAGACTTTGCGAGACATGGTCGAAATAAAGCGACTTGAGCTTGGTTCTCCTTATCGGCAACTTTTGTGAGTCGACACTTTTTAGTCGAGAGAGATGAGCCCTTGTCCATTGTCATCCTAGCGCCAATGGTTGTCGATTCGACCTCTTAAATGCGTCTGACGGTTTTCCATACCTATTTTACGTGAAGAAAAAGCAGAAAAAAGAAGAATTACTGACCAGTCGTAAGATTTTCTACAACCAGTATCCAGTCGTAAGCTTTTCTACGACATCTCCTTGATTGTAAGATTTTCTACGATCACTACCTAGTCGTAAGTTCTTTCTATGACTATGAAGTCCTAAGGATAAAATCAACTTTTGATTACCTTTAGGCGCTCCATCTTTTCCTCTGCGGATAAAACTGCAAGGATTTGAGGAACCGCCACTCCGAGTGGTGGAGACTTCTCACAAACAAGTTTGACTCGAGCGTCAATCTCTGCCTATGAAAGATCTGTGTAAAACAGATAAAGATATTCATTAGACAATTTTGAAGAAGACCAAACTGAGAGTTAAGTCGAGAAAACTACTTACCCTCCTCGTAGTCCCTGGTCAGGTCTTTTGGCCCCGTGTACCTCCACATCGGAGGTACTCATTTCTTCAAAGGGCTAATTCGACGTGTGATGAAATCCTTCACCACATGCCATCCGGTTAATCCCCCTTCTTTCAAGTCCTTTATGGCTTGAATATAGAGGGCAATTCGGTTGATATCCTGGGGAGTTGAATCCCACGAAGATTTCTTTTCGGCAGCCTCCCCCTCGAAAGTAAGGCTGTCTTCTGATGTGACTTTCCAGTAAAACCACCTCTTTCTCCATCCCGGCCACGAAGATCTAGTAAACATCTGAATATACTCCTTCGACTTCCCGTCATGGAGCTTCAGACCACAACTTCCAGCTATTCCAGCTTGCCGAGCCATTCCATAGAAATATTGAAAGAGCTCAAGGTCCACTGGAATTCCCAGGTATGTCTCACATAGATACACAAATACACTTAGCATTGTGATGGAATTGGGACCGAGATTCACCAATTCTACCCCAAAATGCTCGAGTATAAGTGTGAGAAAGGGGTGAGCAGGCAATCGAAGGCCACACTCATAATATGCCTGGAAGATGGGGATTTGCTCATCCTCCCCCGACGGCCAATGCTGCCCATACGCTGCGAACCACTTCACGAGGATCTTCTCTAGAATCTTCCCGGCGTCGACCAGGGCTTGAATCTTCACCGCATCCATCTCCGACTCGGCCCACTCACTCAGAAACTCTCCCAGCCATTTCTCTCAGAAAGGGGAGATTTGCGATTGAGTTGGTGGCGGAGAAGACAAGAACTTGATGAACAGTTGGAGCGATTTGGGGAAAAGTATAAATCTAAGTCTTACCCCCGGTAAGTATTTATAACCGTGTACCTTGGGCTGAAGGCGTGGCATTCCAAAGGTTACCGCCGCTTCGGGAACCGCTCCAACGGACAGACTAATGGGAGTCGTTTGCAATTCCCTAACTTGTCCATTCAAGAAAATCAGGTTCGTTTTTACACCTCAAGCGAAATTATTTCCTTGGTCAGATCTTTTTTATCAAAGGAAATGTTAATCGGAAAGGTTTTTCTTCCGATCACCATACTACGACCACCTTGTGATCGTAGGAGTGTTCTACGACTATTTGATAGTCGTAAGCAACCTTCTTGACCAAGCATATTTCTGGTCAAAGTAGTACACAAATGTCGAAGAGTTTTTCCTTCGACCATCTTTCCACGACCTTATCGTGGCCATAAGACCATCTATAACTCCTTTACCAAGTAAGTTGCTTTCACTTGAAGCTGGGGGGCTAGATGACGAGGATCTAATAATCCTCATTTTATCTTTTATCTATAATTCTTATTATAAGAAAATATGACGTCATATGGTCCCTGGGTATACCCCTTAATTTTATAAGGGAGAAGCCTACTAGGTGGTTGTAAGTTCTTCTACAACCACCCCCATAGTCGTAATTCTTGCTACGACTACCTTATGGTCGTAAGTTCTTCTATGATCACTACCCAATCGTAAGATATTCTACGATTACCTCATAGTCGTAAGTCTTGCTACGACTATCTTATGGTCGTAATTTCTTCAATGACCAGGTCAGCTACGACCACCTTATGATCAATAAAACCTACAGGCAAGTGGGTCCAATTGATTAAGGAATCTAAATAAATCAATATGCACTTTGTTATTATGCGAAATAATAACACACAATACCCCATTATCTCTGACTAGTAATCGCGGTAGCGTGAAGGAGTTACTGCCGATGATTACTACAAACATGCGAATTCTTCGGATTTGATGAGGCGTCTTTTCAACAGGGGAAAACGGCCATTCCTTCACAACTATATAAAGGTCACGGTCAGAGAGGAAAAGGGAGAGGGCAATCGAGGCGTATACACACGCTATCGAAAGCTATCAGGAAGACAAGTACTATCATCTGTAATAGTCTTAGTTTTTCTCCTGATTGTTCAGAATACACTTAATACCATACACACACAGGAGTAGGGTTGTTATTCTCTCCGGAGAAGGCCTGAACCTGTATAAAAATACCTGTGTCAATCTCTCTGCGTGATTCTATTCTAGGAGACCTCCCGAATCAAACAATCTTTACGTAAGATCGGTTCTAAAACACCGACAACCACCATTCGCACTCTTCTTGCTATGGCGTCTGTTCGGGCATGGTCCATCTCTCAGCTTGATGTCAAGAATGTCTTTCTCAATGGAGAGCTGCGTGAAGAGGTTTATATACAGCACCAGCGGGGTATTCTGTTCCTGAGGGTATAGTTTGTCGCCTTCGCCGATCTTTTTACGGCCTCAAGGAAGCTCCTCATGCCTGATTTGATCATTTCTCTTTTGTTATCACTGCAGCTGGTTTCTTTGCTAGTGCTCATGATCCTGCTCTCTTTATTCATACTTTGCCTCATGGTCGAACGCTTCTTCTTTTATATGTTGATGATATGATCATTACTGGAGATGATTCTCAGTACATCACTTTTGTGAAGGAGCATCTTAATGAGCAATTCCTCATGTCTGATCTGGGTTCTCTTCGCTACTTTCTTAGGGTTGAGGTTATTTCTACACCCGAGGGCTTCTATTTGTTCTAAGAAAACTATATTCCGGATCTTTTTGATCGTGCTTCTCTTACTGATCAGCACACCGCTGAGACTCCTATGGAGCTTAATGTTCATCTTCTGTCGGGACCCCTGATAGCTGGATCCGGACCCTCTGTGTATTCTGAACTAGCCCCATGATCAGTAGCTAGTTCACACATTGACATCATTGATTAAATCATATCCATAGAAAAAAATTATCTAAGAAGCAGACAAATTAATATTATTTAGTAGCAATGGACCTTATGGTCAAGGTTTTATAGAGTTTGCTACGCAGGGCTTAAGACAAAAGAGTAAACTTGCAGCGGAATAAAATAACTCATGGTAGCCATCCGACATGCCCACAGGCAATCAAGTGGAGAACACATCTTAATTCGCATAGTCTTCAAAGTACTCCTCAAAGAGATCTGCATTCCTTGGTCCTTACTCGGTGACTGATCAACAAATAGCGTATAGCCGTAAGTACATAAAGTACTCAGCAAGTCGTAGGGAAATATATGCAAATAGTATTTATGCAAGGCTTGACAAGGATAGCTTTATGGCTATTTTGTAAAAAGAAGTATTGACAGTAAATACAGTAATTAAATTGAAAGGCATAATTTAAAAAATTAATTCATAAGTAAACCAGTTTATTTGAAACAATTAGTGAACACCATGTTCACTTCCCAACCAACAAGCAGTGAATACCCGTTCACTTCTCAACCATTCCAACCAAACCACCATTCCCACAATTTTTATGAAAATCTACCCCTTCTGTAAAATCACTAGGCATTATCCATAACCGGGGACACAGTTATTCGAATAGTTTTACACTCTGCAGAGGTTGTACAACTTTACCCACATGACACAACTTCTCTAGTTTGTTTGGCATCCGTCGATACCACCGCTCACTACCTTAGGTAAGCAGTCTATAGCACGTGACAAGGCCTTTACAAAGTTTTGTTTTGACCCGGTTCTGCTCGCTAAGGATTTGCCATTCTGGGCCCTCTCTTGCGCCAAGTGTGAATGTCTAAGCCAGAGTTCACACTTCCAACAAAACAGAACCGAATCAAAACATTGCTAATAAGTTAGCCAGGTCCACCCCACCCTGGACATGTGGTTGTACGGTATAGTCCAGATCAATGGCGCACAAAGTTAAGTCCTTAGTGACTACTCAAGAGAGGCAACCTCATCCCAAAATTCTCCCCTTTTACTGCACGATCATTCGCCTGAGTATGAAATTATTTTTTTGGTTCAACCCCGGCCAAATGGCAACCCTTGCCATGGCACAACAAGTTTTAACAACAGTGGCTGTGCCACAATTCCATATATCCTTAAGTCAAATTTATCATTATTGAATCATGTGATCGAGAGACCATCGCATAACTAAAGCATGACTAAGCATAATACGATACCCATGTCGGCCTTACAATATGTCCAACTAAAATAACCCATTCTATGGTGTCCAAGGAATTATGTCATTCAATGGTACATGTTAATAGCAATTATACAAGGAGGCATAATGACAATTAGACATTTAACTATTCCCAAAAGCATTTATCAAAAACTTAGCAATGCATGTTGATATAAAACAATATAATTTTATAAAATGGGTTGTAACGTCCCGTTTGTCCTATAGTTTTTGCCAGATTTCCAAACTAAAATGGAACCATTCGGTTTATTTGCTTGCTCAAACTTAACTTGAAATTTTGGGAAATATTGGAGGTTTAACTTGACCTAACCAAACTTCAACTAAGTCCAGTTGGTTGTTGCTCTCTGTTGATTGAAGTTCTTTGGTGTTCCTTGGCTTTTGTTTTCATTTCTTCTTTTGCTCTGTGTGCTCTTAAGCCTAGTCTCTCCTTCCAGAACCTCTTCTGTGTCTGGACCTCTCTCTCTCGATCCAGACATCCCTTGTGTTGGACCTCCCCCTTGTCCAGACCCCTTTGTAGGTCTAAGTCCTCCTCTTTTGGGTTTAGACCAGCTCGGATTTGTGTTTCAAACATCCTTGAACTCTGAAATTCTAAATTTGGGTTGATTTCCCCTTTCTCTTGAACTTCCTCGTGTTCATTTGAACCTCTTCGTGTTCATCTGGACCTCCCTTGCGTTCATCTTAACCGTCGGGATCTCCCTTGTGATTATCCTGACCGTTGAGACCTCCCTTGCATGTATCTTAACCGTTGGGACCTCCCTCGTGTCTGTTCAAGCCTTCCCCTTGATCCAGACCTTTATAAGCTTTTGTACTGCTTCGATCATGGTTGGGCGGCCCAATCCTTGCCCGTTCGACCGAGATCTGACGGCCCTAGCCTTCTCCGTGTTTTCCTTGCTATCGCTCCGCTTCCTTGGTTTTGATCTGACCGTCAGGACCTCCCTTGGTTTTGATCTGACTTCAGGACCTCCCCTCATTTGATCTTGACCGTTTAGGACCTCCCCTTCGGATCTCCTCCGTTGGATCTCCTTTTTGGGTTCGGACCTCCCTTTCCATTCACGCGGTCTGCACCAGCCTCGCACCCTTCCCAATCATGGACCGTCCGATCCTTTTTGGATGGCCCGATCGAGTGTAGTGTTCGGCTGGTCCGAGCGTTCCACTTCCTTGTGGACCGCCCGATTCAAATTGGACGGCCCCGCCACGCCTTGCTTTGTTCATGAGACCTCCTCGTCCTCGGGATCTTTTGGTCTTTTTGCAAAGACCACCCTCCTCGTCATGACCACCCCTTGTGGTCAGGACCACCCTCTTGTTCACGACCTCCCTTTGAGGCCACGACCTCCTCCTTTTGTCATTTTGCCGCGACCTCACTTTGAGGCCGCGACCTCCTCCTTGTGGTCTATTCCCAAAGATCACCTTGGCGGTTGAGACCACCCTTGTTGGTCCCGACCTTCCCTTTGGTCGCGACTATCCCTTTGACCAATCTGTTTACCCGAGTTTGACTGGGCCCACTTATCGGTCTTACTCACTTTCTCAATTCCTCTGCCACAACAATCTGGGCGCATTAAATGTGGTCACATATGTGGTCAATTGCGTGGCACCATATTCTCCCTCCTTGTCTCCTTCCTTCTCAGCAAAGCATGTTCTGATTGTCCTTCACCAGTTCGGTCGTGACACTTGCCCTGACTCCTACCTACCTTTGACTCGTGGGCTCTAAGCCTCTCTGTGACTCCCTCTTTCTCTTTCTCTTCCATCTCTGGTGATAAAAATAGCATAAGTGAGCCTCTTTTTAGTAATCCTAGCCTCTTTGCCTAATTTTCTCTGAGTTTGGAGTTTCAGCAAGGAGCCCTTTGGAGCTGCGCCATCGCCTCCTCGTCGCAAAAAGCCTACCGGAGCCTCTGCGACGTCCTTCCCGTCACCACCAGCTGGTCGCCATCCAGCCTCTAGATCAGCTCCTCCTTCTTATCTTTAACTCGTTCTCGGCCTTGGTGAGTTTCTTGGTGTCTATCCTTTTCTTGTTCATACGACCACATCGCATGATCGTATCCTTGCTACAACTACATTCTGTGATCGTGTTTCTTTTGCGACCTCGTGAAGTAATCGTGTCTTCCTCGGGACCTTCTCTCCTTTGGATCTCCAAAGCCTCCTTTGCAAAGACGACCTTCTTGGCCTTTTTGCAAAGACCACCTCTTGGTCTTTGTTGGTCTTTTTGCAAAGACCACCCTCCCTCTTGGCCATGACCTCCTTTCAGTCGTGACCACCTCTTGGTCTTTTTGCAAAAGACCACCCTCTCTGGCTTGGATCTCTTTTTCGTCGAGAATTCATGTTTTCTGGTTTTTGGATGAGTTCGTTTAAGTTCCTTTAAAGTCTTTTTAAGTTCTTTTTTCGAGAGTTTTTTTGCTTATTTGATTCTTTCTTGACGTGTAGATCCCGATTTAGTGGAGGAGTACTCGGAACCGGCTGACCACTCTAAAGCTCCGCCACTCTTCAGCGAAGGCAAGTCGCAGAACTTTGATCATGTTGAACCCAGCATTTCAAAAATATGTTGTTTTACATTATCATGCATGGGTATTTTTATAAGAATTTTTTTGGGCAGTAGCTATATCCCGCTTGACATTATGCCTCTTTGGATGATTGTACTCATCATGTTGACATGATCCCCTTGGACAACTTAGAATGGATAATTTTAGTTGGTATCGCTTGATATTGTCAACATGGGACCGTATGTTTATGCTTAGCCTTGCTTTAGAACCGTGGGTCTTGAATCATGTTTCATCATTAATAATCTTGACTAATTGAGCTATGGAACTGTGGTTGGTGCCACTATTGAGCAGCTGTGGTGCTGATTCCGCAGCTGTGTTGATTGTGGTGCGATGCCACTCTTGTTAAAATTTGTTGTGCCAAGACCAGGGTGGTCTTTGGCAAGGTTGAACCTAAAATGCTTTCACACTCAGGCAAGTCATCGAGCAGTAAAAGGGGTGCCATGCGCACACTGGGATGAGGTTGTCTTGCCTGAGTGGATTAAGGACTTAACTTTGTGTTCCATTGAACGGGTTTTACCGTGCAACCACAAGACCATTTTATGGGGTGATGCAGGCCAAATAATTAGCAATGAGCTGGCTTGGTTCTATTGTGGTGGAAGTGTGTGCTGATTCACACTTGGCGCAAGAGGGGGCACCCATTAACCCGGCAGGGGGGATCTGCGAAACCTTAGCGGGCAGTTCCGAGCCAGCTCAAAGCTTTGTATAGGCCTTGTCACGCTCTCTAGACTGCTCACCTTGGGAGGTGAGCAAGGGTTTTCCAGGAACTCGACCCGTTAGAGAGGTCGTGAATTGTGGGTAAAGTTGTACACCTCTGTAGAGTGAAAAATCTATTCGAATAGCCAAGTCCTTGGTCATGGACATTGCCTGGTGAAATTGCGCAAAGGGTAGACTTTTATAAAAAATTGTGGTCCACGGTTGGTCGTGGGTATCTGCGAGTGTTCTGGGTGGCTCCGAATGCTTGTGATGTCCATGGTTGATCGTGGTGGTCTTTTGAACCCTAGGGTGGTCCAAGATACTCCTAAGTGGGTGCTCAGAGGAGGTCTTGGAGCCCTAGGGAGGTCTTTGGGAGCTCTGGAGTTGGTGCTCCAGAGTGGTCGTGAGAGAGGCTTTGGGCGTGGGTGCGGCCAGACCTCCCACGAGTGGTCTTGGGGGTGAGTTGGTGCTCACTCCCTGTTTTCAAACAAATGTATCTATGTATTATGCTTTTAACTTGAGCTTTTCAATCTACTTATGCTATTTACTGTTAAATATTGCTTTCTGCAAACTAACCTTACAGCTCTCCTTGGCCAAGCTATTGCATGAATATTATGTGCATAATTGTTCCCTGCGATTTGCTGAGTACATTCAAACGTACTCATGGCTTTAAGCCCTCTATTTGAGCAGTGGCCCAAGATGATCAATTCCAGGGAAGCACAGACCTTTTCGAGGAGGAGTTCTTTGATGACCTAGCGTGCTAGGACGTCCTCCACTCGACAGCCTGTGGGCTTGCCAGATGGCTCCTTGCGTTATGCGTTTCTGCTGTAAAGGTTTCCTTTTATCGGTTTTTGTAAGCCTTAGTTGGCAACCTCTGTAAGCAACCTTGACCATAAGGTCTTTGTTTAATATATGTTAATTTGTCTGCTTCATCTTTTGTCCAGTACCGTGTGGCTGTGATTACACCTTGGAAGTTCTGTGCGAGCTAGCTCTTGTTCCTGGGACTAGCTCAGTGCGCAAAGGCCAGACCTTCAAGAGGTTTTTGAGATCCCCTAGGAGGTCCTGGCGGACCTCCTCTCAGATCATACTTGGAGGACCTCCCAGATCTTCGGGCGGTCCTACCGAACCTCCCGGTCCTGGGAGACCTTTCCTGGTATTTCTCGAGAGGGGCGTCACAAAGGTGGTATTAGAGCCCTGGTCGACTGTAGGACGTGGCCATAGGTAGAAGGGTCGTTTTAGACAAGTCTCAAAAAGCTATTTTCTAAAATTAAACCAACCTGAAATTTTTTTTAGTGGTTTCTCTCTTGTCTTGATCCATTCTGATCTCATCTTGTCTCACTCTTTTCTCATCTTACTCTATTTTCTTTCTTATCTCCCTCTCTGGTTCTTGCATCTTACCTCCTCTGGAACCTTGTTTTTCAAGTTTTAACTTGACCTCCTTATCCATGTAACCTTTATAGGGCCGTTTTCTTAAGGTTAGGCTCGTAGTGGTCCCTTTTAGTTTCAGCATCGCTTAGTTGGGGGTCAGTAGGACCTTTGGTTTGAGCCTTGTTGCTTTTCTCTAGCCTTCTGGCTTTTGCTCTTTGGGTTTAACCGAGGTACCCCTAATACGATGATCCATCTTTTCTCCCTTGCTCTAGCTTATCTTGGTGCTATTCCCTCTCATCTATTATGCTTTCTTTCTTGTCTATGAAACTAGAGAGAGAGTTCTGTACAGATGGTTCAAACTCGCTACTCAGCAAGTCAGGATGAGCCAGCAGAGCAGTTGCCTCCTCCACCACCTCCTCCAGCAGCAGTGGCAGACCAAGGACTGGGCAATTCATGGCAGCTCAAGCTCAAATGATGAGCTCCATGATGCAAAACATGAACCAAATGATGGCCCAGCAAAGCCAGACCACCACTGCATTGCTTGCCATGATGAGTCCAAGTAGCCAAGTAGCAGCTGTGTCAACTCCCCCACCTCCTGTTCACCCTCAATCAAGGTTGTCTGAGTTCATGAAGACTCGCCCAACCACTTTCTCAAGCTCCCCTGAGCCTTTGGATGTGGATGATTGGCTGAGATCAACTGAAAAGAAGCTTGAGATTGCCCATTGCGAAGACCGAGAGAAGGTCTTGTTTGCTTCACATCAGTTGGAGGGCACCGCCGCGGGATGGTGGGACACTTTTTGTGCTGCTCATGTTGACCCCCAGATGGTTCACATGTGCTGAGTTTCTAGCAGTTTTTCGCCATTCCTATGTCCCTGATGGGAAGGTTGAGATGAAGAAGAATGAATTTAGGGACCACCATGCAATGTTGGATTGTAGTGGCCGAAGCATCTCTTTGACCAGTCCCAGTGGAGTCACAATGAAGTTTGAAGCCTCCTCAAAGAAGCTTGATGGAGCTTTAGCTTGTAGTGCTCAAGTGGTATCTTTGGAAGATGTCCTAGTGGTCCGAGAGTTTTCAGATGTGTTCCCTGATGAGCTACCAGGGATGCCTCCCGATAGAGATCTTGAGTTTGTTATTAATCTTGTTCCAGAGACCTCCCCCATATGCAAAAGACCTTATAGGCTGCATGTTGATGACCAAGTAGAGTTGAAGAAACAGATTGAAGACCTGCTGAGCAAAGGGTTTATTAGACCTAGCTCCTTACCTTAGGGAGCTCTAGTGATTTTTGTGCCCCAAAAGGATGGAACACAGAGAATGTGTGTGGACTACCGTGCTTTAAATGAGGTTACCATTAAGAACAAGTATCCTCTACCAAGGATTGATGACCATTTTGATCAATTGAAAGGAGCTGGCGTATTCTCAAAGATAGATTTGAGGTCAGGGTACCATCAGCTCCAAATCCGCAAAGAAGACATCCCTAAGACAGTTTTTTCAACTAAATATGGGTTGTTTGAGTTCACTGTAATGTCCTTTGGGCTAACCAATACCCCTGCTTATTTTATGAACTTGATGAATAGAGTGTTCATGGAGTACCTTGATAAGTTTGTCATTGTCTTCATTAATGACATCCTTGCGTATTCCAAAAGTGAAGAAGAGCATGCAGAGCACCTCTATTTGGTTCTAGAGAAGCTCAGAGCTCACCAACTCTTTGCTAAGTTTAGCAAGTATGAGTTTTGGATGAAGGAAGTGATCTTTTTGGGACATGTCCTGTTTGAGAAAGGAGTCTCTGTCAACCCTAGTAAGGTCCAAGATGTGTTTAATTGGGAGTCCCCTAAATCAGTACCTTAGATCCGAAGTTTTCTTGGAATGGCAGGGTATTATAGAAGGTTCATTAAAGGTTTCTCCCGAATATCAAGACCTCTTACTCAGCTCTTAAAGAAGGAGAAAAAGTTCTCTTGGACCTCCGAGTGTGAACAAAGCTTCCAAGAGCTCAAGAGAAGGTTGACCTCTGCACCAGTTTTGGTTTTGCCAGATGTCCGAAAGGACTTTGAGATCTATTGTGATGCATCATGACAAGGACTTGGTTGTGTCTTGATGCAAGAAAGAAGAGTGGTAGCCTATGCCTCACGACAGTTGAAACCTCATGAAGCCAATTACCCTACTGATGACCTAGAGCTAGCTGCCGTAGTGCATGCTTTGAAGATTTGGCGCCACTATCTCATTAGAAACCGCTGTGAAGTCTACACAGATCACAAGAGCTTAAAGTATATTTTCACTCAAGCTGATTTGAACATGAGGCAGAGAAGATGGTTAGAGCTAATTAAAGACTACAATGTGGGAATTCATTATCACCCCGGTAAGGCCAATTTGGTAGCAGATGCTCTAAGCAGGAAGATCTATAACAACACATTGATGGTCAAAGAAAGCCAACCAGCTTTGCATGAGGAGTTCGAGAAGCTCAAACTTGAAATAGTTGAAGAAGGGTTTTTAGCAGCTCTGGAGGTGCAGCCGACTTTGCAAAATCGGATCAGGGCAGCTTAGGTTGATGATGCCAACATTCAAGAAATCAAGAGAAACATGAGAAAAGGGAGATCTTTAAGGTTTTCAGAAGATGAACAGGGGACTGTCTTGTTTGACAAAAGGCTCTGTGTGCCAAATAACCTAGAACTCAAGAAGGTGTTACTCAGAGAGGCTCATGAAGCATTGTATTCCATTCATCCAGGAGCTTCAAAGATGTATCAAGACATCAAAGAAATGTATTGGTGGCCTAGCATGAAGCGCGAAATTGCTGAGTATGTGGCCAAGTGTGATACTTGTCAAAAGGTTAAGGCCGTACACCAAAGACCTGGAGGTCTTTTGGTGCCCTTGCCCATACCCGAGTGGAAATAGAAAGAGGTCGGGATGGACTTCATAACTGGTCTGCCCCGGACCCAAGCTGGTTTTGACTCCATTTGGGTGGTTGTGGATCGCTTAACTCTCATTCTATCCCTGTTAAGACCACCTATTCTGGAGACAAATTAGCAGAGCTCTACATGGCAAAGGTTGTGTGTCTACATGGTGTGCCACAGAAGATAGTGTCAGATAGAGGATCTCAGTTTACCTCCAAATTTTGGCAAAAGCTACATGATGCCTTGGGTACAGACCTCAATTTCAGCACAGCTTACCACCCACAAACTTCATGGCTAAACTGAAAGAGTCAATCAAGTTCTTGAGGACATGCTGAGAGCTTGTGCTCTGGAAAAGCAAGGTAGTTGGGGTCGGATGCTACCCTATGCTGAGTTCTCCTACAATAACAGCTACCAAGCAAGTCTCCAGATATCTCCTTTTGAAGCCCTTTATAGAAGAAAATGTAGGACACCTTTGTACTGGATAGAAACTGGTGAAGGACAAGTTCTTGGACCAGACCTCTTGAAGGAAGATGAAGACCAAGTGAGACCCATAAGAGAAAAGTTGAAGACTGCCCAGACCAGACAGAAGAGCTATGGAGACAATAGACGTCGAGACCTAGCCTTTGCCCCTAGAGATCAAGTATACCTCAAAGTGTCACCCCTCAAAGGAATGCACCGTTTCAGAGTTAGTGGGAAGCTAGCACCAAGATTCATCGGACCTTTTCCCATTCTTGCCCAAAGAGGAGAAGTTGCCTACAAGATAGACCTCCCTCCTCAGCTGACTGGAGTGCACAATGTCTTCCATGTATCTCAGTTGAAGAAGTGCTTGCGTGTGCTAGAGGAACAGATACCCTTAGAAGCAGTGGACCTCCAAGAAGACCTCACCTACCAGGAGCAGCCCATCAAGATCTTGGATGTGTCTGAGCGAGTGACAAGGACCAAGACCACCCGCCTTTGCAAAGTGCAATGGAGCAACCACACCGAGGCAGAAGCAACTTGGGAGCGCGAAGAGGACCTCAAGAAGGAGTTCCCGCACCTATTCTCTAGCCAACATGAATCTCGAGGTCGAGATTCTCTTTAAGGGCTTGTTTGGAAGCCGTGAACCCTGCCGGGATCCTGCTCCTTTCCCTAGGGAGGGAACTCACGTGGAAACTAACCCCGGGCTGATTTGGTTCTGCGTTTGGAAGCCGTCGGTACGCCAATTCCCCGACCCAATCCGCGCGTCTTCCCTGGGGAAACAAAACTCGTCTCCCCACACGTGATTTCTTCTCCCCATCTCTCGCTCGACCTCCTCCTCGTCCTCACGCTCGGTCGCCACAAAGGAGCCACGCCGCCACCTCCAGATCCCGATCGCCTCCTCACGCTCGGCCGCCTCCTCCCTCCCGGCCGCCTCCTCATGCTCGGCCGCCGCAAAGGAGCCGTGCCACCACCTCCAGATCTCGGTCGCCTCCTCACGCTCGGCTGCCTCCTCCCTCCCGGCCGCCTACTCACACTCGGCCACCGTGAAGGAGCCGCGCCGCCACCTCTAGATCCATTCCAGATCCTAGTCGCCTCCTCACGCTCGGACGCCTCGAAGTTGCCGCGCCGCCAGCTCCAGATACATTCTAGATCCCGGTCACCTCCTCCCTCCCAGCCACCTCCTCCCGCCCAGCCACCTCCTCCCGCTCGGTGAAGTTCCTCTGCCTAGTCGCCTCCTCCCGCTCGGTGAGTTTTCTTGATTAAAGTATGCGTGAACTTTCTCAGAAACTCACGCCTGGTAGCCTTGTGCTGATTTCAAGTATGCATAGATCAGATCCAATCCCAAAACGTTTTGTGAATCGATCGGCTAGATTTCTGTTGTCCCGTGCATTGCGAGATCATGGATTGTTCGATGAATGAATCAGAAAAGAAAAGAGGGCTTGTAGCCTTGTACTGATTCATGTTTCTGTGGTGTCCTCTATAGATCGACTATATCCTTTTTGCACAATTGCACTTGATGTATGTGACTGCTGCTGGAGGCATTTCATCTTAGTTTAGGATGATTGCTTTATTCTTGTTGTTTTATATATGTTAGATCTGTGGATCTGAGGCTCTATCATGTATGGTGTTGTGATCTAGCTTAGTCCAGTTTCTCAGATCTACTGGGTTTCGTACTTAGGATACAACGTTTTGAGATTGTGTTGATGTGGTTACCTAGATCTGTGGATGGTTCATACTTAGGACCTATTTGATTTGTATGCTTAGATGTTATCGATGATTCTTTTTAATCCATGTAGAAACTTTATGTAGCTTCTAATGCCATCTGGTCATCTATGCTGTGATATTGGTTATGTGCTATATCAAATCCTATGAGCTGAGTCTTAGGTCTTATGATTAAGATAGCCAATGGTGTACAAAAGAATTGCATTGAAGCATTTTAAAATCTGAGTTATATGTGGATTTGTCTGGTTAGTTGCGTTTTCAGGATTAGAAAGTTTAGAATCATGCCACCTATATTGTAATGGAAATCTAAATATGATCCATGAATTACAAATAGATGATTGTAACTATGTTATTTTTCATGCTTACGAAGAAATGATCTAGCATACACTTTTCATACATATGACCACCTTCATGTTTTATTGGCATGCAGGCTTGACATCCGTGAGATTATTCATCGATGCTCTGAAGTGGTGTTGTGTTCCAAATCTTTGCTTATGTACCTCACCAAACGATGTGATTCCTACTATTTTTGTCATGATTTAGTAGTTATCTTGTGAGACCTCAATGTTACTAATGCATCTAGGTTCCATTTGGTCTTTGGAATGGAGTTTTGAGTACTTGGCGACTTAATCTATACCTTCGATCTGGTGAAAGAGTTTGCTCTTCCATGTTTTGATGGCATCATCATATATTCTCGGCTCCCAGATTTTTACTTAGATGAAACATGTCGTTATAAATCCTGTATACTCTTATCCATGAAGTTTGTAATGATGTTTGTCTATTCTTATCTATGAAGTTTGTAATGATGTCTGCGATACTTCATATTTCTACATATGTTCTGTTATTTTTAAAGTTTGTAATATTTTCCTGGAATACTTCATATTTTGCATGATGTTGTGATGTCTGTGATACTTCATATTTCTACACATGTTCTATCATTTTTAAAGTTTGTAATCTTTTCCTGGAATTTACAGAATTTTGTTAATTTTTTTGTTGATTTTTTCATGGCCGGCATTTTTATCCCTGTTATTTCCAAATGGCAACAGGGATTTTTTTCCCAGCCGGGAAAAAAATCCCCTTATGTTGAGGGGGATTTCATGTGCCATCAAAACCCCCTCAAGGGATTTTTCTTCCCTGGGATTTTGCTCCCTAGCATCCAAACAAGCCCTAAGGGGTGAAGGTTTGTAACGTCTCGTTTGTCCTAGAGTTTTTGCCAGATTTCAAAACTAAAAAAGAACCATTCAGTTTATTTGCTTGCTCAAGCTTAACTTGAAATTTTAGGAAATATTGGAGGTTTAACTTGACCTAACCAAACTTCAATTAAGTCCAGTTGGTTGTTGCTCTCTGTTGGTTGAAGTTCTTTGGTGTTCCTTGGCTTTTGCTTTTGCTCTATGTGCTCTTAAGCCTAGTCTCTCCTTCTAGGACCTCTTCTGTGTTTGGACCTCTCTCTCTCGGTCCAGACCTCCCTTGTGTTGGACCTCTCACTTGTCCAGGCCCCTTTGTAGGTCTAAGTTCTCCTCTTTTGGGTTTAGACCAGCTCAGGTGTGTGTTTCAAACATACTTGAACTCCGAAATTCTAAATTTGGGTTGATTTCCCCTTTCTCTTGAACTTCCTCGTGTTCATTTGAACCTCTTCGTGTTCATCTGGACCTCCCTTGCGTTCATCTTAACCGTCGGGATCTCCCTTGTGATTATCCTGACCGTTGAGACCTCCCTTGCGTGTATCTTAACTGTTGGGACCTCCCTCGCGTCCGTTCGAGCCTTCCCCTTGATCTAGGCCTTTATCGCTTTTGTACCGTTCGATATGTGTTGGACGGCCCAATCCCTTTGCCCCATTCGACCGAGATTTGACGGCCCCAGCCTTCTCTGCATTTTCCTTGCTATCGCTCCGCTCCCTTGGTTTTGATCTGACCGTCAGGACCTCCCTTGGTTTTGATCTAACCGTTAGGACCTCCCCTCGTTTGATCTTGACCGTTTAGGACCTCCCCTTCGGATCTCCCCCATTGGATCTCCTTTTTGGGTTCGGACATCCCCTTCCCTTCACACGGTCCGAACCAGCCTCGCGCCCTTCCCACTCGTGGACTGTCTGATCCTTTTTGGATGGCCCGATCGAGTGTAGTGTTCGGCTGGTCCGAGCGTTCCACTTCCTTGTAGACCGCCCGATTCAAATTGGACAGCCCCGCTTCGCCTCGCCCTGCTTTGTTCCTCAGGACCTCCTCGTCCTCAGGATCTTTTGGTCTTTTTGCAAAGACCACTCTCCTCGTCATGACCACCCCTTGTGGTCAGGACCACCCTCTTGGTCACGACCTCCCTTTGAGGCCACGATCTCCTCCTTTTGTCATTTTGCCATGACCTCCCTTTGAGGCCGCGACCTCCTCCCTGTGGTCTTTTTCCAAAGATCACCTTGGCAGTTGGGACCACCCTTGCTGGTCCCAACCTTCCATTTGGTCGCAACTATCCCTTTGACTAATCTGTTTACCCGAGTTTGACTAGGCCCACTTGTCGGTCTTACTCACTTTCTCAATTCCTCCGCCACAGAAATCTGGGCGCATTAAATGCGGTCACATACGTGGTCACTTGCGTGGCACCGTATTCTCCCTCCTTGTCTCCTTCCTTCTCAGCAAAGCATGTTCTGATTGTCCTTCACCAGTTCGGTCGTGACACTTGCCCTGACTCCTACCTACCTTTGACTCGTGCGGCTCTAAGCCTCTCTGTGACTCCCTCCTTCTCTCTCTTCCATCTTCGGCTATAAAAATAGCCTAAGTGAGCCTCTTTTCAGTAATCCTAGTCTTTTTGCCTAATTTTCTCTGAGTTTGGAGTTTCAGCAGGGAGCCGTTTGGAGCTGTGCCATCGCCTCCTCGTCGCAAAGAGCCTACCGGAGCCTCTACGACGTCCTTCCTATCACCACCAGCTGGTCGCCATCCAGCCTCTAGATCAGCTCCTCCTTCTTATCTTTAACTCGTTCTCGGCCTTGGTGAGTTTCTTGGTGTCTATCCTTTTCTTGTTCATACGACCACATCGCGTGATCGTATCCTTGCTACGACTACATTACGCGGTCGTGTTTCTTTTGTGACCTCGTGAAGTAATCGTGTCTTCCTCAGGACCTTCTCACCCTTTGGATCTTCCGGAGGCCTCCCTTTGCAAAGACGACCTTCTTGGCCTTTTTGCAAAGACCACCTCTTGGTCTTTGTTGGTCTTTTTGCAAAGACCACCCTCCCGCTTGTCCATGACCTCCTTTCGGTCGTGACCACCTCTTGGTCTTTTTGCAAAAGACCACCCTCTCTGGCTTGGATCTCTTTTTCGTCGAGAATTCTTGTTTTCTGGTTTTTGGATGAGTTCGTTTAAGTTCCTTTAAAGTCTTTTTAAGTTCTTTTTTCGAGAGTTTTTTTGCTTATTTGATTCTTTGCGAACGTGTAGATCCCGATTTCGTGGAGGAGTACTCGGAACCAGCAGCCACTGCCGAAGCTCGCTACTCTTCAACGAAGGTAAGTCGCAGACCTTTAATCATGTTGAACCCAACATTTCAAAAATATGTTGACATGATCCCCTTGGACAACTTAGAATGGATAATTTTAGTTGGTATCGCTTGATATTGCCAACATGGGACCGTATGTTTATGCTTAGCCTCGCTTTAGAACCGTGGGTCTTGAGAATCATGTTTCATCATTAATAATCTTGACTAATTGATCTATGGAACTGTGGTTGGTGCCACTATTGAGCAGCTGTGGTGCTGATTCCGCAGCTGTGTTGATTGTGGTGCGATGCCGCTCTTGTTAAAATTTGTTGTGCCAAGACCAGGGTGGTCTTTGGCTAGGTTGAACCTAAAATGCTTTCACACTCGGGCAAGTGATCGAGCAGTAAAGGGGGTGCCATGCGCACACTGGGATGAGGTTGTCTTGCCTGAGTGGATTAAGGACTTAACTTTGTGTTCCATTGAACCGGGTTTTACCGTGCAACCACAAGACCATTTTATGGGGGTGGTCTGGGCCAAATAATTAGCAATGAGCTGGCTTGGTTCTATTGTGGTGGAAGTGTGTGCTGATTCACACTTGGCGCAAGAGGGGGCACCCATTAACCCGACAGGGGGGATCTGCGAAACCTTGGCGGGTAGTTCCGAGCCAGTTCAAAGCTTTGTAAAGGCCTTGTCACGCTCTCTAGACTGCTCACCTTGGGAGGTGAGCAAGGGTTTTCCAGGAACCCGACCGACTAGAGAGGTTGTGAATTGTGGGTAAAGTAGTACACCTATGAAGAGTGAAAAATCTATTTGAATAGCCAAGTCCTTGGTCATGGACATTGCCCGGTGAAATTGCGCAAGGGGTAGACTTTTATAAAAATTTGTGGTCCGCGGTTGGCCGTGGGTATCTGCAAGTGTTCTGGGTGGCTCCGAATGCTCGTGATGTCCATGGTTGGTCGTGGTGGTCTTTTGAACCCTAGGGTGGTCCAAGATACTCCTGAGTGGGTGCTCAGAGGAGGTCTTGGAGCCCTAGGGAGGTCTTTGGGAGCTCTGAAGTTGGTGCTCCAGAGTGGTCGTGGGAGAGGCCTTGGGCGTGTGTGCGGCCAGACCTCCCACGAGTGGTCTTGGGGGTGAGTTGGTGCTCACTCCCTGTTTTCAAACAAATGTATCTATGTATTATGCTTTTAACTTGAGCTTTTCAATCTACTTATGCTATTTACTGTTAAATATTGCTTTCTGCAAACTAACCTTACAGCTCTCCTTGGCCAAGCTATTGCATGAATATTATGTGCATAATTGTTCCCTGCGATTTGCTGAGTACATTCAAACGTACTCATGGCTTTAAGCCCTCTGTTTGAGCAGTGGCCCAAGATGATCAATTCCAGGGAAGCATAGACCTTTTCGAGGAGGATTTCTTTGATGACCCAGCGTGCTAGGACGTCCTCCACTCGACAGCCTGTGGGCTTGCCAGATGGCTCCTTGCGTTATGCGTTTCTGCTGTAAAGGTTTCCTTTTGTCGGTTTTTGTAAGCCTTAGTTGGCAACCTCTGTAAGCAATCTTGACCATAAGGTCTTTGTTTAATATATGTTAATTTGTCTGCTTCATCTTTTGTCCAGTACCGTGTGGCTGTGATTACACCTTGGAAGTTCTGTGCGAGTTAGCTCTTGTTCCTAGGACTAGCTCAATGCGCAAAGGCAAGACCTCCAGGAGGTCTTTGAGATCCCTTGGGAGGTCCTGGCAGACCTCCCCTAAGATTATACTTGGAGGACCTGCCAGACCTCCGGGCGATCCTACCGGACCTCCCTAAGAGGTCCTGGGAGACCTTTCCTAGTATTTCCCGAGAGGGGCGTCACATGGGTTCAATATGATCAAAGGTCTACGACTTGCCTTGCTCAATATCCTGATAAGGCTCATTATGCTGATAACTGCCTTGCTCAATATTCTGATAATCCTTGTCTTGTTCTATCTCGAACTGCTATTCCATTATATCTTCATATTCTAACAACGCATAATATGATTGAACTCTAGAGCGACTGAAAGTAATAAAATGAAATCCAATAAACCCAAATACATTCAACCAAATGAAAGCACTTTAAACAGAACTGAACATACTTACTGGTGTTTTGAAAGCAGGGGGGTCCTTCAGATGAGATCTAAATATATACTCATCTAGAGATGATAAAGGAAATACTATAGACGAAGTATATCCAAGGGAGCTAATGAAGGAAATACTACAGACAAAAGTTGATAAATCTAACAGGGAGAGAGAGAATGTTTGTAGGAACATTCCTTGCTAGTTACCTAGATGGGGGAGATTACCTTGTTAGTAATACTCTCATATCTGCTCTCGGGTCACGAAGGGTTCTGCTGCTGAGAACGGATGACGACGGGTGATACCTAGAGCCTAGGTGATGTTGTTTTCCTTAACAGGCCACCTAGTACTCACAAGTACTCTCTCCAGGTATTCTTGGTATACATCCATGATAATCATACAGTCAAAATCAATGCTCTTATATGCTCTCCTCTTTCAGCAGACTTTGATGGTGATCTTTGGTTAGCTTTATTACTTGTGTGGCTCAGACTTACTAGTATGAGGTTGTGACATGGCCATAATCCTAGTTAGGTTTTAACGAAAGCAATTATTTTGCCTAATCATAATTTAGTAAAGGTCCACTTGTAAATGTATGTTCCTATGATGTATTATCTTATGATGATGACCTAGGGTCTACTGACCATTAGATCGTGCGTGTATGTATATGTCTAAACATAACTATCATTCTAGGTTCTAGCTACCTAAGTTGATTACTGATCACTGCTACTAATCTCTAATTACATAAGCTGACTATCGAATAACTCAACCCCATTTCTACCTATGGATGTAGACTATCGTTTTCTTAACTGAACTAACTAATTCACTTATGTTTTCATGTCAAGCTCTAATTACTTGAACTTATCCTAATAAATTGTCCATTAGTTAACCCTACACTGGATGCATTATCAATGACATAAAATGACCATATGTTCATTCACTGTGAGGACCCCGGAATATTGGAGGTTTATACCGAATTAACAATCATACCAAAAGCATAATTCTTAATCAAGAACAACCGGTCCTTAATTAAAAATCATACTAGAAGCATAATTCTTAACAAGGTACAAATCCAATATTCAGGTTCCTGGATATATGTCTTGCAACAGTTCCCAGGATCAGTGACTATTGCACATATATCCTCAAACAATATTGTATCATACATACAAGGCATACACTTACATCACTTCATACAAAACTTTACATTTCGGTTTGGTTTTACAATCTAGGTGACACATAGTCACTAACAACATTTAATAGCAGAGGACAGAATTAAACAGCAAAAGACCACCAATAGCCCCATCACCCTCAGGCTATTGAGTGGAGATTAGAACTAGCTTCACTCGTTAGCGTCACCCTGATCGGCGCTAACGGGCATCTCATACAAATAACCATCCTCATCTGCAACAAGAGGTTATAGCACCTGAGTACAGAAGGTACTCGCAAGACTTACACAAACTATTTAAAAGAAAGTGTTTGAGAGATCCTATACAAAGGATTAGAATTTGTACATGCATAAGGTTAACAACAGGAAGGTTATATTGGTTTCATTTCTTGCATAAAGCAATACATCTTAAGCCTACACTTGCTAAGTTTTGATAAACCAATTTGGACTAAAACAGTAAGTAAAACAGAGCATAATCATAAACAATAACCACATTTAAGTGGCTATCCAATAATCATCAAAAACATTGCATGATTGTGTCTCATACCGAAACAGCATAGATACAAAGTTTCATTTCAAAGTCTATACAAAGATCTATTCAACTCAAGCGTTGTCCATAACCGTGGACACATCTATTCGAATAGTTTTAACCCTGCAGGGGTGTACATCTTTACCCACACGACTTAGCTAGCCCGTAAGCCTCCGGAATAATAGCACACTGCCTTTGGTATGCCGGCCGGGCAAACTAAGATTTGGTGTTTTTCAACAAGTTGACACTATTGAGCTGGACTACCCATGTGTGACTGATCCCACTTAGTTCAATTTACTAATAGAACCTGCCAACCAGGGGCCCACATGTTGTATCGGGAATGCCGACCCGATCGACAAAAATTAAATGACAGAAAGTAGAGTTGTGCTAGCTGCACATATTAGATCGCAATCGGAGCCCTTAAGGTACGTACATGTGATGGAACACATGTACGTCCTCACCCTCTTAAGAACATATGATACAGATATGAGATCAAACACATATGTCCTTACTTTCCTGTTTTCCAACTCAATAGCATTAACCTTTTACTTAACCAAACAAATACCATACATCGCATGTGGAAATGCGTTGGGGCTTGAATCGTTCATCAATGTTCACCCTTAATCAATCCGCAAAGACAACCACATTTCCCAATCTCGTGCACTAAGGCACCATCACTAGCATCCACTTGTCCAGATTAAAAATCAGTGAAAACAAACAAAATTGGATTTCATTTCAGATTTAATTAGACTGAACAAAGAATAAAAATAAATGAAGTTCATAAATTATTCCCAAGTTTGACAAGATAAGCTTGCCAAACACTAACGTTCTACAGACTACATGGCTAAGCAATTTTGAAAACTAAGCAATTAGTATCAAAGCATTACCTTAAGTTTAAGTGTATGATCAGATTAAAGGTAAGCCTCAAGTGTTAGGTGGTAACTAACTATTACAGATCACAAATAAATTTTTAGGAAATTAGCATGCAACAGTGTCACTGGGTTTTAGAAATCTACAGTTCAAAATTAGGATTAACATGGTGCAGAGAGGATGCTTGCCTTGATAATAGTAAACCTCTTGTTCAGGTTTTTGTTGCTCAGTAACAGATTCGACCACTTCAGAAGAACCAGAATCTAGAACACCAAAAATCCAATGAACAACAAGAAATGGCAGAGAACAAAATATAGAAAAGAATGCATGATCAATATCTTAATGCATACTTAGCAACATGCTTAAGTTATATCTTACTTAAGGACAATACCCCATATTTAATAGCTGCTGATACAAGTTATCAAAATTAGTGGTTTAGCATAGAACTGCAATTTCAGAATTGGGAAAACCGAAACAGGACAGGTTAGATAATATGTTAATTCACTTACACTACAAACAAAATATCTTTGCTTAAGCTTGCTCTCCCTTTTTAGGAATCCTGCAAATGGAATGTATTCAGTATAGTGTTCATGTGATCTGTTCTTTTAAATCTGCCCGTTTTATCTATTTCTCTTCAACAGACAATGGTAGAAGCCTAACTTATCACTTATACACTTTACTAGAAGAAATAGAGGGCTACATCTTGTTGTATATGTTGTCAGCATGACCGGCAAGAAAACAGCGAGACAGGAATTGAGATTTAGATATAGCTACAGTTTCAGGTTTGGAGAAGCTGAAACTGGAACAGATTAAAAGGAATATGGTTGCTAATCTAAACATCTTACAAGTGAATACTTGCTTAAACTAAGAGTATACTAACTAGAGCAGTAATCTAACTCGTCATTTAACCACTAATTGACAAGAAGTAACATTTGGTCAGAGCTACAGGTTCATATTTTGGAAAACTGAAAAACAGGACAGATTACAAAGGAAGAGTTTGCTGCTCCATCATACTATGACAAAAAGATATTTTTGATTAAGCTACAGCTAAATAAGTAAAACCAAAAGTCTAACTTATTACTTAACATCAGTTAATACTAATTGTCAAAATTGAGGTTCAATCTGGACTGCAGTTTTCATATTTTGAAAAGCAAACAGATGATTAAAAATGAAGTTTGCTGAACTAAACATTCACAAGTAAAGTGCTATGCTTAAGTTTAGAGTATTCCTAACTAGGTTAGCAAGATAACTCACCAATTACTAGCAGTAATTGACAAGAGCTACTGATTTAAGCTGTTGCTTGTGCATTGTCGGTTTTAATCGACAATAGAACAGAGGCACAACCGGCTGTTATTGACAGATTGCCAAAATTGCAGTTTACTGTTTTTGTAGTATGAACAAAGTAACATTTTTGTTAAGGTTGTAGCTAAACAAGTAAACTAAAGTCTACTTATCATTTATTAGCACTAAGTGATAAGAATTAGAGATCAAGAAGCTTGCTGTGCATGCTGTCGGTTGACTGCCCACAAAATAGCAAAACAACAAAGACAAGATTGCAGGTTTTGGCTGATTTGAAAATGCACTAAGCAAAAGTTGTTTGCTAGAGCTAAAGTTAATCTTAAGAAAATATAGCAACCTAAAATAACCCTTGATAGCACTAACCAAAAAGAATTACAGAGAAGGATTTGAGCTACAGCTTCGAGTCGGTTTGACCGAAAACAGTAGCAGAAAACTGAATTTTTGCCCCAAGCTGAATTGGAGGCATTATGAATCAAAAGAATGGTTGCTCAGGCTACTAGGGTTTAGTAGGAGGCTATCTAAACTTGGAGGTTAAACAGAAAAGCTCAAAATCTTGAAAACGATATAAAAGACCGAAAAGTTATAAAAAGAAACTTTTCAGCAATAAATTGATTTGAGCAACACCAGCACATGTGAGTGATTTAGATAAGCCACTAAGGTTCCCAAGAAGCTCAAGATGGAAAGAATTAGAGTCGTGGCTTACCAGCCAAGTTGTAGAAGAAAGATTTGGTTTTTCAACCGAAACAGTGAAAGATCGAAATCCACTTCACCTGTTTGACCAAAAACGAAAATAATGGAAGACTTGAGCTACAAGGATCACAATACATGATCTTGACAGGAAAGAGTGAAGAACACCTCACCAGAGCAAGAAGTCACCAAGATGGTGCTCCAGCCGGCTCAGTCAACAGAGCAAGATTTCGGCTCAACCTGCAAATGATACCCGAAACTCACCTTACTAAGTGAATTAAACACCAAGAGGGATGAGCAAGAAGTGAAAGCAAAGAAACTTCACTGGGAAGGAAAAGAAATGAAGAGAGCTCTCCCGGTCACAAAGGCGGTGAGCTCAAAACTAGGGTTTAAACAGAATTTGAACCTACAGAGCAAACCGAGAACTCTAGAAATGATGCGGTGGTAGTGTGATGCCAGGTGGCAGAGGTTCACTTGCTAGCTCACGGCGAAACGCCACCTTCTCCGGTGCCCTGGTCGGCTGCAATGCTCCCAGGCGAGAGGAGGAAGAGAGAGATGCGCTTGCCTCAGGCTCCATTGGCGGCGTGAAAAAAATATCCAACAATGACTCAAAAAATCCAACAAAGATAAGGTCCACGGTAGCTCAAAGGAAAAAATCAGCCGTCCAAAATAAAGTGGGTGGTCGGGATCAGATTTTGGCTAGAAAAATGGAGATTTTAGATTGTAACAACATATCCAAGTTTCAAAATAAACAGTGATGCTACGATAAGCATCTTATTACTGTTTATTAAAATTGGGGCTGTTGCATTCACGATGTGACCTACTGGCCTAGGGATCAATGGTTATTCATATACTAGTGATGCCCGATTATCTTTTATAACTATTATATGTTAATCTAACCTAACTAACGTAATAACTTTATATATTTCTACACATGACTATATTATCTTAGGTTCTAACTGCCTAATGTTGTCCAACTATTCATAGTTTACCTCCAGCTCTAACTAACCTTACTTCCTTAACTAAAAGTTAATGTCGTACTACTACCCCTAATACCAATCGGTTGTGATTGACTTTTTGATAATTAATATAATTACTAACTGATTACCCTGGTTACAATGTCATTTCCTAGTAAAGGCATGCTCTACTGTTATTGCACTATTTGGTTAAATAAACACTAATCATCTTAAATTAACCATTTGTTTAACCCATGGCTATTATCATTTATATCCCAGGTTTAGGGTTTACTAATGAAATCTCATTAACATTGTTATCTAGCTAACACTGATTTAAACATCTAACTGACATAAATTGAGGATGTATCTTACTACTAATTAACCTATGAATGCCAACTAGAATGTCCAGCATATAGTCACCTTAATGACTGCTCTAACATAACCAATCCCACTGGTGGGGGCCACTGTCATATGCTCACTAACTTGTAGTCAACCCCTAATTACTTATCTTAGTCACTAATTAATTCAATTAAACAAATGAAATACTACTAGCTAATCATCCTATTATTTGGACTCTAACTAACCACTTAACTAAGCAGTAGTGTTACTAATTATTGTACAGCTCCTATGTAATTTTTAGCAATGGCCTAAGGTTCACAGCCATCCAGAAACCTACATACCAAAGTTCCCTACTGGTTTTTGTCCCTTACACTTCAATGATTTTGATACACTAATTATTTAGTTAACAACCTACATCTTAACTACCCTTCTAATCACTTAGCTAGTGGCCATCTGCCATTCATTGAAATACACAGAGTGAGTGAGAGAGATGAGGGAGGGTCCACCTGCCATTCATACACACGCAAGGAGCCAACACAAAGAGAGAGCAAACAGAGAGAGCTGAGCAGAGGGAGGGAAGAGCGGCTTGGTGGTGAGGGCAGCGCCAGCGGAGGTGGCGGTGGCGGCAGCCGTGAGTGCCAAAAACGGAGCTGGCCAAGCGAGGTGGCCCTGGAGCAATGGTGGCATGGCTTGAGGCGGCCAATAGCGGGCTGGAGGTAGTGCGCGGCAGTCGGAGCTGGAAGAGGAGATGGTGCGGCGGCACATGGGTGAGGGAGAGGGGAACTTCGGGCGAGCATGAGCATTGGCCAGGGGTGGGGAACCCATTGGGGTGGTTGTTGGCGGTGGGGAGTGGCCGGGGCAGGCCGGCGGCAGTGAACCACGGGCAGCATAGAGAGCTCACCGTGGAGGTGCCGTTGGGGAGAGGGGAAGCCAGAGTGGGTGATGTGGGGAAGTAGAGGGAGGTGTGGAGGGTCTCCAGTGGGGAGGAATTGACTAGGGGCTCACCCGGTTGCAATCGGTGGCGAAAATGGCGGTTTGGCCGGCGACAGGGAAGGGGAGGCCGGCGTAGATGCTCCGGTGTGGGGATCCTTCGATTGTTTGGGGGCTTTTGCTCGGGATGACGAGGGACACCGCGTGCCGCGAACGGCAGGCGACGGAGCTCACCAGACGGCCTGGGCGGCGGGGTGGCGCTTGGCGGCCGAGCGGCTCAGGGACGAGGCTTCACACGCTCGGCTCCCTTGGCTTGGTTAGAGAAGGGGTTAAGGGAGAGAGGAGTGGACAGCAGGGGCAGGGCGAGCTCGGTGCTGCCCTTTTGTAGATGGACGATGGAGAATGCGATGGTGGCCAGCATGGGCGGTGAGGTGACGCGGTCGGCCAGCGTGGCACGCATGCAGGGCACGAGCAGAGCAAATTGGAGGAAATGGTCTGCCCGTAGAGCCGGTTGATCAGCTGGAAGGAGTAAGGAAACCGTGGGCTGAGCTAGAAGCTGGTTGGCTATAGCACTTGACCGGGCCAAAGGAACAATAAGGTGGGAAAATAAAAGAATAGGGACAAAGAATGGAAATTGGGTGATTGATCAATTCCTGATACTTTGCTAAAAAAAATTCACATGAGGTATTTGAATATTTTGAGGACTAGACTACGATTTTTTTTATGGACTACGATTTTTTTTTTATGTTATGGTTTATGCTTCACATAATATTGCAAAGGCAATTATTTAAATAAATCCTAATTTTATCTGATTCCTTTGCTTTTACACTTTGGGCTTTTAGGGTTTACATTTTTGGTACTATTTTAGAAGGACAACCCCTTAGGTTTATTTTGTGTTTGCAATTTATGTTTTTAGGGTTTCTGCCATTAGGGTTTCTACAATTAGGGTTTTTTTAGGTTTCTATAGTCTGGGGTTGAGGTATTTAGGGTTTCTATATCTAGGGTTTCTGCTCTTAGGGTTTTTACTGTAATTATCACCTATGCTGACAAAAGAAAAAGTCATTCAAACGATTCTCAAAAATGCAATCAAGGCAAAAATGAAATAACACACAAAAATTTTTAAAAATCCCATATTTTTATATTCTGGCATTTTTGGGATGTTACATCTTCGGCCCACTGATGGTGAGCCTCTTGTTGATTCTACTCGCCATCGTCACCTTGTTAGGAGTCTTTTTTATCTAGGTATCACTCGTCCTGACATTTCATACCATGTGTATATCTTGAGTCAGTTTGTTTCTGCTCCCACTCAGCTCCACTATAGTCATCTTCTTCGTGTTCTACGATGCCTTCATGGAACCATCACTGTCGTAAATGCATTTTTTCCTTACTCCAATCTCTTCTGACTCGGGCATATTTTGATGCCACCTGGGCTAGTGATCACTCTGATCGCCAGTCTTTCTCTGCTTATTGTATTTTCTTGGTAGTTCTCTCATTGCTTGGAAGACTAAGAAGCAGACAGTAGTTTCTCGTTCGAGTGCTGAGGCTAAGTTACGAGTTATGGCTTTGTTGACTGCGGAGGTTACTTGGCTACGGTGGTTACTTGAGGATTTTGGTGTTTCTGTTTCAGCACTCACTCCTCTTTTGTCTGACAGTACAGGGGCTATTAGCATTGCTACAAATCCGGTGAAGCATGAGCTTACTAAGCATATTAGTGTTGATGCTTTCTACATGCGGACATAGGTGTTGGACTAGATTGTTGCTCTTTAGTATGTGCCTTCTGAACTACAGTTAGCAGATTTTTTTTCACAAAGGTGCAGACTAAAGCCCAGAACAGCTTCTATATCTCCAAACTTCATGTTGTTAATCTACCATAAGTTTGAGGGGGTATGTTAGATATATATTATTGCCTGTGTATTTTTTTCGTTGTATAAGGAGTTACTTGTATATATATTGGCTTATTGACCTTATAATGAATACAAGCGCTATTCATAACACAGAAAAGCTTCGCAATAGGTGCCATTTCCTTGTCAGCAACCATGAATTGATTCATGATCCGGCGGCGGGAAGGTGGTGCATGCACGTAAGGGGAGTTCAAGTTCGTGCCTGTCTCCAACCAACTCCCAACCAAAAGTGAGACGAGCTGGTGGCCTCAAGTTTCCACACTCCATTAGTGTCCCTTCGGACTCGTTACGCTCAAAGTCGCAACCGCAGTTCCTCGTATCATGGTACGGAGCATCATCGATCAACATGGTTGATTGGTTGCACCCCCTGATAGTAGTAGTACTCTTGTTCACTTAATCTTGTTGAGCAACAGTCTAGGCTAGCTAGCCGGCCCGTATACATAGGCCAGCATGGCTAGCTTTCAATAAGTGATTTGGACAATTCCCTGATATCCAACAACTACCAGAGATCGACAATTATGGTGTTCGATATGGCCCATAATTCGCTGTTTGCTAGCAGTATACTCTTTCATACATGAGCGAGAGGAAAAAGAAAAAGAAAAATGATATTCGATCCTCGTTGCTCTTTATACACAGTACTAATCCCTTAAAAAAATAACAGTACTAATACTAGTATACCGTTTATCTCACGATCCAATGCTAGAAGGGAGAAGCTAGTGCAGCGTTGCTTCGCAGCAATCGTAACAGCACGCACCATGCAGCAGCAGGCCGTGTGAAGTAAGCCGGCGCGCGATCTCATCTCACCGCGCAACCGTCTGCCAGAGAAGACGTGGAGGCAGACACCCCGCGGCCGCCCGCGCTCGGGCGCGAGCCACGCAACCTGCAGCCGGCCGGGAGGACGGTGGCTTCGGCGTGGGATGGCGACGGGCATTCAAAAGCGCGAGGCAGGGACGGTTGAGTCAGTGGCTGCATTACGGCTTCTTGTTGACACCTATTAGGTTAGTCTTTTAGGAGGAGATAACCTAAGATCTCTTAGTTGCTCTGTAGTTAGGATTACAGTATAGCAGATTAACGATCTGGGATCGAAACACTGATTTAGCGAGCCTGAGATTGAACGCGGTATAGCGGTTCTAAAGAGCTGTGCAACATTTCTGTAGCAGTGGTCGTTGTTTTAGGTGTGTAATTATGGTGATCTTTGTTGTCTCGGTACAACTCTAGCTACGTAATAGTAGTGCTATGAGTTGGGTTGGAGTATTACTACACTATTAAGGGCATCTCCAGTAGTTAGAGATAATCTTGTCTTTAACATATGTTACATCATCTTCAGAGATAATCTTGTCTCTAATTCAATAGATAGTCTCCAGCACACTGTTGATGACAAGATTTGGCATCTATAATGGTCGTTGCAATGCTGATTAGGTCTGACGACAAGGAATTTAAAACTACCGCTGATTCAACTAATTTCAGTTTTGAATCGAAAGGCGGATTGGCCTCAAAGACCTCCTGAGGTCCAGGACGACCTCTTCGAAGACCTCTTGGAAGGTCCTGGCTTCAAAAACGACCTCTTCAAGACTCAGAAGACCTCCTTACTACAGTGTAGGGAGACCTCCTTGCTGCAGTACTAGAAGACCTCCTCGCTACAGTACCTCGGTGAACAGTACTTGGAGTTACGGTACTTCGGAAGACTTCCTCGTTACAGTACTTCGGTGAACAGCCCGGGGGGTTTTGAATGACCTCTTCGAAAGACCTCTTTAGAGGTCCTAGAGGACGTCCTAGGTGATCCTGGAAAACATCCGTAAAGATCTCCTAGGAGGACCTGGAGGGTGGTCTTTGTAAAATGACCAAAATAGTGGTCTTCGTAAAACAGGAGGTCTTGGTTCAAAAGGATGGTCCTTGCAAAAATTTCCAAGAAGTGGTCTTTGCAAAGCAGAAGGTCATGAGGATAAGGAAAAGCGCGTCCAAGACATCCCAGGAGCATTCACGTAGCCTCATCAGGACCGGCCAAGACCTCCCCAAGAGCGCTACGTGGTCTCATCAGGGCCGCTCAGGACTTCCTCAGGAGCGCTCGCGCGCCTTCATCAGGGCCGCTCAAGACCTCTTCCGGAGTGCTATGTGGCTTCATCAGAACCGATCAGGACCTCCTCAAGAGTGCTCGCGCGCCTTCATCAGAGCTGCCTAAGACCTCCTCAAGGGCGCTCACGTGGCTTCATCAAGGCCGCACAAGACCTCTCTAGGAGAACTCGCGCGCCTTCATCAGGATCGTCCAGGACCTCCTCAAAGGCGCTCACGTGGCATCATCTGGGCCGCACAAGACCTCTCCAGGAGAACTCGCGTGCTTTCATCAGAATCGTCCAGGACCTCCTCAAAGGCACTCACGTGGCCTCATCAAGGCCGTTCATAATCTCCTCAGGAGCGCTACGCGGTTTCATCAAGGCCGTTCAGGATTTCCTCGAGAGTGTTACGTGGCTCCATCAAAGCCGCCCAAGACCTCTTTAGGAATGCTTCGCGGTTTCATCAGAACCACTCAAGATTTATCAGGAGCGCCACGTGGCTTCATCAGAGCCGTCCAAGACCTCTTCAGGAGTGTTCACTCATTTTCATCGGAGCCGTCCAAGATCTCCTCAGGAGTGTTACGCGGTTTCATCATGGCCGTTCAAGGCCTTTTCTGGAGATCCCGCGTGATTTTCGTCAGGACTTCCCGCGAAGGCTTCAGGACCTTCCACGAAGACTTTATCAAGGAAACTTATGTGTTTGAATAGGAAAGATTTATCAGTTATAGGAGGTTTGGAGATCAGATGGCATAACCGAATCATATCTGTGAATCTTGTTCGGTTTTAGGAGTCCTGATCTCTTATGGCTAAGACCTGCTGCCCTTTAAATAGAGAGGGTCAAGGCCGATTCACAACAGAGACAAATCAATCTACAGAATCGTCCTTTTCTTTTCTTTTTCATCTACTTTTTGCATCTAGGTCTAGAGTAAAGTAGCTATGCTTTGCTAGTTTGCCTATAAACTAGCCGCGTGCACCTGCGAGATTGGAGTAGTTATCCTTTGCTGTTCTTGCTTGTAAAACAGCCGGTTCTTCGCCGTAATTGAAGAATTATTCCCTTTACTAGTTTGCTTGAAAACAAGTCATTCGCTTCTACGAAAGTGAAGCAATCTGGTTATTTGCGACCTCATGTGTTGATTTTTTGACGTCAACACACACTCTCCAACATTTATATTTTATAATTTTTCTTTGAAACAGGATTACATGTCAATTAGAGTACATTAATGTATCATGTCTTGTTTCGCGTGCACGACAGTGTAGGACCGAAACAGGCGACTAGAGGGGGGGTGAATAGGAGCACCAAATTTTTTTGCAAAGAATGGATTCAACTCGCAAATCACTCCAATAGCTATGAGAGCTATGAAGATGAATGCTTAAGCACAGTGGAAGACTTGAAATGAATCCACTCCTAAACTCCCAAAGAGCAGCAGCAAAGAATCAGAACAGAAACTGAACTGGCAGTAAAATCGGTATGACCGACGGCTGAAGTGCGGTCATACCGCTATGCGGTATGACCGGCGTACATACAGCGGTATTACCGATAAACCTGAGAGGAAGTGCTGCGATATCAGGACAATCGGAACTACCACAGGGTAACCAACGGTACTACCTTTAATAGGTACTACCGCAGTGCACAGAGAGGTACTACCTCAGTGCGGTACTACCGCAGGTAAGTGAAAGGTACTACCTATTGTCCTAGAGTTCGTCCCGACAGCTGAAAAACCAAAACTAAAATTGGCACAATTTATGATCTACTCGGGCAAACTCGATGAAACTTGAAACACAGCTTCTCTAAGATATTAAGAACCTATTCCAATCAAAGATCGCAGAGATCCATGCCAAGGTTCCTTCCTTTTTCAGTTTGAGAGAAGTCTGTTCCAGAACTGTGCCAAATCCAAAAACTGAGATTCAAGAGATTTGGGACTTGCTCGTGGGTGGATGATCAACAATATGATCTCAGATATATACCCACTTGTCACAGCAAGCCAAAGCACAGTAGGAGCACAAGAGAAAACTCACAGATCTAAGAAAGCCCCAAAAACAGCAAATAAACAATAATAACACAAAGGACGGATCTTGAGCAATCTGGCTGGATTGATTGAGATAGATAGATGATTGTTGTTTACAGCCACTCCAATCTAGGAGGACAAAGCTCAACTCGTGAGCACTCACTCTCAATCCAAACTCTAGAACCTAGCTCTCCCCTCTTTTCTCCTCAAAACCCTAAAACCAAAATAGGGCAACACAAATGGGGTTGGCTCTGGCGGCTCTCCTCCAGCGGCAGCAGCAGCAGCACCTAGCAGCCACACCCCTCTATTTATATGAAGGCTAAGTATCTAGAGAATATTCCATTAGGGCACCCATTAAACCCTAACACACAATGGGTTAACACAACGCACGCATCTCAAAGCGCCGTCTTCATCATCATCTTCGATTGGCCTAAACCGCTTCACCATGCACCGACCCGCGCCGCGGTTTAGCCAAAAGGTCACCAAGGCGGTATTTGGTGAAATTGCCAAAATACCCCTT
Source organism: Phyllostachys edulis (assembly GCA_036346405.1). Taxonomy (NCBI): domain Eukaryota; kingdom Viridiplantae; phylum Streptophyta; class Magnoliopsida; order Poales; family Poaceae; genus Phyllostachys; species Phyllostachys edulis. Next base: position 38,438,629 of record CM070546.1, on the reverse strand, counting down.
CTCGATCCTTCTCTAAAAGACCGAGTCCACAGATCGTGAAGCAATCCCATGCTTCGCCACGTGTAGGTTGATCAACGGCTCTATGTCGTCAAGTCTCTCCCGTCCGGATCCCACCGGCACCACTGAGCACTTGCAACGACTCCCGCGCCGCTTGATCCAACCAGCCGCACCGAACTGCCCGTTCGGTCACCCATATCTATTCTGTGCCCCGCTTGAGTCTTCTGACCTCACCCGACATCCTTGATCGTTCTGGACCTCAGCTCTCCAAACTTAGTCCCGATCCTCCTCGCCGCTGACCATCATAGACCTGCAAGCCACCTGCACAGCAATAGACCAAGAAACCATTTCCGGGAACAAGTTCTTCACAACTTGACCCACGTTAGCCAAAACATGCATCATGCAACACATATGCACTGATGAACATGAACTTGACCTAACCCAAAATCAATTCTCCAATTGAAACAACATTTAGCTCAATTCATTCCAAAAGCGGTACTACCGCCACACATTCACCGGTATTACCGCCATACGGTCATACCGCTCAAAGCACTGCGGTCATACCGCCACTCAAGGAATCCCAAAATCTCCAAAAACAGCTCCTCTGAAAAATCCATGCCGCTCTCAAGCGGTCATTCCGCCATGCGGTACTACTGGCAACCAAAGCACGGTACTACCGCTCCTTGAGAAAACCCATACCTCAGAGACACCTTCTCTGGAAAAATGCAACCGTCATTTACCTTGCGGTACAACCGGCTCACGGTACTACCGCCACTTCCCCAGCGGTACTACCGCTCCACAAAAATCCGCAAAGTCCTCAGAACAACGTCCTTTGCCACGTGGACGCTCCAGATCAACTGGCCCGTTCGGACCGCGCCTTTAAACCATCAGATCAGGGGCACTATTCAAAGTCCGAACATCTCAATCAGATTGGGCCGTCCGATTTCAATCAAACGCCTCTCAAGAAATCCAACGCGGCCAAGTGACTCGCGGTAGTTCCGCTCACTCTCTTGCGGTCATACCGCTATCCGGTAGTACCGTAGCTTCAAAGTCGGTACTACCGATTTTCCTGACACTTGCTGAAAACTTCAGATTTCAACAAACTCTGAAAGCAATTGCCAATTGTCGCATCACCTAAGATCATGAGCATGTCCATATGACATCCACAATACCCTCATGATATCCACAGACAGTCTCTTCAGGAAGAGACGACATGTGCTCTCTCTTCTCCACATAAGATTTTGTTAACATGACGTAGCTAAAAGACGACAATAAATACACTATTAAAGATGTTCCGTACATTCGTACTCGGCGACTGATCGGTGATACTATTGCTTGCCTCAGATAGCGTAGTTAATTTATCGACTTGTGCCAATTAATTCCCCCAACTCCCAAGCTACTTTCTGGTTTGGTTCTATAAATATCCATCGTCTGCATCGTTCCAACCGCAGCTCACCTTTGGCTTGTCATTGTGGTCGTCAGTTTGCTCATTGGTGCCTCAATGGATAGGCTCCTCGCGGGCCTCCTTGGCTTCCTATTGGTCAGTCCTCATTACCATGCAGCTCGTTATGTAATCATTTTTTTTCCATCTTTTCCTACATGTTGCATGTAGATGCTTGGGGAATGCTCTGTTCTATTGCTATTTGGATGCTTATTTGAGTGGTATAAAACCATAGGGGAATCTATCTGTCGCATGTCACCTGTCAGTTTGCAAAGTATTGAGAGGAGATTCAGCTTACAGCAAATACATGCATATCCAAGTAAAATAGTGGGAAAAGGAGTATATCAGTCAACCAAATACGAAGATGGTATTAAGCCGACATATATACGGCGTTCAACCTGCAAGCTACTCTGATTTTGCTAGATTTGCAAAGGCTGATCAGTTTTGAGTCTGGTGTAGGGAGCGAGGAAGAGTAAAGTAGCACATGCATAGATGATACCATGACAGAGCGTGATTCTTTCACCAAAGTAATATAGCTACTGGTCTCAAATACGTACAAACTCTTGTGATTTGCATGCAGATTGCGTCAGTAGGAAGCCATGCAGCTCGGGCTCCGGAGCAATACTGGAAGTCTGCTCTTCCCAACACTCCCATGCCAAGCTCACTCTCTCAACTCCTCAACACTCCAGGTATCCTATCTCTTAAGCAAACAGCTTTGGTACACTGACAGCTGATCCACATACTGACCCTTCTCCCTGCTTCTCCACAGCCGGAGGCACGTCCGTGAACGTCGACCGGGGCGGTGTCCATGTCGACGCGGGGCATGGCAAGCCCGGGGGCACGACGGTTGACGTTGGCAAGGGTGGCGTCGGCGTGAACGTCAACCCTGGCAGCGGCAAGCCCGGCGGGACTACGGTCGGCGTTGGCAAGGGTGGCGTGGGTGTCAACGTCAAGCCTGGCTACGGCAAGCCCGGGGGCACCACGGTTGGCGTAGGGAAGGGCGGCGTTGGTGTCAACGTTAACCCTGGCAGCGGCAAGCCCGGTGGCACCACGGTCGGCGTTGGGAAGGGCGGCGTTGGCGTGAACGTCAACCCTGGCAGCGGCAAGCCCGGCGGCACCACGGTCGGCGTTGGCAAAGGAGGCGTGGGCGTTAATGTGAATCCTGGCCACGGCAAGCCCGGTGGCACCACGGTTGGCGTTGGCACGGGTGGCGTCGGCGTCAACGTCAAGCCTGGCTACGGCAAGCCCGGCGGTACCACGGTCGGCGTTGGCAAGGGCGGGGTTGGCGTCAACGTGAGACCCCGCGGGAAGCCTGTCGACGTCAATGTCTCACCTTTTAATTACGACTACGCCGCAACGGAGACGCAGTTGCACGACGACCCCAGCGTGGCGCTCTTCTTCCAGGAGAAGGACCTCCACCCCGGGAAGAAGCTGGCCGCCCATTTCACGGCCACCACGGCCGGAGCAAAGTTCCTCCCGCGAAGCGAGGCCGACGCCATCCCGTTCTCCTCCGAGAAGGTCCCCGAGATCCTTAGCCGCTTCTCCGTGAAGCCGGACTCCGTCGAGTCGGCGGAGATGACGCAGACGCTGCACGACTGCGAGGAGCCGGCGGCGAAGGGCGAGAAGAAGGCGTGCGCCACGTCGCTGGAGTCCATGGTCGACTTCGCCACGTCCAGCCTCGGGACCAGCCACGTCAGGGCCGTGTCGACAGTCGTCGGGAAGGAGGGGTCGCCGAAGCAGGAGTACACCATGACCGGCGTGAAGCGCACGGCCGGCGCCGACAAGCTCGTGACCTGCCACGCGGAGCCGTACGCGTACGCCGTGTTCGCGTGTCACCTGACGCAGGCGACGAGGGCGTACACGGTGTCGATGGTCGGCAAGGACGGCACGGCCGTGGAGGCCGTCGCGGTGTGCCACGCTGACACGGCCGGGTGGAACCCGAAGCACCTCGCGTTCCAGGTGCTCAAGGTGAAGCCCGGCACGGTGCCGGTCTGCCACTTCTTGCCGCAGGACCATGTCGTCTGGACCCGCAGCGGCTGAAGGCTGGACGTGCGCCGTTCGTTCGTTCGCGCCGATATACTCGTTCTTGAAGCCTGAGTTCATTACGTTATTAGCCATTTAGCCTCTATGCAGATACTACTGTATGGTATCTTACATCTTTGCATACAGTTTAGTGATTGCTATTTGTATTTGGATGGTGTTGCCAGTATCGCCCGCCCACTAGCTTCTACCGGGTGGGCTATTTGCTGTATAGTTTAGCACGTGGATGCAATAAAAAGACTGGTATTTATTTACATCTATTTATCATTACTGTTACCTGCCTAAAAAAACTTCTCTTGATCTTCAATGCTTCGATTACAAGAGTAGCTCAACTTAACCAGACGGAGGGTGTGGCTTCAAATATTCCAAGGCGCCAACTCGTACTGAAATAGATCTCACCACATCTCAAAAAGTAAAAAAGAAATAGATCTCACTCAGGAACCCAACAATCAAGATGCCACCCATGTATTCGAGGTTGTGTGAGCCCATTCCAGGGCCACAAGGCCCACAACAACAGGGCAAGCAACAACGAGAAAAAAGGTTAAAGAGTGTAGAAAAATAATTACTACCCTTAAATCCTGAGAGAAAAGACTACCTCCCGCACCCTCTACGTCACTCCAAAAAGGCGGTCCGTCGGATCGCTTGCCATGCGGCCCAGATCACGTGGAGGGAGCGATTCTCCGGACGCGCACCGATCTCCATCGAACGGCTGCCATCACGTGGAGCACGCAGACCCTAATCTCATCCATCTCTCTCCTCCCATCTGCTTGCTCGCAACACTGGCTCGATCCCGTGCCACCGCACCTCTCCTCGCTGCTTTCCCCTCCGTCCGCCCCTTCAGTCTACCTCCACAGCCACTGCCGCCCCCTCCATCTTCTCCCCTCGCCGCCCCCTCGGTCTCCCTCCCAAGCCGCCACCTCGGCGCCACCCTTCCCTTCTGTACCCTTGCCTTGCGGCTGCCTACGCCGCCGCTGCCGGTACCACCGGCCGCCTTGTGTTGAGTCACGCCGCTTGGCCTCCACCCCCTTTCCGCCTCCTCTCTCTCCCGTCCCGCCTCCGGTCCCTTCGGTCCGCATCGCCTCCGGCTCCTGTCCCCTTCCTCTCCCTCCTCCGCTGCCCCTCTCCGTGAGCATGGTCGGTCCCTCCCTATTCCTCCCCTGCCACCCTCTCGGTATTCCTCCCCAGCCGCCACCTCAGTGCCTCCTGGACTGGCGATGCACGAGTTGCAGAGCTGAGGGTTTTGCGAGGGGCCGCTCCAATTCTCCCCTCCCTCTCGCTTCCCTTCGCCCAGGTGCTGCCGCTACCTAGCTTGCTCAAGCGCCGCTGCTCAACTGGCTCTCTCCCGATCCGTTCTCCTCGCCCCCCCCTCCTTCGGTACTTCACGGGATACTATGTGCTCTTCTATCTCCATGTCTGTAACACCCTGATTTTCAAAGCCTTTTTGAAAAAAATTCAAAATAAAAAGAACCATTTTGTTTTGATGAGAATTCAAAGCTTAACTTGAGATTTTCAGAAATTGGGTGTTTAAAATGATTAAACCGAACTTCAACTAACCCTATAGTTTGGTTCTTTTGGTGTTACTTAAGCTCTCTGGAGCTATCTCTTCCTTTCTCTGCTAGTTCTTCCCTCCTCTTATGCTCAGTCCTTTTCTTTCCAGACCTCCTCTCTAGTTCCCCTTCGGTTTTGACCTCTCCTTCGGGTCACAACTACCCCTGAGATGCCCTAAGCTCAGGTTTGTGTTTCAAATATCTTTGATCTCTGAAATCTAAATTTTGGTATTTAACTCCCCTTCTGGACCTCTCTTGTTTGGGCATTCCATCATGCCCAGATCTCCCTCTTGCTGGGCCATCTCTTGGAGCCCAGATCCTCCTGTGTCTGGAACTCTCTTGCTAGTCTAGACCTCTTGTGTGTCAAGACTACCCTTGTATTTGGACTACCTCTTTGTTGGTTTGAACCTCTTCAAGGTTTAGACCTCCTTGCTGCCTGGACATTTCTTTTATGTCCAGACCCCTCCCTTGCTTATACGCTCCTTTATGACCAGACCTCTCTCGTGCTCATTCGAACCTCCCTGGGTCCACTTGAACTTTCCTCTTGTTCATATAGACCTTCTATGCCCACCTAAACTTTTCGTGTGTTCCTAAGGACCTCCTTGGTCCTTCATCCTGGTAGTCAGGACCTCCCCGGGTTCATCCTGACCGCCGAGACCTCCTCTGGACCACTTTCTGTGGATCTCCTCTGTTGGGTTCCTCCCCCTAAGAAACCCCTCCGTTCAGGCCTTCTTTCGTCTGGATCTAATGGTCCAGATCCCACCTTCGTTTGGATCTAAAGGTCCGGACCTCCTTTGTGTTGTCCTCCTCTGGTCCAGACCTCCTTGGGTCTAGATCTCCCAAGCACTTGGACCTCCCTGGGTCCAATTCTCCCCCTCGGGTTTCCTCTGGCTTACAACCTCCCCAAGCCTGCGCTATCCTCCTGTTCATCTGCGTTCCTTGGGATCCTATTGAAGCTTTTCGTGTTTTCTTGGACTTCCTTCGTTACTTGTAGCCTTGAAACCTTCTCTGGAGGTTCCCTTTAGTACCAGCCCGGTAGTACCACCCGCGCCATGCGGTACTACCGCTTCTAAGACCTCCCCTTACCTTTATTGGACCTCTCCGCGTCCTTCAGGACCTCTCTATGTCCTCTAGGACCTCCCCTTACCTTTATTGGACCTCTCCGCGTCCTTCAAGACCTCTCCATATCCTCCAGGACCTCCTCCTTGTCTATTTGCATCTCTATTGATCGTGAGTCGTCCGATTTGCATTGGACAGTTTGATCCTGGTGAGACATGTGGATGGTCCGAATGTCCCACCCTCTCTGAGCCCTTAGATCTTTGCTGGGCAGCCCGATTTGTTGTGGCGTTCGGGCGGTCTGAACGTCCCAACCATTTTGGACCATCCGATCCAGTTCTAGGGCTAAGATCCTGCGCTAGCTCTGTTGGTCCGAGCGTCCCAATCATTTTGGGCAGTCCGATTGAAATCCGGCGGCTCCGACCTCCTCCTTGAAAATCTGGACCGTTAAGACCTCTCCCTTGGAGATCTTAACCGTCTAGACCTCCTCCTTGCAAATCTGGACTGTTAAGACCTCCCCCTTGGAGATCTTAACCGTCCAGATCTCCTCCTTGTAAATCTGGATCGTTAAGACTTCCCCCTTGGAGATCTTAACCGTCCAGACCTCCTCCCTTGAAGATCTGGCCGTCAAGACCTCCCCCTCTGGAGATCTTGGCCGTCCAGACCTCTCCTTTTGGCAGATCCGATCGTTAGGACCTTCCTTTGGAAATCCTAACCGTTCAGACCTCCCCTGGATTTGATCCCACAGCTCTGACCTCCCTTGCGGGTGAGGTTCTCCTCTTACCTTTGCAGACCTCCCCGTTTGTAACTGATCATGACCGTTGGACCTCCCCTTCCGGAGATCCAACCGTCTAGACCTCCTTTGCGGGAAAGGACCTCCTCCTAGCTCTTGCGGACCTCCTCTGGTGCACTTAATCTTGGTCGTTTGGACCTCCTCTTTGGAGATCCAATCATCAGGATCTCCCCTGTGGGTGAGGATCTCCCTTTGTTCACTGCAAGATCTCCTCCCTGTCTTCGTAGGACCTCCTCTGCGGGTCTTGGCTGCCGCCGCTGGGCAGTCACGCCCAGTTTTCTTTACCTTTGACTATGTCCTAGTGCAAGGATGTCTTCACCGCATTTAATGCATGTTGTATCACATTAAATGCTCCCACCTTTGCAGTACTCCTGTCATACCATTGTCACATTCCTTGCCTACTCCCATTATCCTCTTTACCAACTCCTGATGACCCCTATCCTGGGTCATGTGCATTGGCTTCCACTATATATAGTTTAGGAAGTCCTCCTTTTTTCACTTTCTTCTCCATTTCTCCTCTCTGTCTCAACCGAGCACTCTCTGGACCTCCTCCAACAAGTTCTTGGACGTCCTCTCTTGAGTCCCAGGACATCTCCAGTGAGCTCCTTGGACCTCCTTTTGACCTCCCAACCTCTCTGTTGGTTTTGTATCTAAGTTTATTTGGAGTTCTTTGGATCTTGTTTGAGCTTTATTGAATATTTGGTTTTCACCGTGTAGATTGCCAAGACCGTGTGGGACCAGAGTTCTGTGAGGGAGAGGAAGAAGCTTAAGACTTTGAGCAAGGAAAGTTACACTCTTGATCATGTTGCACCCAATACTTCAAATTACTTATGTCGTTTTCAAAGATGTATGCATGCTTAATTCACTAAGATATTTCAATGCCTACCTTTAAATTTGTAGTTATGCCTACTGCTTGGTATGACCACTATCCATGTTGAATCAACCCCATTGTCACCCTAGATAAATCTGGTTCTTGCAGTAGTGAGGACCCGAAGCTTTGAAAGAAAATGAAATGCTTAGTATTGCTTAGACCAAAATCTTGATTTGGGAGTTTTGACCAAAAATATCACTTGATCAAATAATTTGGGCCGTGGCATTGGTGTGCCATGGAGATTTCGGCCATAACATTGGTGTGTCATGGAGGTTTTACAAATGGCCATGGCATTGGTGTGCCATGGAGGTTTGAAAAGCAAAGTAAATGAAAAATGGTTTTGACTTGGGCGAAGCTGGTTGTTTGGTTGGTGCATGTCTATGCATGGGGGGTCGTGTGATCTGATGCCCTAGGGTTGAGGTTTGTCGCCCAAGTCGGTTAAGGACCGGTCTTTGAGACACCACTTGCTAAGCCTATAATGGGCTATCCCAAAATTGTGCAACCACATGTCTCCAGTGTGGGGCGTGGGATTTGGCTAATTAATTTGCAAAGCTCTATCGTGGTTCATCCTGTTGATGCGGTGGGTAGTCATGTTACGACCGTTGTAGTCCCACCTGGCATAAGAGGGGGCACCCCATTAACCCGGCGGGTTTCTATCCAAAGGGGGAGATCTGCGAAACCTTAATGTGGGTGGACTGCGGTGGAGCGATGCATTGTAAAGGCCTTGTCATGTGCTCTAGACCTCTCACCAAAGTAAGTGTGAGGTGGTATCGACGGATGCCAAGCAAACTAGAGAATTCATGTCATGTGGGTAAAGTGTACAACCTCTGCAGAGTGTAAATCTATTCGAATAGCCGTGTCCACGGTCATGGACATGCTGGCAATGTCACTCAAAGTTAGCTCTTGGTTTTGGTTTTCAAGACATATGAAATTGGTTTTGATGGTTTAATCAAATTGGGTTTGGGCGGGAAGCCATGTGACAGGGGGGTATCCTTCACCATCTTGATGATGAATGCTATCCAACTGAAAATGGATTTCACAAAAAATGAATTTTAACTATTGTAACCTGCCTTGAAACTTAATACTTGTATTTGAAATAAAATTGGCTTTATGCAAATCCACCCTAATATGCTTTCCCTTGATATATCCCTATATATGCATGTCATTCTGTTAATTGACGGGTGTAACTTGCGAGCACGGTTGTTGTGCTCACTCTTGCTTGATTCATGAATTGAGCAGATGAAGACTCCTATGATGATGAAGACGATCAACTCAATTAGGCCGCGCCCTCCAGCCAGTCACCTGTGGTGTAATGGGTGGACAATGTCTTTTATTTTCCGCTGCGTTTGTGTGCTCTCGGATGCTGGAGCTTGTAAGCAACCCTTGTAACCAAACCTCCTTTTGTTGTTAATAAAGTTGTGTGGATGTTTTTGCTGTCACTTGCTTGCTGTGAGAACTGGTCGATGATCCTTGGGGACCAGTTTGGATCGCAGTGGACTTTAGGCTCGTCCTCAAGCCCCACGACCTCCTCGGGTTGGCTCCTCTCGGACCTCCCTCGAGTAGCGCGTGGAGCTTGGGGAGGTCTGAGGTCCAACGACCTCCTCGGGTCGGGACCCCAAACCTCCGGGTGGTCTATCGGACCTCTCGGGAGGTCTGGAGGTCCTACCGGGATGTCCTCTCTGGACGTCCTGGGAAGTCCTTTACAGACCTCCCAGGAGGTCCTGAGGGACCTCTTGGGACGCCCTGGGAGCTCCTTTTTGGACCTCCCATTTGACCATGGCTCGGAATCACTAACACTCCGATTTTACCATGGCTCGGAAAATTCAAAGCCATGGTAAAATCGGAGTGTTAGTGATTCTTAGTCATGGTAAAATTGCAGAGTAAGGAAAATTCCAAGTCACAGACGGTTTTTAATACAAACCGTCTGTGATAAGATATATATCACAGATGGTTTTATTTAACCGTGCGTGATAAGATACTTATCTGTGATATGTATCTTATCACGCATTTGCGGATAAAAACCGTCATGATATGTCGTCCTGACGGTTTTGTATGAAACCATCAGTGATTCGCAACGTGGGAGTTCGAAAAATTTTGAACGCGCGCGCGGGAGGCAAAATGTTTTGGTGTTGTCCTTATATATTATAGCCACTCCAGCCTTGTTTTCCATCAGTCTCTCCCTCTCTCCTCCCCACATCGAGCTCCCGTGACCACCCTCGATTCCCCGTCGTGGTTCAGCGAGGAGACACAGCCGACGACGACGATGAGGAGGGATGCTGAGGAGCTCCTTGTCTGCCGGAAGGTACGTGTACATCCCCATAACATACATAATTTGTTGGCTGTTTGTCATAAAGAAAATTATCTTAATTTTGTGTTACTTAAGGTCGGAGCACCGCTGGAGGTTTTCAGTCGTCTCTCCTTGCCGACGAGCTTGAGTCGAACTCGACGACATGCAAGAACATCTTGTGATATGCTGGTGAGGTACAGAGAGGAGCTCACAAGACCAATCCAAGAAGTCGATGAGTTCTTCTGGAGCTTGGAGGCATAGATGGTTTCTAGCTAGTTTAACTATGTAACTTTATTCTTTTTTTCCCATTCGGAGGGGACATTGTGAAACCTTTTGGTTTCCCTTTCCTATAATGTGTTTGCCATCAGAATTTTAATTGGATTTTAGTTGTCTTTCTAGAGGTTGCATATGGAAACTACTGTCTAGCACTTGATTGGTTTGGCTCAAAATCCGATTTTTTTGCGATAGAAAAACTATCACGCATTTGCTCAACAAGAACCGTGTGTGATAATTACTTATCACAGACGGTTCTTGTTCGTAACCGCTCGTGATAAGTAATTATCATACACGGTTCTTGTTCGTAATCGCTCAGGACAGTTTTTTCACGAGCGGTTCAAAAACCGTCTGTGATGACTCATGTCATCATCGACCCATAAACTCAGACGGGTCACAAAACCGTCTGTGATGACGTTTTTGAACCGTCTGTGAAGACCTTTTCTGTAGTAGTGACTGTTCGTGTCGTATAGTCAAGATAGATATGTGTTTACATCAAATGTTACACTCAGATATCGTCACTTTTAGCTATAAAAAAACCCTTACATCTTTATCTTTGTTATCTTGTTGTAGTCAATCACACAATAATAAATAACCATTTATATCACTATTAGATTTATGTATCGTAGCTATATAACTATCTCTATTTTCCCTTTTAGTAGCCATCTTTTATAGTACCATACCCATAAAAACTACTTACATTTCTTCAGCCATTTTTCGCCGTTGCTACACAAACAACCCTCCAACAATACTACAGAACCTAGATGTACCTACTTGCTTTCATATTTTTACCATCAATAGCCTTTTTTTGGGTTCCTATATGCTGCAAGCATTTACTATGATTCTCTTCAATTACCTCCTGATTTACCTTAAGAACTTTGCTCTATATCACCGTTGCAATCGACACTGATCATCCCCAAAACAACACCAGTTTCAACAACGAAACAGCCAGCAACAGCGAACACTTCCTCTAGGTGGTTAGCTTCCTATCGAACAAACTCTATTTAGAGCTAACAACCCATTGATTCTTACCAACAAGCTTTTTCTGTCGATAAAGTCATATCTATACATTTATCTTATGCAGTACAAGAAACATCCCTCCATCGCATCCTATTCGCAAAAGCTTTTTTCTGATCGCACATCTACTGACCAATCCATAGACACAGAGGTATGGCTACAAATTCTACATACAGATTCTAGATACACGTTGCCTAGATCGACATCAGCTTCAAATTTCAATGCAATGCCTGTTGTTCATACTGTACTTAGCCTACAAAATCATATACTTACAAACACACCTATACATGCTTGTTTACTACGACCTTAATATATCTTAGAACAATGCCAATTTTATGTTGCATTTTCTCATCGTACCAAACTACTTACAACTAAATAATGCCAGACCGCCTTCTAAACTGCATTCGTGAAAAACAGAGATGAAAAATAAAAAAAAAAGAGTGTCCCCTGCATGTACATATGTTTAAAATTCATTAGCGTCAGAGGCTTTCATACATTGCTTAAATACAACGGAATATCATTTGCTTTAAGTATCCTTAAAAATACCTGTTACAGCTCTCCTATCTACACCCGCAGAATTAGGAGTCGCAACCTGAAAAAGCTGTTTTATCACCTGAGAGAAATCCACAACCTCTTCCATCTGAAAGGTATGTTAAGACAACCAATTATATCATGTACTAGCTACTTTAGTTTTGTTCAGCATAACGATGCACCTAATTTTAGTACACATGTCTACATCGCCTCCTGGCCAATCAACACCTGATTCGCCCACACAAAAAAAAAAACCGATCGTCCACAAAAAAAAAACTACTGAATGATCAAAGTACTCTTTACAAATCAGCACAGCTTCAAGTATAATACACTAGCAATTTCCATTATAAAAAAAACTACCATACAATATGTTTTAACTCACTGCTGCTCTGCGCAGTTCCTGTGGACAGCATGAACAGTCGCCACCACGGTCGATGCTTCCCCAGTAGTAGCAAATAATTGTTTATACATGTTTCGTTAATACTATCTACCACTATTGTACAATTCATCGATCCTTTTGCTACCGCTATACTCCTTTCAGAACTTTTTCTGTAAATATTCTCATCTCAACTATGTTCATCAACGATGTCACCTCATTAGTAACCACACTTTAAGACCTTCTTCCTTGCACTTAATATAGTATTCTACAGACAACTGTCATGTTATTTGCTCCTAACAATATGTCGTTCGGCTATATCAGTACACTGATGTGTACATAACTTTCGCTCTTAAATATCGTATTTTGCTTCGATCAGCGCTTCGTTTATTAGAATGGTATTTACCAAGCATTTTTAACATCCTGCTATACAAAAAACATCACAGGATAAAAGTTCAACGCCCATACATGTTCAACTCCTTTAGATATTCAGAACGTCCAAAAAAGGGTGACAGATAAAAAAAAACTATAGCAGTTTTGAAACCTCACATAAAACAACAAAAAACACCAAACGAACGTGACATAAAACGGAAAAAAATGAAACTGTGAACGTCCGTGCCCGCGCCAAATGGTGCGGGTCAGCTTCTAATACTAATAAAAACTAGATTAAAGGGTGTAGAACAAGGACTAACAGGTGCAGGCTGGAGATAATTCGAGTATACCAGGCCTGCAACAACAACTTAACATAGTGTATCTCCTACCATCGGTTACAAGCAGAAGGTTAAACGGGAATTTAGCCTGACTTGGAGGTGAACTCCAGGTGAAATAATTATTGAGTAAATGTTGGACCGAAATGGCGACTAGAGGGGGGGTGAATAGGAGCACTATCTATTTTTTGCTTTGATCAGATTCAAACATGATATTGACTCCAATAGCTATGAGAACTACGAAGATCAATATATATAAGCATAGCGGAAGACTTGTACTGAATCTCCTTCAAACCCCCAAGAGAAACGACCAAAAACACACAAAAACGCGCTGATGAACAGTACCAGATGAACAGTGCCGGTCGTGCCGTAGTGAACAGTAAAAACAGGTGAATGAATAGTAAATAGCCTGAAAACGAAATCAAAAATTGAAGTAACTTTTGATCCGCAACTCCAAACTTCACGAAACTTGAAACACACCTTCCTAAGGATGTCAGGAACCTATTCCATACAACGATCATGAAGATCCTTGCCCAAGTTCTGACCTTTTTCCGTTCGAACGAAGGTTGCTCCAAAACCAAGTCAAAACCAAAATATGATCCAACCACTTGCTCGTGGGTGATTGATGATCAAGATGATCCTAGATGTGTTCCCACATGTTACAGCAAGCTAGATCACGGCAAGAAACCAAAGAAAAACTCGCGGATCAAAGAAAGACTCAAAATCAGGAAATAAAGAGAAAGAATACAAAGAGACATATCTTTGAGAAATCTTGCATAGATTAATTTGTGATTGATGTTGGTTTACAGCCACTCCACCATGGAGGACAAAGTTCAACACTTGAGCACTCAAATCAATCCATCTTTCTAGAACCCTAACCTCCCACTAATCTCTCTAAGCCCTAACAACAAAAGCTAGGGTTTTCAAATGAAGGGTTGGGGGCTACTGGACAGCACCCTCTCCTTTATATAGTGAGGGCTAGCTTCTAGAAGACTATACCCATTGGGCACCCGTTAAGCCCACTCACAAATGGGTTTAACTCACGCACGTATTTTAAAGCGCCGTCTTCATCTTCTCTTGACCTAAACCACTTCTCTATGCGTCGTCTCACGCCGTGGTTTAACCAAAAGGTTACTGACGAGGATCTAATAATCCTCATCTTATCATTTATCTATAATTCTTATTATGGGTAAATATGACGTCATATGGTCCCTGAGTATACCCCATATATTTACAAGGGAGAAGCCAGCCAGGTGGTCGTAAGTTCTTCTACGACCACCCCTATAGTCATAAGTCATGCTACGACTACCTCATGGTCGTAAGTTCTTCTACGATCACTATCCAGTCGTAAGTTATTCTACGATTACCCTATGGTCGTAAGCTCTTCTACGACCAGGTCAGCTACGACCACCCTATGATCAACAGAGCCTACAGACGAGTGGGTCCAATTGATTAGGGAATTCAAGCAGTCAATATACGCTGTTATTCTACAGAGTAACAACACATAATACTACATTACCTCTAACGAGTAACTGCCAGACGGCACAGAGGAGTTAATACCCCGGTGATTACTGTAAACATGTGCTCGTTATAGGAACTGATGAGGCGCCACTTCACCTGGAGAAACGGCCACTCCTTCACCGACTATATAAAGATGGCGGTCAGAGAGGAACGGGACGGACAACAGGAACAAGACAGAAGGCAATCCGAAAGATAGGCACTATCCTCTGTAATAGTCTTTCTCTTTCTCCTGATTGTAGAAAATACACTCAATACCATACATACAGGAGTAGGGTTGTTATTCTCTCCGGAGAAGGCATGAACCTGTATAAAAATCCCCGTGTCAATCTCTCTGCGTGATTTCATTCTTGGAGACCCCCCGAATCAAACAATCTTTACGTAAGATCGGTTCTAAAACACCGATAGTTGGCGCCGACCGTGAGGAGCTTCCGGTAATCTCTTGTCAACATACTCTCTTTTTTCCAATCCTCATGCACTCATGGCAGGAGAATGGAACGAGGAGAACTTGTTCGACTTGGCAGATTACGCAGACGTCGACATGGATGCCGGTTTCGACTACGAGCCAAGTATCGTCTCATCCGATGGCATTACTGCCTCCAAAGATCTTTCTGCAGATCCAGGAGACCATGCTACTGATGGAGTTGAGGAGGGATCCTTATCCCCCACAACAGTACGTCCAACAGAGGAATCGATTTCCTCAAAGGACAAGGGTCAATCCGACCATAATCAGGACTACACCCAGGCGGACTCACAACACGACGAGAGTTTTTCCTCCAAGTGTCCGAGTCCCCCTAAGGCGGTCTGACTTGGCAAGACAAGTTCTGGAAGCCACAATTCCAGGGCTTCACCAGCATCTAGTGGTTCTTTCTCTCCGGTTAACGCCACAGAGAATAGGATCAAGCATGCTTTTCCTACAAATTCGACCATCTCTCCGCAGGTCACACCTACGGACGGAGACGGTTATAACCCAGAGTTCCCCTTCCTGGAGGGGATTACTCCAAGTCGCCAGATGGTGTCTCTCGACTACTCCTCAAGCGGGGAGGCCTCAAGCGCAAATGAGAATCATTAACAGGAGGTCTTCGTCCTTCCCTCGAATCAAGGTCACCCTTCTAGAGACCGAACTAAGGACCCTCCCCGAAGAGCACGCACTGCGCCCCCTCGTAACAATGGCAAGGGCACCACCAGTGATGGACAGAACCAACACTCTGATGAGCGTGAGGGAAATCCTCGACATACTTGCACTCCATTGAGGCAGTTTCAAGGATCTGATGTGGAAGATCTTGAAGCATTTCGATGGAAGAAAAATGCAGCCCAGAAAAATCTGCCTGGACGCATCCAGTATTAGTCAGAGGAAGCTCAAGAACCCCAGCACATCAACGACCTCCTCAAGAACCCGACTCGAGAGCTTGCCCGAGCGCCAGGCTGCGACCTCTTCGTCGAAGAGATCGCACAAAGGCTTCGGAACACAATGGCAAGACTGGAAGCACCTCGCCAACATCATTCAGGAAGTCGTAGCAATCAACTTTCTCAACTACCAGTCGTTTGAACAATTCACCACGTAAAGATCGGTGCAACGACAAGTCGCATCGATCTCCTACCCGGAGAAATGTCCTTCGAACGACAGATGATCAACAAGCCACTCGGAGAGGTGATCGCTCACCATTCCGACATGGAAATCTGTAGCAGCAGATGGAATACGAGGAGTATTTCCCTCGTAAGACCGAGACCTCTGCAGTCGAGTCAACTTTGTCACGGTATCGTCGAATCGATCACTGGTGATATCAACCCTTCTTTCTTGCAAAGGAGGCGTCAATAAGTCATTTCCGGATGTCGGGCCTTTTCACCTGACCTCCGAGCAGTTCGCTGGCCGCCTCGTTTTCGACTAGTGAATATGGAGAAGTTTGATGGATCTCAGAATCCCATCGAATTCCTCCAAATTTACACAATAGTTGTCCGAGCAACAGGAGGAGGAGAGCATGTAATGGCGAATTACCTTCTAACTGTGCTCGAAGGGTCCGCTCGATCGTGGCTACTAAACCAACCACTCGAGTCGATCTATTCATGGCAACACCTCTGCGACCTTCTACTAGCAAACTTCCAAGGTACCTACAATCGCCTTGGAAAGGAGGACGACTTGCACCGGATGAGAAAAAATGACCACAAGATCTTGCGCCAATTCATCAGCACTTTAGTCGAGTTAAGTATTCAATTCCGGATGTTTCGACTCATCTCACATCGAGCTTTCAGCGAGGAGTCCGCAGTAGAAGAATAACGGAGGATATCGCTTTGAATCCTCCTGCTACCGTCGCCGAACTCTTTGAGATGGCCGATCGGTATGCGACTACTTCTGAGGCAGTCGAATGGAACAACAAAATCGATCGGGAAGACAATACCTCTCGAGAGCCAAGCGAAGGTGACAAAAAGAAGGATAAGAAAGCGAAAATGTCCAAAAACAAGGCGAAGGGCCAAAGACCTCAAGCCAGCGGTTCTAAGGAGGTCTTGGCAGTAAACGACAAGGAGCCACGAAATTCCAAACCATACTCCAACCGAGGCAAAGGTAAGCGACCCGATCGGAAGAATGACAAGCCTAGGTGGTGTCCTTTCCATAAAAAGGAAGGACATGATCTTTGCAACTGCCGAGTTTTCCAACGAAAACTCGAGGACTACTACAACGGCAAAGGACCACTTCCCACTCTCGAGCAGGTAGGGCAAACGAGTGGTCGTAACTCGTCGGATGACGATGAGGAGATGTTGTTCCAAGATCCGCAACATACTGTCGAGCACATCTACGGGGGATCCATTGTGACAAGAAGATGGCGCATACCTGTGACCGTCGATCCCTCGAGATGGTTGGTCAAATACCAACTCGAGAAGAAAGTTAGCCTTCGACTAACAAGTCGAAGGCTAAAGCTGCACCAAAGCCGAACGACCAAGTCAAAGAGGTTCATCTAGACGCAGGGGAGCCCTCGAAGACTGTTCGCATCGGGGTTACTTTCGACCCCAAGTAGGAAGATGCCCTCATCACCTTCCTCCGAGCTAACGCAGTTGTCTTCGCGTGGCAAGCATCCGACATGCCTAGAGTCCCAAGGAGGTGATCGAGCACATGCTAGCTTTATGGCCTGATAAAGTACCCGTAAAACAAAAATTACGGAGATTTTCCCTTGATCGACGAGATGCTATCAAATCAGAATTGGACAAGCTACTTCAAGCAGGCTTTATAAGAGAAGTTGACCACCCAGAGTGGTTGGCTAACCCTGTAATGGTTAGGAAGTCGAACGGCAAATGGCGTATGTGTGTAGACTTCACTGATCTAAATAATGCTTGTCCAAAAGATGATTTCCCTTTACCTCATATCGATCAGTTAGTTGATTCTACTGCAGGTTGTGAAGTGTTAAGTTTTCTAGATGCATATTCTGGTTACCACCAGATCAATATGTGTCTAGACGATGAAGAAAAGACTGCATTCATTACACCATTTGGTATACTTTGCTATGTCAAAATGCCATTTGGCCTAAAAAATGCCGGCGCTTCTTTTCAACGCTTGATGCAATCGACTTTTTCATCTCAACTAGGCCGAAACCTGGAAGCCTATGTTGATGATCTAGTCGTTAAAAGCATCAAGAGACTTAATCATATCACTAACCTACAAGAAACATTTGACAACCTCAGAAAACACCGCTTGAAACTCAATCCTGAGATGTGTGTGTTCGGAGTCTCTTCAGAAAAATTGATTGGATTCCTAGTATCTATACGAGGAATCGAAGCAAATCCTGAAAAGATACAGGCCATTATCCTAATGTGCCCTCCGACCACAAAGAAAGAAGTCCAGAAACTCGTAGGGTGCATGGTGGCTTTAAGTCGTTTCATCGCGCGGCTGGGAGAAAAAGGACTACCCTTCTTCAAACTTCTAAGGAAACACGAGGGTTTTGAGTGGTCGAAAGAGGCAAACGCTGCCTTTGAGGATGTCAAGAGGTATCTTATGAGTGCTCCTATTACGGTTTCTCCAAGGCGGAAGAGCGCTCTTAATTTACCTAGTCGCCACGCCACAAGCGATGGCGCAATCGGTCGAGAACGTGAAACCGCAACGACCGGTTTACTGACGTAAGTGAAGTTTTACACGGCCTAAGGAGCGTTACCCTCAGGTCCAAAAACTTCTATATGCTCTCCTCATGTCTTCGAGGAAACTGCGGTATTATTTTCAAGCGCACAAAATAGCTGTATCGTTTGAGTTTCCCTTGGGAGCGATCCTCCAGAATAGGAAAACAGCGGGACGCATGGCAAAATGGTCAGTCGAACTTGGGGAGTTCGACCTCCATTCGTGTCGAACGGCCATTAAATCCTGGTCTTGGCGGACTTTGTCGCCGAATGGACAAATCTGAACTGTTCAGGATCCCTAATCTGATTCCCGACCCGATGGATGATGTACTTTGACGGGTCACTTACTTTAAGTTGCTCGGGGGCTGGGGTGGTCCTGGTATCTCCTACTAGAGAGACCTTAAAGTATGCCATACAATTAAACTTTCAGACTACTAATAACATGGCAGAATGCGAAGGTTTGCTAGCTGGCATACGAGCAGCGAAAGCACTCTCGATTCGCCGACTACTCATGAGAGGAGACTCTCAACTAGTCATGAATCAAGTCGAAAAAGAGTACCAGTGCTCTAATCCGACAATGTCTCGGTACTTATTGGAAGTGCGTAAGCTAGAAAAGCATTTTTTCGGTTTCGAGGCACAATTCATCCCTCGAAAGGATAATTTCCTCGCAGATCAGCTTGCTCGAATAGCTTCTTCCCGATCTATAGTACCAAAAGGAGTCTTCTTGGAAAAACTCCAGAAGCCATCCCTGGTCGAAGAACTAGAGATACCTCCTATTGAGACAGCCTCTCTAGAATACGAGGATACCTGGATGGCTCCCATCTACGAATATCTTCAGAAGGGTTCCGTACCTGAAGATGATCCCGAGGCAGATCGCTTATCCCGAAAAGCCAAAATGTATACTTTGGTCGAAGGAGTCATCTATAAACGAGGCACTCAAGGGGTGCTCATGCGATGCATTCTGCAGAGCGAAGGATTAACACTCCTTCAAGACATACACGGAGGCATCTGTGGAACTCATGCTTCCTACAGAACGTTGGTCGATAAGGCCTTTCGACAAGGTTTCTACTGGCCAATAGCATTGTATGATGCCAAAGAGTTGGTTAAAAAGTGTGTCCAATGCCAGTTTCATAGCAAACAAATACACCAACCAGTTCAGGCATTACAAACGATACCTCTATCTTGGCCTTTTGCGACCTAGGGTCTCGATATCCTAGGACCGTTCCCCAAAGCTCTAGGAGGTTTCGAGTTCCTTTTTGTGGCTATTGATACATTCACAAAATGGATCGGCGAACACATGGATCGATAACAACGAAAGCAGCAAAACGGTTCATGATGAGATGCATAATTACTCAATTTGGAGTTCCAAGTCGAATAATCACAGATAATGGTAAACAATTTTCGAGCGCAAAATTTCAGGAATTTTACGACGAGTTGGGTACCAAGCTATGTTACGCTTCTGTTGCCCATCCCCAAAGCAATGGGGCAGTCGAATGTGCAAACAGCCAGATAATGCAGGGAATCAAAACCCGAGTCTTCGACTAGCTTGTTAAGCGCTCGGGGGCTTGGGTACAAGAATTACCCTTTGTATTATGGGTTGTTCGTACGACTGCTAGCCGGGCTACAGGTGAAATACCTTTTTTCCTTGTCTTTGGAGCCGAAGCCATACTTCCTCCGGAACTAAAGATACGGTCAACACGAGTTGAAATTTTCAACGACTCCAACCAGGAACAGCTTCGAGCAGATGACATCAACCTACTCGAAGAAAAGAGAAACCAGGCCTTCATTCGTTCAGCAGTCTACCAACAAGCTCTGCGCAGATACTACGATCATAAGGTCCAACCTCGTAGCCTTGCTGTAGGTGACTTGGTATTGAGGCTCTGCCAATCCAAGTCTAATCGGAATAAACTTTCTCCCAAGTGGGAAGGTCCTTACACAAGAGTCGAAGTTACACTGGTCGTGGCTTGATGCGATTGGCAATGGAAGACGGCCAGGTTCTCTCGAATTCTTGGAACATTGGCCAGTTACGCAAGTTTTATGTGTAACAAACCATTCAGACAATAAAGCCTTAGGTTCCTCCTACCTCTATTGTCTTATTTTTGAGTAACGCTTTCATAATCTTTCGACTACATTTTAAACACTCAGTTTTCTTTACACTGGTCAAAAGGAAGGTGATATCAACTAGTCTAAGTCTTTCCTCCCTACACGTGGTTATGCCCACTAGAAGGAACTTCCTAGTGTCGACTCGTTACTCACTTTTGCTGCCAATACAAAGAGCTCGGGTTCAATAAAATACGGTCAAAATATTTTCAAAGCCAGCTCTTTTTCACCTTAGTTTATCTCTTCACTTACTCTGAAATATACTCTAAGCAGAGTGCACTTTTTGAGATTTATTCAGCTGCTTTTAGTGTACTCGATCCGTTCCAACTGGTCGGAGGAAGAAATACATCTAGTCGAAGTCTTTCCTCTCTACATGTGGTCCTGCCCACTAGAAGGAACTTCCTAGCGTTGTTCAGTTTCCTACTCTTGCTACCAGGACAGACCTATCGAGTCCACCGAAAAAGGTCGAACGAATTTTTAAAGTCCTCTAGACGTTTGTCTAACTCAAGTTGCCGTTCTCGATTTGATTAATCTGGTCGGATTTGGTGACATCTCCTAGTCGAAGTCTTTCCTCTCTACACGTGGTCCTGCCCACTAGAAGAAACTTCCTAGCGTCGATTCGTTCCTACTCTTTCGACCAGTGCATGACATTCGTGATAAAAAACTACAAGTTAACCAAACATCTCTGTTTTCAGAACCCTCTTCACACTATTTACTTAGTTTATCTAAACAAACTAAGCAAATAGTTGGGGGCTAGGATAAAGTTATTAATTTGACTTTGATTCTTAGTCTTTCTTTCGTCAATTATCTTTTGAGTTACTAACTACTCGACAAGATGATTTGCAGGAAACATGATGGATTATATATATTACATCAACAAAAGCTTGTTTTCACAGGTTTTTATTACAAGCTACTCTGAAGAAGTAGATCCCAGTTGCATCTCCTCCGAGACCTTCCTGCCGACTGGCAGCATTTCTTCAATCAAACGATTTGCTTCTGCCTCAGGGCAGTCGAAGTCGACTTCGATTGGTTGCACATTAAGGCTGGGGTCATGAGCTTTACATTTTGCCAAAGCATAATTTATTGCACCTTCGACCGCCTCCTTTATTGAGTCAGCTTGGTTGGCCTTCAAAGTAGTCACTAGCTCTTGCAAAGTCCCGACTTGTTCTCCAATAGTACTTATGTGAGCAGCTATCGTGTCTTCTTGAGGAGTTTTTCCCTCACCACATAGCTCACCAAGTATATTGTTCAGGAGCAAGATGATGTCTTGAAGATTAATCTTCGTCGACTTCATATCCTCTTGGTTACGAGTCGAAGCCTCGTGGAGTTGTTTATTTTTGGCTACTTGCTTTGAAAAAGAGTAAGACTGGTCAAGCAAAAATAACTCCTAAAAGAGGGAAGAACTTGATCACAGGTAAAGAAGTCCTTACCTGCCAGCCGAGAATCTAATTTCTCGATTTCATCATTATGGGAAGCAATGGTCTTTTCATACCGCTCCTCCCATAATCTAATATCCTTTGCGTTTTCTTTAGCAATGCGGATGGTCGCGTTAAGGATCATGGTTTTTTCTTGATCATTAGTTTTGAGCCTTCCCAGTTCGAGCTCAATTTCTAAAAAGAAATGAGAGTTAGAAAAGGAAAAGAACTCGCAAAGGACTACAGGTAAAGAATTACTTACTTGCTCGCCGAGATCTTAATCTCTCAATCTCTTGATCTTTATCTCTAGCAATGCGAGAAATCTCGTGAACAACCAAAGTTTTATCTTTGACTTCAATTTGGAGCCTTCTTATTTCGTCTTCTTTTTCTGAAAAGAAGAAAGAGTTAAAAAGGTAAAGATCAATGACATAAGCAGTCTTAAGTTCAGTACTTACTGTTTATCACTTCCTACAAGTTTTGAGCTGCAGAGTTGGTCTCCTGGAGTTTCTTCAAGATGTCTTCTTTTTCTTCCCTTAGCTTTTTCATCTCGGCTTTTTCATAATTGAGCGAGTTAGCCAAGGTCTTTTCATCACTTTTTAACCTATAAACGTTAAGAATGGACATGAGCACTAACCAGGTGGTCGTAAGTTCTTCTGCGACCATTGATCTAGTCGTAAGTTCTTCTACGACAAACTACTGGTCGTAAGTTTTTCTACGACCAGCACCTAGTCGTGATTTTTTCCACGACAAACCCCATAAGCACTGTATAAGTAGTCAGACCAAAAACGACTACGAGTAACAGTGACTTATCACCTCTCTGCCTGTTCGTAGAGTTCCGCTTTCTCCTGTCGCAGCTTTACAAGTTGTCGGTGATATTCACCAACAGTAGCAATTTGTTCTCGAGATTTCTGCAAGAAGAAGGACAGTAAGAAACAAGGAAAGACCACACATATAAGTATCCTTAAAATACTTACATTCATGGTCGTCCGAGCAAACGTTGAGAAAACCATCGATGGATTCGCCAGCTTATCTATCTTCGCGATACAGTCCAACCAAATCTTCTCGAGATGCTCGTTATCGAAAATTTCCCCTCTATTAGGGATATCCTTGGGATGAGGGACTTGATCGCAGGATCTAATGGCAGAAGACTCCACGATGGAAGTAGGGCCAAAGAAATTAGAGCGGAAGTTGAAGTACTCCTCTTCTTCTGATTCTGTAACAGCAGCCTCTTCTCGAGGGCCAGGGGGAACGTCTACCACGACTCCCTTCCCGGCACGGTGATCAGATGCACCACCACCTTGGCTAGAGGTTCATACCGCTGCCTCTGCTATCTCCACCTCCGTCTCCACAACCACCTCAGTGGTCGTAGTAACCACTTCAGGAGCCACGACTTCCTTCACCACCCGAGCAGTGGATGATCCTTCAATCACTTCCACTATCAACTCTCCATCCGCTGGACAAGTGACAATGGGCTTCTCAACATAAGCGTTCTCGGGGGCTGAAGGAGTTGGGCTAAGATCAACAAAAGGAAAGCACATTAAGTTGTGAAAAGCAAAAGGTAAAAGTTGTCCTTACACTTTAGTCTTTCTCATATAACTCGCACTCTGGATCTAACCAGGAACTTAGGAGCCACCTTCCCAACGGAAGATTTCTTTAACTTCTCTACGACCACGTCTGGTCGGAGTTCAAGTTGAAGGACAGGCTCAGCCATGACCACGTCTAGTCGTGGATCTTGAACAGGAGCCACCTCTCGGCTCTCCTGACTCTCCGAATGGCCAAGACTAGTCTCGACCACTCCAAAAGTTGCGCTTCCCTCAACTACAGGTTCTGTTAGTACAGTATTTTCCTTCACAAAAGACATAAAGTCCTTCCAGTTCTCCTTTTCTAATTGCTTAATTAAGCTAGGAGAGGCAGAAACTGTGAAAGTATTCTTGTCATAATAGAAGGGGACCTTGGTTTTGCGGGTTTTGCGCTTAAGAGGTTCAGCTACTTCGACCTCCTCAGCTTCAGCTGCTTCAACCTCCTTGGCTTCAGTTACAGCCATAACTACAGCAGATTTTGCAGAGGATCTAGTCGAAATAAAAGAACTTGAGCTTGCACCGCCCTTATCGGCGACTTTCACGAGTCAACGCTTCTTAGACGGAGGAGCCGGACTTTTCTCCATCACCATCCCTGCGCCAATGGTTATCAGTGCGACCTCTTGGTCGTCTCCGACGGTTTTCCATCCCTACTTTACAAGAAAATGCGAAAGAAGAATTACTGACCAGTCGTAAGAATTTCTACGACCAGTATCCAGTCGTAAGTTTTTTCTACGACATTTCCGTGATCGTCAGTTTTTCTACGATCACTACCTAGTCGTAAGTTCTTCTACGACAACCAAGCAGTTGTAAGTCTTTCTACGACTGCGAAGTCCTAAAGATAAAATCAACACTTAATTACCTTCAGGTGTCTCATCTTCTCCTCTGCGGATACAACTGCAAGGATTTGAGTAGCCACCACTCTGGATGGCGGAGATTTCTCACAAATAAGTTTGACTCGAATGTTAATCTCTATTTGTGAAAGGTCTGTGCAAACAGATAAGATATTCATTAGACCACTTTGAAGAAGACCAAACCGAGAGCTAAGTCGAAGATTCACTTACCCTCCTTATAGTCTCTGGTCGGGTCTTGTGGCCCCATATACCTCCACATAGGAGGTACTCGTTTCTTCAAAGGGCTGATGCGATATGTGATGAAATCCTTCACCACATGCCATCCTGTAAGCCCCTCTTCCTTCAAATCCTCGATAGCTTGAATAAGGGGCAATCCAGCCAAGATCCTTGGAAATAAAATCCTAGGAAGGAATCTTCTCGGCAGCCTCCCCCACAAAAGAGAGGCTATCATCTTGGGTGATTTTTCAGTAAAACCACTTCCTCCTCCATCCCGACCATAAAGATCGGGTGAACATCTGAATGTACTCCTTCGACTTCCCGTCATGGAGCTTCAGACCACAACTCTTAGCAATTCCAGTTTGTCGAGCCATTCCATAATAATATTGGAAGAGCTCGAGGTCCGCTGGAATTCCTAGGTATGCCTCGCACAAGTATACGAACACACTTAACATTGTGATGGAATTGGGACCAATGTTTACCAATTCCACCCCGAAGTGCTCGAGTACGAGCGTAAGAAAAGGGTGAGCAGGCAATCGAATGCCACACTCACAATACGCCTAGAAGACGGGGATTAGCCCAAACTCCCCCGATGGCCAATGCTGCCCAGTGGCCGCAATCCACTTCACAAGAACCTTCTCTGAAATCTTCCCGGCGGCGACCAAATCTTGAATCTTCACCGCATCCATCTCCGACTTGGCCCATTCGGAAACGGTTCCAGCCATCTCTCTCAGAAAGGGAAGGATTTGGATTGGGGAAGGTCTTAATAGAAAGCTTGATCTGGTCAGCGGCGGAGAAAGCAAGAACTCGATGAACAGCGGGAGCGATTTGGGGGAAAGTAAAAAAACCCGAATCTCACCCCCGGTAAGTATTTATAACCGTGTGCCTGAGTAAAAGACGTGGCAATCCAAGAGTTACCATCGCTTCGGGAACTGCTCCAACGGACAGGCCTGTGAGAGTCGATTACGATTCTCTAGTTTGTCTATTCGAGAAAATCAGGTTTGTCTTTGCACCTCAAGCAAAATTACTTCCTTGACCAAGTCTTTCTAGTCAAATGAAACATCAATCGGAAAGGTTTTACTTCCGATCACCATACTACGATCACTTCGTAAGGTTCTCTTTGACTACCTGGTAGTCGTAAGATTTCCAACAGCTTTCTTGATCAAGTATATTTCTGGTCAAAATGATGTACAAGTGTTGAAGAGTTTTTTCCTTCGACCATGGTTCTATAACCCTCTCGTGGTCATAAGACCATCTACGATTTCTTTCCCAAGTAAATTACTTTCACTTGAAGCTGGGGGGCTAGATGACGAGGATCTAATAATCCTCATTTTATCATTTATCTATAATTCTATTATGGGTAAATATGACGTCATATGATCCCTGAGTATACCCCATATATTTACAAGGGAGAAGCCAACCAGGTGGCCGTAAGTTCTTCTCGGCCACCCCTATAGTCGTAAGTCCCGCCACGACTACCTCATGGTCGTAAGTTCTTCTACGATCACTATCCAGTCGTAAGTTATTCTATGACTACCCTATGGTCGTAAGCTCTTCACGACCGTGTCAACTCTGACCACCCTATGATCAATGAGCCTCTGACGAGTGGGTCCAATTGATTGGGGAATTCAAGCGATCAATATCTGTTGTTATTCTCTGAGTAACAACACATAATACTCCATTATCTCTGACGAGTAACTGCCAGACGGCACGGAGGAGTTAATACCCCGGTGATTACTGCAAACATGCGTCCGTTATAGGAACTAATGAGGCGCCACTTCACCTGGAGAAACGGTCACTCCTTCACCGACTATATAAAGGTGGTGGTCAGAGAGGAACGGGATGGACAACAGGACAGAAGGCAATCCGGAAGATAGGCACTATCCTTTGTAATAGTCTTTGTCTTTCTCCTAATTGTAGAAAATACACTCAATACCATACACACACAGGAGTAGGGTTGTTATTCTCTCCGGAGAAGGTCTGAACCTGTATAAAAATCCCCGTGTCAATCTCTCTGTGTGATTTCATTCTTGGAGACCCCCCGAATCAAACAATCTTTAGATCGGTTCTAAAACACCGACGGTTACCAAGTCGGTATTTGATGAAATTACCAAAATATCCCTTCTCGATCCTTCTCCGAAGACCGAGTCCAATCTTGGTGAAGCAAATGCCTGCTTCGCCACGTGTAGGTTGATCAATGGCTCTCATCATGTCGACAAGTCTCTCTCGTCCGGCTCCCGCCGAAACCACCATGGCACTTGCACCGACCCCCGCGCCGCTTGATCCAACCCGTCGCACCGAACTGCCCGTTCGGTCATCCTTGTCCATTCTGCGTCATGCTTGAGTCCATTGACCTCACCCGGCATCCTCGATCGTTCTGAACCTCAGCTCTCCAAGCTTAGTCCCGATCATCTTCGCCGTTGACCGTCGTTGACCTCCAAGCAACCTGCACAGCAATAGACCAAGAAATCGTTTCCGGGAACAAGTTCTTCGCAACTTGACCCATGTTAGTCAAAACATGCATCATGCAGCACATATGCACTGAAACCTATGAACTTGACCTAACCCAAAGCCAACTCTCCAAATAGGTCGACAATCACAACACAAACGGTATTACCGCCATGTTACCAGTGGTACTACCGCACCGCGGTTGTACCGCTTTCCAATGAAGACTAGAACTCCACAAAACATCTTCTCTGGAAAATACAAACCACCATGTATCAAACGGTATTACCGCCCTGCGGTACTACCACCACACAACTTGCCAGTATTACAAGATCATGCAGTACTACAAGACCTTCAATGCCCGATGCGACCGATTATCCTGACACTTTGCTGAAAACAACAATTTCGACAAAACTTCAAAGCTATTGCCAATTGTCTCATCATCCTAAGATCATGTGTATATCCCCATGATATCCACAGTAAATTTCCCCAAACTGCAACTTTAGTGACAAAACTATCAGTTTGATGCACATTTAAGAAGCAATTTTACCGAGCGGCAACATTAAGAGACCAAATTCTGGCAAAGCTGCAACTCCGTCACTCCTAAGGCCGTCTAACAGGCTAGACCCACATGTCATACACACACGCAATACTCACACGTTATGGGGTGCTAACTGTGCATGCCACATGAGTGCCTGACAGCCTGGGTCCATATGTCTTCCACTCTCTTCCCTTCTTCCTTCTTCCTCCTTCCTTCCTCCCACGGTCCTCCCTCCTTCAACCGCCATGGCCGCTTGTCTCGAGCCTTCCTCTGTTCGCACCGTCGCCTCCTCCTCCCCCACTCCCACATCATCGTTGCACTCGTTGTCAGTGCCACTGCCCGTATCGACGACCCCTCCGGCCAAAGCGCAGAGCGTCCTAAGTTTGACCTCACCGTTGTCGCTGACATCAAGGTCCTCAATGATTATGGAGCTCCGGTGACGGTGAGGCAGAGTTAGTGTGCGCATTAGCACAACCTCAACATGGAGAAGCTATAGGTGGTCTCGGCTTGGCCGGAGGTGCCTTATGGTGACCTGGCACTAGCGGTAGCGGTCCACAAGAGGTGTCGTTCGTCGGTGGCGAGGTACGACGAGGTTGGAGATGGTTAGATGTGACGGGACGATTGCGGTGGGGTAGCAGCCAGAGCAACGCCTCTCCCGTATCGCCATTTCATCAGAACGCCCGCGCCGCCACCGTCTTTTCGAGCTCTGGCCGCCGCCTTGATCTCCATCTCTAGTGAGCTTCCATCGAACCCAATTGTGTCACGGTGTGTTCCACCTTACAAATCATCACCCTCGGTTAATTGCAGTCGTTTGCTAGAGTCGAGTCATCTTTCTCGTCGTCGCCCAAACCACCACCGTCACATATTTCGTCGCTGCCGATGAGCTCTTACCATCATCAACCTCACCATCGTCTTCCCCTATACCGCTTTCTACCTCATGCTCACCTCTCCTTTGCTAGAACCCCACTGGTTACCGTCTGCTGCTGCCCTACTCGTCGCTAGCATCGTCGCCATTCACAACCACCATCTCCTCCCCAACATCCCGTCAACTCGTTTTAGTCATTGCCCATGTCTCCTAAGTTGCCACTCGCCAGAGCCGATGACATCCAGATTCGTGCGCCATGGCACCGCAGGGAGGGAGAGAAGGGGGAGGTTGCCAAATGGGTACAAACATTGGTGCACCGTGGCATATCCAGCTAGCAACCTGTAACAACGACAGAAGCAAATGTGAGCATGACAGATAGGCCCACTTTGTCAGGAGACCTAGGAGGTAACAGACTTGTAGTTTTATGGAGATTAAAAAGGGTATCTTAACGTTGCAGCTCAATGAAATTGCTTCTTAAAGGTACAGCAAACTATAGTTTTGCCACTAAAGTTGCAGTTTTGCGAAATTTACTCATAATTATTGATTATATAAATGAATAATCACAGGACAATGATAGTAAAGATTCCCGACTGACTAATGAATACAGAAAATAGTTAGTACTTCATCAGAAGCCGAACAAATTGAACAGAGCAAACTTAGATTAAAAGCACATACGAATCAAATACAGCAAACACTGCTTTCATCTGATTTCAAATGAAATGTTATCTTTCCTGTTCCGTAAAATCAAAATGTCACTCTTCGTCCCAAATCTTCATTATCCCGACAGATCACTGAGAGGGAAGGTGTTAAATCGACATGCTCCGCCTTTGCTTTCCCTTGTAATTTGTTCTGTCAAGAATAAATGGTGGTTTATCTGTATGTATGTGCAGACATATATACTTCTACATTTTCGGCATCATTGATCTACACTGAATTCTTCATTTCCCGACCCAGCAAATATTTGTGGAAACCTGATAGTACATACATATTTTCTTGTCCTGTTTGACTCACAATTATGACCAGGTCTCGATGTTAAATCTACCAGCCCTTTCCAGTGTCCTGAGCCATTTTGAAGCAGCCTCTTTTGGAACACCGCCCTCTTGACAGACTACTTCTTCTAGTGCAGCCGTAACATCAGCAGGCATTTTGGTAGATGATCCGGCAATGTATATTGCAGCCCCAGAGCATAATATGTTCCACACTCTTGCACTCTGCTCCTTTATCTTATGTTGTACATAGACCTTTTGAGGCTGATCCCTAGAAAAAGCAACAAAGAAACCACCACCTTTTTTCAGGGACAACACTCCCTGGTCCTGGGCATGATTTAACCAGAAGTCCTTGTATAGAAAATCATTGTCTTGATTTCTACAGCCAAAGAAAAATAGAATGGGAGCTGTTGGTTCTGCCACACTCTGTGCAGCCCTTTCCTCCACAAATGCACGGAATGGTGCACATCCTGTTCCTGGTCCAATAAGCATAAGAGGAATCGATGGACGTGGAGGAGGCAGGGATCCTTGGTGTATCCAACATGGTATAAGATTTTCTGCGCGTAAGCACACTGTGAGAGAGGGTTGATGGTTGAGTACAGACTATTATAGCAGCAGGAGGAGCAGTGACCTCCAGGAAAAGAACAGAAGGGGGAAAAACACAGAAATGTTTTAAACTGATACTAAAAGAAGCAGTGCATACCTTCATTTGGACTGAGCCCCGCCAGCCATGTAGAGCAGAGACCATGCCGTGTCCGTCTGAAAGGAGTAAGCCATGATACAATACTAACAGTCAAGTGTATCTGATTTGGATGTGCTAACGGGGATGACGATATGGAAAAGGCTCTTTTCTTTAATGGAGGCGTTAGTTGAACCAACCATTCAAAAGGCATTTGCACCGAGGGAAAATCCTCCAATACCTAAAAGCAGTACAAAACCATATGTCACTGTTGAACCATGAAAAGTAAATTCAAAGGATAGTGGCCTATTGTCATACATCATTTCAAGTGCTAAGGTATGTATTGCAAGAATATTGTTAAGAAAATATTTAGTAAAGACATTGCTCACTTCTATAACAGTCCGACCCTCCTTTTGATTGTACTGGTAAAGGTCATCTCTTCCTTCAGGAGAAGCAAAATACTGAAGCTTTTCCTTTTCATGTTCAGCTGCTGCAAAAAAGCTCATGACCTACAAAAGAACAACGGGGTTCTGTGAGACATCAGGATATCAGAGGCATTGTTAAGATATCAAACAACTAGTAAAGAGGGGGTGTATGAGATGAAGCGTCCAGTAAAGAGGATGAAGCATCCAGTAAAGAGGAGTATGAGATGAAGCATCCAGGGTAATTGCTCTTGCCTCAAAGAAATATCTCCGAGGGGAAGCTGATGCAACATCCATTGTCAACGCAACAAAGGTCTTTAACTTGATGCGATTCATCAAGCCATTCACAAGTGAACCCTTGGAAACTTTGTCCCCACCCTTTGCTCGAATCTGGGCAGACAAAAAAGATGTATCCTCTTTAGTTAGCTAGATAACTGCAACAGGTTGGCTGGTTGAGAAGATATGAATGAGGCACAACTACCTCTAGTTGTCTCCTTTTTTCTGGATAAACTCAAGAACCATGCATTTCAGAGAGACAAAGGATTGAAGTGTCTAAACAAACATGATAAATTGCTTGCTACTAAAGCAACAATCCTTTTAATGCAGTTGTATTTGATTTTGCAATAAACAATGCGCACAAAGTTCCTAATTTGGACCGCAAAAGTGTTGGGATACTAAAGAAAGTTGCCTCACTGGCAGAGAAAAAGACAAAGGAACAAGTAACTAATCCACACGATAGAAAAAAAGATGCACGTACCGTTACGTAACAATCTGGATCCAAGTTACAGCGTTCAATGAAAGCATCAACAGCTGATGGATTCTGACCTGGTAGAATTTCTAGAGCATCACCAACTTGATAATTGATGGCCTGACATGACAAAAATGAACAATCTTTCAATCACTTCATGTGTCACACTCGTAAGATGATCGCGAGCTAATATCATCATATGGTAATTACAAAGAAGAACGAACATACAGAAGATGGATCTTCCAATTCAAAGTGGTGCACATCTCTGTCAGAATCCTTGTTAGTCAAACGCCGATTTGTTACCTAAAAAGGTTAGCAATATCATCAGCAACATCAAATAAGCAAATAAAGATAGAACTACTAAATTACAACTCTACTGTTACATCATCATCATCATCAATCTATCCTGTAGCCATAACAGACGGAGTATCCCCACATTGAACCATTACTATCCCCAACCTGTTGTTTGTTACACTACATTCCCAGCTATTATTCATTAATTCATTAAGGTTATACTTTCTTCGAGCATGATAAATATCTTGGCTTGCCAACTGAGCCTACCGCGCAAACAATGTTCACCTAGGCGCTAGGCAGAAGGTGGGCGGAGGGTGGCCGCCTAGCGCCTAGCCCGCCTAGGCGCCGACTAGGCGGCCGAACAGAAAAGCTCTGCTGGGAAGGGATTTGCTGGGAAGGGGATAAGAGCCGAGAAGAAAAGGATAAAAGAGGGAAAAAAATTAAAGAAAGGCTACTGTTCATGAATGGCCGGCCCATTACTGCTGATTCTCTCAATCTCTCTCGCCCATAAAAGAAAGGCCGATGCTTTCGGCCGACGCTCGACCGTATCGTGAACACCGTTCGGCCGACGCTCGCCCGTATGTCTTCGCTCTTCCCCTGCCCTCCCCACTCTCTCTGCACTGACACCGACGCCGACGCCGCGCCGTCTCTCCCAGATCGATCTCCTCTCCGTCCTCTTCTTCCAGCGCGACGGGGCCGAGGAGGAGACGATGGCGCACGACGGGGGCCGGAGAGGAGGCGGCGACGCGCGACGGCGGTTGGAGAGAAGGCGGCGGCGCGCGACTGGGGCCAGCGCAAGGGGGGAGCAAAAGGGGATGAACCAGCCAAATCGGGTAGGGTTTTCTCTTACCTTGTATATCGATCTGCTGTTCCCCGGCGCCAAGGCCTCCTCCGAGTGCCCAGCCCGCGCTTAGCCCGCCTCCGCCGCCTCGGTCCGCCTAGGACCGGCGTTGACCACCTAGGCGGACCGAGCGCCTAGGGGGAACGCCTATGCCCAAGTCGCGGCGGGGAGCCCGCGCCCAGCGCCTAGGCGACCTAGGCGCCCGCCTAGGGGATCACTGTGCGCAAAACATCACATTCATGATGTGGAACTGCTAGTTGGGCTCGATTATGCAAAGTTAGTGGCAAGCTTCTCACAACAGAATTGATTGTTTAGGTGTCTCCAGAACAAGCAACAGTGTATCAACTAGTGCTATGTAGGCTGCCTTGCAACTAGAGCTTCAATATGGTAGATACTTATCCACTGAAGAGAAAAATGGCAAGAGAAGCTAAATCCAGCAGCCCCGCCAGTCAACAGGAAATATACTATCAATGGGCTTATGCATAATACTATTTTAGTGTAAGATCGGTTCAAAAGCGCCTATTAAATTATGGGTTATGAAGTCTACTTATATACAAATAAATTCAAACCCTTTCAAAAGTGTTATCATGGGTGATTGCATTTGCAGGTATGCAGGGCTTTTGCCGACATGTACCTTACCACTAATGAGTTTGGCGAGTACTGCTGATGGAAATTCTAAGGAGCAAATAATTGAGCAATCTATTACACAACATAGGGCAATATTTTATGTGACTGGGTGACTGCAGAAGATTCCTTAGAGATAAATGCATATCAATATTTAAAATTGCTCGATCAGCTGAACCACTTATAACCAAACTATAAATAAGTTAAGATTAATCTAAATATGAATCATAAGAATAAAAATGAACAATGATTTAAACTGTTAACCCTTGGACAGGATATAGGACGTACCACCTGTAACATGTATTGTGGCTCTCCATCATTATGGAACTGTAGAGCAGGGGACATCGAGCGTGCTCTCTCAATTAATCTCTTAGAGTCTGGTGAATAGATGACAACTAGAATCTTTGATAAATATTACACAATAGTTTGCAGGTTACTAGTAAACATTAGCAAGATTTTCACTTCATACCTGACATGTTGGAATCTTGTGGAGCCTCATCCGAAGAGTAATATATGACTTCGACCTTTGCATCCCCCAAAATACTCAAATTAGGATTAATGATATCAGATATTCTTGGTAACAGTGATGGATTTGTTTGATTCAGAGATTTCCACAAAGACAGCAACCAAGGATCTAAAGCTCCTTCATATCTGGTATACAACAACAACCAACAAGAAAAAAAACACAATGCATAAATTTTAACAACCATAAAATCATATGGCATTTGACTTCTCCAAAACTTGCAAATGAATATAGAAACAATAGCAAATAAATAAATAGTGGATATTAAAATCATACCCTGAAGGGTGTTGATCATCTCCCAAGCCTTTCTCTATGATTGGTTCTGCACCAAGATCTAAAAGCCTTTTATCGAGCTTCTTTGCAGCAAACTGCAGTGCATACACATTAGTGAAGAGGAAAACAGAAACAAGAAGCCTGTAAGTATTCCAAACCATAACAGCCATGACTCGTGAACAACCGAGGACAACCTACTAGCCTAGAATTGCTTGAAAGTTAATGAGGATAAAAAAATGGCACTATAACTGAGGTAGTAATGAGAAATCAGGATGGTTGAGTATGCAACAAAATGCACGTTTAGAACATACAGAAAAATGTTACTTTCTAATTATGTGTAAAACTGGCAATATTCATATTAACATGTTCTTGTGATGATGCTTCTAGCTAAGTATTTGAACAGGTCATAACCCTGAGCAAGCTTTGCAATCAAATGTTGGCTCAAACTGCTGTAGTAACTCAAAGGAACTTTAGTGATACAATTACAGGTTGCAAGCATTCACCACAGCAACACAAAAGTAGTAAGGCACAAACAAGTTCTCTCTCCCAAAAAACATCCATCGCAACCACCCCCAAAGCAAATGACAGTGCCATCATGTGTTGCTATAACCATATAATTTTCTCTAACCATGCACAATTGGAATGTTCTATCCACAATTAGTTACCCAAAAATAGTTACCGATAGACCACTCCAACAAATAACCGCACATCATTGTATTAAAAGCATGTTAGCAAGCTATAAGAAAAATCCTAGTCAGAAGACTCACATTGTACTTCTGGTAGCCCGAATCACCGAGACCAAACACGGCATAGCGCAGCCCTTCCAGCCACCGTGCATCCAGATCCTTCCGAAGAAGGTATCTCCAAAACCCCTGCCACGCAGTCACGCACAAAACCCAAACCCAACTCAGAAGCCCAATTAGCACTAACTAAAAAATATAAAATCCTACCAAACCAAGTGAATCCGAATCTCCCAAACCTTCATGTGGTCCGGGGGATCGCCCTGTCCCGTGGTGGACACGACGAAGACCACAAACCCCTCTTCCGGCAAGGAACACTGCATGAATAAACAGAGGAAGTAAGTGGTGATCACAAAACACCATATGAAAGGGCCGTGGCCCCCGGTGGGGTTTTTTTAGGGTTCAGAGCTTACGGGATCGAAGCTGTCCATGGAGAGGACATCGATGGCCGGGCAGCAGCCACGCTCGGCCTCGCGGCCGACACGTTCGGCGGCATCCACGGCGTTTCCGGTCTGCGAGGCGTAGAGTACGATGAGGCGGCCGCTCGCCGGCGGTGGCTGCAGCTGCGGCGACGAGGAGGGCGCCATGGAGCAGGGAAAACTTTTTCGTTTCCAAAAAAATTTCGTCAGGGCCCGAAACAACCGAAATCTGAAATTTCGGGGAAGTAGTCGAACTGGCGCTTGAAACCTAGCCGAAATCTGACCGAATTCTGGCCGAAATTTCGTTCAAAAAAGTTATTTTCAGCAGCTAACATCGCACAGCAGCTCCAAAATAAGCTAACATCAAACAGCAGCTCCGAAAGCTAACATCAAAGCTAATCAAACAGCAGCTCTAAAGGTAAATCTTCAACATCAAACATCAGCTCCAGAGTTCATATCATCTGATCAAACATCAAACATCGGTGCACATTCAACATCAAACAAATTTATCTTCAAGTTTCTCAACAAAAATTGGTCCTCAGTTTCTCAACAAATACGATCTGAACACTGCTAATAGCTCAATGAGCTGGTCATGTGCTAGATGGTGAATGGCGGTATCAACAAAGCAAGAAAGTTCTCCAGTAGGATGATTCTCGATGCAAAAATCAAGATAAAGGGGAGGAGGCGAAAGAGCTACCTGGGCGTGGGAGTCTCGGAGAGTCGGAGCCTTCTCAACAGGCCGCGCCGGCGGGCGGCGGCGGCGTTTGGTGCGGCTGGCTGACTTCTTATCGTAGCTGGCGCCGAGCGCGCGGGCCTGGTGCTCTTGGACGGCGGACCTCGCGGAGGTAGAGGCGCACCGCACGGGCGGCGAAGGGGTTCGACTCCGGGCGGCCGCCGTTCTCCTCGAGGGCGGCGCGGCGGCGGCCGACAAGCGCGTGGGACGCCGGAGCCGGAGGCGTCGCGTAGTGGATCGGGGAGGAATGGAGGAATGAGGATTCGGGGCGAGTGGGCGTCGGCGGCGACACGGACTGGGACGGGAGGGACTCGGGATTCGGGGGTCACGGGGCGTTAGGCCGAGTGGGCTTGGTGGGCCGGCTGGGGATGGGCTTTGTAATGTTTGTTCAGCCTGCGGGGCAAATTTGAACGGAGCGAAAATGTTTTGAACGAAAGCCAGTTCTTTCGGGGAGCGTGAAACGGACGAAATTTCGTCATTCGCCGAAATTGAGGACCAAGCCATGGAGTCAGAAACGGCGGACCAACCCATGGAGGTGGGTGCGCGTGCGCTTATAGGTGTCTTGGACTCTTGGTTTGGGTCGTACTTGTGTGGATCAGTGGATGGCCGAACGACTGCTTTTATTTTGGGCTGAATGATAGAATTCATGTTTAGTGGCAGCCCAGGGGGACAAGGGACTAATCCCAATCGTTATTTGGGAGAGGTGGGAATCCCATATATCCTCTTATCCTGAAAATAACTAAGGCAAAATTAAACGTCCTGAGATACTATAAAATCTTAAACAATAGCAAAGAGCTTCATCATCAAGTAAAACCCTTGGACTATTTCTAATAAGGTAGTTGAGGCAGAGCCACTCAACCAATTGCTAAGTACACATGATCCTCCTATGACTTTGCATGTTAAAAAGGGAGATTTGATTATTTGTCACTGCTAAACATGTGCAATTCAGGATTTGCCACTCATGTGTCTATGATATGTGGCCCCGAGACCCATATGTCATAGACATATGGAGTGACAAATCCTGAATTTCACATGTTTAGAGTGACAAATTATTAATTATTCCTATTAAAAAAATGACAGGAGTAATCATTTGTTACTTGACTGTTAAAATCACAGGAGTAATCATTTGTTACTAGAACATGCAATCCCACAAGGCCACAAGTGGAAAAGCAACCAATGCATCAGGTAAACATGCTATAGGCATACAACTCATGCTCAAGCTCATAAATCACTTTGTTAAGTTCGAAACATCAATTCTAATCAAAATGTCTTCTTTTATAAAGTGAAAAGTCTGATCAAAATGCCAATAACTCTGTTCTTACAAATTGAACTTCAATTCTTAAAGAGAGCACCTTGTCCTAATCATCATCCAACTGATCAAACAAGATGAGAACTAAAATAAAAGAACTACATATTTCATTCCCATGTAGTGCCAAATTAAATTTCCTCATTATGATCGACGCTCAAGCTAATCTGATTTTTTACTTTGCTCCTAATCAAAAGGCACGAATGCTGATGGCTGGCCACGAAGTGCCGGATGGACAGGCAAGGGGCGGAGTGGATGATTGGTCGAAGATCCAGTAGCCACTTGCCCATCAGCAAAGGTTAATCATCACAAGCAAAGAAAGCAAACGCCACAAGAAAAATATTTTACTTACCTTGGAGGCTGGCGAGGAGGGGCGCGGCGATTGCGAGCAGGCCGGCGAGGAGGGGCTCGAGAAGGTGTGGTGTCCCGATCGTATACCGATCAGGTCTCACAAACATCGATAAGATTTAGCAGTAGGATCATGGAGTTGGGAAACCAAGAGATGAGAAATCAGAGAAGGGGATGAGGAAACTGAATTCATTTTCTTTCTGGATGTTTTGCCGCTTTAGCTACAGTCTCCTTTTAACCCGGTTACAGACTCAGGGGTGGACCCAACCGCAACAACCCACAACAGAATCGTAACAACTTTGACACACGCACACTTACAGCTGGGTCTCATACCAGCGCACTTGTCATGCCCTTCTTGCAGTGGCCGCCTTCACCTTCTTCCCTCGTATCTGGTGGAGACGCGACACCTCCCTCCCCTGGAGACGACATTGGTTCCCAGAGTCTTGCCAACAGAAAACATTGCTTCAAAACATAATAATCTTCCCAAGTAGCAAAATTAGCTGGAATGGTCGACCACTTGACTAGAATTTGTGGCATCGCCAAATTACCTTTCTTGACAAGACGGCGATCCAGAATTGCCTCAGGCTGTGGAACTCCAACAATGAGATCAATGGGCTTCGGTAGATCTGAAAACACCGGTGTATAACTCGGAGTAAAAGGTTTCAACTGGGAAACATGAAAGACCGGATGCACCAGTGAATCGGTGGGTAAGTCCAACTTGTACGAGACTACCCCAATCCATTCAAGCACCACAAACGGACCAAAATACTTAAAAGCCAGTTTAGGATATGGTCGATTAACCACTGAATGCTGAGCATAGGGTTGTAACTTGAGCAACACATGATCACCTACTTGAAATTGTCGTTCAGAGCAATGTTTGTCAGCTTATGTTTTCATGCGATGTTGAGCCTTTGTCAATTGATTGCGTAGCATCTCAGTATAAGTCTGCCTGTCACGAAGCACTTCATCCATGTCTACACTAAGAGGGGAGACAATATTGGGCATGGCACCAAAATTGGGTTCAACTCCATAGAGTTCTTTGAATGGAGAACATCCCAGGACTGAAATCAGGAATTGTACCAGAATTTGGCCATGGCAATCCATTTCTTCCATTGACGAGGGTAATCATGCACGACACAACGGAGATACATCTCCAAGCACTGGTTGACTCGCTCACTCTGACCATCTGTCTGGGGATGGTACGCCGTACTGTAACACAATTGAGTGCCGACGGCCGCAAACAGCTCCTTCCAAAATGTACTGGTGAAAATTTTATCACGATCAGAAACAATAGAGCGTGGAACACTATGCAGTTTGACCACTTGTTCAAGAAATGCACGAGCCACCTGAGCTGCAGTAAAATGATGCTTGAGGGGTATAAAATGGTCATATTTAGTGAGACGATTGACAATGACCATGATCACATCATAACCTTCAGATTTGGGAAGGCCCTCAATGAAGCCCATTGTGAGATCTTGCCATGAACCTTCAGAAATAGGTAACGGATGTAAAAATACAGTTAGTTTCTATTTGCTTATTGACAAATAGGGCATTGCTTGATGAAATTTTCCACAACCAGTTTGATACCTAACCAATAAAACAATTTCTTGATTCGATTATAAGTAGCCTGGATGCCCGAATGACCTCCAATGGCACTGTCATGCAAAGCACTTATAAGTTTGGTTTGCAAAGCAGTATTAGAACCAATCCACACTCGATTTTTGTACCAAATCAATCCATGCTCTAAGGCAAAACCTTTTTCATCAGGGCTGGTCACAGATAAATGAGTGAGCAAGTCTTTGGCTGCTAAATCCATTTCATATGAATTTAGGACTTCTTGTACCCAAACAGGCTGACAAACAGATAATGCTTGAAGAGATAACAAATGACTGACGCGAGACAACACATCAGCAGCGCCATTGTCAATACCTCATTTATACTAAAACTTAAACTGAAGACCGACCAGTTTAGACATAGCTTTGCGTTGCAAATCTGTAGTCAAATGCTGATCTGACAGATTACACAGACTTTTGTGATCTGTCAATATGAGAAAAGGACCCCTCTGCAAGTAAGACCGCCACCTATCAATGGCCATCATGATGGCTAAAATTTCCTTATCATAGATCGACAACCTTTGATTGTGCACCCCTAATGCCTTGCTCAAATATGCAATTGGATGCCCCTGTTGCATAAGGACTGCTCCCACTCCGGTGTCACATGCATCAGGTTCAACAACGAAAGGTAGATCAAAATCCAACAAGGCTAAGACTGGTGTATTGACCATTACTTGTTTCAATTGTTTGAAAGCTTGAGAAGCCAGAGGTGTCCACTCAAATCCACTCTTATTCAATAAATTGGTAAGCAGTTTGGCAATAACACCATAATTTCGCACAAACTTGCAGAAGTAGCCGGTGAGACACAGGAATCCTCGTAGCTCAGTTACGGTGGTTGGTCGCGGCCAATGTTTCATAACGGCTGTCTTGTCCGGATCAATGGCAACCCCTTCATGTGAAATAATATGTCCCAGATAATCGATGCACTGTCGGGCAAATGAACATTTGGACAGCTTGGCATACAAGGTATTGCCTCATAGTGTGTCACGAACCAATTGCAAATGTGTTAGGTGCTCTTGCAGATCACGGCTATATACCAAAATATCATCCAAAAACACAATCACAAATTTACGAATATATGACGCGAATACCGAGTTCATCAAGCATTGGAAAGTTGACGGCGCATTAGAGAGTCCAAATGGCATAACCTTGAACTGGAAATACCCATGGTGTGTTTTAAACGCTGTCTTTTCTTCATCGTCAGGACGCATTTGAATCTGATGATAACTGGCGTGCAAATCCAATTTGGAAAAGAACTTGGTGCCAGTAAGTTCATCAAGAAGCTCATCAATAACCAGAAGAGGGAACTTGTTCTTCACTGTAAGAGTATTCAGACGACGATAATCAATACAAAATTGCTATCCACCATCCTTTTTCCGGAGTAACAGCACTGGAGAGGCGTATGGGCTCATACTTGGTTGGATTAGTCCAGCTTCAAGCATCTCAGATACTTGTCGCTCAATTTCATCTTTTTAGAGTGGTGAGTAGCGATATGGTTGGGAATTGATAGGATTCGCACCATATTGCAAAGTAATGGTATAATCATATGGTCGATGTGGCGGCAGTGTCTTGGGCTCAGCGAAAACATCATGGTATTTGTTGATCAAGTTCTGAACGGCTACAGGCAGCTTCTCGGAATTGTCGTCCTGCACCGTACTCGACTGAGTTTCCACAATAGCAAAAGCCCACACATTGTTTCCCTTGTACCATTTGTGTAATTGCTCACAGATATTTTAGACAATTCATGCTTGTGATGATATTTAACTCCTTGTAAACAAACCCGACGTCCTTCATAGTTAAATGCAATTGTTTTGTTTGTCCAGTGACAATCCATGGGACTAAATTTCTCCAACCAATCCATTCCAAAAATAGCGTCATATGCGCCCAAGTCTAAAATGCGCATATCGGTTTGAAAAGTCACTCCCTGTATCCACCAATTCAGGTTGGGCACTTGACGTGAGCAAGTCATCATCTCTCCATTTGCCACTCTGACAGATACAATAGAAATGGGTTCCGTCCGACAGTTATCCTGATCGACAAATTGTTGATTGACAAAAGTGTGAGTACTACCCGAATCGACCAAGAGCAGCATTATCTGATTCCCCATTAATGCCTGTAGCCTCATTGCCTATTTCAGTTCCCTATACAGCATGAACAGCAATACTAAAACACTCCTGCTGAGCTTGCGGTTGTGTGGACACTTCATCTCCGTCCAAAACATGCAGAGTATCGTATGAGTATTTCACCGAAATCCCCCATTTCAATTGTCAATAAGTGAGCAGGTTTCTTGCAGGTGTGTTCTTTACTATACTTGTCACCGTACTTAAAACACAACCCATTGGAATGTATGTACTCCCTCAGATGACGTTCACGCCATAGATCATCCACTATCAGACGCTTTGAGCCCTCTATGTGTCTGGCCTGAGTTCATGTGACTGGAGACGCAATTGTCGGTGGGTGATATTGCTTTGCCATAGGATTAGCTCGAGGTCTTGGTCGAGAAACCTCAATTTCTTCTTCTTGAATACGTGCCAGCACTACGGCTCTAGTCACGCTAGTGGGAGCTTGCAAATGCACCGTCGTGCGGATTTCATCCCGCAACCTAATCAAGAACTGAGTGACAAAAAAATTGTTGTTCAGAGTTGCATCCAATGCCAGCAGATGGTACATACATGCTTCAAAAGTCATACGGTATTCCGCTACCATTCCTGTTTGTTTGAGTAGCAACAACCGATTCATCTGTGCTTCATACTCATCCAGACCAAATTCCTCTTCCACGGCTTGACAAAACATATCCTACCCTGCAAGTACATGATGTCCCTTGAACGCTTGAAGCCAGAGAGCAATGTGACCCTCCATGTATAGTGTCACTGTGGAGACCCACTGTATCACAGGCACGCGGTACATCTCAAAATAAGTGCGGCAACGGTCCAGCCATAGCATGGGGTTCTCTCCTTGAAACTTCAGAAAATCATGTCGGGGTGGTTTGGAGAATCGCTCCTCATCCGTGACGGTAGTTGGAGTAGCCATCATCTGGTACGTGGGGTTTGGAGCAAGAGGTTGGGCGAGTAGTGGTGGTCGATGGTTTGCCAGCATACCTGAAGTGGTCACCGTAACAACTTTGCGTTGCTTGCTGATCAAAACGTGATAGGATCTCAAATAACTTTCCATCCATTTGCTTCGTCTGATCATCCATCGTCATGAGCAACTGACGCGTCTGAACATTGGGCTTCTGCGGCGCCGTCGTAAAGCCCCTTTTCCTCTCTGATCAACCTTGGGCGGGTATTACAGTCTCACGACAAGTACCAACCCTGCCTTTAGAATTACGGATCATGCGACGAAAGAAGAGATCACGGCTCTGATACCAGATTGTGGTGTCCCGATCATATACCGATCAGGTCTCACAAACATCGATAGGATTTAGCAGTAGGATCATGGAGTTGGGAAAGCAAGAGATGAGAAATCGGAGAAGGAGATGAGGAAACTGAATTCATTTTATTTATATATGATTTGTTGTTTTAGCTACAGTCTCCTTTTAACTCGGTTACAGACTCAGGGGTGGACTCAATCGCAACAACCCACAATGGAATCGTAACAACTTTGTGTTGGAAATATGCCCTAGAGGCAATCATAGAGATGATTATATTTCATTATGTTCGTAATATTGGATAATATGTTATCCTGTTCCTTGAATGAATCATTGGTTATGAAGATTAACAAGTATGTGACTTGTTGGTGAAACTCTTAACTTATATGATGTCATTCTAAATGAATCCCTGGTCGGATGTCAATGGTAGGAACACCAGTGACTCTATCGACCAGCACATTGTATTGATTGATGACCATGTTTCACCGGTCATGGGTATAGAGATATCGAATCAATAATATGAACACATGTTAGAGAACATGGGGTTGGATTGACCCACCTTGAGACACTATTGAGATTGTTATGATTCTATGTGTCGTTAGTTGGTCTCAAGCAATGATGATGTATAATCCTTAAACCTGAGATCAGCATGGTTTCCTACATGTGTAATAGCACTCTTAGGGGTTGCCAAACGCTGCTCGTAACTGGGTAGTTATAAAGGTGGCTTTCGGGTTATAAATGTGACTGGTCGGATATGGGATTTGTCCCTCCTAACATAACAGGAGAGATGTCTCTAGGCCCCTCGTTGTGGTCAGATAAAGTAAGTGCATGGCCATGCCACTAGTGGTCGAAGTGTTCGACCATATGAAGTTATCCGACACTCGATTGAGAAAGTATTGAATAGTCCATGGATGACACAACATCTCACTTGGAGTTCAACCAGACATCATGAGGCAAAGGGAGAATACATGAGTAGGTCGCTTAGTTCAATCAGTTACGGACTGGTCGTGTGGAGATACGAGATGGTCATAGACTGGTCAAACGTAATCACAGAGTGGTCGTAACCTGGTCGTAAGGAGTTACGAACTGGTCGTGACCAAATATGAACTGGTCGTAAGTGATGAGGACCTGGTCGTAGATCATATTGCATTAAGGTTCGTCCAATATAATTTGTGTGTATTCGGGAATCGTTATGTCCTGCTAGGAACCGCTAACGACTCGTGGCCGGAAAAGGTTTCCAAGTCACAACCGATTACGCATGAACCTACAAGGTCACACACTTAACGAGTTGGAACAAACCAGTACGAATACGATTCGTCAAACGTGTTCGGATAGGATCCGTCACGAGCACTATATAAGGAGATGCATGAGCTGTTGGGTGGGGTGAACGTAACAGACAAGACACACAAAAGTCGTGAGTTGAATTGTTCCACCAAAACCCTAGCCGCCATCTTCCTGAGAGCTCTGCCGTGCGACTTGGTGCTAGCACACCGGCGCATGGTTGCTCCTTCCCTGGACGTACGGATACCGTAGAGGCGCTACTGCGGTTGCTGTTGCGCTTGAGGATGATCTGCAATCTTCATAAGGAACTGCAGAGGTCGCTGGAGGAGACGATCGACCACGACCACCGCACCGATGTGCTCGACGCTGGACAATCGACTAGGACCACTACATCGACGCGCTCTACGTTGGACCAGGCTGCTCCAACCCTTCTTCCGCTACTCTGCGCGTCTGGTGGTAACGATCTGTGATCATCTATTTGCTTGACTTCCTAGTTTACGTGGTAGAAATTTTTGATTTCTTGCTATCATAGCCTACCCGTACCCCAACACTTTGATGCACGCACACTTACAGCTGTGTCTCATACCAGCATGCTTGTCATGCCCTTCTTGTAGTGGCCACCTTGACTTTCTTCCCTCGTATCTGGTGGAGGCACGACAGAAGGCCAGCGAGGAAGCGTGAGGAGGGGCGCGAGCAGGTCGGCGAGGAGGGATGCAGCGACCAGTGAGGAGGGGTGTGGCGGTGGCGAAACCCTAGCTATTGTCGCCCACCCCTCTCCGCCTCTCGGCCTCTCGGGCGGTCGCCGGTTGGGCAGTCATGTCTTGAGGGCTGAGGCAGGACTCGGGTTGAGGCAGGACGGGTTGACGCTGGACTCAAGAGAAAACCCACGAATTGAACCCGTTTGAACCCGAATTTTTTTAAACCGTACCAACCCAACCCATTTTTACTTAAAACCAAACCAAACCCAACCCGTTAGCTACCTCAACCCGTTTTCACCCACCCAAATGAAAACCCAAACCGTTTAGCCCATTTCCACCCAACCCATTATCAAGCCTAGGTGGGATCGGCCCAATCCCCTACAGCGCTGAGAG
This sequence comes from Phyllostachys edulis, assembly GCA_036346405.1. Lineage (NCBI taxonomy): Eukaryota > Viridiplantae > Streptophyta > Magnoliopsida > Poales > Poaceae > Phyllostachys > Phyllostachys edulis. Next base: position 38,393,776 of record CM070546.1, on the reverse strand, counting down.
ACAGTGCTCCTCTTCAGTGGACCAGGCACCACGACGCGGATCATGAGCCCTGTCAACGCGACCACTATGTGGTCGCATAGCTCTGGGGACACGGCACCGAGCAGCTCGACTAGCACCGGCACAATAGGCGATGTGGCAAAGATCTTCGCCACGCGGTCTGCGAGCCGCTTGCAACGATGGGGAAATTTTCTCTGGCCTAAGAGGAGACTTTTTTCAGATCATTCGATGGGCTCCCATCTAACGCTCGATGTGGCTCTCATCAGATGCTCCTCACTGAAATGGCGCAACATTTTACAATATTGTGGACAACAAAACTTAATTGGCGTGAAAAAAAAAACTTATCTTGCAACAAATCAAAAAATAAGAACTATTACATCAAAATAAATTATCATCCTACAACAATCAAAAACAAATTATTGCAACATAGTAAAACTCTGTTGCAAGAAACGACGTGAGGTGCTTTCATAAATAAAATCTATCCATACAACATTTGAAAAGAACCACTCAAAAACTTATGTTGCAACAAGCAAACTATGATACCGCAACAATAAAAATAGACTGCTACAAAAAGCAAAATAAACACCTTCCTATATCTACAATCATTTCAGAAATATTAATGCGACAAACAAACATACTTTATGCAGCAATATAAAAAGGATATTGCAACAAATTCAAGAAACGCATGCAACAAAAACATCCTTGGAGAAGGAGACTGTCCCACTACCTTGTTGTCGGCAGGCCCGAATCTAACAGTGCGAGGGTTGTTCGGGTGCCTCATCATCGACTCATCGTATGCAGCCAAGGAGGTCAAACACCACAACAATGAGCTCATTTGGGTGGTCGACAACGTCGCCTTGAGGATTGATCTACCAAGGCTCATGGGGATCCCTCCTCTCCCCTAGGATTCACACCTATTTAACTTCAAATCCATGGTTTTTTGTGTATTCGCGCACATAGAAGGAAGGTGTGAGAGGGTGCTGAAGTGGTGGCGATGCGATCGAGGCATTGGAGGAGGAGGAAGTTGTTAGAGAGGATTCATTGAAGGAGTCACTGCTTGTGGGAGGAAAAGTTTCTAGCTCATTTTGTCTATTTTTTAACGAAATAGCAAATATAGCCCCCCTTGCGTCTGAAATGACAAAATGTGCACCATGGTAGGCTAGACAGACGACACGTGTCCCTTACTGCGGTAGGAATGGTTGCTACCACGGATTGGAAGTGTGGTAGGTGGGTTTCTATAGACCAGGTGTGCGGTAGGTGGGTTTCCACGGACTAGGTACGCGGTAGGTGGGTTTCCACGGTCTAAGAGCGCGGTAGGTGGCTTCCGCGGACTAGAAGCGTGGTACATGGACTGCCTAACCTGCCGCGATGCCATTTTTGCAATTTTGTGCGAGCGGGGGCTACCTTTGCTATTACAAATAAAAAAGTGTTAATTCAACCGAAAACTCGTGGGAGGAGGTAGTGTGACTGTGTGAGAGAGGTGGGTGGGGAATGGGGATTTAGCAGTGGATGATAGATAGTGAGATGGGGATAGAGGAGATGGAGTACTGGATTGAAGTAGGAGGAGGTACGAGGTGTTTTGGGATGGTTGACACCATCCGACAGAAGGAAAGTATCAGTCGGCTGCTTCTAAGCATTATCCTTTTTTTCCCAAGGGGTTGGGCTGGATAAGAGGGGATTGGGCTGGGATTTTCGTAGCTCGTGCTTCATCCAAATGCTATTTTGGGTCGGGCGGGAGAAAACTCCTATAGGCCACGTTTCACCCTGAGAATGGGCCGGGATCCTGCTCATTCCCTGTTATAATTTTTTTAAATAATACTATTTTAATAAAGAATTACATAAATAAATAGTCAATTTTTTTAGCAAAAATAGGCTACTATCATTATTTCAAATGACGATAGTAGCCCTGTCGCCCACCTGGTTCCAGTACCTGTCACCATTTCAATTAGCGATTAGCCTGGAATTATAGGCAAATCACCATTTGGAATGACGACAGCAACTAGTGCCTCCTTATTGTCATTCCAAATGGTGACATGAGATACTATATACAAACCGCAAAAAAATAGGCCAAAACTCACTTTAATTCGGAGAAAAAAAAAAAGAAAGAGTGAGGGAAGGGGGAGGAGGAGATGAGTGGAGTGACCTAGCGAAGCATAGTTCGTAGTGGAGGAGGGGATAGAGGGAGGAGCAGATCCAGTCGCCCACCCCTCATTCCAGCGCCCAGGGAGCATGTCACCATGACGGGGCATGACCTCAGACATGCCATGGAGTGGATCATGAAGAAGGCGAGGCAATGCATCGAGCTTACGTCGTGTCGAAGGGTGAGGGACGTGCTGGACCCACTAGTGTGTGCACGGGAGGTGAACCACAATGAGTCATGCCCCATGTCTCCTCACCCAGACTTGCCTGGCGGGTCCTCATGGTACCATGCCAGGAGTACCCCCAGCACAGTTTGCATGTACATCTCTAACACTCATGTCTGCTTGTTTATTTCGAACTCCACTATTTACTAACGCCAATTTCTTCTGACAGGTTCTCAGTTGCACGCATACATGGGACAGGACTACGCGGAGCCGTCTGCTACGATGCAGTGACTAGATCGGTTAGTGCTACTGCGTCGTGTGTACTTTCAGTATTTCTATCTTGTTTACATGCATAACGTACTGTTCCACAAGTCGTACACCTGTTTGGGACAAGGAGTCACACAAGGGAGCACAAACCTGGGACTACGACTTCGACGAGTGGGGGCTATGGTGAGAGGACGGTGGGCCTTTGCATGGAAAGAACACTCCCAGCTAGGTCTCCGCTGGGGCTTTCATAGCTGCACGGTGTGTCCAGATCGAGCCAGCCGACGTAGCCCCCTATCGCGACACCCATGCAGGCTACTCGCGGTGGTAGGGTTACTTGGACGCCAGAGCCTTTGACGTACTTGCACCGACACCCGTAGCCGGCTCGCCGGACGAGGCCAAGGTGCACCCCAAGAGGGCTCGCGAGTAGATGTATCACTTCTGTTATGTAAATATTAATTTGTGTACGACTTACATTATACTAGTCTCGTGTTTATGATATTATTTGTTCTTGTTGTGTGTACAAGTAACCAAGTGAGGGAGTCAGCATCGCAACACCCCGCACCACCCTTGTTCAAGCCTTTTCGTACGTGGAATGACCACACCATCGTTCCCAAGTCATTCTCTATCATTTCGTTCTCTAATCTCAAATAAATCGGTTCAGCAAAGGGACAATTGCATTAGAAAATGACACTTCAATACCACAATGCAATTAAATTGTGTATCCAGGCTCATCTCAAATGGAAAAGACTAGACACTACCACCACCTTTTTAGACCGAAATGACAATAGAGACCATATTTTCGCAGTGAATAGACAACACTCACCATCCATTCCACCTTTTCACACAAAATTGACCACACCCAGCCACTACACACTACTACAGAAAAGGTCTTCACAGACGGTTCAAAAACGTCATCACAAACGGTTTCGTGAGCCGTCTGAGTTTATGGGTCAGTAATGACATGAGGCCATCAAAGACGGTTTTCGAACCGTTTGTGATGCATACTATCACAGACGATTATTAACTCAGAACCGTCTGTGATAGCTGACTATCACATACGGTTTGTAGATGAAAATGTCTATGATATCTGACTAGCACAGACGGTTTGTAGATAAAACCGTTGAAGAATCTAGACCCGTCATTATGAGTTAATGGAGTATTTTGGTGATTAATGACAAAACTAAATGTGAGACTAATATGTTTATTGACTATGATATTGTTTAGTCTTATTTGAATGAAAAGGTGAAAATCATGGAGGTATGCATTCGACATCATATTCTTATATATTGTTGCATTCCTCAGATCCAAAATATAGGTTGAACTCCACCAAAAGTTTAACTTGAATATGTGCATATGTTTTATTACACATTCGTGTATGCACACATTTAGGGGGAGTTCACTCTATGTTTTGTGGTTTCATTAGTATTTATCCATATTTATTTATCCACATATATTGGGGATCTCTACTTTGAAACATATCCTTTGAGTATATAAAACTTGTGTAGTTTATATATACTCATATTGCTTTATATTCAATTATTTGCAATTGTATTGTGGGACTAATGTGTGTGCTAAGATGTTTTCAAGGTTTATTCCTGGAGCTTGATCGAAGACATGAAAAGGAAATGCAAAGATGATAAAAGATCGGCATGGCTCAAGACAAAGGAGTCATGCATTGCATTTGTTTTGCTTTTGGAAATGTCTTCAGTGAAAATCGGTATGACCATGTTTGGTAAGCGGTACTACTGATGTGCGGTAGTACCGAAGTTCTTTTGGGGAACTACCGTAGCACGGTACGACCGCATATTCTAAGCAGAACTACCACACATCGGAAGTTCCGAATTTTAGTTGGCGGTACGTTATCTCCAGAAGGGCCAGTTTTTGACCTCTAAGGGAAGCGGTAGTACCACCCTATGTGAACAGAACTACCGGAGAGCGGAACTACCGCATGATCAATGGCGGTAGTACCTTACCTTTCTGCAATGGCTTGTTGAGAAGCATTTATTGTAGGTATATCTTGGTAATTAATGTTAATCATTGTGGGACTAACATTTTTCATGAGTTTGATGAATATGTTATGTTCCAGGGTGATGAAGACTTTTGATGGTATCATGAGTTGATCGTCATCAAGTCAAGGTTCAAGAAGAGGATGTATCATGTGTTGATGTATATCAAGATCTCGAAGAGGAGATGATCATGAGTTGATCATCAAGTCAAGAGAAGACCTATCATGTGTTGATGAAGGTCAAGTAAAGGATGCATCATGGGTTGATGCATATCCAGACAATGACCCAGACTTGAAGTGAAGATGTGTGTCATCAAACTTCAAGAGGATGCTCAAGGCAAAGGTATGACTAGCTAGGGCTAAGGATGTGTTCCTCCTAGTCTTTTACCAATCTTAGTGTTTGGTTGGAAGACCAGATTGCTAGTATAGGATTGCCGTACTCTTGTCTATTAGCATGAGTCTCAACATGTGTTGATAGCTCAATCTCACTTGCTCTACCTTACCATTGCAAATGTGTTTTGCAAATAGTCGAGGCTCATGCTTCTAATCCTTATAGCATGCGACTATACTTTGCAAATGTGTTTTACAAATGGTTTAAGTCCATGTACCTACTCCTTGTGGCATGATCTAAGTTTGTAAATGTGTTTTGCAAATTATTGGGATTCATGCATTTTCCCTTTGCATGGTCTAAGATTGCCTGTTGCTATTTCTTTGGACTTAGACCATGGTAGTGGCTCTTTAGAGTTGTGCCTTTTGATTTGAAAAAATGTGTTTGAGATCAATCAAATAGGTGGATTGTGTAGACCTCTGAATAAGATTTCTATAGAGTCCAAGATCACTCAATTCCGACATCGGAGTCAAAAGTTATGACCTTTTTACCGAGTGTCGTCTGTACTGAAATTGAACTGTGGTACTACCGCCCGAGAGGAGAGGTACTACCGCAGAACGGTAGTTCCGGCCGTTGTACTGTGGTAATACTGCACTAAAGTCTTTAACGGCTAGTTTTTGAGCCGTTAATGCACCTGTGCAACCAATGAACAGTAGAAAATGGTAGTACCGGAGTTTGTACGGTGGTATTACCGCAAATCCTGGTTTTTTGGGATTTCTGCTCCCAACAGCTAGTTTTTGCGTGTTAGCTATAAATACCCACCTTGGCCGGTTGAGAGACAACCTTTGGTATCCTATTTCACTCAGTTGAGCTAGTGTGAGTTTCTCCTCTCAATTGTGCATGTGTTGCACCTTGTGAGCAAGGAGAGAGGTTTCTAGTTGCATGTGTTGCATCTAGAGGCAGATTTCATATCCACTTGAGCTTGTGCATTCGTTGCACGTGATAAGAGTCAAGCAAGGGGCTTAGCTTATTACTCTTGGTGTTTGCTGACACCTAGATGGCGTGGAGGCATCGTGGTCCGGTGATCTTCTCAAGAAGCTTGTGAGAAAACCCAGCGTGTTGTGAAGGTTGGAGCTCACCTACCCGGAGCGGGAAAGGGCTACCACTAGTGGAATTGAGGTGTTTGGCTTAATTCGTGGAGCCGATCCAATTAGTTTGGGCTTACCTCAACGTGGATTAGGGGAGACCGGCAAGTCTCCAAACATCACGGTAAAACATCATTGTATCATTGTGGTTTATCTATCTTGTGTTTTACTTTGTGCAATTTACATTCCTAGAATTAAATTGCTTATATGTCTTTGTATGTTTGCTACCATTATCAATACTCTTATATTGTTGGTGCACTTAGTCAAGACTAGTTGATTTAGGTTTTAATTGAGCAAAATCGAATTGATTTATAATTCCGCATTAAACTGAGTTTTAGCCAAAAAAAATTTAAAAACCGCCTATTCACCTCCCTCTAGTCGGCCTCCTCGATCTTACAAGTGGTATCAGAGCTTGGTCTCTCATTTTATTATGCTTCACCGCCTAGAGAGTAAAGGATGGCGACTAGTGATATAGTGCACCTAGGTGAAGCACCTCTATTTGATGGCATAAAATAAGCTCATTGGAAAATCCGCATGTCATATTATTTTAAGGCCATGAGCCAAAAAATATGGCGGATTGTAGATGTGAGCTTTTCTCCTCCAAATGATCCTCTTGCTCAAATTATTGAGGATGAGAAATGCTCACATCTCGACGCTCAAGCAACTAACGCCTTCTTTAGTGTTTTGAGTATAGAGATATTCGATGTCATATGCAATCTCAAGAACGTTCATGGGATGTGGACCTATCTTCAAGATAATTATGAAAGATACACCTTAACCAATGATGATTGCATACAAGAATGGGTGTTAGGAGAAGAATGCTCAATCTCTAGTTCCGACAATGAAAAATCCACAAGCTCCTCCACATCACCTCATTGCTTTATGGCCAAAGGTAATAAGAAGGTAAATGATGATGAAGAACCTTCATATGATGAGTTGATGGATATGTTAGAAGAGCTTAATGAATATCTTGGGAAAGATGAGATTCAAGATTTTAAAGAAAGTGCATATCTCTCTTCAAAATAATTATGATATGCTAAAAGAAGAACATGAATCTCTCCTTCTCAAGGAAGTCACTAGCTCTAAGGTGGATATAGGCATTACATGTAATTTACTAGATGATATGCCATGTATAGCTCCTAGCTCTTGCATTTCATATAAGGTTAGCATATCCACCTCTTGGGATGATTTGCTTGATATGCCTTGTTGCTCCAAAATAGATACTTCTATTTCCTCTATAGCTTGTGATACTAATCTTATAGAGGAGAACAAAGAGCTAAAGGCCCAAGTCACAAAATTGAAAATTGACTTAAAAAGAAGCTTCAAAGGGAAGGCCACTCTCGATGAGATATTGAGCAAGCAAAGATGCTTGCAAGATAAGAGTGCAATTGGCTTCACTCCAAAGAAAAAGTAGAATAGCAAGACAAGGCACAATGCAAGGGTACACGAAGAATATCAAGTGCTTTGATTGTCATGAAAAGGGTCACTTTGCCTCGGTGTGCCCAAACAAGATGAATGACAAGCAAATGTCATCAAAGAAGAGGCAAACCGGCAATAAGCAAGGCAAGAAGACGAAAGATGGAAGAAAATGTCAAACTTACTACAATTGTTGGGAAAAGGGACATTTTAGTAAGGATTGTCCCAAAGGTATCACTCCTAAACCTATTATCTATAATGATCATTATTTGCTTAGCAAGGATAAGAATGGCAATGTGTTTGCTAGAATTGTTAGTTCACCAAATATTATTGCTAAGGCCATATGAGTGCCTAAATCTCTTGTGACTAACATTCAAAGACCCAACCGAGTTTGGGTACCAAAAAATGCTTAAATGATAAATAAGTACTTGGAGAGGCATAGGAGGTTTGGCTCACATAAAGAGGTGGAATCCACCATATGCAAAATTGGAGCCAAAATTAAGAATGATCATTTCATATCAAGAACCAATGCCATCTCGGTAACTAGTTACATTGAAGCATCTAGCCCTTTATGCCTTGTGTAGGTTGCATTCCATGAAAATCTTTTAAAAAGGGGTGTTCTTACTCTTGTCCAAAAACTTCATTATTGAAATCTTGAGCAAAATGGTAAGTGGCACATTAAGGGGGAGTGCTGAATCATAATCATGTATATCACATCCCTAAGTGTGCCCAAATAAATTAAGTGCTAGTATTGTTTTTCAAAATTGAGCTTTTTAGCCAAAAGTCAAAATTTCATAAATATTAGTAATATTTTGAAAAACTAGTTATAAAATGTATACAAATTCTATTCAAAGGTTTCCCAAAGGTTTTGACTCAAGAAAAACCTATTTCAAGTAAAAATGAGTTTATATTCAAAATTCTAGATTATAGTATCTTATTTTTGATATAAACTAGATTTTTTTGTAAAATCTATTCTAAAAGGAATTTGAAAATTATCCCAAAAGAAAAATCCTAGAGTTGGCTTTTCTAAACCTTTTTGGTACTCAAAAGATTTCCAAAACTCCAACCTAGCAAAAGCTATTTGATTTCGAAACTCATCCAAAATACTATTTTGACGTAAGTGGTCACAATCTAGCATTTAAGTGAGTTTTGCCATTTGAGCCAAATTTATTTACATAAATAGGTCCACAATGGTATTCATGACTCATACATAAAATTGCATGCTTTAAATTCCTTCATATGCTTAGTTTTTTTTCTCATTTGAATAAGTTTCATCAAAATAAGTTTCATTTGCGAAAAGAAAAGTTTAATTCATAAAAATTATGTTCTTAGATACTCTTTAGTCTCTTCAATGCATAATGATCCTGAATAATATTTATTTGAGTACAAAACTAAAGATCATTTGCATATTTCTCAATTCCAAGTTCTATCCCTGAAGTTCTAGAAAAATCGGAACTACCGACGGCTTAACAAAGGTACTATCGCTTTGCGGTACTACAAGCCATTGAAAGACGGTACTTCCGCATCTCGGTACTACCGCCATTTGCACATCAGTACTACAGATTTCTCTGATAAGACAGCTATTTCATTCCATTTAATTTTAAACCTACTTTGGCTGCTTCCTTTGGTCAAGTTGATCCTTGTTATATTCGCTAGCTACTCTCAAGTACTTTCTTGATTTCATATGTCATTTTGATCGCACTATAATGAATTTTTATCCTCTATAGTTAATCTTCTATGCCAAATTTTCTTAGATTTATTGAAAATGTTTTAGCCTGCGTTTCAGCTATCTTTCGAAGCTTAAATGAAAGGTTAAAAGCTGAAAAACCTGAAATTTCTAGTTCTCTGAAACTTTGTGATTTTCATATCTTCAAAATGGTTGATATTTGGTTGAGCCTCCCAAAATGAAAAGTGTGTATATTTATAAGGACTAGCTCCATGATTTATCTTAGATTTTTTCGAGCTTGTTTCCATACTTTTCAAATGTTCTAAGAAAGTTGTGAGCTCAACATGATTTCAATTTGTGAATTTGTGAAAATGAGCATGGTATCTTCATGAAAAATATTTATTAGAGAGATTTCAAGGATGAGTTTATTTGAATGTGTTCTAAATATCATCTCTTTTAGTTAAACTCCAACATGGCATCATTTCGAGTTATTTTGCTCTTTTCGACCATAAAAGAGGAGTTTGTGACCTGTTTTGGTTTAAGGGGGAGAATGCTATATGATCAATAGGTTTGTGACCTATTTTTTCCTCAAATTTCTTGAAAACACAGCCTTACTTCAAAAGGGGAAGAATATTTCAATGATCAAAATAAAATGAATTCAATTGCCAAGCTCATTACTTTGCAAAAAGTTTATGTTGGCTTTGATTTGTTTTGGATTTTTGGTGATTAATGCCAATATGGGAGAATGCTTATATGATCAATATATTTTTATTTGGATTCTCTCTTGTGTTTTCACCTTTTTCATGCATGTCTCATTCATATGCTTAAGAATACATTATGTGCATAAGTCTTAAATTGGTTAATGATATGCATTGATATTGTTGAAAAGCTTAAGTTATTATCTTATGATGATTTATATCTAAATGTTGTTGTTGACAAAGGATTTGTCATCAATCACCAAAAAGGAGGAGATTGAATAATCTAGACCTGCCATTATGAGTTAATGGAGTATTTTGGTGATTAATGACAAAACTAAATGTGAGACTAATATGTTTATTGACTATGATATTGTTTAGTCTTATTTGGATGAAAATGTGAAAATCATGGAGGTATGCATTCGACATCATATTCTTATATATTGTTGTATTCCTCATATCCAAAATATAGGTTGAACTCCACCAAAAGTTTAACTTGAATATGTGCATATGTTTTATTACACATTCGTGTATGCACACATTTAGGGGGAGTTCACTCTATGTTTTGTGGTTTCATTAGTATTTATCCATATTTATTTATCCACATATATTGGGGATTTCTACTTTGAAACATATCCTTTGAGTATATAAAACTTGTGTAGTTCATGTATACTCACTACTACAGAAAATGTCTTCATGGACGGTTCAAAAACGTCATCACAGACGGTTTCATGAGCTGTCTGAGTTTATGGGTCTGTGATGATATGAGGTCATCACAGATGATTTTCGAACCGTCTATGATGCACACTATCACAGACGGTTATTAACTCAGAACCGTCTGTGATAGCTGACTATCACAGATGATTTATATATAAAACCATCTGTAATAGTACATATCACAGATGGTTGGTATTTGGAACCATCTGTGATAGCCTCTTCTATACAAAATCTCCAAGCAGTGGCTGCTTTTGCCTTTAAAACCGACTTGTGTGTATATATATATATATATATATATATATATATATATATATATATATATATATATATATATATATATATATATATATATATATATATAGAGTCCTTGTTAGCTAACTCAATTCTCAATTCACCGAGGATTGGCATGAAGCAAATAGTACACTCTAGTGTGTCGGGCTCGATGAAGTAGGCTATGTTTCACCTGAACGTTTAGGATGAACACCCAAGGAGCGAGCTAGCTACCTGAATTCAGGCCTCAAGTTAGCTAATGAAACCAGTTTTAAAGGCAAAAGCAGCCACTGCTTAGAGATTTTGTAGAGAAAAGATTAAGAATAGAGAAGAGATCAAGAATAGAGAAGAGGGAGGCGGGCTCGGGAGGAGGCGGCCACTTGCTTAGAAAAACTCTCACAAGGATTGAGACAAAACTCTCATGGATAATACTTGAATACAAGTCCAAAGGAAACATATAAAATATGTTGAAACAAATAATTAAGACTCGATACAATTACAATCACATCTCGCTCAAGTATTTTAATATCGAGCGGCAAATTTCTTCATACTAGCTAAATAAGAAGACCATAAATTTCTGTAAAAAGAACATGAATAGTAATATGATAATAATATATATATGGTAAGTTGACGATATCATGTTAGGATGTAAAAAAGAGTTCCTTAATGGTTAACTCTCTATCTATAAAGCAGATAAGAGCAGCAACTTGTAGAAACTCACCTCTATCCATGTAGAAGTTCGTTTACATTCATATGTGCAAACTATGTGCAAGGATTTTGATTCCATAGATTCATAAGCTTTCATTCCAAAATTATTCATATACAGTTCATCCTATTGTCCCTGGAGATTCATTTCATATCTCATCAGTGAACACAACTAGTAACATTTACGGTTTTCATGTCAAGCAGATAAGAGCAGCAACCTGTAGAAACTCAGCTATATCCATGAAACACTTAAATGCATGGTGTTATTTATCCTAAGAATAGATGGTGATCAGACTTACTATTAACAGACAGCCATGTGTTAAGATCTTCTCCAGGAGGCAACCAAATTGCCTCCCTCGGATTGCCACTTCTTAAGGTTGCATCAATGTGTTTTTTCAGCAGTCACACCCAAACACAACCCCATTCCTCACCTCTAGATCCATCCATCCATCCAGCCGGTAGTCACAGAGGGCAAGACAGCAAAGCCAAGGGTGTCCAAACCGACCATCAATCGACAAGCTAGCTAGGTAGCCCACATTGCAACTCGGTTCACATGAATACCAACAGCACAAACCAATAGATCTGTCTTACCTCGATCAACGTCGCTGGTGTCGGTGGTGAGGTAGCCAATGCTGAGGTCGGTGGAGCTAGAGGTAGCCGGGGGAGGTCAGTGAGGTAGTCAGGGTCGCGCACGCCGAGGGGGGAGGAAGAGGGGAAGGCGTGCAGCGTCACCGTAGTTGTGGCACAACGGTGACACTGCACAAGACACTCTTATTGTACGAGTGTCTTGTGCAGTGAACCGTGGTGTCACAACTGTCTACGACGGGAAGAACAGCGGCGTCGGCGACGAGGTCACACGGGTGGGGAGGGGAACGGACGAGAGTAAGGATGCTGGGGAGTGACGATTTAGAGCGCAGACGGTTTTCATAATGAACCGTCTGTGATATTACCTCTTCACAGACAGTTTTAGTGTAGCTAGTAACACAGACGGTCACAAAACCAAAACCGTCTGTGATGAGGCGTACAGTATTAGCCTTTTTGTAGTAGTGACTCATATTGCTTTATATTCAATTATTTGCGATTGTGTTGTGGGACTAATGTGTGTGCTAAGATGTTTTCAAGGTTTAGTCCCGAGTTTGATTAAAGACATGAAAAAGAAATGTAAAGATGATAAAAGATCGGCATAGCTTAAGACAAAGGAGTCGTGCATTGCATTTGTTTTGCTTCTGGAAAAGTCTTCAGTGAAAATCGGTTTGACCGCATTTGGTAAGCGGTACTACCGATGCGCGGTAGTACCAGAGTTCTTTTGGCGGAACTACCATAGCACGGTACGACCGCATATTCTGAGCGGAACTACCGCACACCGAAAGTTCTAAATTTTAGTTGGCGGTACGTTATCTCCAGAGAGGGCCAATTTTGGACCTCTAAGGGAAGTGGTAGTACCGCCCTATGTGAATGGAACTACCGGAGAGCAGAACTACCGCATGATCAACGGCGGTAGTACCGCACCTTTCTGCAATGGCTTGTTAAGAAGCATTTATTGTAGGTATATCTTGGTAATTAATATTAATCATCGTGGGACTAACATTTTCTATGAGTTGGATGAATAGGATATGTTCTAGGGTGATGAAGACTTTGGATGACATCATGAGTTGATCGTCATCAAGTCAAGGTTCAAGAAGAGGATGTATCATGTGTTGATGCATATCAAGATCTCGAAGAGGAGATGATCATGAGTTGATCATCAAGTCAAGAGAAAACCCATCATGTGTCAATGAAGGTCAAGTAAAGGATGCATCATGGGCTGATGCATATCCATACAATGACCTGGATTTGAAGTGAAGATGTGTGTCATCAAACTTTAAGAGGATGCTTAAGGCGAAGGTATGACTAGCTAAGGCTAAGGATGTGTTCCTAGTCTTTTACCGGTCTTGGTGTTTGGTTGAAAGATCGGATTGCTAATATAGGATTGCCTTACTATTAAGGGGGGTCTTTTCTAGTAGCTTGAGTCTCAACATATGTTGATAGCTCAATCTCGCTTGCTCTAGCTCACCACAGCATGATGCTATTATTTGCAAATGTGTTTTGCAAATAGTCGAGGCTCATGTACCTAATCCTTGTAGCATGTGACTATACTTTGCAAATGTGTTTTGCAAATGGTTTAAGTCCATGCACCTACTCCTTGTGGCATAATCTAAGTTTGCAAATGTGTTTTGCAAATTATTAGGATTCATGCATTTTCCCTTGGCACGGTCTAAGATTGCTTGTTGCTATTTCTTTAGTCTTAGACCATGGTAGTGGCTCTTTGGAGTTGTGCTTTTTGATTTGATCAATTGTGTTTGATATCAATAAAATAGGTGGGTTGTGTAGCCCTCTTAATAAGCTTTCCATAGAGTCCAATATCACTCAATTCCGACACCGGAGTCAAAAGTTATGACATTTTTACTGAGTGTCGTCTGTGCTTAAATTGGAGTGCAGTACTACCGCCCGAGAGGAGAGGTACTTCCGCAGAACGGTAGTTCCGGCCATTGTACTGCAGTACTACCACACTAAAGTCTTTAACGGCTAGTTTTTGAGCCGTTAATGCACCTGTGCAACCAATGAACAGTAGAAAACGGTAGTACCGGAGTTTGTACGGTGGTATTACCGCAAATCCTGGTTTTTTGGGATTTCTGCTCCCAACAGCTAGTTTTTGCGTGTTAGCTATAAATACCCACCTTGGCCGGTTGAGAGACAACCTTTGACATCCCATTTCACTCATTTGAGCTAGTGTGAGCTTCTCCTCTCAATTGTGCATGTGTTGCACCTTGTGAGCAAGAAGAGAGGTCTCTAGTTGCATGTGTTGCATCTAGAGGTGGATTTCGTATCCACTTGAGCTTGTGCATTCGTTGCACGTGGTGAGAGTCAAGCTAGGGGCTTGGCTAATTACTCTTGGTGTTTACCAACACATAGATGGCGTGGAGGTGTCGTGGTCCGGTGATCTTCTCAAGAAGCTTGTGAGAAGGCCCGGCATGTTGTGAAGGTTGGAGCTCACTTACCCGGAGCGGGAAAGAGGTACCACTAGTGGAATTGAGGTGTTTGGCTTAATTCGTGGAGCCGGTCCAATTAGTTTGGGCTTACCTCAACATAGATTAGGGGAGACCGGCAAGTCTCCGAACACCACGGCAAAACATCATTGTGTCATTGTGGTTTATCTCTCTTGTGTTTTACTTTGTGCAATTTATATTCCTAGAATTAAATTGCTTATATGTCTTTGTATGTTTGCTATCATTATCAATAGTCTTATATTGTTGGTGCACTTAGTCAATACTAGTTGATTTAGGTTTTAATTGAGCAAAACCGAATTGATTTACAATTTCGCATAAAACTCAGTTTTAGCCAAAAGATTTTAAAAACCGCCTATTCACCCCCTTCTAGTCGGCCTCCTCGATCTTACAACCGTATGTGATATCTGACTAGCACAGACGGTTTGTAGATGAAACCGTCTATGATGTCTGACTAGCATAGACGGTTTGTAAATAAAACCGTCTGTGATAGCTGATGTATCACAGATGGTTTGTAGATGAAACCGTCTGTGATATATATTCTCTATAAAATCTCCAAGTAGTGGCTGCTTGTGCCTTTAAAACTTACTTCATATATATATATATATATATATATATATATAGTCCCCCAACCACTTTCGGGGGGTCTTGAGGATGAGACAACAGCCACGGGCAACTTCATCGAGCCTACAAGTTTACGAAGCATGGTTGCAAGGAGAACGCGTGGACATACAATTATCTAGATGTCGTCGATAGGTAATTGGAATTGACATCAAGGAATTGTTGGTTGCTCCGACTGGGAAATGGCTTCATGTATCAGCAATCAACCATTCCTTGATGTCAAGTCTAATTACATATTGACGACATGCAGGTAATTGGATGTCCACGTGCTCTTCTAGCAGCCATGCTTCTTAAACTTGCAGGCTCGATGAGGTTGCCCATGGCTGCTGTCTCATCCTCCTCACAACCCCCCGAAAGTGGCTGGGGACTACGAATAATATATATATATATATATATATATGTGTGTGTGTGTGTGTGTGTGTGTGTGTATGTATATATGTATATGTGTATATGTGTATATATGTATATGTGTATATGTGTATATATGTATATGTGTATATGTGTGTGTGTGTATATAAAGTCGGTTTTAAAGGCACAAGCAGCCACTACTTGTAGACTTTATAGAAAAGATATCAGGAATAGAATGGTAGGACATACCTGGGACGCAAGGGAGGAGAACTTGACCAGCATGAATACGGTTACACAGACAAAGGTGAAATGAATGGTGAGAGACGGGTGAAGAAGTGTTGTAGTAGTTTTTAACTCATTTGGTCTTGTTTTGGAATAGAATACACACCAATTAATAATTAATTGATGATTAGAGGCGCAAGCTAGGTAAAAATTCAAGAAATTTGTATGTTAATTGCAGCTTTACAAATTAGCCTAACATTTACAAATCTGAAATGTTAATTGCAGCTTTCAAAAACAAAATATCATATAGGAACATACCATAAGATTAGTTATATGTACAAAAATTTGTATGTGTATAGACTGATATTTTGCCCCATCCGAACCCACGGCATGAACTAAGCAAAATGCACAGAATGCACATACACCAATAGCCCTCAGTTTACATCACATAGTAAGGGGACGGAAAGCGATAGAGAGTAGAGGAGAGTAGTTACCTCAGTGCAACACAATACCGGTGGCACACTACTACAGAAAAGGTCTTCACAGACAGTTTAAAAACATCATCATAGACGGTTTTGTGAGCCGTCTGAGTTTATGGGTCAATGCTGACACGAGGTCATCACAGACGGTTTTCAAACCATCTGTGATGCATACTATCACAGACGGTTATTAACTGAGAACCGTCTATGATAGGCAACTATCACAAACGGTTGGTGGTCAAACCGTGCGTGATGACTTTTCTCTATAATGCCTCCAAGCAATGGTACGCTTGTGCCATTAAAACCAAACATCATATATATATATATATATATATATATATATATATATATATATATATATATATATATATATATATCCTCGGCCACTTTAGGAGGGTCGCCCACATGAGAAGGATGAGGCGGTAGCCACGAACAACTTCATCGAGCCCATGCAAGTTTAAAAAGTATGGATGCAAGGAGATCGTCGGGACATCCAATTACACGGATATTGTCGATAGGTAATTGGGCGTCGCTATATTGAGAAAGTGACGTGGACACGCAGGTATTCCAACTGGAAAGTGGCATCATGTATCAACAACCAACCATTCTTGAGAATGTAATCGTCTTTAAACCCAACAAGAACACCAAGCAACCATTCGCACTTTTCAAAAGAATTCTCAACTTGTTGCTTGGTGTTCTTGTTGGGTTTAAAGACGATTACATGCTCAAGAATTGTTGGTTGCTGATAGATGATGCCACTTCCTAGTCGGAGTACCTGCGCGTTCACGTCACTTTATGAACATAGCGACGTCCAATTACCTATCGACAACATCCAGGTAATTGGATGTCCTAACGCTATCCTTGCATCCATACTTCTTAAATCTGCATGGGCTCGATGAAATTGCCCGTGGCTACTGTCTCATATCAAGGGACGCACCCCGTATGGCCGAGGACTACTAATATATATATATATATATATATATATATATATATATATATATATATATATACATACATATATATATATACACACACACACACATACATACATACATACATACATACATACATATATATATATATATATATATATATATATATATGTATGTATGTATGTATGTATGTATGTATATAATGCCGCTTTTAATGGCACAAGCGACCTTGCTTGAATGGAATAGTAGGACGTGCACTGAGACGCAAGGTAGAAGAACTTGACCGACATGAACACAAGCACACGCACAAAGGTGAAATGAATGGCGAGAGACAGGTGAAGAGGTGTTGTAGTAGTTTTTGACTCATCTGGTCTTGTTTTTGAATACAATACACACCAATTAATAAATAATTTGTATGTTAATTGTAGCTTTACAAATTAGCCTAACCTTTACAAATCTGAAAAGTTAATTGCAGCCAAGCCCCATCCGAACTACATCCAATGTAAGCCAACCAAGCACAAAGCTAGAACCGGCATCAATAACCCTCAGTATCCATCAAAGAGCATTAACCAAACCCACCATCCCCATTCATTTTTGTCAATTTGAACCCACAGCATGAACTAAGCAAGATGCATAGAATGTACATACACTAATAGCCCTCAGTTTACATCACAGAGCAAGGGGACTATTAATATGAACTAATTATCAATTCAATTTCAGCATAAGACTATTAACATCATTGAGCAGTTCAACAGCTAGCAAGGTGCCACTAGCCAACAAGCATCTACATGATCATTGCATTCATTTATATTTATGATTTCTCTACTTCTCTCTACATGTATGTATTACACATTTACAGTACTTCTCTGCCATCACCATCAGCATCAACCAACAACCAGACAACATCAAGAAGACAAGAAGGGGACTTACGCGTTAGTGGGAGCTAGAGCCGGAGAGGTTGGAGGCGCGAGGGAGGTCCGAGGTGGCGCAGTGAGCCAACGGCGAGAGGGAGGAGGAGCTGGAGCTGCGGTGTAGGGAGGAGGAGCCAGGGCCGGCGACGCAGCGAGGGAGGACTGGGAGCTTGATCCGGCGGCACAGGGAGGAGGGAGCTTGATTCGGAGGTGCGAGAGCTGACGGCGAGAGGGAGGAGGAGCTCGGTTCACATGAATACCAACAGCACAAACCAATAGGTGATCATAGATCTGTCTTACCTCGACATCGCCAGTGGAGAGGTAGCCGGGGAGGAGGAAGAGGGGAAGGCGTGTAGCGTCACCGTAGCTGTGGCACAACGGTGACACTGAAAAAGACACTCTTATCATACAAGTGTCTTGCTCAGTGAACCGTGGTGTCACAACCGTCGGCGACGGGAAGAATGCATTGCGGCATCGGCGACGGGGTCACTCGGGTGGGGAAGGGAGTGACGAGTTAGAGCGCAAACCCTAGCGGACTCCTACTAATAAAGAGACTTATCACAGTCGGTTCTATTATGGAACCGTCAGTGATACTTATCACAGACGGTTCAACAATGGAACCGTTCGTGATATGGTCTCATATCATAGATGATTCATCATTAAAACCGTCTGTGAAGTATCACAGATGGTTGTTTGTTGAAACTGTCTGTGATACTTAGTAATATCACAGACGGTTCTTGTTCAGAACCGTCTGTGTTACTTCACAGATGGTTTTCAACATGAACCGTCTGTGATATTACCTCTTCACAGACGGTAGCGAAACCAAAACCGTCTGTGATTGCATGTAATACAGACAGTTTTGGGCAATAGTCTGTGATGAGGCGTCCAGTCTTAGCCTTTTTTGTAGTAGTGGCAACACCTCTACCATGCATTAACCCACCTTCATTTCATTTACCGTGCTTAATCAATAAATTAACCCATATCAGTAAACCAAAACAAGGTCAAGCATGAAACTAAATTGAGTCTAGGGAGGAGGAAGCCCCAGACTACTAGGGCTCAAACTGATAAACTGAAGATCAAAGTGACAGCAGTTAGCAATTCATTAGAGCTAAAATATGAACTAATTATCAATTCAATTTCAGCATAAGACTATTAACACCATTGAGCAATTCAACGGAGCATACAAATATCAATTTGCAATACATCCCAGTGCTAGGCACAGACAAATCACACAAAGCATACAAACATTTTTATTCACAACTAGTAGCACCAGCAGTCACACCCGAACACAACCCCATTCCCCACCTCCAGATCCATCCATCCATCTAGCCAGTAGCCATAGAGGGCAAGACAACAAGGCCAAGGGTGTCCAAACCGACCATCGACCGATAAGGTAGCCCACATTGCAGCTCAGTTTACATGAATACCAACAGCGCAAACTAATAGGTGATAGATCTGTCTTACCTCGATATCGTCGGTGTCGGTGGTAAGGTAGCCGAGGTAGAGGTCGGTGGAGAGGTAGCCGGGGGAGGTCGGTGGAGAGGTAGCCGGGGTCGCACATGCCGGGGGGAGGAGAAAGAGGGGAAGGCAACGTCACCGTAGTTGTATGACGATGACACTGCACAAGACACTCTTGTCGAACGAGTATCTGGTGCAGTGAACCGTGGGGTCACAACCGGCGGCGACGGGAAGAAGGGCGGTGTCGGCGACAGGGTCGACCGGCGGCGTCGAGGTCGGGGGCAATCGGGTGGGGAGGGGAACGGATGAGAGCAAGGGCGCTGGGGACTGACGAGTTAGGGCGCAAACCCTAGCAGGCTCCTACTAATAAAGAGTGATACTTATCACTGATGGTTCCATAATAGAACCACCTGTGATATGGTCTCATATCATAGACAGTTCTATTATGGAACCGTCTATGATATGGTTGTTCTTAAGTTCTATGTTTTGAGCATATTATCATGTATACATTTACATGACATGAAGAAATTACATGTTTATATGTCAATTTTGTCATTTAAATACTGCTGATATTTTTTCAAAATTTTGGAAATTACATATATATGGCCAAACAGCGTGGCCAGTCGCTTCTTACAAAGATTAAAAAAAGTAGAAACCTAAATAAACAAAGTTTTTCTAGTGGCAGAGGTAGGCTGCTATCTCCGTCTTCAAAACTTCGTAGGCGGCGGCGGCGGCATCGGACGGTTTGTGATCATCATTGAACAAAGCCCGAAATGCATCCACCCATTGACGCGCTCATTCGAGTGTCTCCCAAAGATCCCCAGACTGTTGAATCAAGAAGAATTGAGCCCATAGGCTCTCTTCCCTTGCTTGAGGGGTCTTGACATGGTCGACTCAATCGCCCGCCGCCTCGATTAAGCAGTCCAAGTGATGGCATGCCTCCTAGAGACGTGCAACGTCATTGTGGAGGACCACGTCGATGACGCGGTACACTCGCCGAAAGTAGGAGATCACCCGGAGGATGTCAAGACGGCGGAAGGTGGCCATCACCTACTCCGGCAAATCCTCGGACAGAGGATACTTCACAGACAGTTTTCAATATGAACCGTCTATGATATTACCTCTTCACAGATGGTTTTAGCGCAGCCAGTAACACAGACGGTCTCTAAACCAAAACCGTCTGTGATTGCATATAATACAGACGGTTTTGGTCAACCGTCTATGGTAACGCATCCAGTATTAGCCTTTTTGTAGTAGTGATACCTTTTCAGACCGAAATAATCACACCCTGCCACTACACCTTTCTGACAAAAATGACCACACCCTACCACTACACCTTTTAAGATCGAAATGATGACTCTTCTCCCTCCTTTTGCAATGAGTAGACACTAACCAGCAATCCCACCCTGTCATTCGTCATAATTTGCACCCTCAGCATTACACCCTATCCGCTTATAAAAGGATGGAGAAGAGAGCTGAAGGAGAACACTACACCACCAGAGCCAACACTTCACTCCAACTTGTTTCACACAACAAAGAGGAAGGAGATGTTGGACTACTATGTGAAGATACCGCGGAAGCACAAGTGGCTTGCCAAGAAGGCTAAAACCTACTAGAATTGTTCTATGAAGGATGCGCCAGTACCACCGAAGTTTTCACGCCTGTGGTGTGTGTGTGTGTGAAGAACCAGCTTGGATCATTCAGTCCATACACCCGGCGACCGCCGTTCGGGCGTACTACACGTGCGGGAATTTCCTCGTAAGAGAATCTTATACACACATAGATTGTTCACATATTACGTTGCATTCCATATATCTCTAACTTCATCCACGCATAATGGCGGCCGAAGATGCGTTGCAACTTCTTCTAATAGATGAACGACCCGGACATGTACGATAGGGCGTTCATCGAGTAGAAGTACATGTTCAACTACGCGAAGCGACCTGAGGTACTCTTTCAACACTGGAAACCTTACGTACCTTACCCTATTGAAAAGACATCGGAGGAGCCCAGAAAATTAGTGTGGTGGTGGAGGACAACAGAACAGGAAGCCGAGTACAACTGGGCCAAATGTGCAGTGGACAAGGGGAAGGCTCTTGTTAGTGAGACCGGTGGCCGTCCTAGCATTCCCCGTCGACCGAGCGCACTCCGGATCGAAAAGGTAAGTTATGTTTAATTTGCATTCTAATTATTGATTTGGCCTTACATTCTGCTAACAACATTCAATCTTCCAGCCCGTCTCACAAAACAGGGTTGCCATCGAGATTGGTCGCTGCCGCCGTGCGTAGTCAGGAGGCAAGGGGAAGGGACCGATGGGCCGCTGAGACTAATTAACTTTGTTCCAATCCACTATTTTTTCGATTCCAAAAAGACGCATATGTATCATAGGTATTTTTTAGTTTGTTGATTCGTGCAAGCTATCGTTTCTAATGCACATAACCAAACCTTACGCTTCATGTAATTCACAACTACATTATAAATTCTTTCAAATTTCATTCCCAAATATTTCATCTATCTCATTTTCGTACTCTTTTTCGAAAGGAATCGATTCTGCAAACAACACAATTGTGACAACAGCGCGCGTGGCAACCCTAAACCCAAATATTTTTTGTCATTTCTCTCCAAAGGGGGCAATTTTTGCTATTACACCGCCGAACTCGCATTCCAAATAGGGGCATGAAATCGGACGCATAAAATCACGTGCTTTCCTTGTATGCGTGACTTTCTATGTATTATCACATGTCCCAAAAATGTGTTATCACATCTACAAAAAATATATTGTCAAATTAAATCGGTTGATGATTCGTGCATGTTTTCATTATGTTTGGTGAAACCAAAACCCCTAAATTGCTCTCTACTTCGTATTTCGTTATCTTTTCGAAAATGATCGGTTGTGCGAACAATTAAAGATATTGCCAAAAAACTTAGTGGAATCCACTAAAATTTGAATCTGAATTCCCTACAAATATAAATATAATCTTATTTCAATTTCCTGCTCCTATTGCCATTTTCCGTCGCTAATTCAAATAGCGAATTAAGTCTCTGCCGCCAATAGGAATGGTGACATCATTTTTTTCCCTGGCAACAAGATCCGGATCTCGTCGCCATAGGTCAATTTTGTCATTTGGAATGGCGACATAAGCTCATTTTTGTTAAAAAAAATGACTATTTATTTCTGTAATTCTATTTAAACATTTATTTATTAAAAAATTTCTTCCCCATGCTGCCAAACAAGGCAGGTTTATGCCTTTTAATACTTTTTTTATTGGCATGTGCTAATGGATTTGTGAAACCGGTTGCTCTAGTCATCTGGTGTTTGACAGTTTCAAGCTTTCCAGCATTTTTAGTTCATTCAGATTTTGAAATTTTCGGGCTGTTTGCATGGAACACCGAAGACATGAATCATGTATTTTTATACAAGCTATTTGTTTGTAATCCATCCATAGATGACAAGCATGTGCATATCGTGAAAAATATATGAATGTGTGCACATCATGGATATGCATTACTAACTTTAATTCCTGAACGAAAGGGCTGCATCCCGCGCTATCTACATCACCCGAAAAACCCCTGCCGTCGGATCGCGTCCGCGCTCGTTCGCGCCCACCCTATTGGATCCGATGCGCTTGGTGGGAAGGAGTGGTGCTCGCGCGGCCATGTCACCTCAAAACCGTCCGTGTCGCGACCCCTGGCCCTCATCCTGCTCCCTTCTTTCCTCACGGCCCCTCACTCACTCTCGCTCCATCACGCAGCGCCGCTTCTCCCCTCACTGCTCCCCTTCCGCCTCCTGTTATGATACGGGGTGGCCCGATCTTCTCGAGTAGAACCGTAGATAAATAGCGCTTGACGACGAACACCGCTCAGCTGTACACCACACGCCAGTGCACGGATTTGCAGCTCTATGGATATTCGTCAACACGCACCAGGATGATCACCGCTAGACCACGAGCGGAGATCGCCAAGCCCTCAATTTCGAGCGGAAAAGCAAAGTTGACCATGAAATGCAGAACGAACAATTGATCACCTAATTCTCTCTCAGAAGTCCTCGCATAAACTCTGTTATGAAAGAACAAGCAATAACTTGTGTTCTATTCTTTTGCATAAACGTGGTATGATTTACAATAGGGGTCTACCCCTCAATATATAGTCTCGGCCTAAGAACTATTCAGTACTAATTTTTCATGTGGTACTATTCACGTGCACGGTTACTGTTCACACGCGGTGCTACTCATGGGTCGGTTACTGTTCATGCCGTGGGCTTGTGCTTCCTTCCTGGTTCCTCTACATGGGCTTTGTGCTTGACCGCTTGAGTCTTGATCCCTCGGTTGACCGAATGGGTCATAGGCCAGCGCCTTGAACTCCTCATTTGATGGCCTTCCTTAGATGACGGTCGCATATCCTTGATCTCTGTCCATCGCTAAATCTTCAAACCTGAACACAAGCAAAACACTATTTTTAGGTAGTATAAAATTCTCGTTAAAATTAATGACATGTTCATTAAGGAGCAAGTTCACCCGATGTGTATATCTTAAGTATTAAGTGGAGGAGAAGTAGGTGTCGTAGGGATGACCTCATCATGTTCCCTCCCTCTCCCTCCTATGCTGCCTGCTCGATCTACCTCGCCAGCCGCCGCCACTCCTTCAGTCCTCTTCCCCTTCCTCACCCGCTGCCCCCTCGGTCTGCCTCCATATGCTTCCCCGTGTTTTTCCCATTCGCATCCCGTCCATGGCTCTGTCGCTGGTCCTCCCTCTAGCACTGCGTGTAAGCAGCCCTCTCCCTCTCTGACTTCCGTTCCCCTCCCTCTCCCTTCTCCGCATCCATCTCCCTCCACCCGCCGCACCTGCTTCTCCCTCGCACGTCGCATCGTCCTCCATCCTCCTCGCTTCGCTCGTGGGCCTCAGTAAGAGGTGGTGGGGGCACGGAGGCCATGGTGGACGCACCAGGGCAGGTGCGATGGCGGGTGGGTTTGAAGCTAGGACAACAAGCTGCCATGTATTCTTCCCCTTCCTCCCCCGTCACCCCTCCGTCTTCTTCCCCTTCCTTTTCCTCTTTGCATCCTGTCCCTGCCTCCGCTCGCTTTGCCACCACCGCCGCTCTGTGCCACCGAAGTGTCGCATGGGTTCGCGTCCCATCTCTGCCTTCGCTCGATTCACCGCCACCGCTGCCTCAGCGCATCGAGTATCGCATGGGTACATCAGTAGTCACATGTCGTGCAAAGGTCTTAGGGCGCCATCGCCACACCAGGACTCATCACCATCGGTAACCGCCACTCTTTCGGAATAATTTCTGGAATGCAATTTCAATCCAATTTAGAAGTTTCTCGGTGAATCTAATTGTTGCTATATGCATTGTGTAGTCCCTATATGCTAGAGGAACCAGACTGGGGATGAACTTGTGGATTATTAACATATTTAAAGGTTAGGAAACAGTAAATGCCGATTTAATTTGTAATTGACTAGACCCATGTTTTAGAATTTGGATAGATGCAATTGGTGTTTCTATAGAGGGTAGAATACTGCCATCCACCTTGGGGAGCTTGCTTTGCTCAAATTGGGATCTGTTTACACCAATTAACCATTTCCAACTTAGATTAGTTATGTCTGTTCTCTAGCCTAGAAGTCTAGAAACGTTTGTCATGTTCTAAACGTCAAAACTGGATCTCCAGCCTATTATATGGTTTGTACAGCTCATCAAGTTGGTCAATTGAGATATAGAGCTCATTTCGGTTAAGAGGTCCGGGCCAAAAGTTATGGCCACTAGAATCTTTATGCTACATAACCTAGGGAAAGTGATTACAGAATTTCTGTAATGAACCTATGGGGTCGAATTATGGATTGCTTTATTGTTGTGCATTTGCCACTTATTGGTATTATATGGAGGTTGTTTGCCTGCCCTAAAGGAGGCCACATCTACTTACGGTCATCCTCATGCGTGTCGCTAGGAGACTACTAGATAATTATTCCAAGATTTGCATTTTAGTGTGCGCCCTGTTGCCCTTCTGGAATTTTTATGACTTATCCGTATTATGTGCACATTCTTGAATATTAATGCTATTTGGGGCTAAGCATGTGCTTTATGTTGGAAATATGCCCTAGAGGCAATCATAGAGATGATTATATTTCATTATGTTCACAATATTTGATAATATGTTATCTTGTTCCTTGAATGAATCATCAGTTATGAAGATTAACGAGTATGTGACTTATTGGTAAAGCTCTTTTAACTTATGATGATGTCGTTCTAAATATATCCCTAGTCGAATGCCACTGGTCGGAACACTAGTGACTCTATCGACCAACACATTTATTGATTGATGACCATGTTTTACCAGTCATGGATATAGGGATATCGAATCAATAATGTGGACGCATGTTAGAGAACATGGTGTTGGATAAGACCCACCGACCCACCTTGAGACACTATTGAGATTGTTATGATTCTATGTGTCGTTAGTTGGTCTCAAGCAATGATGATGTATAATCCTTAGACCTGAGATCAACATGGTTTCCTACATGTGTAATAGCACTCTTAGGGGTTGCCAAACGCTGCTCGTAACTAGGTAGTTATAAAGGTAGCTTTTGGGTATACTATGAAACATGCAGAGGAATGTGATTGGTCGGATATGGGATTTGCCCCTCCTAACATAACAAGAGAGATGTCTCTGGGCCCCTCGTTGTGGTCGGATAAAGTAAGTGCATGGCCATGCCACTAGTGGTCGAAGTGTTCGACCACGTGAAGTTATCTGACACTCGATCGAGAAAGTATTGAACAGTCCATGGATGACACAACATCTCACCTGGAGTTCAACCAGATATCATGAGGTAAAGGGAGAATGTAGGTCGCTCTGTTCGATCAGTTACGGACTGGTCGTATGGGGATACGAGCTGGTCGTAGACTGGTCGAACGTAATCACAGAGTGGTCATAAGCAGTTACGAACTGGTCGTGACCAAATACGAACTGGTCATATAGAGATAGGACCTGGTCGTAAGTGATGAGGACCTGGTCATAGATCATATTGCAATAAGGTTCGCCCGATATAATTTGTGTATATTCGGGAATCATAATGTCCTGCTAGGCACCACTAACGACTCGTGGTCGGAAAGGTGTTTCCGAGTTACAACCGAATACACATAAACCTAATGGGTCACACACTTAACGGGTTGGAACAAACTAGTACGGATACGATTCGTCTAACGTGTTCGGATAGGATCCGTCATGAGCACTATATAAGGAGATGCATGAGTCTGTTGGGCGGTAGACAAGTTGACGTGAGTTGCTCTACCGAAACCCTAACCGCCATCTTCCTAAGAGCTCTGCCGTGTGACTTGGTGCTAGCACACCGGCGCACGGTTGTTCCTTCCCTAGACGTGTGGATACCGTAGAGGCGCTACTACGGTTGCTGTTGCGCTTGAGGACGATTCGCGATCTTCACAAGGAACTGCAGAGGTTGCTGGAGGAGATGATCGACCACGACCACTGCATCGACATGCTCGACGTTAGATGATCGACCACGACCACTGCGTTGACGCGCTCTACGTTGGATCAGGCTACTCCAACTCTTCTTCTGCTGCTTTGCGCGTCTGGTGGTAATGATCTATGAACATCTTCTTGCTTGGCTTCCTGGTTTACAGGGTAGATTTTTGAATTATTAGCTATCGTAGCCTACCCATATCCCTTCACTTTATGCATAATTTTTTTTTATCAAGGCCTAATCATACTCGTAACGCTGTCACGCCATCCCCCTTGCAGCGACGGCGTCTCCGCTAGAGTGTGCTACATGGTGGAGGATAGGAAGGCCGCAGTGGGCAAGAAGGTCACAATACTCCGAGCACATGTAGTGCTTTATCTGCTGCCTTGCCGAAAAAAATGCTTGCTCATTATGGTTTTCTTATTCATACTTATTGGTGTTGTTTTTGTTGGGTTGGATGAATGTTGAATGGTAGGTCCGTGGGTTGTGAGCGGAGGTGTGCCTTTGTGGGGTTTAGATATCTGAAGAGCTTGATGTGAGCGTCCCTAACCGTGCTTCTCTTTGCATTCTAGCATAGATGTTATGGTGATGTTACTTGCTGGTCTGTTTTCATTATTGTTTAATTGGCTTATTCGGTTTGGATATGCTGCCATTTTACATCCTTTCGTATCATAACTGCTTATATTTTTTTTTCTTTGGTGCTCTCATTCATATTGTCTCATAGCATAATTCTTGCATTAGACTGAATAAGCGTGTTTTTTCCTACTTATCACACATTCTTGCAATAGTCATGGTTTTCTTATCCATACTTATTGGTGTTGTTTTTGTTGGATTGGATGAATTGTGAATGGTGGGTTCGTGGGTAGTCAGCAGAGGTGTGGCTTTCTGGGGTTTAGATATCCAAAGACCTAGATGTGATCGTCTCTAATCGTACTTCTCCTTGCATTCTAACATGGATGTTATAGTGCTTTTACTTTCTAATCTGTTTTCGTTATTGTAGAATTGTCTTCTTCAGTTTGGATATGCTGCCATTTTCAATCCTTGCCTATCATGATTGCTTATGTTTTTTTGTGGTGCTTTGATTAATATTGTCTCATAGCATAGTGCTTGCATTAGACTAAATAAGAGTATTTTTCCCTACTTATCACATATTCGTGTAGTAGTCCATGCAAGCCTCACTACTACAGAAAATGTCTTCACGGATGGTTCAAAAACATCATCACTGACAGTTTCGTGAGTCGCTTGAGTTTATGGGTCAGTATTGACATGAGGTCATCACAGACGGTTTTCGAACCGTCTGTGATGCAAACTATCACAACAGTTATTAACTCAGAACCGTCTGTGTCAGTAGACTATCACAGACGGTTTGTAGAAGAAACCGTCTGTGATAGTAACCTATCACAGACGGTTTGTAGACGAAACCGCCCGTGATAGTTTACTAGCACAAACGGTTTGTAGACGAAACCGTCTATGAGAGCTGATGTATCACAGACGGTTTGTCCTAAGGAATCGTCTGCGATATTCTTTTGTATTGCTAAATCTACTTCTGTTTATTGGCTAGCCTCAAGAAATGCTAGCCATGCCATCTGAAATAAGCTGAAACACAACAAGTATATGTATACATCCAATTCACATTCATTTCAGAAACAAGCACATCCATTTCACAAATCAATTAACTCAAATTAACCATTCATGTATATTTACACACATGTACCATTAAGTTCAATCTTATCCCAATCAAGTTCAATCTACATTGTGGAACTTCCTATCTGGATTTATGACCTCATGGTTCAAGAATGGCACAAACTGTCCTCGAATGTTTATGAGCTGGCTCTGTTCCAACGCAGTTGTATTGATGCTCACAACCTGTCGCTAGGAAGATTAAATTCGTGCGTATAAATTGATAAGTATGAAATAATTATTGCAAGATTGACAAACCTGAGGATCATTAGTCATCGCGGAACCGACGAGTAGTTCCATGTTGTGGCAAATATAGTATCCACAGAGGTTGCAATCCAGTGGCTGCTGGTGGCATTGCAAAGATAGAATTGGTTATTTCGAGAGACATTACTATGAAGTTATATAGGATTAATGTGTACTAGCGAATACCGGGAATTTTAGATCGTGTCGCAAGGTCCCTCCCTTGCATTTCCCTCCAGAAGCATAGTACATGACGAATGAACTACGTGATTCCAAAAAGTTAACCTTAGTGTAGGACCGGAAACAGGCGACTAGAGGGGGGGGGTGAATAGGAGCACCAAATATTTTTCACTTTGAATGGATTCAACTCGCAAATCACTCCAATAGCTATGAGAGCTATGAAGATGAATGCTTAAGCACAGTGGAAGTCTTGTGTTGAACCCTCTCCTAACCACCAAAGGCACAGTAGCAGACTCCCTGAAGAAGTTCTGTTGAAATCAGGAATCGGTACTACCACAATGTAAAGAAAGGTACTACCAAGACCGAGGTACTACCGTAGGCAAATGAAAGGTACTACAAGACTGAGGTACTACCGCAGGCAAATAAAAGGTACTACAAGACCGAGGTACTACCGCAGCAAATGAATGGTACTACCAAGACCGAGGTACTACCACAAGGTAAAGAAAGGTACTACAAGACTGAGGTACTACCGCAGTAAATGAAAGGTACTACCGATTATCCCGACGATGAACAGAACAAAATCGCATAATAGCCCTACAACCGTACTACCGCTGTGTTAAGTGAGGTATTACAGCACAGAGCGGTACTACCGGCTAATAACTTGCGGTACTACCGATTGTCCCGAGGATGAACCCGACAAACGAGAAAAACCAAATCTAAAATTGGCACAACTTTCGATCTACAAGGGCAAACTCCACGAAACTTGAAACACAATTTCTCTATGATATTAGGAACCTATTCCAATCAAAGATCGCAGAGATCCATGCCAAGTTCCTACCTTTTTCAGTTTGAGAGAAGTCTGTTCCTGGAACAGTGAAAATAGCCCGAAATCCAAAACAAAAATTGGTCTAACTTTTGATCTACACGATGAAACTTGACCAAACTTGAGACACACCTTCCTAAGGATATCAGGAACCTATTGCAAGCAACGATCGACCAGATCTATGCCAAAGTTCTGACCTTTTTCCATTTGAGCGAAGGTGGTTTCAAAAACCGGGCAAAACGAAAACTTGATCCAAACACTTGCTCGTGGGTGAATGATGATCAAGATGATCCTAGATATGTTCCCACATGTCACAGCAAGCTAGATCAAGAGAAGAAATCAAGCAAAAACTCCCGGATCAAAGAAAGCCCCAAATCATCAAATAAAGAGGATGAACACAAAAACGAAATAGAAACTCAACTTGCAAAATCTGGCTGGATTGATTTGGATAGAAGGATGATTGTTGGTTACAGCCACTCCAATCTAGGAGGACAAAGCTTACCACGTGAGCACACACTCCATCCAAACCCTAGAACCTAGCTCTCCCCTTTCTCTTGAAAACCCTAAGACAAAATAAGGCATCTCTCCAATGGGGTTTGGCTGGCTTCTCCCTTGGCTTCCACCAAGCATACACCGCAGCCACACCCCTCTATTTATATGGAGACTAGCATCTAGGGAATATTCCATTAGGGCACCCATTAAATCCTAACACACAAATGGGTTACACATACGCACGCATCTCAAAGCGTCGTCTTCATCATCAATTGACCTAAACCGCTTCACCATGCGCCGACCTGCGCCGCGGCTTAGTCAAAAAGGTCACCAAGACGGTATTTGGTGAAATTACCAAAATACCCCTTCTCGATCATTTCCAAAAGACCGAGTCCACAGATCATGAAGCAATCACCTGCTTCGCCACGTGTAGGTTGATCAACGGCTCCATGTCGTCAAGTCTCTCCGCTCGATCCCACCGCACCACCGAGCACTTGTAACGACTCTCGCGCCGCAGATCCAACCAACAGACCGAACCGCCTGCTCGGTCACCCTTGTCCATCTGCATACCGCTTGAGTCCTCGACCACCCAAGATCCTTGATCGTTCGGACCTCGGCTCTCCAAGCTTAGTCCCGATCCTCCTCGCCACGACCGTCATAGACCGCAAGCCACCTGCACAGCAATAGACCAAGAAACCGTTTCCGGGAACAAGTTCTTCACAACTTGACCCACGTTAGCCAAAATATGCATCATGCAACACATATGCACTGATGAACATGAACTTGACCTAACCCAAAATCAAATCTCCAAGAAATTTGACAATCAACACAATTCAATCCAAAAGCGGTACTACCGCCATACGATCCACCAGATATTACAAGAACGCGGTCATACCGTTCCCACAACAGCGGTACTACCGCACCCTGGAGAAATCCTAAAATCTCCAACAACATCCTCTCTGGAATTTCCATACCGCACACACGCGGTCATTCCGCTCATGCAGACTACCGATAACCAAAGCACTACTCTTTACCGCCGAGGAGAAATCCACACTCCAAAGACACCTTCTCTGGAAAATCACAACCACCATTTACCTTGCGGTACAACCGGCTTGCGGTACTACCGCCACTTCCCCAGCGGTACTACCGCTCCACTTAAACGCTCAAAAGCCTCAGAACAAAGCCCTTTCATCTGGGCCGTCCGATCTCGATCGGACGCCACAAGAAAACCAATGAGGCCAAGGACTCGCAGTAATATCAAGAACTCACAAGCGTCATATCTTTGACACCGGTAGTACCGCAGCCTTCAACGCCAGACTACCGATTTTTCCGACACTTGCTAAAAACTCCAGATTTCAACAAACTTTCAAAGCAATTGCCAATTGTCTCATCACCTAAGATCATGAGCATGTCCACATGACATCCACAATGTCCTCATGACATCCACAATCTCCCCCTTGATGAACACATTGGCAATTTCCCAAAAATGTAAATTTGGTGGTTTGAAAATGAAAATACTTGACATTTTCGCGCAAAGGCTCAACTTGGCTCAAATGCAAGAGAAAGCAATGAGAAAGACCAAGTTGGTTTCAAAATAGTTTCAAAGAAGTGAGACACTAGCAGAAGAAGCAAGAAAAGCTTCAATTTCCAGAGAAGTGACAAAATCTCACTTATGGTCCATATGAAAGAACAATTGTTCAATTTGACCATTGATCATTGTGAGTCTACAAGAATTGCAATTCAAGTTCAGAAAAGGCAATAAGACCAAAAGAATGCAATATGAACGCTCCCCCTCACTATGATCATCATTTTAGAAGAGAGAATTTTAAATAATCAATTTCTCCATTTCTCCCCCTTACAAAACTTCTCCCCCATAACCAAAAGCTCTTTATTAACATTACATTTTTGCTATATCTTCTCCCCCTTTGACAATGGATTCATCAAGGAATCATCCCTTCCTCTCATCCAGAGATGACAAAAGCACAAGCAAGGAAGAAGCAAAAGAAAGAGCATGCATGAAGTGCAATGAGGTGGCTTCATTTTTGTTTTGATTTTTCAATTTTTAGGTAAAAGAAGCTTTGGAGATTACTCAATTGAACAGGCTAGCATTTCTACCATTACACAAGATACAACAAGCCTGACAAAGCTAGCAAGATCATGTTAAGACATATATAGAAAAGCTAGGCTAATGAGCTCAATATATCACATGTTGTTGGGTAAAATTAAGCAAAGCTTCAAAATTAACAAGTTCAACAACAGGTATCCTAAAGTGATAATGGCCATGTTAGAATGTCATTGTGTGAACCAGAAGCTAGCAAAGGCCATCTAGGAGACAAAAGCCATGAAATGAATCATTTTGCTCAAGTTTTTGTCAAAAGCCCAAATTTCAACTGTTCTTCATTTGCAATGAATACTCAAGTTGATAAAAGGTCTATCTTAGTAAAGAAGATCCTGGACTAGGAGCCATCCACAATCTCTTCCTAAGCTTCAACCAATTTTGATAAATTGTATTTTTAGCCATGTGCTAGATCTCAAGCCTCACTACGACCATCCCAAGCAACAAAAGCTTAAAAGAGTGGTCTAGGTCATCCAAAACTCCCCCTGAGTTCATGCCTAGTACAATGGCAAGCTGTCTCATGAGAAAGAATTGGTGAGATCAGTTTTTTTTCGCACAAAAGAGATCATTTTTCATTTTGCACAAGGGCTGTTTTAGATTCTTTAAAGAACTGAAAGCTCAAAGATGTTCAATACTAGATTCCAGAGCTAACAAAGCAATTTTGACAGGGCCAATGTCACAAAAGGATCACTAATTGTGCAACTAGCTAAAAGATCCACAAATTGCTATTTTCAGTTCAAGTTGATTAACAGTTCTAGCTCATATAGCAAAGACATTGCTGCACATGTGAAAGCATGATAATTCTAGCAAGTCAAAGAACTAGATACAATCTTGAGCAAGAATTGAAATACTAAAGCTCAATAGGATAATAAGCAAAGCTTCAACAATTTAAAAGATGACCAGTAAAGCTTATATTACAATGCATCTTTTTTGGATTTTTCATATGTATGCAATATGATACAATGAGATGCACAAAAGATGTAAAAGCCTAAAAAAATCACAAGGATCAAAAAGATCCAAAGAAGATACCACTTGAAGAAGGTATCAGAAAAGATCCACTCAAAAGCTCAAATGAACAAGGAAAGTTCAGATGAACAGAAAAGGTTCAGAAAAGAACTAAGAAAGTTCCGAAAAGAACCAACTCCCCCTCAAACCAACCCATAGGGATATATTATCCCTAACTCACATCTCAAGGTGGCAAACCTTGTTGGGTCAAAAAGGTTTGATGAGGAGAACTGCCAATTGTGCTAAGGACTCCACAAAAACTAGCATAAAGACTTCAAAAACCACACGATCTCTAGGGAAAGCACCTCGAAAAGCTAGGGAGCGAAACACCAACACTAAAAAGCCCTACAAGCAGCTCAAAACCTGCTAAGACAAGTGATTGGGAGACAAGCTCGACCTAGACTGTGAAGAGAGCATCCTAGCAACCATGGAATAAGAAGAGTGTCTAGAAAAGACACGTGCTAAGACAGAGCCTCCTATCTACCCTGAACACAACAAACCCAACACCTGACACGAACCAGATGCTATGCAAGGTAGACTAGGGATACCATACACAAAAGTAAGGTATAGAAGCTCAAACCTGAGTCACACTGCTTGGCAGTGAGATGTAGTCATGATGAATGAATATTCATTCCTTGAAGCTCCAGAAAGTAGTTGCGCTCAACCATCATCCTCATCTCAAATTCCTTCGTCTCCAAGAAGTGATAGCTAACATGAATGCACAAATGAAGAAGAACCAATAGCTGAAGTCTTTGACCACTTGTTGGACCACATGTTCTTCTTCTCAACCTGAAAAGACTACACCAAAGAGACAGAAAAAAGTCTATGCCTTGGTATCGGGTTAGTGAAACATTATCTAAAGAAACAAGACCAAGACACAAGACTAGCAAGGATAGCAAAGAAATGATCCAAAACTCATGAAAGCATATAATCAACAATTTAAGACATGAGCATGGAGATAAACAAATCAATTTCAGCACATGCTATCCAGATATGACAAAGCTCAAACTATCCTTAATCAACAATAAGGCATAGGAGCAAGCAAACAAGCACATAGCATATCATACATCATATATACAATCAAGGGCAAAGTATGCTAGTGAAAGCTATGGCAAGACTCATGCATCCATAATTAACAGTAAGGCACAATAACCATATAAGCATAAAGCATTTTAGAACAAAACATGAATAATGTATGCTAACATGGATATCAAGTAAGCATGTGGATACACAAGGCAAAAGTCAACAGGAGCAAAAAGATAAATGAATCAAAACAGTACAAGCTCTTGATGACAAAACCAAACTTATACACCTATGGAAATAAAGAACAACAATATGATACATGGATATACAAGCAAGGTAAAGGCATGATAAAAGATATCAAAGGAATAACACATGCCAATATGATACAGTGAGCACAAAATGAGCACAACATGCCAAGTATGAATAATCATGAAGATAAGGGCATGAAGGTATAGGATAGCTCACTGCACATGTGAAAGCACCAATCATGGAAGCACATGCCTCTTGGAGGCCATCGCTGAGGTGGAGAACCATCAAGTGTCCCGATCATGTGATGAAGCAAAAGATCGTAATCTTTAAATCCATGTTCTCCAACCCGCGTTCTTGGTACCTACACATGAGAAAGGCAAGGTGTCCAAATCTTGGATCCCAAGGGTTAGAGAGCAAATACTTGGGAACCCAAACCTTGGACGCACCACCACTAGAGGCAGTTGAGCCATTATGTGAGTTAGCATGATGCAAATGATGGTCCATACAAGAAAATCCAATCTCATCCTTGGAGGCACGCCGCGAGTGGACAACTCGAAGAGGAAAATGAGATCCATCTCTAGAAAAGCAGTGATGGCCTAGCTTGAAAGCACCATGATGAGAACCAACAGAAGCATCAAATGAACTCACACATCCTCGCCGTGGGTGTGTACCTCGATGAACAAAACGAGGTCCACCTCTTGGACAACGGCGGAAATCCTGCCTCGGGGCAGCTCGTGGACCAAAACCAAAACTATACAAACCATGTCCACGGTGCTGTCCGACACCACAAGAAAAGGTGTCAAAGAAGCCATCAACAAATCGAGTCTTCGTGCTCGGCTCTTTAGTGTGCATGTCATGAGAAAGACTATGCCCACTAGGAGACTTAGAAGCATAAGCTCGACGCAAATATTTTGCACGCCGAAAGCAGAAATCCACATGATGTCCATTCTTCCCACAAAATGAGCAATGGTGTAAAGGTCTACTAGTAGACACGGTCCGAGAGGACGAAGCACCATTATCGCTCAAAGAAGATATCCTGGAAGAATCAACATCATGACTCGTCCTCGTACTGGCACTAGTACCACACATGCCATGAGAAAGACTATGTGTGTTCCTAGAGGTACGACGATGCACTCGACGCTCAAGTTTCAAACGGCGAAAGCAAAACTCGAAAGTGTGTCCATTTTTCTTACAAAAGGTGCAATGGTACTTCCTTTTTGAAGATGTAGTACCATTTGAAGAAGAAACACCCTTGTCCTTTGAAATCCTTTGGACAACACAAAAAGAGTTCGAAAGAGTCAAACTCACCAAAGAAGAGCTATCTAAAGCGATGCCACAAAAACCAACATCAAGTGACTCACGTTTAGCACAAAAAGACTTCAACTCCGAATGCAAAGAAACAAAAGAAATCTTAAGAACATCAATCTCGGAGTGAAGGCAAATACAAGAGTCACATGACTTGGCGCCATATCATCGCAAGAAAGACTTGATCTCGCTCTTCAAAGAAATGCAAGATGTGCAAGAAATTAATGATGCTTTCAATTAAGCATGCAGCTCAAAGCATCAATTTCAGCTTTCTAGACAAGCACAATTCTTGCAAGAGACTAAACCACCCTTAAGCAATTTTTCATATTCAAAGCACATGCTACAAGGCCTAGCTTTGATATCAATAATTTCAGCCCTAGCATTCTCTAATTGCTCAAGGTGAAGGGTATTAGTCAATTTCAACTTCTCAAAATCAGCAAGCATACCTACACAAGATTCACAATCATTTCTAGCCATAGATCTAAGATTGCCTATTTCTACCTTAGCATTATCAAGCTCATTATGTAAGGCAACACAAGAATCACATGGCATAGAAGCATTTAATTTCAACGATTCATTTTCAGCTTTTAGGCATGTAAGTGAATTATTCAAGTTCTCCATGTCTATAAGCAAGGAATCATAAGCATTCATGGAGGTTTTCAATTTGGAGAGCTCATGAGACAAATCACCCTTCTCTTTTCTAACAATTTTACTTTCTTCCCAAGAGCAAGCAGTTTAAGATCATATGAATAGAAAACATCTTCAAATTTTTCTTTGCTCACCTTGCTTAGCTCGAGTAGGGATCAACCTCGGAAGAATCATCACTATCATCCTCAAAGAGCTCTTCATCGTGTTCATCCTCAAAAGCTATCACAGATATGCCAAGTGGCTCATTCTCCTTGGGCTCTAAAATGGCTTATCCTCAAACTAGGACAATCAAAACGAAAGGATAGCCACAAGTATTGCAGGTGAATAGCTCCTCAATAGACATCCAAAAAATCGTATGTTCAAGCCTCTCATCACGATGGACATCAATGGCAAAAGAACTACGATGAGATGCAAAGAAGCGCTCACAATTTGGCACACTAGTCGCCATGCTCAAAGATCAGTTAAGATCACAAAAGAGCAAACTTGGCTCTGATACCACTTGTAGGACCTAAAGCAGCGACTAGAGGGGGGTGAATAGGAGCACCAAATATTTTTCACTTTGAATGGATTCAACTCGCAAATCACTCCAATAGCTATGAGAGCTATGAAGATGAATGCTTAAGCACAGTGGAAGTCTTGTGTTGAACCCTCTCCTAACCACCAAAGGCACAGTAGCAGACTCCCTGAAGAAGTTCTGTTGAAATCGAGAATCGGTACTACCACGTGTAAAAAGAAAGGTACTACCAAGACCGAGGTACTACCACAGCAAATGAAAGGTACTACCAAGACCGAGGTACTACCGCAGCAAATGAAAGGTACTATCAGACCGAGGTACTACCACAATGTAAAGAAAGGTACTACACAAGACCGAGGTACTACCGCAGTAAATGAAAGGTACTACCGATTATCCCGACGATGAACGAACAAAAAGCGCAATAATCCTACAACCGATACTACCGCTGTGTTAAGTGAGGTATTACGCTAAGCGGTACTACCGGCTAATAACTTGCGGTACTACCGATTGTCCCGGAGGATGAACCCGACAAATAGAAAAACCAAATCTAAAATTGGCACAACTTTCGATCTACAAGGGCAAACTCCACGAAACTTGAAACACAATTTCTCTACGATATTAGGAACCTATTCCAATCAAAGATCGCAGAGATCCATGCCAAGGTTCCTACCTTTTTAGTTTGAGAGAAGTCTGTTCTCGAACAAAGGAAAACAAACAAAATCCAAAAACGAAAATTGGTCTAACTTTTGATCTACACGATGAAACTTGACCAAACTTGAGACACACCTTCCAAAGGATATCAGGAACCTATTGCAAGCAACGATCGACCAGATCTATGCCAAAGTTCTGAACTTTTTCCATTTAAGCGAAGGTGGTTTCAAAAACCGGGCAAAACGAAAACTTGATCCAAACACTTGCTCGTGGGTGAATGATGATCAAGATGATCCTAGATGTGTTCCCACATGTCACAGCAAGCTAGATCAAGAGAAGAAATCAAGCAAAAACTCCCGGATCAAAGAAAGCCCCAAATCATCAAATAAAGAGGATGAACACAAAAACGAAATAGAAACTCAACTTGCAAAATCTGGCTGGATTGATTTGGATAGAAGGATGATTGTTGGTTACAGCCACTCCAATCTAGGAGGACAAAGCTCACCACGTGAGCACACACTCCATCCAAACCCTAGAACCTAGCTCTCCCCTTTCTCTTGAAAACCCTAAGACAAAATAAGGCATCTCTCCAATGGGGTTTGGCTGGCTTCTCCCTTGCTTCCAAAGAAGCATACACAAAGCAGCCCACACCCTCTATTTATATGGAGACTAGCATCTAGGGAATATTCCATTAGGGCACCCATTAAACCCTAACACACAAATAGGTTACACATACGCACGCATCTCAAAGCGTCGTCTTCATCATCAATTGACCTAAACCGCTTCACCATGCGCCGACCCACGCCATGCTTAGTCAAAAGGTCACCAAGATGGTATTTGGTGAAATTACCAAAATACCCTTCTCGATCATTTCCAAAAGACCGAGTCCACAGATCATGAAGCAATCACCGCTTCGCCACGTAGGTTGATCAACGGCTCCATGTCGCCAAGTCTCTCCGTCCGGATCCCACCGCACCATCGAGCACTTGCGACTCGCGGCCGCTTGATCCAACCAACGAGACCAACCGCCTGCTCGGTCACCCTTGTCCATCCTGCGCCCTACTTGAGTCCTCTGACCTCACCCGGCATCCTTGATCGTTCTGGACCTCAGCTCTCCAAGCTTAGTCCCGATCCTCCTCGCCGCTGACCGTCATAGACTTGCAAGCCACCGCACAAAGAATAGACCTAGAAACTGCTGAACAAGTTCTTCACAACTTGACCCACGTAAGCCAAAATATGCATCATGCAACACATATGCACTGATGAACATGAACTTGACCTAACCCAAAATCAAATCTCTAAGAAATTTGACAATCAACACAATTCAATCCAAAAGCGGTATTATCATTACCTGATCCATCGATTACGCAACGCGTCATACCGTTTCCTAAACAATGCACTTACCGCACCTCGAGAAATCCCAAAATCTCCAACAACATCCTCTCTGGAATTTCCATATCACACACACGCGGTCATTCCGCTCATGCAGTACTACCGATAACCAAAGCACAAGATTACCGCCGAGGAGAAATCCACACTCCAAAGACACCTTCTCTCGAAAATCACAACCACCATTTACCTTGCGGTATAACCGCTTGCAGATTACCGCCACTTCCCCAATGTACTACCGCTCCACTTAAACGCCAAAAGCCTCGTAACAAAGCCCTTTCATCAGGCCGTCCGATCTCGACGGACGCCACAAGAAAACCAATGAGGTTAAGGACTCGCATAATATCAAGAACTCACAAGCGGTCATACCGCTGACACCGTAGTACCGCAGCTTCAACGCCAGACTACCGATTTTTCGACACTTCTTTGAAAACTCCAGATTTCAACAAACTTTCAAAGCAATTGCCAATTGTCTCATCACCTAAGATCATAAGCATGTCCACATGACATCCACAATGTCCTCATGACATCCACACTTAGCCATTGCAAAGGAAGGAAATACTACAATAGAGTTATCTATGGAGGAAATGTGTTTACCTGTCGATTAATTGTCAGATAATTGTAAAGTCATATTTAGAACACTGTAGGGAATCAAGGTATATTACCTTATTCTGTTTTGGTATAATTACAATTAGAATCCAGTGGAAGCTACACAGGTATGTCGCCATGGTCATTAAACTTAAGTTCGTGTTGCTTATAAAGTATAAATCAACAAGTATAGCCACTAGTGCAGCACTTACTCCTAGTTGTAGGGAAAAAGTGTGAATTCCTTGTCGCGGTGAGCCAGCAATGAGTCCGTCATGTAATCCTCGATGAATTTTGCATTCTCCCTAATGCTTTGCAAGGAGACCAAGTGTGGGTCGAGGAAACCTACCGGTGAATTCCTTAATTCGGCTTCAGAAATCAAGTCTATACACACACACACACACACCAAAGCAAGGAGTTATATATAACATTTATCGGTATTAAACGAATGTTGACAGTGATTGTAAACACTTACAGTGTCCAGCATCGCATGAGTGAGACGTCAAGGGCGTTGAGGTTGAAGAGGAAGAACAAGTCCTTGAAGGTCACCATGAAGACACAGTCTTGACGGTCGTGGTTAAGATGATCTTCTTGAACTTGACGTTGACACCCGAGCGCCGTTGTTCATCCATCTTGTTGGCCTATTACATGTACCATAGATGCAATCTCATGCAAACCATTCCTAGGGTAGGGTGGAGCTCTACTGTCTTGACTAACGGCTTGCCTAGCACGAATTTCTGGGCCAACAGCAGGAAGGGAATATCACCAGGCAAGAAGGGGATATCATCATGCTTCTTCAATTTTCCCTAGTCGCCTCGCTTTTTAGAGGTCGACTGGGCACGAGGTGCAAATGCATCTAATGCACCGGGTCCTTGTCGCATCAGTGCAGGTACATCCTGTGAAGTTGACACCAGTGCAGGTAGGTGGTTTTAGGCAACTCGTTTCCATCTGGAAGCATGTCCGCTAAGAGACCTAACAACGCTATGAAACTCTTGTCGGGCAAATCGTTGCTTGCCTTCAATTTCAGCAGTTTAAGCACGGATGACAACCATGTGTATTCCGGCTTGCAGCCCAGGAACAAAGGCTTCTCCGAGTCCTCCATCAAGCCTCGAATTTACCAAACTCTCTCTCACTATAGTTCACTTCTGCATCGCGAAGCATCTGATCCAGATTGTCATCGTGCATCCAATCCGAATCGGAACAACAATCGACAACATCTGGCCGCATATCGTTGACTTCGTCAGTGATATCGTTATTACTACCTTCTTGTATAATCTGCTCTTCACCGTAACTGGTCCAATGTGTATACCCCTTTTTGAAACCCCTTCAAATCAAGTGCACATAGATCTGCGCTTGGTTCTTGTTGGTGTTTTAGAACTGAACTTACATAAAGATTGTTTAATTCGGGGGATCTCCATGACTCAAATCACGTAGAGAGAGGCGACACGGGGATTTTTATACAGGTTCGGGCCTTCTCCCATGGACAATAACAACCCTACTCCTGTGTGTATGTATTGAGTATGCTAGATTACAATATCAAGATAAAGACTCGGATGAGGCGTCTTGTGCTCCTGATCCCTCTCTTCCTTCCTCTCTGATGATTCTGCCTTTTATACAGTACTCGGAGCATGCTGCTGTTCTTCTAGTCCAAATGGCACCTTAATGCTTGAGATAATGGGTACATTACTAGAATAATTGTGGGGCGATGCGTCCCCCGTCGCGAGCAATTATCACCATGACGGGGGAGTTAAATCGTGCCATTATTCTGAGAATAACAACGTAGTTCTTGCCCATATCTTTAGATATGGTGCGGAAAATTCCTAGTCGACTAGGCCTACATATCATAAGCCCCATCGACTAGAGACTAGTCGTAGAAGAGCTTCTTGGTGGTTGTAGAAGAGCTTCGACCGCATTGATCGTAGAAGAACTTACAATCAGGGCATAGTCGTAGAAGGGCTTACGACTATGGGATAGTCGTAGAAAAACTTACGACTATGCGGTAGTCGTAGAAGAACTTACGACCCCCAGCTTCTCCCTTATGAATATTAAGGGGTATACTCAAGAACCATATGATGTCATTATTATCCATAATATATGACAAGGATATAATAATCATCATTTAATTATTTATCTGTAATTCATATTATGGATAATAATGACGTCATATTGCTCTTGAGTATACCCCTTAATATTCATAAGGGAGAAGTTGGAGGTCGTAAGTTCTTCTATGACCACCCCATAGTTGTAAGTCCTTCTACGACTACCCCATAGTCGTAAGCCTTTCTATGACTATGCCCTGATCGTAAGCTCTCCTACAATCAGTCTATGGTCGTAAGCTCTTCTACGACCACCACCTAGTCGTAAGCTCTTCCACGACCAGTCCCTAGTCGATGGGGCTTACAGACATGTGGGCCTAATTGACCAGGAAATCTTCCGCACCATATCTAAAGATATGGGCTGTAAACTACGCTGTTATTCTTTGGAATAATGGCATGATTTAACCCCCTGTCATGGTGATAACTGTCTCGCGACGTGAGAACGTTACTACTCCCATAATAATCTCCAGTAACGGCCCTATTATCTGAAGCATTAAGGCGCCCTTTAGACTGGAGGAACAGCAGCACGCTTCGAGTACTGTATAAAAGGTAGAATCATCAGAGGATCAAAGGGGAGGGATCAGAAGAGAAACCTAGAGCATAATACACCTCATTTGAGCCTTTCTCTTGATCTTGTAATCTAGCATACTCAATACATACACGTAGGAATAGGGTTGTTATTCTCCCTGGGAGAAGGCTTGAACCTGTATAAAAATCCCCGTGTCACATCTCTCTGCGTGATTTGAGTTTTGGAGATCTCCCATATCAAACAATCTTTACGTAAGTTCGGTTCTAAAACACCGACAGTTGGCACCGACCGTGGGGATCTTTGAGTCACCAGCTTTCCTTTGCTCTTTTCCAACTCTAATGCTCTCATGGCAGGAGAGTGGAATGAGGAGAACCGGTTCGGCTTGGCTGATTACGCAGATATTGACGTGGATGCCGGTTTCGATTACGAACCGAATATTGCATCATCTGATGGTGATGTCACCTCTAGAGATCATTTTCCAGGAGACCATACCACCGATGGAGTTGAGGAGGGATCCTTATCCCTCGCAACATTACGTCCGGATGAGGAACCAACATCCTCAGAGGGCAAGGGTCAATCTGACCACAATCAGGACTGCACCAAGACAGACTCAGAGCATGGTGAGGG
The DNA here is from genome assembly GCA_036346405.1 of Phyllostachys edulis. NCBI lineage: Eukaryota > Viridiplantae > Streptophyta > Magnoliopsida > Poales > Poaceae > Phyllostachys > Phyllostachys edulis. The sequence continues at coordinate 38,350,626 of CM070546.1, read as the reverse complement.
TTCCCCCTCCAAGTGTTCTAGTCCGTCTAAGACAGTCCGACCTGGCATGACAAGTCCTAGAGGCAATCATTTCGGAGCTTCATCAGCATCTGGTGGTCGTCTCTCTCAGGTTAGCCCCACAAAGGATGGGGTCGAACATGCTTTTCCTGCGGGTTCGACCATCCCATCGCAGGCTCACTTGCGGACGGAGATAGTTATAACCTGGAATTCCCCTTCCTGGAGGGGTTTGCTTCAAGTCACCAGACGGTGTCTCTCGACTACTCCTCAAGTGAGGAGGCCTCAAGCGCAGGTGGAGATCATCAACGGGAGGCCTTCATCCTTCCCTTAGGTGACAATCACTCTCCTAGAGATAGGACTGAGGGTGCTCCCCAACGATCACATGCTGCGACCCCTCGTGGCAATGATGAGGACACCTCCGGTGATGAACAGAATCAACACTCTGATGAGTGTGAAGGAGATTCTCGAAATACTCATACTTCACTAAGGCAAGCTCGAGGCTCAGGTATGGACGTTCCTGAGGCAACCCGATAGAGAAGAATCACAGCTAAGAAAAATTCGTCTAGACGCGTTCACCATTAGTCCAAGGCACCTACCATCGCCCTAGGAAGGAGGACGACCTGCACAGGATGACATAGAACGACCACGAAACTCTACGCTAGTTCATGAAGGGCTACGGGTAGGCTACACTAGCGCAAATAATAAAAATTCTACCCGTAAACCAAGATCACTGCAGTTATAGATCACGGTCTTACCACTAGACGCGAGTCGCGGAAATTGATGCAAAGACGTCAAGGCAGAGTAGTCGTACTAAGTTGATGCAAAGACGTCGGGCGAGTAGTCGACACTTCCTCGTCCTCGTCGCGGCGTCCCCACGCATGCTCCTCTCTTGCGGTTCGTCCAAATGCTACAGATGCTGGCGCCTCCAAAGGTATCCACACGCATTTAGAGGAAGCGACGACGCCGACTACTAGATCCGCGCGAGCGACTAGGGCGTGGGAGGGTGGCGGCGAGGTTTGAGGAGGTCACGAAAAACTCATCACCAATCTCAGGCGCCTTGCCCTCCTTTTATAGACGCCCTTACAATGGGCTTCTACTAATAGAGGCCCATTAGGACCCAATGCCCGATCTAATTGGATCCAATCCGAATTAGGCTTCAACCTTCTAAGTGTGTGACCCTATAGGTTCACGTATGTTTAGACATGACGCGAGTATACATACTTGGTCAATAGTTGGTAGCGCCTCTAGCAAGACGTGCCAACTCCTAAACGCATACAAAGATCATATCGGACGAACCATCACAACGTTATGTACATGCCAATCCTTTGCCTCACGATATTCTGGCCGAGCTCCAAGTCGACCAATCTATCTCGATCCCGTGATCCTAATCCCTTACTAGGTTAACTCTTAACCTTAAGTAGCATGGCCATGCATTTCGATCCGATCACTCGAGGGCCCAGAGATATCTCTCTCGTAGAGAGGGCAAATCCCATCTCGACCGACCATGCCTCGCAAAGATGCTTCATGACAAACCCGAAGCTACCTTTATAACTACCCGATTCACGGAGTAGCGTTTGATAGCCCCTAAGTAGGTCGATTCACATCTCAAGTACATGCGACAATCTCGTGTCTAAGGACAAGGCGTACACATTGTGTAGAGAGAACCATAAGTATAATTGTTATGTCTCATGTTGGGTCGGTCCAACCCCATGTTCTAAACATGTGACCACATTATTGGTTTGACATCTCCATGTCTATGACCTGTGAAACATGGTCATCAACCGATACATGTGCTAATCCATCATTCACGTGTGTCCTCACATGAACTCCGACTAGGGACAACTTTAGAATAACCATATAAGTAAAGAGTTTCACAAACAAGTCACATACTTGTTAATCAACACAAAGGTAATATTCAATGAACATTTATTAAATCATGGATTCAACGAAATATCATCATCTCTATGATTGCCTCTAGGGTATATCTCCAACAGTTCATTCGACGCTTCAGTCAGGTTCGAAATTCCATTCTTGAGGTTTCTGATTCTTCCGTCATCAGAGCTCTCAAGTAGGGAGTCCGTAGTAGAAGGATCATAGAGGATATCACCTTAAATCCTCCTGCCACTATTGCCGAACTCTTCGAGATGGCCGATCGATATGCTGTCGCTGCTGAAGCGGTCAAGTGGAACAACATTATTGATCGAGAAGATAAAGTTCCTCAAGAGGTGGACAAAAGTGATAAGAAGAAGGATAAGAAGGCCAAGAAATCTAAGAACAAGGCAAAGGGCCAAAAGTTTCAAGCCAACAATTCTAAGGAAGTCTTGGCCGCGAGCGATAAAAATCCTCAAGACTCCAAGCCATACTCTGATTGAGGCAAAGGTAAGCGCCCCGAGTGGAAGAACGACAAGCCTAGGTGGTGTCCTTTCCATAAAAAAGGAAGGCCATGACCTTCGCAACTGCCGAGTTTTCCAACGAAAACTCGAGGACTACTTCAACGGTAAAGGACCACTTCCTACCTTCGAAGAGGTAGGACAAGCCAGTAGTCGTACACAGTCAGACGATAACGAGGAGATGCCATTCCACGATCCCGAGCACACCATCGAGCATATCTATGAGGGATCATCGGCATACGAGTCAAAATGACAGCTTAAGGCTGTCGAACGTGAGGTAAACTCCATTGACCCTCCTCTTGTTAATAAACTGCCGAAGTGGTCGGAAGTCACCATCTCCTTTGAGAAGGGTGACTGCCCGATTCCTTCCACTCGGCCAAGTCATTTTTCGATCGCCATCTAGCCCATCATCAATAACTGTCGAGTAAATTGAGTGTTGATTGATGGTGGTTGCTCATTAAATATTCAGTTTACGAGTACCCTGGACGAGATGCAAGTACCCAAGACCAAGGTAAGACTGGTACGATACACTTTTCATGGTATTGCACCGGGGTCTTCGGCAAAACCAATTGGTCAAGTTTCTCTTCCTTTAACATTTGGTTCTCTAAGTAATTCCAGGACAGAGAAGATCTTTGACGTGGTCGATTTCGATCGACATATAACACCATACTCGTACGACCAACTTTGGCAAAATTCTTAATTGCTACTCATTATGGGTATCAATGTCTTAAGATGCTAGGTCCCAAAGGAGTGATCACAATTCATGGTGACAAAAAGATGGCACACACGTGTGACCGTCGGTCCCTCGCGATGGTTGGCGGATACTACCGAGAAGAAAACAGAGGCGACCTTGACCAAGCAAATGGCTTCAAAGTCTACACCTAAGCCAAACGACCAGGTCGAAGAGGTTCCTTTGAATCCAGAGGAGCCCTCGAAGACTGTTCGCATCGGGGATACTTACGACCCCAAATAGGAAGACGCCCTCATCGCTTTCCTCTAGGCAAACAGAGATGCCTTCATGTGGTAAGCATCCGACATGCCCGGAGTCTCCAGGGAAGTGATCGAGCACAGGCTAGCTCTACGGCCTGACAAAGTACCCGTAAAACAAAAATTACGGAGATTTGCCCCTGATCGACGAGAAGCTATAAGATCAGAATTGGACAAGCTACTTAAAGTAGGCTTTATAAGAGAAGTCGACCACCCAAAGTGGTTGGCCAACCTTGTAATGGTTAAGAAGTCTAATGGAAAGTGACGAATGTGTGTAGACTTCACTGACCTTAATAAAGCTTGTCCAAAAGATGATTTCCCTTTACCTCGTATCGATCAGTTGGTTGATTCTACTTCTGGTTGTGAAATATTAAGTTTTCTAGACGCATATTCTGGCTACCATCATATTAATATGTGTCTAAAAGATGAAGAAAAGACCGCATTTATTACCCCATTTAGAACATTTTGTTATGTCAAAATGCTATTTGGTCTAAAAAATGATTGCGCTTCTTTTCAACGTTTGATGCAATCGACATTTTCACCTCAGCTAGGCCAAAATTTGGAAACCTATGTTGACAATCTAGTCGAAAAAAGTATCAAGTGGCTTAATCATGTTTCAGACTTGTAGGAGACAATCGACAACCTCAGAAAACACTACCTGAAACTCAATCATGAGAAGTGTGTGTTTGGAGTCTCTTCGGGAAAATTGCTTGGATTCCTGGTCTATGTACGAGGGATCGAAGCAAATTCCAAAAAGATAAGGGCCATCGTGCAAATGCACCCTCCAACCACAAAAAAAGAAGTCCAAAAACTCACATGATGCATGGCGGCTTTAAGTCATTTCATCGCATGACAGGGAGAAAAAGGACTACCTTTCTTCAAACTTCTAAGAAAGCACGAGAGTTTCGAGTGGTCGGAAGAGGCAAACGCTACCTTTGAGGATGTCAAGAGATATCTTACGAGTGCTCCTGTTTTGGTTTCTCCAAAACTAGAAGAGACGCTCTTAATTTATCTAGCTGCCACGCCACAGGCAGTGAGCACAGTACTGGTCGTAGAGCGTGAATACATCCAATGACCAATTTACTACGTAAGTGAAGTTTTGCACAGGCCTAAGGAGCGTTACCCTCAGGTTCAAAAAATTCTATATACCCTCCTCATGTCTTTGAGGAAACTGCGGCATTATTTTCAGGCGCACAAGATAATTGTGCCATCTGAGTTTCCCTTGGAGTGATCCTCTAGAATAGGGAAGCAGCGGGACCCATGTCTAAATGGTTAGTACAACTTGGAGAGTTTGACCTCTATTTTGTGTCCCGAATGGCCATTAAATCCCAGATCTTGGCAAACTTTATCGCCGAATGGACAAATCCTGAACTTGTTCAGGATCCCTAGTATGATACCCACGGCCAGTGGACGATGTACTTTGATGGGTCACTTACTTTAAGTGGCTCGGGGGCTGGGGTGGCCCTGGAATCTCCTAACGGAGAGACCTTAAAGTATGCTATTCAATTAAACTTTCAGGCCACTAACAACGTGGCAGAATACGAAGGTTTGCTAGCTGGCATACGAGTTGCGAAAGCGCTCGCGATTCAACGACTACTCATGAGAGGAGACTCTCAACTAGTCGTGAATCAAGTCGGAAAAGAGTACCGGTGCTTTAATCCGACGATGTCTCGGTACTTATCGGAGGTTCGAAAGCTTGAATCGTATTTTTTCGGTTTTGAGGTACAATTCATCCCTCGAAAAAATAATTTCCTCGCAGACCAGCCTGCTCAAATAGCTTCTTCCCGATCACAAGTACCAAAAGGAGTCTTCCTGGAACAACTCCAGAAGCCGTCCCTGGTTGAAACACCAGAGACAACTCCTATTGAGATAGCCTCTCTAGAATATGAGGATACCTAGATGAAACCCATCTATGAGTATCTTCAGACGGGTACCATACCCGACGATGATCTTGAGGCGGATCACTTATCCCGAAAGGCCAAAATGTATACTTTGGTTGAGTCCTCTATAAACGAGGCACTCAAGGGGTACTCATGCGATGTATATCGCAGAGAGAAGGACTAAACCTCCTTCACGACATACACGGGGGCATCTGTGGAACTCATGCTTCCTACAGAACGCTGGTCGAAAAAGCCTTTCGACAAGGATTTTACTGGACAACGGCTCTCTACGATGCCAAAGAGTTAGTTAAGAAATGTGTACAATGTCAGTTTCATAGCAGGCAAATAAACAACCGACTCAGGCATTGCAAACAATTCCTCTATCTTGGCCTTTTGCGACCTGGGGTCTTGATATCCTAGGACCGTTCCCAAAGGCTCCAGGAGGCTTCGAGTTCCTTTTTGTGGCTATTGATACGTTCACAAAATGGTTCATGACGAGAAGCGTGATCACTCGGTTTGGGGTCCCAAGTCGAATAATCACAGATAATGGTAAACAATTTTCGAGCGCCATGCGGTGAGCTTTTTGAATGACTGGAAGCAGATGAGGTCGTACCGCCATGACTTCTAGGTTGATGTCGGTGAGGGTGCTCAAGCTTGGCCATTGTGCTTCAAAGCCTTTGCGTGATCTCTTCAGCAAAGAGGTCGTAGCCAGGTGTTCGAGCAAGTTCTCAAGATGGGTTCTCGAGAAGGTCATTGATGCGTTAGAATTCTGGAGCTTCCTCTGACTGATAGTGAACGCGTCCAAACGGATTTTTTTGAGCTGCGATTCTTATCTGTCGGGTTGCCTCAGGAACATCCATACCTGAGCCTCGAGCTTGTCTCAGTGAAGTATGAGTATTTCGAGAATCTACTTCACACTCATCAGAGTGTTGATTCTGTTCATCACTAGAGGTGTCCTCGTCATTGCCACGAGAGGTCGTAGCATGTGATCGTTGGGAAGCATCCTCAGTCCTGTCTCTAAGAGAGCGATCATCACCTGAGGGAAGGACGAAGACCTCCCGTTGATGATCTCCACCTGCGCTTGAGGAGTAGTCAAGAGACACCGTCTGGCGACTTGGAGCAAACCCCTCTAGGAAGGGGAATTTCAGGTTATAACCATCTCTGTCCGCAAGTGAGCCCTGCGATGGGATGGTCGAACCCACAGGAAAAGCATGTTCAACTGACGAGGATGCAATGCAGCGGGTCGAAGCAGTGGTTGCATCCTTAGGTTTGATGTCCTCATCAGTCGTAGAAGAACTTACGACTATGCGGTAGTCGTAGAAGAACTTACGACCCCCAGCTTCTCCCTTATGAATATTAAGGGGTATACTCAAGAACCATATGACATCATTATTATCTATAATATGAATTACAGATAAATAATTAAATGAGGATTATTATATCCTCGCCAGTTTTTAAACATCTTCAAGTTCTCGCAGTCACATGGTTCTTAGCGTACATCCAACTTTGGTCCATCACACTGTTCGTATTGAAAACCCTGGAAATAAATAAAAGAGTGACTTCGAAAGCGTATTTTTTGAGGCTTACGCTTTCCAACAGAGAAAGCGTATTTTTCTCTTAACTAAAGGTGGTTTTTCTCATTTTTATATTTTTTCGGATTTTATTAACTTACATGTGGGCCCTACTTGTTAGTGACTTATTTTTTATTTCATGATTTTATTTATAAAATCTATGGCGGTCCCACATGTCATAAAATCATTAGTTTATTAACTAAATAACTAAAAACAGTAGGATTTGAAGCCCAAATTGGGCACAGGGTGCTATCGCATTGCTAATAGTGTGGCTCGGGGCCCTAAGGTCGCCTGAGGCGAGCCGACAGTGATGTCCCGTGGCGGCGCTGTGGGCTTCACTTGCGATTTCGGCGTAAATGCATGAAACTACTTAAATTAAAGGATGCTTATGCTCTAGTAGCTCACCTCGATCACGAGGAAGGTGTCAATGAAGTCAAGGAAGGTCCAAGGCAACTGGTCGTCGGTGAACAAAGGCGATGGCGGCAGGTCTTCTCAGTGGAAATAAACTGAAATGATGCACATGCATAGCTTTAGGGGGACATATAGGTGGGAAAATCGACCTTGGTGGGGTCGACAACTCACCGGAGAAGAGTTGGCGTCAATGGCGACAGCGGTGACAGAGAGGTCCACGGTAACAGCTCGGCGTGAGCGACAATAGTTGAAATGGACCACACAAGCGGGCTTAGTGAGGTGAGGTGATACTCAAACCGGGCACAGAGTGGCGATGGACTCACCGGGCTTGGAGATCTCCCGCAACTACCATAGCTCCAAAGATGGAGAAGAAGACTCTGTTGAGGAGCTACATTGCACCAGATGATCAGTAAGCAAGCAAAATGGTGCACCGCCTGTGATGAGTTTATTATCACAGACGGTTTTGAACAAAAAAAACCGTTTGTGATACTTCACAGACGGTTTTTGTTCAAAACCATCTGTGATACGTAGCAATATCACGACGCTTATTTTAAGAACCGTCGTGAAGTATCACAGATGGTTTTTTGTTCAAAACCGCTCGTGATATGTAGAAATATCACGTATGGTTGTTGTTAGAAGAACCGCCTCGTGATACTTCACGACGGTTTTATCATGAAACGCGTCGTGATATTACCTCTTCACGCATTTATTTTTAGCGCAAAGAATACGCATTTCGGTCTCTAAACCAAAACCGTCTGTGATTGCATGTAATACAGACGGTTTTGGTTAACCGTCTGTGATGAGGCATCCAGTATTAGCCTTTTTGTAGTAGTGCCTATTGTCCTTTTCTAGATGAATTTCCAAACAACTGATGATATTGGTTTTAGCCCACGAGCAGTACATTAAAAACATATATTTCTAGAAGACTTGATCCAGCACTAAATCGGTTTCGATTTTTTTCTTACTAACTATTTAGGTATGCAGAGAGTCCAATGCAATGTACTGGATCTACAAGATACATTTAGTGAAGAACGAGATTCATTAACGGTAATTTACTTGATTCTACATTTGTTCTGTTTTCCACGCATCATTGCCTATTGCAATATTAGATTCGTATATACTAACTAGCATTTGTCCATTCAACTATAGAACAAGAAAAATAAATTTGGACCAAGAGAGCATATCCAAGAGACTGTCAATAGGACACAACAACACTAGGTGATTGAAAACAAAGTTCCACGTAGAGTAGCTTCAAAGAAGACGTGTACCTCTCCAATGGAGGTAAAATAGCGTATTTCTTGAATTAGACTGGATGAAAGTATTTTCCCCCTAATTATCATGCCTTCTTTGCAACAATCCATGCAAACCTAACGTCTTTTTTTTTTACGTTAGTTTCCAAACAACTTAGTTTGTTAATTTCCAACCACGAGAAGTACATTAAAAAGGCTTTCTAAAATAATTGATCTAGCGCTACTTCTGTTCCGAATCTTTGTTGAATCACTTTTTAACTATGCATAGAGTCCAATGTACTGTAATGGATCTAGAAGATACATTGACTGAAGAAAGAGATTCATTAATGGTAATTTCTTTGCTACTACATTTGTTCCCTTTTGTACACATCATTGCCTGCTGTAGTATTATATTCGTATATAATAACTAACATTTGTCCATTCAACTATATAACAAAACAAAAAAGATTGACCAGGAGAGCATATACACGAGACTATGAACAGGACGCAACAACACCAAGTGATTGAAAACACAGTACCACGTAGAGTAACATCGGGTGTCCAACTAGGTAACTAATTTTGGAGATTACATATGTGACTGCTTAGTTTTTTTAATGCTGCTTTGATTCATATTGTCTCAGAGCATCATTTTGGAAATAGAATGGATGAAAGTCTTTTTTCCCTAATTATCACACATTCTCGCAACAATCCATACGAACCTAAAGTCTTATTTTTTAGGTGAATTTTCAAACAATTTCTCCTCGTCATTTTCTTCCATGAGCAGTACATTAAGAAACGTATTTCTAGAAGAATTGTTCTAGCGATAATTCTGTTTCGTTTTTTTGGGCTCAATTACTATTTAAATATGCAAAGAGTTCAATGCACTATACTGGATTTAGAAGATACATTTAGTGAAGGAGATTCATTAATGGTAATTTCTTTGCTACTACGTTTGTTCCCTTTTGTACACATCATTGCCTGTTGCAGCATTATATTAGTATATAGTAACTAACATTTGTCCATTCAACTATAGAAAAAAGGGACCAAGAGGACATATCCAAGAGACTATGAACATGACACAACAACACCAAGTGATTGAAAACAAGGTTCCCCGTAGAGTAACTTCAAAGACGACAATGTTCCTCTGCAATGAAGGTAAAAACGTGTAAGCAAGTTACTAGACTGTTTGATAGAGTCGAAACATGTTTTTTTTATGTCTATTAATAATGATGTAGATTGGTTGCACGAAGTTACTCAAAACCATGAAATATCCACACACAAAAAAACTTGTGTCATATGCTACTTTGTTAAGTTGCAATCCACGTACAGGAGTTGCCGGTGTCCAACTAGGTAACTAATTCTAGAGAATACATATGTGATTACTTAGGTTGGTTGATGTTGCTTTGATTTATATTGTCTCATAGCATAGTTCTGGAATTATAGTGGATAAAGGTTTTATTTGCCTAATTATCACACATTCTTGCAACAATCCATGCAAACCTAATGTTTATTTTTTTCTCTGAATTTCCATACAGCTTATCCTGGTCATTTTCATCCACGAGCAGTACATTAAGAAACGTATTTCTAAAAAATTGTTCTAGCACTAATTCTATTTCATTTTTTCTTAATCACTATTTAACTATGCAGAGAGTCCAATGCAATGTATTAGATTTACCAGATTCAGTGAGTGAATAAAGATATCCATTAATGGTTATTTTGTTACTACTGCATTTATTCCTTTTTTCTGTAAATATTCCCATCTCAGCTATATTTGTCAACGACGTCACCTCAGTAGTAAACAGTTGTCATTGTCATGTTATTTGCTCCTAAAAATATGTTGTCCGTCTGTATCAGTGAATTGTTATGTACCTAACTTTCGCTCTTAAATATCATGTTTTGATTCGATCAGCAATTCGTTTATTACAATGATATTTACCAAGCATTTTTTTCATCATGCTATACAAAAAAAAATCACCAGATAAAAGTTCTACACCCATACATGTTCAGCTCCTTTAGATACTAAAAACATCAACAAAAACAACATATCATAAAACTATATCAGGTTTTATATCAGTTTCGAAACCTAACAGAAATACCAAACAAATGTTAAATAAAGCGGGAAAAAAATGAAGCTGTACACGTCCGTGCCCGCGCGCGGGTCAGCTTCTAGTACTATATGAATTTCATACCTGCCCGAGATGTCGTGTAACGGAAAGCGCTCATTAGTGGCGAACGGCGACACGTAATCTCTGCTGCTATGTAATCAGTAATATACGTCGTCAAGTACAAGTTATGTACTTTAATATGCTGAGTCATTGTCTCTCTTTGATGATATCGCTAGCTACTTGCAGAGAGACGCGTATGGTTCACTCAGCTAATTGTATGATAACACCCGATTGAGGTTTGTGTGTTAAGCCTCAGCCTGTGTAGCTTTCGATGTGGGAGTAGTTTATTTATTTGTCGATACTTGCTAATGACGATGCTAATATATAGATTCCCATATGCATGCCCAGGGCATCATGCCCTCACTGCCTTACATGCATGACTATATATGCATGTTAAACCTGTCACATGATTATTTTTGCACATATCGTTCGAATTTCTCATCCTATGATCTGCTCGGAGATTCGTGCTCCGGCAAACTCGTTGTCCTCCACCTCTCCGGTGGCGTTGTCTCCCGTCTCCGCCGGGTTAGGGTTCGGGGTTCATTAGAGCCCCCAAACTTAGAGGGAGGCGGAGGGTAGGGAGGACCAACGGTGGCGCCGCCGGCTGCGGGCTTGGGGAGGACGATGGGCGGCAGAAGGCGGCGGGGGTGACAAGAAAGAGAGATGTTAGGAGGTGGCAGACGATGGTGGTGGATTCGAAGACAGTAGCCACAGGAGAAGAAAGGGTAGGGTGGGGAGTTGGAGGCAGTGGCGGCAACCGGTGGGCCTCGGCGTTGTGGGGTGACGCCGACCAAGGTTAACAATTTCGGCAAAATTTCGGCCGTTTTGTCACCAGCCGAGAGAAAGTGCTTTCGTCCAAAAAATTCGATCAGTTTGAATTTTGGCCCGGTCCAAGCGACTCACCGGCCGGCCCACCCTGTTGCCTTGCCCTAACAATAACCTCCGTGCGGCCATGCCCCCAAATCCTGATTTCCCCTCACTTCTTCCACTCTCCCCTTGTCCTCTACTCTCTCCAAGCGGCGGCGGCGACACAACTGGGAGTCTTGGAGCACCGAAGCAGGCCTTCCTGGTTCTGACCTCCGACACCCATGGCCACCACCGACCTCCGCCTCTCCATCGCCCAGCAGACCGGCTTCGCCCTCCGCCTCGCTGCCGCCTTATTCTCCCCTTCCTCCTCCGCCTCCGGCGCCGGTGCAGGCAACGCCGCTTTTTCCCTACTCTCCCTCCACGTCGCGCTCAGCCTTGTCACTGCCGGCGCGGGCGGCGCCACCCGCGACCAGCTCGCCTCCGCCCTTGGAGGTGCGGGTCTAGGCGCGGCCGAGGGCCTTCACGCGCCAGCACGAGCTGCTCACCGAGCAGGTGGTGCAGCTCGTGCTCGCCGACGCATCCGGCGCCAGCGGCCCGCACGGTCGTCTTCAACAACAAAATCCATGGCAGTAATCAGAGACTCAAATGCTTGCCTCTAGAAAAAAAAATCTGCAGAAAGTTACAAAAATGTTTGAAAAAGATAAAGAAAACCTTGAAATGTTTGCTTGCTCATGTGTTTGTGGCAGTAGAAACTTTGTCATGGTCTTGTACTACAGTATAGACAGCTAGTGTGCATGTCCTTAACATGGTTTGGACCAAAATTCTGAAATTTCGATGGTTTCGTCTCCTAGCGAATTTTTTTCAAAAATGAAAACGTTTTCCCTGACGCCGACAAGGCGACGGGGCGGTGGTCCGCTGGGCAGCTGCGGGGCTGGGTGGCAGTGGGGGCAGGAGGTGGGAGGCGACTGTGCGATGGGAGCAACATGGGGCCATTGGATTGGCTTTAGTAGTGGCTGAGAGGTAACGTGGGCTGTTGGATGCAGCGGACCAAAAAACGACCGATTTGCAACAAAATAAATCTCGTGAGTGATGGATAGACACTCCCTACTCCCTACATTAAGTTAGTGGTTTTCATGGGCGTGCATGCGCACTCACCAAACACAAACCACCATTGGATGCTTCCATCCTTTACATGCATGCTCGTGCACTCGATCAGCAAAGGTGAGAAAAGAATTAATCTAGAAAGGAACGCACCGTGAATTTGTCTGCTCGAATGTAAGCAGATAATAGCAAAACATTTAACTTTACGTGCTATAGCTTTTCTTAGGGGAGACTTCACTACGCTTTGTGAAACGATATGGAGGTGCCACTTCCTTTACAGGGACACAGTATTCAGCAAGCTTCCATGCATCGTCAAAGGTAAAAAATTTGAGCCTAGTGCCGGGGACGGACGGGGCAGGTGAGCGAATTTAGGTAGTTGAGATATTGTTGCGCTCTCTCTCACTCTCTCATCTTGGCTTTGCGCGTGCACGTTTGCACAACTTCCCCTCAGCTTCGAGCGTCTTCTTTCTCACACACACTCTAGCTAGCTAGTCTTAAACCCCAACCCCAAGACCCCAAGAAGCTATAAATTGCCGGTACAAGTCTCCAGCCCACGTCCGTGCCCCAGGAACGCATGCACGGCACTGAGATGGATAACCTCCAAGGAGACGGCGAAGCGCACGCGCTCATCCCTCACTTCCCCTACTTCTCAGTTCCGTCGACGCCACCGCCGGCCTCGTCAGACTATCAGCAGTACAGCCCCCTCGCAGAACTTCAGCCGCCGACGCTGCCGTGCAATCCTCCTCTGGACCCTCAGCTAGCGAGTACGGTGCCGCTGATGCTGCCGGCGATGGTGGACTGGTCGTCGCTGTTCCAGGCGAGTTTGGCGGGTCCGGCGGAGCAGCTGCAGTTGGAGGCCGTGCAGCAGGTGGATCAGTATAGCGGGGAGAACGACGGCGAGGCGGGGGGCAGCGGGAGTAGCAAGGAGAAGGCGAAGGGCGGCGCGGGGAGGTCCGGGAAGAGGATCAAGGCGAGCAGGCCGCGGTTCGCGTTCGAGACGAGGAGCGTGAACGATATCCTGGACGACGGGTACCGGTGGAGGAAGTACGGGCAGAAGGCCGTCAAGAACAGCCAGCACCCCAGGTTTGTTTAGGTTTCTCTCTATATATCCCCTAATTCCAGATTCATTTCATGCGAGCATGCATATATGCATATGCACGAAGTAAATTTGTTAGGGAAGGTCCTCACGTGAGATCCTCTCCATCAGCCGTTGAATCTTCTTCTATCAACAGAATCGGCTGATGAGGATAGGGCCTCACGCGAGGTCTCCCCTATCAATTTTGTTTTTCGGCGTATGCATATGCACAGGTCTCGTGCGTGCGTGCGTTCCGTGTGCTGAAACAGGGATGTTGAAACGAACGCATCATGCATGTCGCGCTATCTTAATTAGCATGTTGCATGTTAGGATATTGCATGCATACGTGTGAACTATGTGTGAGTACATCGATCGGGGATCAATGTATATATGCATCAGAGTATTTATAAACTTGTGTATTGGGGCAAAAGAACTAATGGAGTAAACTTAATTAGGGTGTAGAGTGTAACCTTTACGTACACAAATCCGGGCCGACTGGTGCAGTCGTCGTGCATCACTGCATCGATATCGATGGATATATGCTGGGTATACGTACTCTGAAATTAATGTACTCCCGAACTACCGAATGGGCGATGCATGCGCATGACGCGGCGCCCATATATTCTAGGTAAATCGGGTGCGCCAACGTGCCCTGATTAACTAATTGAATATCGAGCTGCACACATGATGTGTTAGGAAGCTACGCCGCCTGCAATTTGTTGTTCGCCAAATCTCAACACATCTAGTTGTTTGTTCCTTCACTTGCATGCAGCCGTGTGAGAAGACGACGCCACAGTTGTGTCCGGCCACGTCATGAAATTTACTCCTCCCGTTCTTAAATACATAACGTTTGACCGAGTATGTAGTTAAATTTATATAACTTTGACCATTATTTTTCATATGATTTTGTTAGTAAAAAATTACAAAATTATTATATTATGAAAATATTTATCATGACAAATCTAATGATACTATTCACTCATGATCAATCTAAATAGTTTTTCATATATTAGTAGTCAAAGTTAGATAAGTTTAACTGCACGCTTAGTGAAACATCATATATTTAAGAACGGAGGGAGTACCTGCTTTAATTAATTCATGCAAGCATCGCTATATGCATGCATGCGTGACATGCTGACATGACCAAATCATGCATGCCACTGATATTACGTGTGCGATACAACATATATATAACGGAAGTGCTAAAAAACTGTCGCATGAATTTTTTTGTGAAATCAGTCGAATTTTTGACCTTGTGATGCGCTTGAGATTCGTGCTGAGGCCGACGGGTTCATCTTCTCCAGCAGGGGGTGGCGGTGGCGCCGCCGAACGCAGGCGAGGAAGAGGACGGTGGGCTTCGCCGAATTAGGTTTTGGGTTCACCGGGCTCAGCTATAGAGGAGGAGGCGATGGAAGCACGGCGGTGGGCGGCGGTGGTGGAGGGCGGCGCGGCGGTCTGCAATGCACACATGGTCGGAGGAGGGCGGTGGGTGGTGGAGGTCGGTGGGGAGCACGGGATCGACTAGAAATTAGGAGGCGAGGTGGTGATGGCGGATCCCACAGAGTCACGGAGACGGGAAGAAGGTGGCGGCAGGGAGCACGGAGGAGCAAGGGCAGCGTGGAGGAGCAGGGCGGGGAGCACACAGAGAGCAAAGGCGGTGTGGAGGAGCAGAGGCGGGGGGTGGTGACCATGATCCGTGGTGTGAGCCACGGAGACGGGAAGAAGGTGGCGGCGGGGGGAGCAAGGGTGGCAGGGGAGGAAGATGAAGTGGTAGAGCAGGAGGCGAGCGGTGCTGGTGGAGGAAGAGGAGGCGGTGGTGGTGGGCCGGTGGCTGGGGTGGGGCCGGTGGACCTCGTCGGCGCTAGGGACGGCGCCAGCCAATGGCAAATGGCGATCTTGTGAGGGGGGATGGTGGCGGCAAGGCGTGCGAGAGGCGGGAATGACCGAATGGGTTTGGGTTAGGGTTGGTTTGTATAGAAATAGGGGGAAGGATCTGGACCGTTGGATTGAGATCATGTGGCTGAAAAAGTGACTGATTTTGTGGCCTGAATCAGTCAAAAATTTGTGAATGATGGATAGACAAACCCTATATATAAATGTTTACAACCCCTTTATTTCTTAGCAAATGGGTTAATTCGTTCTGAATGATGAGTTATATAAGACATAAATCGAGTCGAGTGTTTTGTACTATTCACTATTATAGCATGTACATGGTTGCACGTGCATGCATGCATTAACTATTCACCATCCATGGTCGTTCAGAGTGTGTGGTTCCCTCCCTCCCCGGTACTCATGTGCATGTTTGCAGTGGCGGAGTTTGCGCTCAAAATCAGAAGGGGCCAACACTAGATGATATGTGAATTATGCAATCTAGATGTGACAATTTCCAAGACTAATCATTAAATTACCCTAAATACCACTGTTTTTTCTACACAATTGTTGTGGGGCCAAGGCTCGTACGTCTTTTTGCCCCGATGAAGCTGACTACAAGCATCAAATTAAGCTGTACTGCTCACTTGCTACACTAAACTACCTCCTGACGCGAATTTGCGCTTCTGATGATGATGAAGGAGCTACTACCGGTGCACCCACCACACGTGCACCGTGAAGAAGCAAGTGCAGCGGCTGGCCAAGGACACGAGCGTCGTGGTGACCACGTACGAGGGCGTGCACAACCACCCTTGCGAGAAGCTCATGGAGGCGCTCAGCCCCATCCTGAAGCAGCTCCAGTTCCTCTCCCAGTTGTGATAATCAAGCTGGATCGATCTCCTTAATGATCCACAGGACAGGCGGCTTCCATAACTTGGTCAAGCCAAGCCACACAAATATACTGTGTATATTGTACACGTAGGTACCGCATATATCCCAGGCAACTTCAAGGGGCCGGGGGAGAAAAGGAGAAAAATGTGCCGACCTCCCCGATGCAGTAGTGCCAATCACATAAAAATTGTACATGCATCCCCAATGCATCGGTGTAAATATTGGTGTCTACTACTAAGCTTACAAATATGTATGTGACTGCACAGATAAGCTGAAATCACTCTTATTCCCAGTCGCATGTGTTATTCGTTTCTGAAAAATACCACCTTAATTTTGTACTGAAGAAGAGTTTCAACTGATGCAGTCATGCGTGTTGAAATGCAAAAGGCTCATGGGCTCATCTGCCAAAAACAAAAACACGTGTGTCGTCTCAAAGAATAATGCCTATTGGGCCGATTCAGCCCAGACACGAGCCCACGAAGGACGTAGAAGAAAGCCCACCCGCCCTGTGCCATTCCATCCTCTCCCCCGTCTCGCCCTAGCCTCCTCCTCCCGGCGAGCAGCAGCCAGGCAACCACCACGCGGCGACGCGCCGGCGGCCGGGTAATCTCCCCCCTCACCTTTCTATCGCCCTCTTCGTATTTTCCTTCTGCGATCTTGGAGTCCCCCTCGATGATTCCGACTCCATCGAAGCCTTGCCGAGAATATTAGTTAGTTGGTAGGGTTTTTAGGAACGAAGCAGATTCGGAGGTTTTTCACCAAAGGGGGAAAGCCAATGACTCGGCCGTCTTTAGAGAATCGATTCCGCTTTGTGCGAGAGCGGTGGTCGTAGGTCGGAATTTCGCTATGGATGTTGTACGCCGGGAACGGCAAAATCTGTCCAATTGCGATCGAAGCAATCCGCGTCTGGTGTGAATTGAAGGCCAAACCGCCAAAGATGTTTGTTCACTTGAAATGGATCGTTTGAGTTGTACCAGCATCTCAAGAAAAAAATAATCGAATTCCTTCATTCGTGGAGCGGATCATGTTAACATGAACAACTAGTTGTTTCCTTGACCAAACTGAATCAGAGATTACTTAGTTATCTTGTAGTGTTCGGGGCATATTGCAGCCCATTGTTCATTAAAGGGAGTACTATATGGCAGCATGGGTTACTACTTACTAGGTGTAAAACGAATGAGCGATGCAATGGATTTTGAATTTTGCTGGCTATGCAGTGTTTTTATGTGAAGCTAATAGTGCACATGAATTTTTGTTATGATACGATTATTTCTTATGTTTTTTAGTGTTGGTCTGTAGGAATGTACGATCAGGGGACTTAAGCTTGCTTCTAGTTTTTTTTTTATGAGTAGTTGGGGAGACCCCTACTGAAAAAGCTTGCTTCTAGTTAAGCATTAGCTGATATAATTTTTCCATCTTTTTTTTCACATGGCAGGAAGAGGGGAAAGCTTCTAGGAGAGCCTGTTAACTAGAAAATGAACAAGGGCAAGATTTTCAAGTTGGCAAAGGGATTTAGAGGAAGGGCAAAAAATTGCATAAGGATAGCAAGGGAGAGGGTTGAAAAGGCCTTGCAATATTCCTACAGGGATAGGCGTAACAAGAAGAGGGACATGCGATCCCTTTGGATTGAGCGCATCAACGCTGGTGCACGGCTGCATGGGGTATGTATTAATTGCATTCAAACTGTCAAAAGGAAATGAATTTTGGTGTTTGTTTGCTATGAATATCTAATCACCATAAGTCTTTTGCATGCTCATTTCGAAACAAACAGTTCAAGATAACACTACAAGCCTTGCATTCTGCTGTTTAAGTACTATATTCTTGCATCTGTCTACCAGGTGAACTATGGCAACTTCATGCATGGATTGATGAAGGAGAACATCCAACTCAACAGGAAAGTGCTCTCAGAGCTGTCAATGCATGAGCCATACAGCTTCAAGGCACTTGTTGATGTATCTCACAATGCATTTCCGGGTAACAGGCCGCCTGTGAAAAAGGAGGGTCTAGCAGTTATCCTATGAAACATTCTATCCAATAAGTCACTGCACTCATGATGATGGTCTTCCCTTCATTGCAACTGAAAGTTACTACAAGTCTACTTACTACTATTGCCTTTCAGGTTGTATCCTTGAGGTGACTCATGAGATTTATGCCTACATGTATTTTCGTCATTCCCTGTGGTATTCTGTTTAGCAGGAAACATCTTACTGCATTATTGTTCTTTTGGCTCCTTTCTGCTGGTCTCATGGAGAGTTCTCTGTGTATTGTTGACAATTTCAGCAATATTGATTATGAGTTCTGTAGCAATATACACAGGGATTGATGACCCTTGTCATTTCTGTATAAGGGTGGCCAACCTTGTGACAAAAAGGAAAGGTCCGTGCAATATTCCTTTCTTTTTCTCTAAAGCAATGCACTGTAGAAGTATACGTTTAGAAACAGGGATGCTTGGTTAACTGTCTAATTCCTGCAAACTACTTGCAAAAATCTACAAAGACATCAGAAGGGACCAAGCTTGCAATGTTTGATAGGCATGCATGATAGTCCAGAAGGGCCGTGAAGTTCCACTTGAAGGCTTACGAAACTACATTTTTTCGATTCAGATGGGGTGCTCCAAATCTTAACTTCCTTCTTGGCATATACTGCATATGCAAGATGTACGATCAACTCCACAAATGAAAGAAACAAAATTTGTTTTTTTTTAATCCTTTTCGGTTTTTACTTTTCGTAATGAAGTGGAGGAACTGTGTTTTCCTGAGAGCCATCTTCATTCCGGCAAAGGTTACGTTTGGAAGATGTATGATAACTCCAGAAATGAAGAAACGAAGTTTGTTTTTGATTTGTCCTTTTTGGTTTTTTACCTTTCCTAATGTATTGGAGAAACTGTTTTTCCTGAGAGTCATCTTCATTCTGAAAAAGGGTATCTATGTGCATGCCAGATGCATATTTTGTGTATAACTTCAAATTCTGCTAAAGTAGAGTTCATACTCAAAGGCACATAACAATAGATCCTCTCACCTCCCGAACATAATCATTATGTTACATATTATGTATGCTTAGCATTGCATTGATTAGCTACCAGGACTAGCAAATGTTTGTTTGGTGCCAGGTTGCTTCAACTGTAATATGCATTCAGGTATTGGCCACAATGCATGATGCAAAATGCTATGATTTGTACAGAAATTGTAGGCTAACTTTTCGGTGTTGGCCACTTGACCTAGAGCTCTCTTTTTTCTGGCGGAATAAGAAGAAAGCAAAGACATAAGTTCTGATTCGAGGAATTTGCTTCTGCACACTCCTCTCTAAAAAAAACTGCTGCACACAGATTATGTTTGATTCCCTTTTCAAGTCTGTAACGAAATGCGCATCACATCTGCACATCGCTTTTGTCTCCACGCACACCAAAGCCATGCAGCTGGTGCACTTTGAGTAGCTAGTTTCTCTTGGCTGGAATGCACTATATCTATCTATCAATTATTCAATTGAGAGAATAAAGCAGCAGTGCATGATTGCATTATCAGCAGTGTATTTTTGAAAACTATAAATCCACAACTTCCCCTCCTCTTTATCAGCAGTCTATTTCTGAAAACTACAAATCCACAACTTTTCCTCCTCTTGACAGGTTATAGAAACGGACCTTAGTGTCTGTAGTGGAACCGAAAATTGTGTGAACTGTGAAGCAAGTTCTCTGCTTGCTTTGTTCGTGTGCTCCTCTACCATTCACCACTCAATACGATGTCGTCATTCTCTCTTCTTGCTTTTCGATTAGGATATATTACAGGACACAACTATCAAGCATATATCTTGTCGTTTAAAAACTCGGAATTGTTCCCTTGACACTTGTCTTAGAAGTGCTGCACGTGGAATCGATTCTCTACTGGATGTGCTGTTTTTGAAAGCTCTGTAGTTCTTAATCTAACAAGGCACTGTTTGATTTTACTATTTTTTTAATTTGTTGTAACTTATTCGGATAAATTGTACTGCTTAGGTAGTAAAAATTCTACCGCTAATGTTTAATTAAGATGTTCCGCTCATCTAAAATTCTACTGCTTAGGTAACGAGTTTGGCTAGTGTGTCTGAATGGCATCAGTTGGAATTGCTTTGAACTTCCAATCCTATGCATTCTTCACGACGGAGACAACAGTAGGTGAACGACGCAAGATTCACTATAGGAGAAATCTTCACAGAACATTCGTGAAGAGTCTAGTAAATGACGACATCTAACCTGTCATGCATGAAGCTTCTTATTGAAGCATTTGTGTGAAGCAAAGTTGTAAAAAATGCTCCACTCATTCATTGAGATCCCAATGGATGAATTTTGCCCTGCAGCTCGTAGCCATGTCTTTTTGAGGGATCAATCACTTTTAGATATATAGCCTAAAATTATAGCGAAGGAAAGGGATAGTAGCCATGATTTGAACTTTTTTTTATTATTTAACCTTTTTTAAAATTTTATTTTAAAGTTAACCTCCCGCGCACTTTATTTCCAATTCTGATCCCTTTGGTCACGCCACCACCCGTGGCGTGACAAAATAATACTGTCACGCACCAGGATATATCCCCAAAATAGCATTTTTTATCATGCCACTGGTTGTGGCATGATCAATCAACACTGTCATGCCACGGGTGGTGGCGTGACAAGAGATTGCTCAGATACGGGCTAGCGTGATAGTGTTGTTTGGTCACGCTATGGGTGGTGGCGTGACCAAAGGGATCAGAATGGGAAATAAAGTACACGGGAGGTTAACTTTAAAATAAAATTTAAAAAAGGGTTAAATAATAAATAAAAATTCCCATGATTTCTATCAGGACAGGGTATACGTTTTTGCAATTTGCAGCTGTTGGATCTTTGAGAGCTATTTGGTAATTTCTCATTTTGAGAAAAGAAGAAATAGAAAAGAAAAATGAAAATGAAAATAAAGAGTGGGGCCCACCTGTCGGTTCGGTTTGAGAGAGGGAGAGAGATAAGGTTGGAGACTTTGTCTCCAACCCTATCCTGGCTGCAACGCGTGGGGGACCTTGGAACTCCCGAGCAAGGCGGCGGCACTAGAGGCGCGAACTGGCCCTGACGCTTCGGCCGCCGACCGTTCGTAGCCACCATGTCGCCCACTCCTCTCCTCTTCTTAAAGTGCCTGGCGGCTCCTCCTTTCTTCACCCTGAAATGAGTGAGTTCCCCTTTTGAGTGTTTCTTCTTCTCCTCTGATTTTAGCTTCGGTTTTGGGGGGATTTGGAGCTCTCGCGCCGCCGTGGTCGACCCTACACCGTCAGTGGTGAGCTCCTGATCTTCTTTTGTGCGTATCCCGCCGGTTTCCTTCTTGCGCCCTATCCTTTGTGGGTGTTCGGTGGGAACCTAGCACTTGTGCGATTCAAGCTCGTGTTGGTCGGCTCTGGCTTGATCTTAAGGTGGAAGGAGCCTTCGGTTTTGGTGATTGATGCACCTTGAGTGCATTCGGCCGATGCACTGTGGTTCTTGTGCGGCATCTCCTGTACCTCATCTTCGCACACTGGTGTGTCCCGGTTTGTGAAGTTGGCATTGTATCTCTGTCAACCTCATCTGGTATTCATGACACAGCGGGGCGATTGGTTTTCTGAGTCGTGTGCCTTGCCCGGTTCTACTTGGTGGCTTCGAGTGCCATCTGTGTCGTGAGTTTTCTGGTTTTCCAATTTGCGCATCACTTTGCATATGTGTTGTACTAGTCAAAATCTGAAATTGTGATTAATTGGATTGACACTAGTACTGGGAGATATTGCTTAGCGATACTGTGGGCTCGGTTTAAATGCTCAATGAGGATAATCGTCATATACTGAAATTGGATTGATAGCTAGTTCATATTTGAGCTCTAATTGTGTTGTTTACTGTTGTCATTTGATCTCTAGCTATTCAATCTACTACTTTCGGTTGTGCTTAGTTGAACTGGATCATCTTGTTCTGTGATCTCTAGCAATTCAATATTCTATTACTTGCTCTACTGTTAGCCGAAAGGCCTTAGTGCTGAACTTGTGATTGTGAGATCCTTTTGCACTGCGAGTTTATCAATGTTTTGTTGGCTAGGTCGAGTGTTGATTTGTGATCATTTGATTTGTGATCATTTTGCATTGATGATCTTCTGTTGAGTGGAGTGTTGATTTGTGATCATTTTGCATTGATGATCTTCTGTTGGCCGAAAGTATAAGTTGTTGTCTATTGTGTATGAGATCAATTTTTGATAGATGAGTAAAGCATTCTTTAGAGCTCAAAGTCTGAATTTTGGTTGTCATATCTAATTTGTGAAGAGTATAGACATTATTGGCGAGGAGACCAAGATCTTATCTTGGGCAGCCCGACATCCGAGAGCAATAACCAAACATTTAGATATAAGCATTATGCTGATTTTACTTGTCATCAAGTCCTATCTTTTGAGCATATTGTCATGTTTAATTGACATGAAAATATTACATGCTGTTATGTTATTCTTGTCTATTATATGCTACTGGAATTATGCTTTAATTAATTCTGAGTATTTGCTAAAACCGCTAATTTTACAACAGCAGCCACCTAACGCTGAAGCGGCTTTGTTTCAACTCCAGAAAGCTTCACCATTGGACTATTTCAACGAAGATACCAACCCAAAGTTACCATCATGCATGAAAGCAAGGTACACCAAGCTATTTATTTTTTGAATTCACGCACATTGAAGTGAAAGTGATCTCTTGGAGCAGAAGAGTTGTTGGTCATCCAGTCTCTGGATTGGTGGCCATCTCCGGAAAATATTGTTCATGCTCAACTGAGCACGTCGCTCAAGATATTTGGGCAAGAGAGTTTGACCTTGTGCACTTGATGTTGCAAGGTGCAACCTAATAATTGGTGCCCTGGCTGCATCACCTTCCCTCTAGAAGCACAGTTCAAACGTTTAGCATAATAGTCATGCGTTTCATATTTTTGTAGCCTTGCTTCTAAGGTTGCTTTTCTCAGTACAGTTTCACTGTTCCATTCAGTTCTTTTCTTTCCCTTCCCAAGATCTGTTGTCATGAAGTCCTTCGGTTTTATTCATCAAGTGGATATCTGTGTTTTAACTCTTCCATGAATCACATTCTGGATACTTTTGCTTGGCCCTTAGTGAGGAGAGGCATTGCAAGTTCACCATAAGATTCGTTCCTGTGTTGCACATTGTCATGATCCTCTCCTGCATTACATTATCCTTTGCTATCTCCATCACCAGGAAAACTACGAGTCCACTTGACATTTCTGAGGTTAGTCTAGTGTTAGGTGGGTCGATGACTATCTCAGAAAGAATCAGAGCTCTCCGTTAGACATTCGATGTAGCATTTCATTTTCTCACTTCAGGGTGGTTGATCTCGGGTACGTCGTTCGATTACGATCGCGTCGTGCGTGCAGTGCAGGTAGGACACGCAGCTTAGCCTTGAACTTGGTCTGGGAGACGTAGATGCAACATGTTTGCAAGTCATAATTTGTCAAATTTCATCAGGTTGGACGTTCCAACAGGTCATATAACCTTCTGTGTTTCTTCAGAGTTGGTAGTTCCTGGAAAGGTGAATGAGAAAAGGGGCAGGTGGCTTCTTCATGCTATTATTTACTTAATGTCCCTCAAGCCAAAGGAAAATCGTGAGATCATGGAGAGAGTGACAGGCAAAATTCATGAAAAGAAACCACAGAGTATATATTGATACTTAAAAAATACCCCTTTTCTTAAAGAAGTGATAGAGGTTGTGTTTGTTTGAAACGTTGTGTTAGATTAGTTGTCAAGGTCTCAAGGAAATCTTTTACGAAATAAATGCGTCTTCATGTGCAAGTAAGCTAGCTGCCTTCTAAAGCAGTTATACTCTTTGGACAACCGGTATTACCTTTTGTTTTCCTCTATTTTCAACCGTGTTTGCCTTTTGTTCTTGACCGTTTGTTAAAATGAAAAGAAGTGTTCATGCCGTTGCAAGCAAGTTTGCCGTGTTCCACAGCATGCCATTTTATAGGAAGAATTATGTGCAGTGATAACCTCTGATGACTCAGGACTTCATGAAGAAGTTGTAAATTCATTACCTGCTCTCAGTTATAACAACTTTGAAGAATGTATGTTGGATCTCATGACGACCTAATAGAAGTCATCGCATTTTAATTTGTTAAAAAATAGCACTGTGTATTCTTTAGCTTTATTCATGGGCATCCTACTTTGCATTGCTAAGTCAGACGGGGAACATGCATGACAGCTTATAGTCAATTACATTTTTTGCTTTATTCATCAATTTCCTTTTGCTTTGTTGATCGTCTGATGCCCAACTTGATCTTTCTTTTTTTCCTTCGAAAACATCCATTCTGTTGCTGTCTCAGCTGGAATGCACTATATAAATGTAATGACGAAACATATGCATAAAACTTGAACAAGTTATGCACCATTGAACTTAAGTATACGCCATACCATCCAATTATACGCGTCCTTTTGTTTATAATTTGGCTTGATATGTAGTTATAAACTCTGCTTGTCCCCCGCCCCTAATCTTGGTGTACGGAACATGATGTAATTTCATTTCATTCTCTCTCTTTTTTTCATGGCCAGGATTGCTGGCTACCTTAAAGAGGAAGCGGGTATGCACGCCGAACGGAGTCGAACACAGACGGACAGAGGGCTGATGGCCACTCATGCCAACTCAGCTTCGCTCAGTTCTCAATTTCATTTCGTTCTCCAATGCATTACGCATATAGAAGAGCTCTATCTGCACGGCAGAGAATAACAGGACAAGTAATCTCTATCTCTATTATTTTATTTAGCTTGAAATTGAAAAACTCTGAGCTGAGCCTGACATAGGGAAGAGATCATCTGCCTGGATAGTACAGCTCTAGCCTTGACCTGACACTTAGCTTAGAAGATACTGCTACTACTATTATACTGCAAGTCAAACGCGCTCCGCTCTTTCCTGTTTCGGTGCAGTACGTGCTCAAATGAAATCGCTAGCTAGAGCCTCTGGTCAACTAGCTTCAGATCAACCACTCTTCAGGCCATATAATGCTGTCGCCACTAACACCAATACCCCCAACTTTGATAGCACATGTAAACATATCGAACTGATGAACTACGAGTCCATGTCGCTTTGCGTGCAAAAGCCCGTGTGAAACGCCCCTTTTTTTGCGCATTTTAGTCGCGTAAATTCCTGGGTTATCATGGACGCCAGAGGCGCCTATGTATGCAACAGGTGTAGTTGATGCTTCAGAGCCACGAACGAAAGCATCCGTGCTAGCTCAGTAGCTCTCGCACGCGCGTGATATGCCTCCCCCTCCCGGTGTCCCTCTTGGTGATCACACAAGGTGCGCGCCAGTCAGGGTCAGATGAACTCAGATCAAAGACGCGTGCGTCAGTCAGGGTCAGTCGCCAATACGTGCGAATTTAACGCCAAGGACGCAAGGCAACCAAAGTACGGCTCACAGGCTGATTGAAGGATAAGTTAGTGTAGATGCGATCGCATGATATGATGTGGAGTCTTAGCTAGTTTTTTTTGGCTGGTTATACTCTGTACGTTAATTCGTCGCAAAATGAAAGAAAAAACTGTATTTTAATTTGGTAGTAGCAGGTATCAGGTATGTTCAGTTGCATGACAAGGATTCAGTAAGTACACTCCTTGACAGAGCTGCATCCGGGATTGACAAACTAGTAGTCCACTAATTGTTTAACCTGACGAACACACATGCCCATGAGGAGATTCCAAGTCCAGACCATCCCCGCGTTGGATTTCTTGGCGTTGCGTAGCAGGTGGGTATAGGTCAATTGATTCTTCCCTTTATGGCCGATTAATTTGCCGATTTGGAGCTGCATGCGTTGGATTACGTTGTCCAGTTCCTGTGTGTGTTTTTCTGGTACACATGTCGTTCGGTACGTACGTTTCTGTCAACCTCGAGTTTGGTTTTAGCCAGGTTTTAACTTTTACAGCAGTACGTGTTTTGCTTCTTCGGAATTATATGGTTCTCGCCTTTCGGCTAAGGCTGTCGTTTACATTTGGAGTTTTCATGTTTGGAGCTGGTTTTAAGGTTTGGATTAGGTACCCTTGCAAAAAAAAAAGTTTGGATTATGTTCCGATTTTTTTTTTTTGCCAGGCCGACCGAAGAACGGCTGACCAAACTTTATTAAGAGAGTAGGAGAAGAGTACAACAGGTTGACAGATAGTGTCGATGAACAACCATCAGGCTTCCTGCCCGAACAGAACACTCAGGCTACTCGCCTGGAAACACTAACACAATTCTTTTTTCTTTTCCTCTGGTAATCGGTTCGGATTTTGTAGAGGTCAGGTCAATGTATCTTTTGATTTCCTCTAGATTTAAAGCTAAGTAGCTGGCCTATAATGAACTCATAAATATGGGGGACCCAACGGTTTAGCGTGCCATTGCCCGCTGATTTGAGCGAGCGTTAGTTAATTGACACGCCCACTGTTTGCTAAAAATTCTCCACTTCAAGGATTGGATCGATATGATGTTAGCGAATTCTGGAGTAGGTGATCTATCAAGTGGTACTGGTTAGCGAATGGCAAAAGGAAATAGAGCTAGAATAATCCTTATTTTGAATCGATGAGGTAGGAGAGCTGCCTTTTGTATTGATAAAGCAGGAGAAAGCAAGATAAAAGATACATCCCGACGGGGAAACACCCCCAGCAGGAGGGAACCCACAACTAGACACACATTACAACACCCTAGCAACAGCACTAGAGCTAGGGGCACCAACTAGCAAACTCTAACCACGTCCTAACACCGACCAGCTCTGTCGAACATACATCATAGCTAAGGGTAGGACAACACTTCTCATCCAACTCACTGGAGCTTCGAACTGGTTAAAACCGGACAGTGTAGATGATTGGCCTAGCACAAGCTTGAGAAAGAACAATAGAAGCAGGGGCAAGGTGGATCCACATACTGACAGGCTCACCGGCGAGAAGGTTCATATGAATTAGGTAAGCAAGCGGTTGCTCCTCTCGGTGACGATAGTGGGACGATGCAGAACAGAAGGACGACAACTCCGACTCATCTCCCCCTCCGCCCACGCGGCTCATTTAAGGTGGCCTGGACCAGCTGCTACGAATGGGGTCTCCAGGATAGTCGTCTTGCACCTCGAAATGACACTTCAACGACAATAGCCCCTCTACTCGGGCTCTTCCAACAGCCGGCTTGCTACTCCTCAGGACAACAGCCTACACTTGGGGCACCCTCGACATAGCAGCATGGGTGACCGACCTTCTCCTCTCTGCATCCACGCAATCCGGCGGGCGTACATTGGAGACCAACGACAGGTAACGACGAGAGCCGGGGGGCAGGGGCTCTAGGGTTGGGGGTGAGGAGGCTTCTCTGGCTATGGCAGGATAATCTCTGGATGAGCTTGCCGACAGAGGTGCTGAGGATTCGCACGAGCATGCTCTAACCGTCGAGCGGTGGCGAGCACGGCGCAACGCAACGCAGACGCGGTCGCCGCTCGATGGAGGCACGGGAATCCACCTAGCGCATGCCAAGACGGATCGGCGGTTCCACGCGTGACGGTCTCCTCGACACCGACAACCCCGAGCCCACGGCCGCTACGGCCACACCGGCTGACCGGCGGCAGCATCGACGGGTGGTGGACATCCTCGGCGTAGAGCACCGGGGACCACGAGGATCCTCCTGACACGTGCAAGACATGGTGGCTCCACAAGGGACGAAATCCTCGATGTCAGCGCCCCCGAGCCCACAACTGCAACGGCTAGCCGGCGGTAGCATCGATGGATGGTGGCTCGAGATCTACCCCTAGGCGGAGCGCCTGCGCGGGAGGGGGAGGGGCAGTGGATCTGGATCTAGATCTGGCCTTTAGGGGGAGGCTCCAACAGGTTGTAAGCTCTGGCCTAGGGGGCCGGGGGTGAGCGTAGGTCCGCGGCTCTGGAGGTTCGGCGGAGGCTCGCTGCCACCTCAACTGGCACGAACGACTCGCCGCCACCAGTCATGCTCCCTTGGCTACATCAGAAAAGAGGAGGGAGGGAGGGGGATAGGAGGCACCACCGGTCTTGAGAGCTGCGACGACAAGAGTGGGGGCTCTTGGGGATTGGAGGTGTCGCTTCCCGAGTCACTCGAAATGAGCGACACGGGAGGAGGGAGCCAACCGTAAAAAATAAACCTTATGAAGTCAGCTTCTCATATTATGAGTACTATTCAGTTTTTGCCGCAAGCACTAATTAATTAGTGTATTAGTTGAGGTCTTTGAAGAGAGCAATTATAAATAGTATAAACTTTTTTTAAAAAAAAAAATCGTTTCGTCACCGTTAGCTTTTGATAAGGACGAGTCTATGCACTAGAAAGGAGGCACGCAGATTTTGCATTCCTCCTTGGATGTGCTCCTACACCATCCGCCGTTTGTTCCGCCTCAAGATGCACGCGTGTATTTGGAGGCATGAGGCAAGTATGCGGTGCAAATACATGGGTGGGTCAAGCTACAGCCCCATGTTCTTGTTTTTTCCCCCGAATTTGTTTGGCCCTTGCTAATGGCACATCCAAACCGAAAATGCAACAATTTTTCCCTCGCAATTTTTCTTGTGATTTCGTGAAGATGAAGATGAGCATGAACCGAAAATGCAACTTCTTGCAATCTCTTGAAGATGAAATCTGATAATACAACCTTTTGTTATTTCATGAAGATGAAATATTTTTCTAGCCGATTGATTTCTTAGGATTTCCCCCCCCCCCCCCTTTTTGCTGGCTAGATTTGATGACATCAAGGATCGGATTAAAATATGGACAAAATTTGAACATGGATGAAATCTGAATATGTACAAAATTTAAATACATACACAATTTGAATATGTACTATTCCATATATGTTACAATCTCCAAAAAATTACATTTGAATCTACAAATCTGAATATGTGTGCAAAATATAATTCGAACATGTACAAATTGATTTGTACAAAATATGTACAAATCCGAATTTTGTGCAAAATGTGTACAAAATTTGAACAGGTACGAAATCCAAATATGTAAAAAAAAATGTAAGCTCGGGTGGGGGAGAGAGGAAATGGTGGGGCCACGAGCCCACGATCGAAATGGTTTGAATACGGTGGTTGAAAAATATAATAGCCTCAATTTTTTTTTCTCTAGCTAAAAAAAATTATTTTAGTATTTTTTTTGAATTCTTGAGCAATCTCTTGAATTTTCCATAATTTTAAATTGATTTCACCTATTATTCCGAGCCTAATTTTTTTACGGGTTTATTAAAAATGATCAAAGTTTGAAAATATTTTATTTGGATTGCGAATATTCTAAAGTAACTATGGGAATTTTCTCAAAAAATTTTAAAGTTCATTTGCTATTTTTAAGAGCTCAAAAAGTATTTATAGAATATTCTAAAATCAAAAATCAATTTTAAATTCCCTAACGCGCTTTGTTCCGAAACAGTTTCCATGACCTAGCTCACCTTCGTTTTCGGTCCACATCCCGACCTAACACCGTCCTCATCCAAGCCGCTTTCGAAAACCCACCTCACTTGTAGTGAAACCATATTTTCGTAACTTTACGCTTTCACTTAACCCGACAGCTGGCCCCTAGACCCACCTATCATTCTCCCTCCCTCTCCCTACGCTCTCTCTCTCTCTCTCTTCCCTCCCACTCGCTTTCACAGACATCGCGGCCCCACTCATCAGTCGTCGTCCTTCGCCTAACACCTTTTCCGACGTGCCCCCACCTCGCCATGCCTCTCTTTCCCTCTCCACAGCATGCCGCACCCTTTCTTCCTCTCTTTCCCCCTTCTTTTCCTCGTCGAGTCGGTGTTGCCATTGCCCCCAATCCCACCACCGCACCTACATGTCTACCTTTTCCTTCCACGAGCTCTTGCCTCACCCCTCCTTCTTACCCTCTTCCGGATTGCACCCTTTTCCAAGCCCACATTGCCCCCTCACCCACCTATGTGTTGGAAACCTTCCCCCACTCACTCCGCACAGTCGTCACACCCCTCCGTTCCAGCTATAAATAGCCACTCCATGCTGCCTTCCAGTCTGCCCTTCCTTTCTCCCCATAGCCACTCCCTCGGAGTCCCTCTTTGTTGGCTAGAACGTAGTCGACACCGTCAGCTTCATCACGTGTGCTCCGCCATGACACCCCACGTTCGCATTGGGTCAAGTGAGTTCCCACCCAACCAGTCGTATCACTATGCACCATTATGCTCGTATACAAAACCCCTCACTCAATCCCTTCTTCCCTACAGTTTGTTGTCGTGCCCGTGTCGTCTTCTTTAGCTTCGGTCGCCAACTTTGTCCTTGACGTTTGCCGCCGCTCCTGTGAGCCCCCGATCCATTCTGACCGCATTTTGACCATCGGTGTGCTCTCCTGAGGCTAATGCGTAGCTCATATTCAGTTGTCCATTGCCGAGGACTACTAAGACCATGAGCCATGCCTCTATCATCATCGTCAACCACCGCGCAGCCACCACCATGCCCCTCCATCGCCGTTAAGCACTCTGGTGAGCCCCTGGGACCTCACTAATACCTTTGCGCTACTCCTTTTGGCTTGTCGTTGTTGTTTCTATACTCACCGCCGTAGTCGTTGTTGTTTCTATACTCACCGCCGCAATAGTGCTAGAGCCGCTGCATTTCTTTACAACGACTCGACTCTAGTGACCATTGGTCCCTGTGCCCAATCCTATAAGAATCACAACAATACTAGATAGCTCTTTGTGCACTCAGTTTATGCTCCTAGACACTCCCGCGCTGAATCCATGGCAAGCCCAAAGCGTCTCTGTCGCTTAACGACGTCATGTTGCTGCCTCCGTCCACTATTCTGGCTGTCACCACCACCATTAGCTTTTCCGCACCCTCGTCGTTCCATTTTGATGGTTGCTCGAGCTCCTCCGTCCCTCCCTCGCCACTGGCAAGCTTAGCAAGCGAGCTCGGCCATGGCCACCTTTACTCCCTCTCTGTTTTCCCTCTTTGATTGGTGGGACCCACAAGGATTAGCGCTAATCACATAGTTAATACTAAGTAGTCACTGACGTGTGGGCCCAACACATTAAGTTAATTAAATTTCTAATTTAAACTGGTTTTAAAGTCTACGTCGCTGGCATTATGGCCCCACATGTTAGTCCAGTTTGAAATTAATAAAAATCTGACCAGTGAACCCCACCTGTTAGTCACTCATGTTTTTCCCGAGTTTTAAAGCCAAGTTGATGGCGCTCTCCTTCTAGCGCCAACCGTCGATGATCAAGACACATGGTCCCCTATTGAGCTTGCTGGGAAAATAATATGAGAGCACAATCTAGACGAAGACCTTTATTGCCGTGGACACAACGAGTGTTTGTATGAGAATACAATGAGCTTATGGATATCGACGTGTTGAGAACATAATGACTGCGTTCAAAGAGTTATGTTACAGAATATGTGGGCTACCCCCTTTATATATGGCTATTGAAGGGGTGATAGTTCTAAATGCGCCTTATATCTTCACGCACGTTCCTCTATTGAGTCTTGAACCATCACGTCTCTTAGCCAATTATCGTAAGTTGCCAGATGCACAAATAACTGCTTCCACATTAGTCACGTGGGAAACTGCCATGTCTCCCGACCAGTTTGCTAGTCGGGGATGACCAAAATCGTATAGTTGGTCGTGTAGTGCCTATAACTAGCCGTCTCATGGCTCAAATTGGTTTGCGACCAGTTTGGCCGTAAAAAAGTAATTAGACTTCTTTTTAATACTGGTCATAAGTTTATAACCATTATAAAGTAGGCCTCTAATATGTGGGCATGCTTTTACAGAGACTTTGACTTTGACCAAAAATATTGGCCTGATCAAGAATCCTCGTCACAAACCACGTGGGAACTATATTTTATTTTCTGCTGCAGATTTTTTAATGTATTTAGCCCTTATGGCCTAGTTTGTAGGACTGATTAATAATATATAATTACTCTTTTATTTAAATTCGTGTATATATGTGATGCAACAATGTTGACTGTGTGAACTAGCCACTTATCATGGAACTAATGCAGTGATACACAGAAGGGTTCTGGGTCATGCAATCTCGAGGTCCGACAAAAAGGGTAATGCTCTGGGCCGAACATCCGATCCGAGAGACACGCTCAGACGGCCCATCTACCCATAAAAAGCCATCGGACTAGCTCAATCATGTTCCTATCGCCCATTCCACTCCACCCAAAAATCTAGCATTAGAACAACACACATAAATCATCATCACATGCAACTCGTGATTCCACTCGTCACCAAAATAGACAGAGATGGAGATAGAGATGCATCAGCGAAATGGAGGCGTTACCACATGTTTATTGGCCTCGAACCTATCCCTGAGATCCGATGCCTGCACAGGAGAAGAACACTAGGTCAGATCTGCGGGGGAGGAGAGAGATCGGGTGGGGGGAGACGGGCGCTCACATCCTGGTAGAGTAGCCGCACCCGCTCCTTCTACGCTGCCCACCGCAATAGGTACCCCACCGTTGTCGCCGTCGACCTCACCGCTTCTTCTCCAACCTTCTCTCCTCTCTGCGTTGGTGTGGTGGGATTCGGATTGGGAGCGGAGGAGGAGAGAGACCACCCGACCCACCACCACAGAATGAGGCAGAGACGGGGGGATGCGGGATCATAAGGGTCGAGCCGACGCTATTAGTGGTGCCGCCATCAAGGGCTGCATCGGCCACGGCCATGTTCATGATGCCCCCCCCGGCTCAGCCTTTGGGTACGATTTTGTTGCAGGCGTTTGCTAAAATTGTTGCAAAAGTTGGCTCGAAAGGTTGCATGGAGCGTTTTTTATTGTCACGATGTTGTTGCATCAAATGTTGTGGTAAGAGGTATTTTTTGTTGCAATAGTGTTTTTGAATTGTTGCACAATAGTAAATATTTTGTTGCAGGCCCTTCACCATTTTGATCGTCGCATCATTGTTCCTCGCGTCACCTCCTCCTCCTCCTCCTCTGGGTAGGCTTTTGTTGCATGCATTCCCTCGAATTGTTGCAGCAATATTTCTCCGTTATTGCATAAAGTAATTTGGTTTGTTGCAATATATCTTCCTGAAATTTTTGTTGCAACGTATCTTTCCCAAATCTTGTAGCATGTAATATTTGTTTTTGCTAGTGTTGCGGATGTTTTTACAAATTGTTGCACACATCTTTCTCAATTGATGCATATGACATTTTAGTTTGTTGGGAACATGTCCGCTCTGGATTATTTTGTTGCAAGTGTTTCCTCAAATTGTTGCAATAGTTATAACATCACAAGTTCATTTTATTTCAATTTTTTTTTGTTAGTTGTTCGAGTACATCTTTCTATAGGAACGACATATGTTGTTTTCAATGTTTTTTAAGAGATTTGAACATGTTTCAAATTTTTTGAGACCGAAATCGATTTATTGTTGCAGATGTTAAAATAGTTTGTTGCATATGTTGTATTGGAATGTTACGCCAGAGCATACAATGGGAGGCTTGCGCCCCGACAAAAAAAGAGGGAAATAGGACGCATACATTCGGATTATATGTATACACACGAATCTCGATGTACAATGGAGTGTGGATGGGGTAGGAGTAGGAGTGCAAATGCTTTTTCCCTGAATACAGAGACTATGTATATAGTTGTCGTAGCAGGGCACCAAGAGGTGCCCCTCACCCTCGGATCATCGGGAATACCGGTGTGCTGTCAAAGATGCTGTATATATGTAAATTTGGTTTGTATAGTGTATGTTAGGGCAAGTGTACCTAAAATGCCCTATCTCTCTCTCTCTCTCTCTCGCCTATGGGGGCAAGAAGGTAAATGTCCCTTCTTGCCTCCTATAAATAAAGCCCCATGGGCATGTAATAAAGGGCTCTCTCATTCATACAGAAGCAATGGAGATACTCATACATGTCTTTGGCTTCTCTCTCTCTTTGGTCCTTCTCCCAAGACAAAGGTACGGAGTACCCTCCATACCCACTGTCTAGTCTTTTAGCTACGACAGTTGGCGTTATCCGTGCGGACCGAACAAAAAGCTAAAAACATGAGGAGCTGAAGACACCTCCACACTAGCCGAAGCCCCCAACCCCCCTCCCCCTTCGTAGAAAAATAGCCTTCGGCCAAAGCCCAGAAAACACAGCCAAGGCCAGCCCTCGCAAAAAAATTCTCGGCCCCCAAGGACCTGCGGAGAGACCTTCACGCCGGAGCCACCCCGTCTTGCCGCCACCACGACGCTCAGCCAGCTGGAGCCTCTTCGTCTCCGGCCCGCCCTCGTGCCGCTTCACCGCCGGAGCCGCCGGAGACCCTTCGCGCCGGAGCCCACCTGTCTTTGCCGCAAGACGTTCGCGCCCACGGAGCCCCTTCGTCTCCGGCCACCCTCATGCCACTTCACTGCCAGAGCCCACCCGTGCGGTTGCCACAAGACGTTCGCGCCCACGGAGCCCTTCCTCTCCGGCCCGCCTCGTGCGCTTCGCCACCGGAGCCGCTTCGGAGACCACTGCCGTTAGGCGCCCGTCTTGCCCACGCCCTCAAGACTTGCTCGCCATCACAGCGTGCGCAGACGGGAGACCCCTCCGGGCCCCCACAAGACGTCTTCACCACCAACCCAGAGCCGCTCGGGGACCCTCTTCGCCGCTCGAGGCATCTGCGCGCCCGCTCCGCCCGCCTCGGAGCGCCTTCGGCCCCGAGGCCGCCGCCACCCAAGAAGACCCCTCGCCGCAATGCTTTGCTGACCTGTGTGCTTTGGCCGCAGGCATGCGTATTAAGGATGCCTCGGTGATAAGGCCTTCGGCCCAGGTCCGAAGGCACCTTCGGCCAAATATGGACCTCGGCAGCGGACCGCCACCACCGCCTCACTTTTGCCGGAGGGTATACGCCCCTGCCACCTCGAGGCACCTCCGGTCCTACCAGGGGAGTCCCACCCAGAGGACCCCATGTCGCCAGAGGCCCCATGGCGTTTCGCCGGCGGAGCCACTCGTTGAGACCCTTCGTCGCCGGAGTCCCCCGTGCTACTTTACCACCCGCACGCAGCCACGAGAGCCCCTATGTCTCCGACGTAACCTCGGGCCGCCTGC
This sequence comes from Phyllostachys edulis, assembly GCA_036346405.1. Lineage (NCBI taxonomy): Eukaryota > Viridiplantae > Streptophyta > Magnoliopsida > Poales > Poaceae > Phyllostachys > Phyllostachys edulis. The sequence continues at coordinate 38,315,271 of CM070546.1, read as the reverse complement.
GCCTCGTGCCGGAGGCGCCGCCACTCACCCGGCTTTCGCCCCCCTCGCCTCCGAGTCACCTCCGGGTCGTCCTCGCGCGGTCCTCAGCAAGTAGCCTCCGAAGCCCCTCGCCCTCCGGAGCCACCTCGAAGACGGCTCCACCACCTCGCCATCACCAGCCCTTGGACCTCCGAGACCCTTTGCCACCAGCACGGGGACCCTGCCTCGGAGCACCTGCGGGCCGCCGCCTTCCACTTCCCTGGAGGGCCTTCGGGCCACCTCGCCCACCTACGGGCCACCCGGAGCACCTTCCAGACCACCCCCGCCTTCGGGCTCAACCCCGCCTAGCTTCGAGATCCCGCACGAGACCTTGCCTCCGTGCGGCCACCTCCGTGCGCCTGCACCCTCCGGCTCTGGCTCCCTCGGTGTCCAAAGCCCCTGCGGGACCTCGCCTCCGAGCGCCTGCACCCTCCGGCTCTAGCCCCCTCGGCGTCGGAAGCCCCCATGGGACCTCGCCTCCAAGTGCCTGCACCCTCCGGCGTCGGGGCCCCTTCATCTCCCCTTCGCCTCCGGCCCCGACCACTTCGGCGCCGCCTCACCTCCGGGACCTCGCCTCCGTGCGGCCGCCTCCGAGCGGCTGCACCCTCCGGATATGGCCCCCTCGGCGTCCAAAGCCCTCCCGGGACCACGTCTCTGTGCGTCGTCGGCGCAACCACGACAATAGCTTCAAATGGCCGAGGCAAGTTCTACTATTTTTAAAGAACTTTTTGCTTTCAGAGTAGCTTCAATTGCAAAGCGCACTGTGCACTGCTGTGGTTATATATATAGAAGGAGGTGTGAAAGCCCACAAGGATGGTAACATCAATAAGCCCATCACCGTGGCAACAAAGACGCCGCGCATGGCCAGAGAGCTCCGGCGCACACCTCGCAGGCTACGGCCACGGTGTATAAGCCCACAGGGATGGCATCGTCAATAAGCCCATCACCGTGGCAACAAAGACGCCGCGCATGGCTAGAGAGCCCCGACGCACACCTCGCAGGCTACGGCATCGGTGTATAAGCCCACAAGGATGGCAACATCAATAAGCCCATCACCGTGGCAACAAAGACGCCGCGCATGGCCGGAGAGCCCCGGCGCACACCTCGCAGGCTACGGCCTCGGTGTATAAGCCCACAAGGATGGCAACATCAATAAGCCCATCATCGTGGCAACAAAGACGCCGCGCATGGCCAGAGAGCCCCGACGCACACCTCGTAGGCTACGGCCTCGGTGTATAAGCCCACAGGGATGGCATTGTCAATAAGCCCATCACCGTGGCAACAAAGACGCCACGCATGGCCGGAGAGCCCCGGCACACACCTCGCAGGCTACGGCCTCGGTGTATAAGCCCACAAGGATGGCAACATCAATAAGCCCATCACCGTGGCAGCAAGACGCCACGCATGGCCTTGAGCCCCGGTGCACACCGATGCCCCCCGTGGCCATAAGTATAAAAACTAAGACACTCCTGCAGTGAGGTCCTCACCCTAGCAGGGAGACATCTCAAGTCGCGCTCCAACACGCACCCCTAGTCGCTCCGAGGCCCCGCCTCGGCAACTAGGTAGTCTCTCGCCGTTAGGGTCTCACCTCGGCAGAGAGACGTCTCAAATCACACTCCAACGCGCACCCCTAGTTGCTCCGAGGCCCCGCCTCAGCGACTAGGGAGCCTCCCGCCGCGAGGGCCTCGCTCCGGTAGGGAGACATCTCAAGTCGCGCTCCAACGTGCACCCCTAGTCGCTCCAAGGCCCCGCCTCGGTGACTAGGGAGTCTCCCGCCGCGAGGGCCTCGCCCCAGCGGAGAGACGTCTCAAATTGCGCTCAAACATGCACCCCTAGTCGCTCTGAGGCCCCGCCTCGGCGACTAGGGAGTCTCCCGCCGCGAGGGCCTCGCCCCGGCGGGGAGACATCTCAAGTTGCGCTCCAACGCGCACCCCTAGTCGCTCCGAGGCCCCACCACGACGACTAGGGAGTCTCCCGCCGCGAGGGTCTCGCCCCGGCGAAGAGACGTCTCAAATCGCGCTCCAACGCGCACCCCTAGTCGCTCTGAGGCCCCGCCTCGGCGACTAGGGAGTCTCCCGCCGTGAGGGCCTCGCCCCAGCAAGGAGACATCTCAAGTTGCGCTCCAACGCGCACCCCTAGTCGCTCCGAGGCCCCGTCTCGGCGACTAGGGAGTCTCCCACTGTGAGGGCCTCGCCCCAACGGAGAGACGTCTCAAATCACGCTCAAACACGCACCCCTAGTCGCTCCAAGGCCCCGCCTTGGCGACTAGGGAGTCTCCCGCCACGAGGGCCTCGCCTCGGCGGAGAGACATCTCAAATCGTGCTCCAACGCGCACCCCTAGTCGCTCCGAGGCCCCGCCTCGGCGACTAGGGAGTCTCCCGCCGCGAGGGCCTCGCCCCGACGGAGAGACGTCTCAAATCGCGCTCAAACACGCACCCCTAGTCGCTCTGAGGCCCCGCCTCGGCGACTAGGGAGTCTCCCGCCGCGAGGGCCTCGCCCCGACAGAGAGACGTCTCAAATCGTGCTCAAACACGCACCCCTAGTCGCTCCGAGGCCCCGCCTTAGTGACTAGGGAGTCTCCTGCCGCGAGGGCCTTGCCCCGGTGGAGAGACGTCTCAAATTGCGCTCAAACGCGCACCCCTAGTCGCTCCAAGGCCCCGCCTCAGCGACTAGAGAGTCTCCCGCCGCGAGGGCCTCGCCCTGGCGGAGACATCTCATATCGCGCTCAAACGCGCATTGCCCTTGTCGCCCTGAGGGCCCGCCTCGGCGACTAGAGAGAGGGTCTCGCCCCGGCGGAGAGATCTCATATCGCGCCCAGCGCGCAACCCTACTCGCGAACAATGGCTAGGTCAGCAAAGATCAGGCAGCACTTAGAACCTAGCCTAGCTAGGAATGATAGCTGCTAGTGGTAGGGAGGGCAAACGGGTTCAGACAGTTAGTTGGATCAGAGCCCGGCACGTACGCACTCATGCATTCCTCTCGCTTCGGATAAGCGTGCATCACAGTAGGACCCTCTCCCCTGCACACTTATCCAGGAGCTTTTCAAAACCACCCAAAAACATGTTTCCTGCCACTGCACCTGCGCAGAGCGAAAATCCCGAAAAGAAGGTGGGGGACGGCGATCGACTTCGCCTCCCCCTCGCTAGCCTATGGGCTCTCAAACGAGCCCAAGAAAAGAAGGTTGGGGGACGGCGATCGGCTTCACCTCCCCCTCGCTAGCTTCTGGGCTCTCAAACGAGCCCAAGAAAAGAGGGCTGGGGGACGGCGATCGACTCCGCCTCCCCCTCGCTAGCTTCTGGGCTCTCAAACGAGCCCAAGAAAAGACGGTTGGGGCACGGCGATCGGCTCCGCCTCCCCCTCGCTAGCTTCTGGGCTCTCAAACGAGCCCAAGAAAAGAAGGTTGGGGGACGGCGATTGGCTCCGCCTCCCCCTCGCTAGCTTCTGGGATCTCAAACGAGCCCAAGAAAAGAAGGTTGGAGGACAATGATCGGCTCCGCCTCCCCCTCGCTAGCTTCTGGACTCTCAAACGAGCCCAAGAAAAGAAGGTTGGGGGACGGCGATCGGCTCCGCCTCCCCCTCGCCAGCCTCGGTGACCTCGAACGAGCCCAACGGTAACTCCTCGGGCAACCGGGCAAAAAACCTTCGCACCCCTCCAAGTCACGAGGACGCTTGACCAGGAGCGGCCAAAGGGGGGGGGACGGTACTAGGTCCCCAACAGGAGCATCTCAAGCGGTCACTCCAAAGAAATAATCAAAATTCGAAGGCAGCAGCGACTGCCATGGCACACACACTCCTCCATTACACGCCGCCCGCCTCGAGGCCCATGCCTCGGTGGGGCAGTTCCGCTCTGGCTTCGCCCGTCGCCCTCCTCGAGGCTCATGCCTCGATGGGGCGGCTCTGCTCCGACTTTGCCCGCCACCCGCCTCGAGGCTAATGCCTCGGTGGGGCGGCTCTTCTCCGGCTTCGCTCACCGCCCGCCTCGAGGCTATGGCCTCGTGGTGGCTCTAACGCCGCCGCCTCGGGACGCCAATGCCTCGGTGGGCGGCTCTCTCACCCGCCGCCGCCCGCCTCGAGGCTATGGCCTCGGCGGAGCGCGGCCGACACGCCTGCCTTGAGGCCAATGCCTCGGTGGGCGGCTCGCTCGGCCGCCCGCCGCCCACCTCGAGACTATGGCCTCGGCGGCCCCGACGCCGCCGCCTCAAGGCCAATGCCTCAGTGGGGCGGCTCCGCTCCGGCTTCGCCCGCTGCCCACCTCGAGGCTATGGCCTTGGCGAGGCGGCCCCGACGCGCCGTCTTCCTCGAGGCCAATGCCTCGGTGAGGCGGCTCCGCTCCGGCTTCGCCCGCCGCCCACCTCGAGGCTATAGCCTCGGCAGGGCGGCCTTGCCGCGTCGCACGCCTCGAGGCCCATGCCTCGGCGAGGCGGTTCCGCGTCAACTTCTCCGGGGGTATCCCGACTCCCGAGGGGCCGGGGGCGATACGATTATGTCCGCTCGCCCCTCGGGACCACGGGATCTATCCTCGCGACCTCGGACCATGCAGACGAGCGAGTTGTCGTGAGAGGCACCAGGGTGCCCGCACCCGGATCATCGGGAATCTGGGTGTCTTGCGTCGGAGATCTTTGTACATATGTAAATCTGGTCTGTATAGTGTATGTTAGGGCAAGTGTACCTAAAATGCCCTCTCTCTCTCTCTCTCTCTCTCTTGCCCATAGGGCACGAAGGTAAATGTCCCTTCTTGCCCTCTATAAATAAAGCCCCATGGGCATGTAATAAAGGGCTCTCTCATTCATACACAAGCAATAGAGATACTCATACATGTCTTCGGCTTCTCTCTCTCTTTGGTCCTTCTCCCAAGACAAAGGGTACGGAGTATCCTCTGTACCCACTGTCTAGTCTTTTAGCTACGACAATAGTATTCCTTAATGAAACGTGAAAGCAACTTTGTAATAGCCCCGATTTTTGGGACTATTAAACCCTTCACAACCTCCTAGGATGTGTAGTTGTGAAGCAAGTAGCATTTCAAGCAAGCTTCTAATTACAACAAAAAATAGACTTTTATTATACAAGATTAAAGCTTAACAACCGGTTTTAACACTGACATAGGCATTCAAGCCCAAATTTAATATAATACAAGACGAAAGAACTTCCAAACCACATGCACACTTGAGTGCGGTCGAGACCTAATAACAGTAATCATTGTCATCTTGAGGCCCACCAAAATCCTGCTCACAAGGATCCTCTGCACTTTCCTAGGTTTCAGCCAAGCAAGTAGATGATCACAGATCGTTACCACCAGACGCGCAGAGCAGCGGAAGAAGGGTTGGAGCAGCCTGGTCCAATGTAGAGCGCGTCGATGTAGTGGTCGTAGTCGATCGTCTAGCATCCTCATGAGTCAATCGTCTCCTCCAACAACGTCTGTAGTTCCTTGTGAAGATCGCGGATCGTCCTTAAGCTCAACAGTCGCAGTAGCGCCTCTACGGTATCCACACGTCCAGGGAAGGAACAACCACGCGCAGGTGTGCTAGCACCAGGTCGCACATCAGAGCTCTCAGGAAGATGGCGGCTAGGGTTTCGGTGGTGATTCACGCGTACCTCCCAACAACCTCATGCATCTCCTTATATAGTGCTCGTGACGGATCATATCCGAACACGTATTCGTACTGGTTTGTTCCAACCCGTTAAGTGTGTGACCCTATAGGTTCATGCGTAATCAGTTGTGACTCGGAAACCCTTTCCGATCACGAGTCGTAGCGGCTCCTAGTAGAACATAACGATTCCCGAATACACACAAATTATATTGGACGAACCTTAATGCAATATGATTTACGACCAGGTCCTCATCACTTACGACCAGGTCCTATCTCTATATGACCAGTTCGTATTTGGTCACGACCAGTTCGTAATTCCTTACGACCATGTTACGACCAGCCTATGACTACGTTCGACCAGTCTACGACCAGCTCGTATCTCCATATGACCAGTCCGTAACTGTTCGAACTAAGCGACCTACTCGTGTATACTCCCTTTGCCTCACGATGTCTGGTTGAACTCCAGGTGAGATGTTGTGTCATCCATGGACCATTCAATACTTTATCGATCGAGTGTCGGATAACTTCTCGTGGTCGAACACTTCGACAACTAGTGGCATGGCCATGCACTTTCTTTATCCGACCACAACGAGGGGCCCAGAAACATCTCTCCCATTATGTTAGGAGGGGCAAATCCCATATCCGACCAGTCACATTCCTCTGCATGTTTCATAGCATACCCGAAAGCTACCTTTATGACTGCCCAGTTACAGTGTAGCGTTTGGCAACCCCTAAGAGTGCTACTAAATATGTAGAAAATCATGCTGATCTCAGGTCTGAGGATTATACATCAATATTGCTTGAGACCAACTAACGACACATAGAATCATAACAATCTCAATAGTGTCTCAAGGTGGGTCTAATCCAACATCATATTCTCTAACATGTGTCCATATTATTGGTTTGATATCTCCATATCCATGACCCGTGAAACATAGTCATCAACCAATACATATGCTAGTCTATTCATATGTGTCCTCATATGTTTCCGACCAGGGATCGTATAAGAATAATTATCGCAGAAATATAGAGTTTCACAATCAAGTCACATACTTGATAATCGATATTAACAATATTATTCTTGGAACAAGATAACATTTTATCTAATATTATGAATATAAGAAAATATAATCATCTCTATGATTGCCTTTAGGGCATATTTCCAACAGGTATTGCAAGAATGAGTACTACTACCGTACTCAACAAGCCACATGGAAATCCTAATTAATTACATGCTAGGATTATCAAGGAATGGTAACGTTTTACCATAACATGTATATGTGGATGTATTTTGTATTTAAAGCAGTTTATCTTAAAAACAGTAAAACAATAATAAATAATAACATCAGGAGTTTCTCAATAATTGCACAAACCAGCTTAACATCCCAAAAACTCTACCTATGCCTCATGTACTGGAATCACCCATGAACACAGCTTCATTAACCGGAAGCACGACGTATTTAAATACCTTTGATTATACACTCTGCAGAGTTGCCCATCTTTACCCACAAGATATCCCGAACTCATATTATCATGCAATATACACACAATACATTAGCGTGCGACTGGGATAAGATAACAAAGCCTTTTCACTGCTCAACCTTTTTAGCCTCTACCCGGTAGATCTATGCACTATACAACCCTCGGGAGACCACCGGCCAACAGTGGAACTTGCACCACGATGCTGGCGGCACCTACCGTTGTGTAGACCAGCGAGTGTCCCTTACCGGCCCACTCCTGTCCTATTCTAGATTCTGTAGATATTCAATCGGAAGAGCAGTGTACTAAGCCAGGGAGGAATGACCACACATGTGGTTGAGCGATTTTCTATGTCTGTTACTTGGCACAAGGTTCTTGTCCTTACCTGAGGCTATGGACCAACACCAACTTGTGGCTGTCCACTTCCTGGCCTCCCTTTTTATCAAGTCTATTGGGTTGTCCAATATCCTGGTTTCAATCCTCAACTCTCTATCAAAACCATTGGCGAACAGCCAACACTCTTTTCATGATTTTATAAATACATTGATAAAGCTACTTTTATAGATATCATTTTATGTAAACTTGTCAAGCTAAATATGCCCTACAAGGTATGTAAACTTGTCAAGGTAAATATGGCCTACAAGTGCTAGGTGGGTTTGTATGTGGAGTATCAGGATTTATCTATTTATCATGGCATTCAAAAGTATTATTTCAATATTTAAAGTAATTGGCATAAATACAATAATGAAAGTAATATTATAAATATATGAAAAAATAGGCTCAAAATGATCAAAGGAATGCGACTTGCTTCCTTGCACAAAATCTTCTAGATACTGGTCTTGTCCGACATCTTCTGGAGTCTAGTTATCAAAGTCGTGACCTAACGCGAAAAGAATAAAATAATCCAAATAAAATCCGGCTCGACAAGGAATGAGCTAGGAACAACATGCAAGTAAATAAATTTAAAAAGAATCATAAAGAAAGGTGGTGTGGGATGGTGGGGATTTATCTGGTGCTTAATTTGGTTGAACGGAGTTGAGAAATGAATTCACAGGCTCGAAACAGTCGAAATGGATATAAAATGTTGAATTAGGGTTTTGGGGGTGAAAAGTGTCGGATAATGAATAGTACTAATTTTTACTATTCGTGGACGAAAATGATTAGTGAACATTAAGTAGGTTTGCTATTTCGGATTGTGATCAGTAATAGTGTTACTGTTTTCGTGAGATGAACGGTGTTTGGGCTGGATTATGAACAATAATGGTTTAATGTTCATGGGCTGTGAATAGTAAACGGACCGCATAGTGTTGGGTTGGCCCAACATGCGAATGGGCCAAAGGCCACTGGCCCAAGCCAGAGCTGCGCACAGCTTTTAGCCAGTGCGCGCTCCATGGCGCACCCGAGCAGAGAAGTGGTCGGTAGTGGCGATTGTGGCGGTGGTGGTGGTCGGAGTCGGAGAAGAATGATACTGGGAGCATCCTTGATGCATAAGCAACCCATTTTGGGGTTTTAGAGGAGCAGAGGAGGTGTGTAGGTGGGGCGGCAGCAGCAATGGTGCATAGTCGAGGCAGGGGATGGCGACGACGGTGATTCGGCCAATTAAAGTGGCGTATGAGCTTCAGTGAGGCGAGAGGAGCTCGAGGGAGGTGGCGGCGAGATGGGGGAGGTTCTGAGGCGCTCTGGCCACGGTGGCCATGAGCAGCAAGGAGGAGGAGCGTGGCGCTGGTGAGCTCCGGTGAGATTGGGAGGTGGGGGTAATGGAGGAAAGGACTGGGAAGGTGGGGTGGTGCTTACCGTGGGTTCGATTTGGTGATTGGGTGGACGGAGGCGGCAAATCGACGCTGGGATCACCGAGGAAGGGCATAGTGGTGGCGGCGATTTCTTGAAATTAGGTCGGCTCCGAAGGGGAAAGGGTGATGGGGGTGTTGGAGGGGGAAGGTGGGGATGATAGCTTGCCCGGGGTGGCTTTTATAGCCCCGGGGAGAGGCGGTGGGAGCAGGAACAGGCGAAGGTGAGCATGGCGCGTGGGCGGTGAGCTAGGGCGGCCGAGCGTGGACATCGCTGGAGGGGGCAAGGTGGCGGTGGGGTTGAGCGCCGACATTGATGGCGGAGTGAGGTGGATAGGCGAGGTGGCCCGGTGACGAAGGGGGGAGGTGGCGGGATGACAGAGGCGAAGAAGGAGGCGGTGACGCACGGGAGGAAGAAGGGGCCGGGTGGCGCCCAAGGAGAAATGCGCCACCGAGTGGGTAAAGCGGCATGGCCGAAAAGGGAAAGCGGGTTGGGAGAGAAACTTCTGAAAAGGGAAGAAATTCAAATTCAACCAAAAACGCCAAAAAGATTTGAAATTCCAGATTTTTGGGTTGTTTCAAACTTCACCCTATACAATACATGCGCATCTGTATACAACTAGCTAGTGTCATTTTTTATGGGCACATGCATGCGGCCAATGCTCAATGTGCTACGACTAGTATATTTTTTCACGTACCCATCATGCGAAACGATTTGGAAATTAACACGTACGTCATTCTCCGGCTACAGCTTGGGATATATTCATCAGTGCACACTGCACACACTGACACACGTGCAGATCGTTCTCCCCCCTGCACCAGTCAAGAACTTATCGAAAGAAACACGCAGACTACTTGCATGGACGTTATCGTGGAGTGTAAGCGGCCGTGTCCATGAGTCGATATTAAGCTAAACGGAGTATATACATTAGTTATGAACTTAGCAAAGTCAATTTCCTGTAAAGCTGCACCACTTGACTATTTATGACCGAGAGGGAAATTAGCCTATGGTGTACATACACATGGTAAGCTTGCTCAGAGACAAATTTTCATATTCGCCACTGCAGCCATTACCGGTGACAAAAGGTGACCTTCGCCTTCACCGTTGACAAAACAAATCAAGTTTGCGAGGAGGCGGCGTCGGCAACGATGGTGGAGCCGACTTCGCTAGAGACGCGGGATTCGAATCACGGAGCAAATCCAACGGTGTTAGACTCGACTGAAATCGCGAAAATTCAGGCGACACTTGTATAGCAAATCCGAAAAGAAAATGAGAGCTCATTGTTTGCGTTTGTAATCAGCCGTACGTGACATGTAATTCATGCCAATCGTGTCATCTCAAGTAACTCGTTTAATCACTCTGCAAGTCTGCATTGCAAACTATTCTTTCACCATGTTAAACGTGTCGCACCATGTCACGTCGGCCGTGCCGTATTCGGGTTGTTTAATTGGCTCCATCCCATGACATGCAGAGCTAGCTAGCTTGACAATTGACACGAACACGTACGATTTGCCCCATTTCGAGCTCCATCAGCGCACAGTGGGATCGATCGATCGATGTGTGTAGCGAGAATTTTTAATCAAAGATGTGGTTATATATATATGCCCACAAAACGTGCTGTAACATAGGTTTCGCTCTCAAATTAAAGGCTGACATTACAAGCTAAAACATGCAACATGTTTCTTGCCTTTGGAGCCAAACTCCCCAATGATGGCTTCATCCTCGCGACAAAATGCTGCATAAACAATCCAAGGCACGAGCCCAAATATCTTCCCTTGCTCATGAGACGTATGTATACACACACAACACATGCAGACTTTTTGGTCGTATTAGCGTGATTTTATTTCGTACTTATAAAATAGCCGTAACAAAATTTTATTTGCAAAATTAACACCTCAACCGCACGGCCGCCGTGCGGCGGCCGCCCTAGCCCACCACGCGTCGCTTCCGTAATTTTCGTTTGAATTTTAAAATATAGCAAACAACTTCAAAAAATTATGAAATTTTACGTGGAGCCTCCTGACATAGTATACTTGCTTGTGTAAATTTGTCATAATTTTATTCATCCAGAATTATTCTCACAATTTTATTTAATTGTACTGTTTGTACGGATTTGTAAATGTAGAAAATGAGCTCCAAAAATTATAATTTTTTTGGGTGGTGTAATGTTTCGATAATTTTATATGTGTTCTGGAATTATATCGAAAATTTAGGATTTAGGTCGCGAGAATTTGGATTTTAGGTTACGAAAATTAGGGTTTCATAATTTCATGTGACTTGGAATGTATTTGAGATTTGCTGATGTTTCAAAGGACGCCTGCTTGTATGTAAACATCTTGGGTTATATATCTGTGATATACATGTCTGGACAGAAAGGTATATTAGCGGTCTAGAGGAGGTTGTGGGATATTCCAAATATGCTATACTTTTCCCTACTTCTGGGAAACTATCTGTTAGACTCACAATAATATTTTGTGATCATTGTATGTTGTTGTGGTGCGCTAAATTTCTAAAAAGTTTTGTGAGGTAGCAATTATTCGTAAATACGAAGGTAGAAGATATTGCGATGCGCCAGGAAATTCATACACGGTAACATACATGATAGTTTTGGAGAAATAGCGCAACGATAACAGCACGACAGTTGATCCGATCGACATGGGGGTTACATGGCACGCAGGCTAACGAACTAAGAACGGTACACGCATGCCTTTAGGGAATTAGAAATACATGGGACATATGGACGAGGAGGATCAGACTACTGCGTGGACTGGGGCCATTTGCCCTTCCTTGCGAGCTCGGCGTTGTACTCCTTGCCGACCACCTTGGCCTCGACCGCCATTTCCCTCTTTTTCTCGCGCTCCCTCTCGCGAGCCTCGCACTCCCTGCTCTTGCACATCTCGAGATGGGCCTGCGTCTCTCACCGGATACGCTTGTCGTGCTCTTCGGTGCGGCGCTTCTCCTCCCTCCTCTCGTGTTCCCTGTTGGCATCCCACTCCTCGCAATCGAGAGTTCACTAGTCGTGTGGGTGGATCTCTTGGTCGATCCACTTGTGGTAGCCACATAGCGGATCCGGAGACTATGGGTAGACGAGAGAGGTTGTTAGTGCGTACTTTGAAAGAGAAATGGTAGGTGAACATACTGTAACATATCCTTACCGGCTGCCGGTATCGGCTCGTGTCCCAACGGCGGTTGGGATAGTCACAGGAGTAGTTTGCGCAACCCCAGTAACGCATGCCCAGGCTTAGCCAGTGCTTGGACTTAAAGAACTTACATCTGTTCCTGCACCAACAGAGGGGCGGCATCTCTCCCTCGGGAGGGTGTTGCAGCGAATTCTCGGTTGAGATGTTGTGGTAGGGGTTGCTGCTACGCGGGGCAGCGTCATTGCGGGGAAGTGGCCTCCTGGCACTACTACAAAATGCTATCTTGGATGCACGATCACGCAGACGGTTCATCGAAACCGCTCAGATAAACTTCAATCTCGAGGCGGTTTTGTTTACCGACCGCCTGTGTTATTTTTCGCGTTAAAACCGTCAGTGAAGAGGTCATATCACAGACGGTTAATGTTAAACCGTCAGGAATATCACGAGCGGTTCTAACGAAAAACCGTCTGTGATGTTACCCAATATCACAGATGGTTTTTTGTTAGAACCGTCTGTGATACTTCACAAACGGTTTTAAACATTAACCGTCTGTGATATTACTACATATCACAGACGGTTTTTGTTGAAAACCGTCCGTGATAATTAGCTCATCACAAACGGCGCAGTGTACATATATAGCTCCCCAACAGAGTCTTCTTGATCTTTATCTCTGGCGCTACGGTAACCGCGGGAGATCTCTAAGCCCGGTGAGTCCATCACCACTCCGTGCCCGGTTTGAGTATCGCCTCACCTCGCTGAGCCTACTCGTGTGGTCCATTTCAGCTATTGTCGCTGAGGAGCTTGCCGCCGTCACCTCTATTCACCGATCGACGACCAGCCGCCTTGGACCTTCCCCGACTTCATTGACACCTTCTCTGTGATCGAGGTGAGCTCCGTAGCATAAGCATCCTTTAATTTGAGTAGTTTCAGGCGTTTACGCCGAAATCGCTAGTGAAGCCCATAGCACCGCCACGGGACATCACTGTCGGTTCGCCTCAGGCAACCTTAGGGCCCCAAGCCACGACTATTAGCAATACGATGTCACCCTAAGCCCAATTTGAGCTTCAAATCCTATTGTTTTTAATCATTTAGTTAATAAACTAACGAGTCTCTGACATGTGGGACCGCCATAGATTTTATAAATAAAATCATGAAATAAAAAATGAGTCACTAACAAGTAGGGCCCACATGTAAGTTAATAAAATCCGAAAAAAATGTAAAAATGAAAAAAGTCACCTTTAGTTTAGAGAAAAATACGCTTTCTCCGTTGGAAAGTGTAATTAAGCCTCAGAAAATACGCTTTCAAAGTCACCCTTTTATTTATTTCCAGGGTTTTCAATACGAACCGTGTGATGGACCGAAGCTGGATGTATGCTGAGAACCGTGTGAGTGAAGAGTACATTAATGGTGTGTGTGCTTTTACAAGAGCTACCGAAGAGGATATGTTGAATAAGGGGGCGGAATATATGTACTGTCCATGCATTGACTGCGAGAATCTGAAGATGTTTAAGAACCGAGCGCAGATCGAAGCACACTTGATTCGAAGGGGTTTCAAAAAGGGTTATACACGTTGGACCAGTCACGGTGAAGAGCATATTATACAGGAAGTCAACGATATACCACCGGATGATGTCGATTGTGGTTCCGATTCGGATAGGCTGAACAATGACAATCTAGATCAGATGCTTCGCGATGCAGAAGGGAACTGTGATGAGAGGGAGTATGTTCAATTCTGGGGCTTGATGGAGGACTCAGAGAAACCTTTGTTCCCGGGCTGCAAGCCAGAATACACAAGGCTGTCATCCGTGCTTAAACTGCTGAAATTGAAGGCAAGCAACGGTTGGTTCGACAAGAGTTTCACGGGGCTATTAGGTCTCTTAGCGGACATGATTTCGGAGAGAAACGAGTTGTCCAAAACCACCTACAAAGCTAAGAAGGTTCTTTGTCCATTGGGAATGGAAGTAGAAAGAATACATACATGTTTGAACGACTGTATCCTCTACCGTAACGAGTATACAAACATGCATGTATGTCCGGTGTGCAACGCATCCCGATACAAGTGTAAGAATCAATCAGATGACGACGAGGGAATCGAGGTGAAAAAAGGACCTCCTGCTAAGGTGGCGTGGTATCTTCTGTAATTCCCTGTTTGAAGCGGTTTTTGCGAACCCAAAGAATGCAAAAGCTGCTGCATTGGCACTCGTGAGGAGTGTAAGAATGAATGACTAAGACATCCCGTGATTCCGCCCGATGGAGAAACATCGATAGGAGGTTTGCGACTTGATGTGGAATCGAGGAATATAAGGTTTGGATTGAGTACAGATGGAATGAATCCTTTCAGTAACATAAGCAGCCGACATAGCACTTGGCCCGTGACGCTCTGTATCTACAACCTTCCTCCTTAGTTGTGTATGAAGTGGAAGTATATTTTGCTGTCAATACTTATCGAAGGGCCGAAGCAACCTGGGCATGATATTGATGTGTACCTAGCACCATTGATGGAAAATCTAAAAATACTGTGGATTGAAGGGGTACAGGTATGGGATGTGTACAAATGAGAGAACTTTACTTTACGTTCCTTGTGTTCTGCACCATAAATGATTATCCTGCCCTTGCTAATTTATCGGGCCAGAGTACAAAAGGGGCCAAAGCTTGTACTCACTGCTTAGATGAGACCGAGAGTGTGTGGCTGAATCACTCGTGCAAAACTGTGTACATGCGTCATCGTAGGTTCCTTCGAAGGGCTCACCCATACCGCAGGATGAAGAAACAATTCGACGGAGAGAAGGAGGACAGTTCAGCTCCAAGGCATTTAAGCGGAAAAGAGGTCTATGATATGGTTAAGGATTTAGATGTTGTGCTCGGAAAGGGACATAAATCGAGGACCTGTAAGAAGAACGTGTGGAAGAAGAGATCAATATTTTGGGACTTACCTTATTGGGAGCACCTAGAAGTTCGCCACTGCATCGACGTCATGCATGTAGAGAAGAATGTATGTGACAACTTGATTGGTCTCTTACTGAACATTCGTGACAAAACAAAGGATGGTGTCAACGCACGGCTTGACTTGGTTGATATGGACATCAGACCTGAGTTAGCACCAACAAAGATCGATAAAGGACGAACGTACCTTCCCCCTGCTTGTTACACTCTGTCCAAGGCCGAGAGAACTGAAATGTGTCGGTGCTTGCATGGTGTGAAAGTTCCATCCGGTTACTCCGCCAACATGAAGAAACTTGTTTCGATGGAAGATTTGAAGTTAATTGGCATGAAGTCTCATGATTGTCATGTGCTGATAACACAAATGTTCCCTGTTGCAATTAGAAGTATTTTGCCGATCAAGGTCCAAGAGACAATCATGAGGCTGTGTTATTTCTTTAACACAATTGCTCAGAAGGTCACCAATCCCGAAGGACTAGATGCTCTACAGGACGAGGTGGTGACGACTCTATGTGATCTTGAGATGTATTTCCCTCCATCGTTTTTCGATATCATGATCCATCTCATTGATCACATTGTGAGGGAGATAAAGATGTGCGGGCCCGTGTTCCTACGTAGCATGTACCCGTTTGAGAGGTTCATGGGAATTCTCAAGTCCTATGTACAGAATCGATCTCGGCCGGAGGGTAGCATCGTCGAAGGTTATGAACCGAAGAGGTCATTGAGTTATGCGTTGGTTACATGGCTCAGGTTGAACCGATAAGTGTGCCTCGATCTCGCCATGAGGGGAGGCTCGAGGGTATCGGGACCATCGGAAGGAAAGTAGTCACTCCAGATATGGATGCGTATGCTCAAATCCATTTCATCGTCTTGCAACACATTACTGAAGTGTCCCCGTATATCGACCAACACAAGGACGTGCTTTGGCAACAGAATCCGGAGCGGTCGAATGTTTGGATCACGAGACAACACAACAGACAGTTCAACCAATGATTGAAGGAGCGGCTTGCTAGGAGCTCGTCAAGTGACATGCTAATATGGTTGGCAAAAGGGCCAACATTTACAGTTGTGACATGGCAAGGATACAACATAAATGGGTACACATTCTATACGCAGGCTCAGGATATAAAGAGCACTAACCAGAACAGCAGTGTCCTCATAGATGCATTCAGTACCGATGGGCTGAGGAGCTCCTACTATGGGCAAATAGAGGAGATATAAGAGCTCGACTACATGCTTTTCAAGATCCCCCTATTTCGGTGCCGTTGGGTCCATCTCCCACAGGTGAAGGTCGACAAGTACGGCGTCACTACCGTGGACCTTGAACGTGTCGGATACAAATACGAACCATTCATACTGGCTAACTAAGTTGTTCAAGTCTTCTATGTAACCAACTCGACAAATAAGAAGCGCCACGTAGTTCTTCATGGAAAAAGGAGGATTGTCGGAGTTGAGAATGTAGTGGACGAGGAAGAATACAATCAATTTGACGAGTTGCCTCCGTTCTGAAACGGCATAAGGGTCGAGGAAGAACAACGTGACGAAACTAGCTACATACGCGTCGATCATCATGAAGGGCTAATTTTTAAAGATTAATTGAACAGTGTGTGTATATGTACGTTCTGATGAATGGTTAATTTTAGTTCATTTGAGTTAATTGATTTGTACTGTGAAATAGATGTGATTGTTTCTGAAATAAACGTGAATTGGATGTATATACATGTACTTGTTGTGTTTTCTACTTGTTTCAGAGGGCATGGCTAGCATTTCCTAAGGCTAGCCAATAAATGTAACTAGATTAACCAATACAAAATAATATCACGCACGGTTTGTAGATCAAACCGTGCGGATTATATATCCTGAAAGGTTCCTTGGTAAAAACCGCTCAGGATACAATATATCACGAGCGGTTGTTGATTGGAACCGTCTGTGATACATCACATATCACAGATGGTTCTACTTTAGAACCGTCTGTGATGTCCATCCCTATTAATATTCGGACTCTAGAGTTTGCCCGCGCACCCCACTCAAACGATTAAGTTTATTAACTCCTCGCTCCCTCCTCCCCCGAGCCCGTCGCCGCCGTCCTCGATGCCGCCTCCTCCTCGAGCCCAGCGCGACTCCTCCCCCGATCCCGTCGACACCGTCCTCGACGCCGCCTCCTCCTCGAGCCCGGCGCACCTCCTCCCCCGAGCCCGCCGCCTCCTCCCTCCCCGAGCCAGTGCGCCTCCCCTTCGACCCGCCTCTGCTGCTCTCCAGTCTTGCTCCTGCTCGTCCTTATCCTCGGCCCCAAAGGTAACCAATGCCGAGTTGCCGACCCCGACGCCCCTTTCCCTCACTCTTTCTATAAATAATATGTCATGCTATCATGGTCCTCATTGACTCATGATAATTGTACTTATTTTAGGAATTTGTATTTGTTCTAGTCAGTTATTCATATGGTATTTGTTTTGATACTGCTACTGGAATATATTGCAATGTGGTGTGGTGGGCTTGAGATGAATGCTTTGTGATGATAATAGTCTTGTACTGAAATTATTTTGATAATCGGGTTTGAACTTGAGCTCTTGGAATGCTTACTCTACATCTGATAGCAATATCAAAATGTTAAATCTTAGCTTTACGCTGATTTCATTTGTTCACATGATGTTTGTGTTGAGCATATTATTCCTTTTAAATGACTTGGAGGATTTACATGTTTATGTCAATTATGTCATTGTATTGGTCCTAATTTCTTATGATAATATGTTCATGCATGTCAGAACTTCTATTTCTAGTGAAGATGTCTTCTGCTCATTCTTCGTTATCGCCGCCTCATGTGTCTGATGATGCACCATCCTCTGGAATATCCAACCGCGGTAGAAGAAGTGGAATATCGAAAAGGCCTGCGGGCCGATTTACCATCACAGAGGTCGATCAGTCTGGAACCCCTATCAATCCTCGCTGAGCAGCATCCGGATTCCTGAGAACGGTTGGAATAGTTGCACGGCAACGGGTCAACGTCACCTACGATTCATGGAAGGAGTTGACCAAACAAGAGAAAGATGAGCTGCTGACGGATATTTTCCGATCGTTCGAGATCCCTGAACAACACCGGACTCCGTCGGACGACAGCGTTACTTCTGAGCATGCAAAGCGTGGAAGAACTTCAAGAGCACGCTTGTCAAGAACTATGTGGAGAAGGATCGGCGCCTTCCACAAGTATCCGTTCTTGGAAGAGTCTGGGCGAGTTTGTGGCGAAGAAGACAGACAGATAAATTTAGGAGTGAAAGTCACGGTGTACACGGCCCTCGAGTAAAGAACAAGCACCCCCACGGACTCGGCACCACTTGGGTATGCGGGTAAAATCGATATGGAGGATCGGGACCAGCGAGCAAGCCGTTCGAATGTCTCCCGCCTTTTCCCGATATCATTTGTATGCGCTTTGGCTCGGGTTATTTAGGTGGTTACATACCCTATCTACGGGGAAAGTCTCCTTTCCAAACCCCACAGACCAGGAAGTGTCCCAGCACCTGGTAAGATATCGAACTACCTAGTTTGTAATTACTCCATAACTTCATAGGAAGTGAAATGACATGTCGGGCTATTGCAGGTAACACTGAGTGCACAATCTTTCTAAGGCTCATTCCAGGCAGACAGGGAGAGAGATATACTCTCCGCGGCCCTAGGAAACAATGAGCATACGGGTCACACGAGAGGCGCTGGTGTTTATGTTACATGGGCAAATTGGTTCCGAGCGGACTCCGGATCGTACTGGAGTGGGAAGAGAGCCAAAGCCGAGCACGATGCAAAGCTACGAGAGGATATTCGTGAATCCCTCAAAGATGAGATCTCTGAATCCCTCAGAGATGAGATCGATGATCGCGTCAGAGCTGCGACGCAATGGCAGCTGGAGAGCTTTGAGGAAAGGCTTTGGGAATTGCAAATCCCAAATCAGTTGCAAGCCCCTGCCCCTACTATGCTAGCCAGCCCCCCAAACTTTCGAGTAGCTACGCGTCTAACCCTAACCCTACCCCAATAAGCGACGGTAGATTTCCTATCGATGACATCCAGGTAATAATTATTATCTCTGGAATGCTCGATCCATTGATAGGCCTGTTGGAGTAGCTAATTTTGTATCGTTATGTAGGTGGCTATGAAGTGCAAGCTCCAAGTGAGATATGCGTCTGTTGCCCTAGATGCTGCTTAGGGCCAGGTGTATCCATCCGATGTCGGGGCTTTAGTGCACGGTGTAAATCTAACGCCGAGTTTCGCAAAAGTGAATGTGGACGGTGTTTGTACCAATTTCGAGGCCATCCTACTGCATATTCCCCCCCAAACGATGAGGTCATGACTCTAGAGCAAGCCGTTGGAACATTCATCCAGTGGCCCAAGGGGGACATCTGCCTGGAGCTACTTGCTCCGGTGTTAACTTCACGGGAATGTCCTGCAACGGTATCAAGTTCACGGGAGCTGACTGCACCGAAGCTACCTGCACCGACGTGGCAAAGGCCCGGTGCATCAGATGTATCTACACCTCGTGCTCAGTCGACTCTTGTGAAGTCGACCTCTACAAAGCGAGGCAGCAAGGGCAAATCGAAGACGGTCGACTCCTATTCTGATATCCCCTTCTTGCTGTTGGCCTAGAAATTCATGCTAGGTGAGCCGTCGGTCAAGAGGTTAGACAGCCCTACCCTAGGATCGGCTTGCACGACATTGCATACATGGTACATGGAACATGCCAACAAGATGGATGAACAACGATGCTCGGGTGTCACCGTCAAGTTCATGAAGGTTCATTTTAACCACGAGCTTCAAGACCGTGTTTTCATGGTGACCTTCGAGGACTTGTTCTGTCTCTTCAACCTCGACCAGCTCGACGTCTCACTCATGCGATGCTGGGCATTGTAAGTGTGTACAATCACAATCAATGTTCGTGTAATACCGATAAATGTTATATATAACTCCTTACTTTTGTATATAGATACATGATGTCTGAGACCGAAAGAAGGAATTCACCGGTAGGTTTCCTTGACCCACACGTGGTCTCCGAGCAAACCATCAAGACGAATGCAACATTCGTCGAGGATTACGTTATAGCGTTTTTGCTGGCTCGCCACAACAAGGAATACATACTTTTGCCCTACAACCAGGAGTAAGTGTTGCACTACTAGCTATACTTGTTGATTTGTACTTTATAAGTAACACGAACTTAGGTTTAATGACCATGGTGACATACTTGTATAGGTTCCACTGGATTCTAATTGTAATTATACCAAAATGGAGCTTGGTAATATACCTAGATTCCCTACAGATGACCCCTCACAACTTCACAGTTATCCGGCATTTAATCAACAGGTAAACACATTTCCTCCATAGAAACTCTATTGTAGTCTTTCCTTCCTTTGCCATGGCTAAGGCTAACTTCTTGGAGTCACGTAGGGCGTTCGGCGTGTACTATGCTAAAGGAGAGAAAAACAAGGGAAGGACGCTGTCACACGATCTAAAATTCCTGGTACTCACTAGCTAGTACACATTAATCCTATATAACACTTCGTAGTAATGCCTCTCGAACTAACCAATTCTATTTTTGCAGTGCCACCGGCCTTGCCAGGGCATAGCGTCTGCGGATACTATGTTTGCCACAATATGGAACTACTCATCAGTTCTGCGATCACCAATGATCCTCAGGTTTGTCAATCTTACAACAATTATTTCATATATACTTACTAAATTATATAAGCACGAATTTAATCTTCCTAGCGACATGTTGCGACCATCGCCGAAATTGCGTTAGAACAGAGAGAGCTCATAAAAGTTCGATCACACCTTGCATCATTCCTGAACAGTCAGGTCATAAATCCAGATGGGAGTTTCCACAGTGTATATTGAACTTGATTGGGATAAGATTGAACTTAATGGTACATGTGTGTAAATGTACATTAATGGTTAATTTTAGTTAATTGATTTGTGAATTGAATGTGCTTGTTTCTGAAATGAATGCGAATTTGATGTGCTTGCTTCTGAAATGAATGCAAATTGGATGTGCTTGTTTCAGAGGGCATGGCTAGCATTTCCTGAGGCTAGCCAATAAATAGAATTAGATTTAGCAATGCAAAAGAATATCACAGACGGTTTGGAGATGAAACCGTCTGTGATAGTCGACTTTCACAGACGGTTTCATCTACAAGCCGTCTGTGATAGTCGACTATCACAAATGGTTTTGAGTTAATAACCGTCTGTGATATTATGTACTACAGACGGTTCGAAAACCGTCTGTGATGACCTCATGTCATTACTGACCAATAAACTCAGATGGCTCACGAAACCGTCTGTGATGACGTTTTTGAACCGTCTGTGAATGCCTTTTCTGTAGTTGTGTGGCACGCTCCCTTTGTTTCTCCTGGGCCACATATTTCCTTTGCATTTCGTGGATCTCCTCCCCGTGCTTGTCCATCTAAGCGAGATTGTGTTGAAGTTTGGATGCAGAAGAACATGGCATAGAAGGGGTAATACTTATATGCTGAGCCGACACTGTGTACGCTGCTGTATTGTAGTTTGGTTGAAGGAAATTCACATCCGCAAGGCAGCGACCCTGAGGAGACTTGTTGGGTCACGTTGCTGCGCAAAGCTGACTCGTTGGGTAATGAGGCATAGGAAGCAGACCCAAGGAGGAATCATGTGGTAGCGCTGCGTCACGTCTCTGTGGGAAGCAGACTCGTTGGGTCACGTCGCTGCAGGAAGCGGTCTCGTCGGGTCATGTGGTCCTTAAAAGATGGGGAGGTAGAGTTGTCATTTCCTTTTGAATCGTGTGGTCTTGTCATTCGGAAAAGTTTCCGTCGCAGTATGTTGTCTTTTCGTTCTCAAAATTCGAAGACGTTTTCATACGTAAAATTTGAAGTGTTACAAGCATTACATGATACACGCGCTGACTCCCTCAGGATTTACAATCATTACATGAACCAATTTAAGACCTTTTCATACATAAAATTAGAAGCCCGAGTTCACATGATACAATATGGCTCACTCGTTTGGATGTCTTGCGTTGGGCATGCCCTGTGGAGTGCGTGAAGCGGTCGGGTGAGTGCGTGTCCATTCGGAAGGGGTATGGAGACCAATGAGGTGGCGGAGGTGCACCGGTAGGCTCAGTATGGCCCAGCAGAGTCTGGTAAGCGTACATGTCATCGTGATGAGGCATGCCAACCTGGGGGACACCTCGCTCAAAAAATTCACTCCTGAGGTACGATGCCTGCAACTCCGGTTGCGCGAATGAGCTCTTCCCTTGGAGGTATGGGGTGCCAGCCAACCCGGAGGAGCTTTGCCCTTGGACATACGGTAGGACAGTGAACCAGGAGGAGCTCTGCCCTACGTAAGCTCTAAACCCTGGCTGCCATGCTCCATACCCTAATAGCGCGTACTACTCCCTGGTAGGAGCTGGGAGGCCCGTGTCATCATCATCAGTTGTCGTGAACTGGCCGTCACCCCCACGGTCAACTAAAGGCTGCAAGACAGAACGATGTTAGTACAGATAAACACTCGGGATGTGAACTGAGGATCTCGTACCTCCCGGATGTCCAGTGCAAATGATCGACGGGGAGCGCTAGTCTGCGTACCGAACGTGGCCGGTAGAAGTGATTCATTCCGACGGACCTGCGGCGGGAGAACGACATGATGTTAGCGCAACCAATGGCATAACCAAAAAACATAACGTAGATTTGTACATAACTTACCTCCCCACTAACCTGGCCCGCGGATGACCGACAGGGAATGCTACAACGTCGACCGGACTCACTAGGGTATGTTGACCTAGCAGGTGAGCATGCCTCCCCCACACTTGGTGCCCGATGTGCAGGACGTCATTCATTGAACGACCACAGCTCAAGTTCTTTACTATCTGCTTCAACTCCGCGGCGACATACCTCAAAGTTTTCAGCATCCCCGCTGGTGTTATGTCTAGGTTGACGATGGTGGCCTCCAATGCGCCCAAGATGCGCTATGTCCGCTCCTACTGTAGTGACGTACATAACATGTTCATTAACGAAGAGTACAAATATTGTCAATAAAACGATCAGAGGTTGTAAGTGTCCTACGTTGTCTTCACACCGCAAAGCGCTGTGATGATCATACGCATGGCGGAGGCACTCCTGGTGTGTCTCCTCTGACACAAGCTCTGGGCGCTCTAGTGGAGGAATGGTGAGTCTTGCGCGCGTACGTGGCACATACAACTCCTAGTACGCACCATACGTCTCAGGGTCGTACGGACGCAGCTCAATTAAAACACATCCATGTGCACCTCCTCCGTCCATGCCGTAGTCCACTCCTGCTGGATCGGGCGCCAATCCTTTATATGCCCACCCGCCCTTGATTGCATGTATTTCTGGAAGGATTGATGTTAGAAAGAAGACGTAAGAACTGTAAACTTTATTTGGATGAAGTTTGACTCACAGTGTCTGGTTTATTTGTAGAAAGTCTGCCGTCAGGGGCACGACACATGCAACGGCTCCACCATGTGCGAACACCAGGTGGCAGGTTGTCCTCCATAACCCCATGTCCTGGATGCATTACACGGACAGCCCGTGCGGCACTACCGTGCGCACGAACTGTGGATACCATGGATTCCATATGAAATCGCTCTTATGCATTGACTCGAACTCGTTGTGGTACAACGAGTAGCACCTCACTGGCCTGTCCTTAGCCCAGCGCAGATGGCCAGTAGTCCACCGTGAGCCCATAGTGGGCCCGTCTATCATGTCGATCGGGGGGGCGTACGGGTGCACCGCTACCTCGATGGACGGCTGCCCATCCGGGAAGTGCTCCCAACTCCTGGCTGAGGAGCATGTAGCGAGGGCCGGTGGGGTATCACCGTGCAGCGCATGGCGTCACATAACCACGGTATGTGGCGCAAGGACGATCGACCCCACTATACTAAGGCATTGGCCTAGTCCCCGTGTCAACCAACGACTTGGCGAGGAGGATGTAGCTGGGGTAGCACCAATCGCCCTGTGTGGTTGGAAACAGGACCCAACCAAAGAGTCGAAGAAGGTAAGCTACGTGGTGTGTCCTAACGACCTCGTTAGGTGCACCCTGCAGGCAATCATCGAACTGCCTCAGCCAAGCCCAGGGGACGCCACGTGCACCCTCCGGGAGAGGTTGGCCGAACCGCTGCTCCAGCATGGCCTTCCAATGCATCGGCGGAGGGTTCGGAACAAGCGACTCACCCTGGATCGGGAGACCGGTCAAGAGTGAGACTTCCTGGAGGGTGACCGTCATCTCACCCCACCGAAAGTGGAAGGTGTGCGTCTCAGGCCTCCATCTATCGATAAGTGCCAACAACAGGCTGGCGTCTAGGAGGAACCGACGTTCGAGGGACACCAGCCTCGCAAGGGGTAACAAGCCTGTGCCCCGGAGGATCGGGACATAGCGACTGTCCAGCTCCCAAGAATCCTTCCCTGCCCGAAGCTGCAGGGGCGAAGGGCCATCGGTGTCACCGGCGATCCACAGCTTGCACCGGTGGTCCTCATCGTAGAAGTGTTCGAGAAGCACTGGTAGAGACATGCCTTGCAACACATGAAATAGACAGAATATTAGTGAGAAGATTGATAATGACCATAAAATAACCAGCACAAAATAATTAGCTGGATGAATAACTAGCAGTGCATGCTATCGTTATTTTTCTATTTTCTAATTATTTAAAACTAATTAATTAAGACAAACTAATTATTTCGTAACTAATTAACCTCGCCTCAATAATTACACACGTTAACCTATGTTCTTTCCCTTTACTAAAAAATATTAATTGCATATGTGTGTGTTCATTGCATGGTGCATGCATACTTGAGTACATAGCAACTAATTGCTTGTATGGTAACTAGCAGTGCATGCTGTTATTATTTTGCCCAGCATGTGCATGCATACTAGAATAAATTGCATGTCATTATGAACTACCACGAAATAATTAGTTGCATGAATAACTAGTAGTACATGTTTTCATTATTTTGGTAGTTTCTAATTGTTTAAAACTAATTAATTAAGACAAACTAATTATTTCGTAACTAATTAACCTCGCCAACAGTGCATGCATCGTATGATATTTTCTTAACTACAAATTACGGATTTAGAACTAATTATTTACGTAACATTAGGTAAATTTGTTTCTAATGAAGAATTTATGAACAACAAAAAAATTGCTACGCAGTTAATACATAATTTACGAACGAGCAAGTCTATTGCCAAAAAATTGGCTTCTCAGTAAATTGGTAAACGTAACAAACCTAACTACTTAAGTACGCAGTTCATAAATAATTTACCAACAACAAAAAATGGACGGCGATAAAAATTACCTAATAAATTGGCTTCTAACGATGGCGGTTAATAACGCTAAAATGTCCGTGGAAATATAACCAACTGAAGGAGAGAGCGAGCGAGCGACTGACTGCGAAATAAAATCGTGCTCACTCCCTCTTCAATTTATAGCCGTTGCCAGATATAGAGATACGATGGAATTGATAGGAGGAAGTACGGGCGGTGCAATTAGGGAGGGCCTGGACTTCACACTTTCTCCGAACAACATGTGGCAGTTTTTTCCGATTTTTTTCTTCTCAAGAGAACCGAACTGCACACGAGGGCCGTGCGGAGGTGGACAGGGGGAGGCCACGCGCCGGCCAGGTGGGGACGGGAGGGAGGATCGTGTTGAGGCGGCAACGTGGTGGGCTGGCCCAGCTACCTCGCGGTGGCCGTGAGGCAGCGGGTCACGTGGCGCGGTGGGTGGCTGTCGCATGGTAGCCGTGCGGCAGGATGTTAGATATAAAAAAAATTGAGCCGGCTATTGTTGTAAATACGGAATAAAAATTTGACAATACCGCCAAAAATTCAACACATCCATGATCGCCTAGTAGGTAAAAGTCACACGTAGAATACACCAGAATTTCTTCCAGGAAAAATAAAAAGGAAGTAAAATAGTACTCCCAGTTCGGCCCCTTAGCAGCCAACGTAAAAGCGACATGTAATTGACAAAGCATCAGTAGCGTGCACAGTTTCCCAGCATCTAATCTTTACGCTCTCTACATCTAGATCAGTACTACGTCGCCGTTCGCCAGAACGCCCGAACACCACCCACAGCACGAGTTGACTTGGCTAGAACGACACAACTGTTGTTAATGGCACCCCAGACTACACCCCTAATACACGCAGACTACGCCCCTAATACACGCGCGTGCTGCCTTCCACGCTTCCTATGCCCAATTTTTTTTTGTCAACACTAAAAAACAATACATTGTAGTCTCAGAAATAGGGTGTATATCAACTGAGCAGGTGTATAAGCAGGGTCAGAGCAACATTAGTGTTGGTCACGGGTGACAAAACAATAGACCAAAGAAGAGGCTCGTGCGACTACCGTACATCATCATCGTCGTTCTACCTTCTTCGAAAAAACCCGGGCTCTGCTGCATTGCCACACTTAGGCAGCTTTCATTTTGTTAGACTAGTTTTTGATTCTTCACCAAACTTATGGTATGCCACACTTTCTTGTCCCTATAACCCACATGTCATTAAAATATTTTTTTGCCAAATATTGACACACTTGTGGCCAACGAGGCAATGATTAGGCTTGCCACACATTTGGCACAAAATTATAGCAACATATGACAAACAACCAAACAGACCTCTGGACATGCATGGGTAAGAAGGCAATATCTCCTGTAAAATTCTGGCTCGGCCATCGTATGTAGCATAAGAGTATAATGCAATTGTAAGGTCCCGTTTGGTGTTATGAATATTGTGTGTATTGAAGAGGTCAAATAGGCACCACATATAGGGTACAAAGGGATATGCCCTATACAGATAAGGAAATACAAAAGACAGATAAGCAAACTAATCTTCAACCTGTGACTTGAAAGAGCTACATGCTCCGTCTGTTCTGCATTGGCTTCACCAAGAGACACCCTTCTATCTGTTTTCTCAAGTTCTCCCCCTCAAGTCCATAACCAAACAAGGCAGGAGGGGAAAAGATCAAGCAAAACTCCCCACCAACGCCAACACCCCTACAACAAAGAGAATCACGCCCAAATCACTGAAGCAAGGGCTCCACAATCCCCGAAATCCCTACCAAAACCAGCAACGGTGGGAACAGAAAATCCACAAACCAGCAGGAGGACCCTTCAAAGGGGATTGGCGACCCAGCTAGGGGGGATATCTTCGAATGTGGTGGTGGGGTGGGTACTAGGATTGGAGAGCAGCAAGGATCTGGCAGGACTCTCTCCAGGAACTACGTATACGGCAGGGCCAAGGAGTGTGCGCTGGTGAGGATCTGTCGGAGTCGATGCCGGGCGATGGGGCGTGAAAGCAGGCGCTGCGGTGGCCGGCACAGGAGGAAGCACGTGACGACACGGCAACTTCAACAGCACAGGAGGAGGCGAGTCGACCCGATCCAGATCGGATCGGGATGGTGGTGGCCGAGAAGAGACAAGCAGCGGCGGTGGTCCAAGAAGAGAACAGCGGCGGCGACTCAAGCAGGGGAAGACCAATGGGCCGGCGAGGTCTCGACCAGAGACGACGAGCGGTGGCTCTCCCTGCGCGACGACGAATCCGACTGGGAGATCCGGGCAGGCGACGATGAGAGGCCGCCCCTGGGAGCAAAGATAGGTCCTCCCGGGGGCAGCGGCAGCGGAGAACGAGTAGAGGCTAGGAGACGGCGACTGCTACAGGAAACCCTAACCTTGGCTCTAATACCATGTTATGAATATTGTGTGTGTATTGAAGAGGCCTAATGGGCAATATATATATATATATATATATATATATGGTACAAAGGGATATACCCTATATAGATAAGAAAATATAAAAGGCAAATAAGGAGTATAAAAGAGTTCCTATTCTAATACCTTATTATGACATTTGGAACATAAAAAACTTTTCTGATTCCGGTAGAAAGTGAACCTTATGGAAAATGGCATATAGCGTAAGAGCATTGACGAGGATATGATAATCCTCATTTAATTATTTATCTGTAATTCTTATTATGGATAATAATGCCATCGTATGGTTCTTGGGTATACCCCTTAATGTTTATAAGGGAGAAGCTAGCCAAGAGGTCGTAAGTCCTTCTACGACTACCTCATGGTTGTAAGCCTTTCTACGACCACCATGTGGTCATAAGTTTTTCTACGACCACCTCATGGTTGTAAGCTTTTCTACGGCCACCATATGGTCGTAAGTTCTTCTACGATTAGGTCAGTTACGACCATCCTATAATCGATAGAGCTTGCAGACAAGTAGGCTGACGAGGATCTGATAATCTTTATTTAATTATTTATCTGTAATTCTTATTATGGATAATAATGCCATCGTATGGTCCTTGGGTATACCCCTTAATGTTTATAAGGGAGAAGCTAGCCAAGAGGTCGTAAGTCCTTCCGCGACCACCCTTATAGTCATAAGTCCTTCTACGACTACCTCATGGTCGTAAGCCTTTCTACGACCACCATGTGGTCGTAAGTTCTTCTACAACCACCTCATGGTCATAAGCTTTTCTACGGCCACCATATGGTCGTAAGTTCTTCTACGACCAGGTCAGTTATGACCATCCTATAATCGATGGAGCTTGCAGACAAGTAGGCCCAATCGATTATGGACTCTAAGCAGTTAGTATACGTTGTTATTCTCTGGAATAAATGCACGCAATACGCCTCTATCTCTGATAATAACTACCAAGCGACGTACAGGGGTTACTACTCCGGCAATAACTACCAGGCGACGTAGAGGGGTTACTACTCCAGCAATAACTACCATCAACATGCCCATTATATGAAATGATGAGGCATCTCTTAACCTGGAGAAACGGCCACCTCTTCGCACACTATATAAAGGCTACAGACAGACAGAGACAGGGAGGGAGAATCAAGAACACGAGACATGAAACTTTAGTCTTTATCTTGATTTGTAACCGGCATACACAAGACATGAAACTTTAGTCTTTATCTTGATTTGTAACTAGCATACTCAATATAGCCACATAGGAGTATGGTTATCATTCTTTCCGGAGAAGGCCTGAACCTGTATAAAATCCCTATGTCGTTCTCTCTGCGTGATCAATCTTGGAGACCCCTCAAATCAAACAATCATACGTAAGATCGATTCTAAAACACCGACAGTTGGCGCCGTCCGGTGATTTCTCATCAACAGGTTTTCTTCATTTTTCTCAACTCTAATGCTTCCATGGAACGAGAGTGGAACGAGAAGAACTGGTTCGACTTGGCCGATTACGCAGATATCGACATGGATGCTGACTTCGACTACGAGCCAAGTATCACTTTATCCGATGGTAATGTCGCCTCCAGAGATCATTCGCCAGATCTAGGAGACCAGACCACCGATGGAGTTGAGGAGGGATCCTTATCCCCCACAACAGTACGTCTAACTGAGGGACCAGTTTCCTTAGAGGGCAAGGGTCTATCCGACCACGATCAGGACTGTACCAAGGTAGGCTCACAACATGACGAGGGCTCTCCCTCCAAATGTTTGAATCCGCTTGAGGTAGTCTGACCTGGCGAGGCAAGCTCTAGAAGCCATCATTTCAGATCTTTATCAGCATCTGGCGGTCATCTCTCTCCGGTTAGCCCCACATAGATGGGGTCGAGCATGCTTTTCCTGCGATTTCGATCATACCCTCGCAGGGCTCACCTACGGACGGAGATGGTTATAACCCAGAATTCCCCTTCCTGGAAGGGCTTGCTTCAAGTCGTTAGACGATGTCTTTTGACTACTCCTCAAGTGAGGAGACCTCAAGCGCGTGTGGAGATCATAAACGGGAGGTCTTCGTCCTTCCCTCAGATAATGATCACTCTCCTAGAGATAGGACTAAGGATGCTCTCTGCCGATCACACTCTACGACCCCTCGTGGCAATGGTAGGGACACCTCCGGTGATAAACGGGGTCAACACTTTGATGAGCGTAGGAAAATTCTTGAAATGATCGCACTCCATTGAGGCAACTCAAGGATCAGATATGGACGATCCTGAGACAACTTGACGAAGAAGAATTGCGGCTCAGAGAAATCTGCGTAGGCGCGTTCAGTATCAGTTGGAAGAAGCTCAGAAACTCCAACACATCAATGATCTGCTCGAGAACCCAACTCGAGAACTTGCCCGAACGCCCGGCTACGATCTCTTCGCCGAAGAGATCGCACGAAGGCTTCGAAGCACGATGGCCAGACTCGAGCATCCTCGCCGGCATCATTCCGGAAGTCGTAGCAGTATGACTCCATCAGCTACCAGTCGTTCGAACAACTCACCACATGAAGATCGACGCGATAACAGGTTACGTCTTCCTCTAACCTTAACTCTAGTCGGAGAAGAGTTCCCCGAACACCTGATGATCAACAAGCTCTCAGGAGAGGTGATCAGTCACCACTCCGACCCAGAAATCTGCAGCAGCAGATGAAATACAAGGAGTATTACCCTCGTAGGGCCGAGACTTATCATAAGTCGGGTTAACCTGCGGCTGGGTATCGTCGTGTACGATCACCTGGTGACATCAACCCATCTTTTCTGCAAAGGAGGCGTTACGATGTGACTACTGGATGTAGGGCATTCTCGTTTGATCTCTGAGCAGTTCGCTGGCCACCACGGTTTCGACCAGTAAATACGAAGAAGTTCGATGGGTCTCAGAATCCCATCGATTTTCTTCAAATCTACACGACCATTGTCCGAGCAGCAGGAGGAGGAGAGTGCATCATGGCGAAATACCTTCCGACTATACTTGAAGGGTCTGCTCGATCGTGGTTGCTAAATCAACCACTCGAGTCGATCTATTCGTGACAACACCTCTGTGACCTTCCACTGGCCAACTTCCAAGGCACCTACAATCACCCTGGAAAGGAGGATGGCCTGCACAGGATAAGACAAAACGACCACGAGACCTTACGCCAATTCATCAGGCATTTCAGTTAGGTTCGAAATTCAATTCCAGAGGTTTCTGACTCATCTGTTATTAGAGCATTTAAACAGGGAGTCCGCAACAGAAGGATTACAGAAGACATTCCTTTGAATCCTTCGACTCTTGTCATTGAACTCTTGAGATGGCGATCGATATCACGATTCTTCTTTGAAGCGATCGAGTGGAACAAAATCATCGATCGAGGCGATAAAAGCCTCAAAAGCGAACCTTGATAAATCGAGTGTTAGTTGATGGTGGCAGCTCGTTAAACATCTTGTTTATGAGTGTTCTAGACGAAATGCAAGTACCTAGGACCAAGGTAAGACCGGTATGATACTCTTTTTATGGGATTGTACCGGGGTCATCGGCCAAACCTATTGACCAAGTTTCTCTTCTTTTAACATTTGGTTCTCCAAGCAATTTCAGAACAGAGAAAATCTCTTTTGATGTGGTCAATTTCGATACAGCATATAATGACATACTTGGACCACCAACTTTGGTAAAATTCTTAATGATTGCTCATTATGGGTATCAATGTCATAAGATGCTAGGTCCCAAAGGAGTAATCACAATTCACTGTGATAAAAAGATAGCGCATATACGTGTGACCGTCAATCCCTCGAGATGGTTGGCTCGATACCAACTCGAGAAGAAAACTAGGAGCAGCTTTCGACCAAGCAGTCGAAGCCTAAAGCTGCACCAAAGCCGAACGACCAGGTCAAAGAGGTTTTTCTGGATCCAGAGGAGCCCTCGAAGACTGTTCGCATTGGGGATACTTCCGACCCTAAATAGGAAGACGCCCTCGTCACTTTCCTTCGAGCTAACGTAGATGTCTTCGCGTGGTAAGCATCCGACATATCCTAAGTCTCCAAGGAGGTGATCGAGCACATGCTAGCTTTACGGCCTGACAAGAAACCCGTAAATAAAAAATTACGAAGATTTGCACCTCATCGACGAGATGCTATCAGATCAGAATTGGATAAGCTACTTAAAGCAGGCTTTATAAGAGAAGTCAACCACCCAGAGTGGTTGGCCAACCCTGTAATGGTTAGGAAGTCTAATGGCAAGTGGCGTATGTGTGTAGACTTCACTGATCTCAATAAAGCTTGTCCAAAAGATAATTTTCCTTTACCTCGTATCGATCAATTTGTTGATTCTACTGCCAGTTGTGAAACATTAAGTTTTCTAGATGCATATTCTGGTTACCATCAGATTAGTATGTGTCTAGAAGATAAAGAAAACACCACATTTATTACACCATTTGGAATATTTTGCTATGTTAAAACGTCATTTGGTCTAAAAAAATATTGGCGCTTCTTTTCAACGCTTGATGCAATCGATTTTTTCACCTCAACTAGGCTGAAATTTGGAAGCCTATGTTGACGATCTAGTTGTAAAAAGCATCAAGCGACTTAATCATGTTTCTGACTTTCAAGAAACATTCGACAACCTCAGAAAACACCACCTGAAACTCAATCCTGAGAAGTGTGTGTTTGGAGTCTCTTTAGGAAAGTGCTCGAATTCCTTCTCTCTGTATGAGGAATCGAAGCAAATCCCGAAAAGATAAAGGCCATTGTGCAAATGCGCCCTCCAATCATGAAGAAAGAGGTCCAGAAACTCACAGGATGCATGACAGCTCTAAGTCATTTCATCGCACGACTGGGAGAAAAATGACTATCTTTCTTCAAAATTCTAAGGAAACACGAGGGTTTCGAGTGGTCAGAAGAGGCAAACGTTGCCTTTGAGGATGTCAAGAGGTATCTTACAAGTGCTCCTGTTTTGGTTTCTCCGAAGCCAGAAGAGGCGCTCATAATATATCTAGTTGCCACACCACAGGCAGTGAGCGCAGTACTAGTCGCAGATTGTGAAAACGTTCAACGACCAGTTTACTACGTAAGTGAAGTTTTACACAGACCTAAGGAGTGATACCCTTAGGTTCAAAAACTTCTGTATGCCCTTCTCATGTCTTCGAGGAAAGTGCGGTATTATTTTCAGGCGCACAAGATAATTGTGCCGTCTGAGTTTCCCTTAGGAGTGGTACTCTATAACAGCGAAGCAGCGGGACACATGACAAAATGGTCAGTTGAACTTGGGGAGTTTGACCTCCATTTCGTGTTACGAACGGCCATTAAATCCTAGATCTTGGCAGACTTTATCGCCGAATGGACAAATCCTGAACCTGTTCAAGATCCCCAATACGATACTCAAGACTAGTGGACGATGTACTTTGATGGGTCACTTACAGGACCACCTCCTACAAGACAGACCTTAAAGTATGCCATTCAATTCGACTTTCCTGCCACTAATAACGTGGCAGAATATGAAGGTTTGTTGGCTTGCATACTAGCTGCGAAAGCGCTCGGGATTCAACGACTAATCGTGAGAGGAGACTCTCAACTAGTCGTGAATCAGGTTGAAAAAGAGTGCGAGTGCTCTAACCCGACCATTTCTCGGTACTTATCGGAATTTTGAAAGCTTGAAAGGTATTTTTCGGTTTCGAGGTACATTTTATCCCTTGAAAGGATAATTTCCTCGCAGATCAGCTTGCTCGTATGGCTTCTTCCCGATCACAAGTACCAAAAGGTGTCTTCTTGGAGCTGCTCCAGAAGTCGTCTTGGTCAAAATACCAAAGATAACTCCTATTGAGGAAGCCTCTCTAGAATACAAGGATATCTAGATGAATCCCATCTACGAGTATCTTTAAACGGGTACAATACCAGATGATGATCTCGAGGCAGATCGCTTATCTCGAAAGGCCAAAATGTATACTTTGGTATAAGGAGTCCTCTATAAACGAGGAACTCAAGGGGTACTCATGCGATGCATATCGCAAAGAGAAGGATTAAACCGCCTTCACGACATACACGGGGGTATTTGTGGAACTCATGCTTTCTACAGAACGCTGGTTGGAAAGACCTTTCGACAAGGTTTCTACTGGCCAACAGCCCTTTATGATGCCAAAGAACTGGTTAAGAAGTGTGTACAATGCCAGTTTCATAGCAGGCAAATGCACCAATTGGCTCAGGCATTACAATCAATCCCTCTATCTTGGCCTTTTGCGACCTAGGGTCTCGATATCTTAGGACCGTTCCCAAAAGTTCTAAGTGGCTTCGAGTTCCTTTTTGTAGCTATTGATACGTTCACAAAGTGGATTGAAACTGAACCTGTGACTGGGATAACAATGGAAGCAGCAAAAAGGTTCATGATGAGAAGTGTGATTACTCAGTTTGGAGTACCAAGTCGAATAATGACAGATAATGGTAAGCAATTTTCTAGTGCAAAATTCCAAGAATTTTGCAACGAGTTGGGTACCAAATTGTGTTATACTTCTGTTGCTCACCCTCAAAGCAATAGGGGTGGTTGAAAGAGCGAATGGCCAAATAATGCAGGGCATCAAAACCCAAGTTTCTGACTAGATTATCAAGCGCTCAGGGGCTTGGGTACAAGAATTACCCTTAGCATTATGGGTAGTTCGTACGATTGCTAGTCAGGCTACAGGTGAAACACCTTTTTTCCTAGTTTTTGGTGCCAAAGCCATGCTTTCGCCAGAACTAAAGATCAAGTCGACAAGGGTCGAAATCGAGCAGATGACATCAACCCAATCGAAGAGAAGAGAAACCAAGCTTTAATCCACTCAGCAGTCCACCAACAAGCCCTGCGCAAATACTACGATCGTAAGGTCCAGCCTCGCAGCCTTGCTGTAGGTGACTTGATATTGAAGAAGATTCAATCCCAGTCTAATCGGAACAAACTTTCCCCCAAGTGGGAAGTTCCTTACACAATGGTCGAAGTTAAGCGATCAGGTTCGGTACGACTAGCAATGGAAGATGGCCGAGTTCTCTCTAATTCTTGGAATATCGACCAGTTATGTAAATTTTATGTGTGACCAACCATCCCGACAATAAAGTATCAGGTTTTTTCTATCTTTATTGTATAATTTTGAGTAGCGCTTTGATAATTTTTTAATCATTTTTATTAAACACCCAGTCTTTCTTTACACTAGTCGAAAGAACGGTAACATCACTTAGTCGAAGTCTTTCTTCTCTGCATGTAGTCTTGCCCACTAGAAGGAACTTCATAGTGTTGACTCGTTCCTCACTTTTACTGCCGACACAAAGAGCTCGGGTTCAACAAACATGGTCGAAATATTTTCAAGCCAACTCTTTTCACCTTAGTTTATTTCTTCATTCATTTTGAAAAAATACTCTAAGCAGAGTACACTTTTGTAATTTGTTCGACTACTTTTGGTGAACTCAGTTCGTTATAACTGGTCAGAGAAAGACACAACACCTAGTCGAAGTCTTTTCTCTCTGCACGTGGTCCTACCCACTAGAAGGAACTTCCTAGTATCGTCCTGATTCTAACTCTTGCTACAAGAGCAAACCTTCCGAGTCCACTGGAAAAGGTCGAACTAATTTTTAAGGTACTCTAGACGTTTATCTAACTCAAGTTGCCGCTCTTGATTTGATTTATCTGGTCAGAGAGGGTAACATCACCTAGTCGAAGCCTTTTCTTTCTGCACGTGGTCTTGCCCACTAGAAGGAACTTCCTAGTGTCGACTCATTTCTACTCTTATGACCAGTGCATGATGATCGTGATCGAAAACTATAAGTTAGCCAAACCTCTTTTTTTTTAGAAAACCTTTTAAACATTATTCACTTAGTTTATCTAAATAAACTAAGCAAATAGTCGGGGGCTAGGATAAACTTATTAATATGACTTCAATTTTAGTGTTAATTTCCTTTTTCTTTTCTTCGTCTTATGAGTTACTAAGTACTCGATGAGACAATTTGTAGGAAAAAGAAAGGATTATAAACATAAACAAAAACTTGTCTTTACAGGCTTCTCTTACAAACTACTCTGACGAGGGAGATCCTATTTGCATCTCCTCCGTGACCTTCTTGCTGACCGACTGCATTTCTTCAATCAACCGCTCCGCTTCTGCTTCAGAGCAGTCGAAGTCGGCTTCGATTGGCTGCAGACTAAGATTGGAGTCATGAGCTTTAAGTTTTTCTAGAACATAGCTTACTGCGCCTTCGACCGCCTCTTTTATCGAATCAGCTTGGTTGGTCTTTAGAGTGGTCACCAACTCTTACAAAGTCTCAACTTGTTCTCCAATGGTACTCGTGTGAGCAATTATCGTGTCTTCACGAGGAGTGACCTCCTCATCACGTAGCCCACTAAGTACATTGTTCAAGAGGGAAATGTTGTCCTGAAGGTTAATCTTCATCGACTTCATCTCCTCCTGATTACGAGTTGAAGCCTCACAGAGTTGTTTTATTTCAACTGCTTGCTCTGAAAAGAGTAAGACTAGTCAGACAAAATAATCCTTAAAGGACTGGGAAACTGGTCGCAGGTAAAGAGTTGCTTACCTGCTAGTCGAGAGTCTAACTTCTTGACTTCATTGTCATGGGAAGCAGTGCTCTTTGCATATCGCTCTTCCCACGACTTTATCTCATGATTTTTTTTCTTTGGCGATACGGGAAATCTCGTGAACAATCAAGGTCTTTTATTTGTCCTTGATTTCGAGCTTGCCCATTTCGACCTCTTTTTTCCCAAAAAGAATAAGAGTTAGAAAAAGAAAAGAAGATCATTATCATAAGCGGTCTTAAGTTTAAAACTTACTGTTTATTCGTCCCTGCAACTTTTGAGTTGCAGAGTTTGCCTCCTGAAGCTTCTTCAGAAGGTCCTTTTTCTCTTCCCTTAGCTTTTTTCGTTTTGACCTTCTCGTAGTCGAGCGAATCAGCCAAGGACTTTTCGTCGCTCTTAAACCTACAAGAGCTTAAAAGTAGACATGAGCACTGTGCAAATGTTCGAAACATAAACGACTACAAGTAGCAGTGACTTACCATCTCTCCGCCTACTCGCAGAGTTCCACTTTCTGCTGCCGTAGTAGCTCGAGTTGTCGGTGGAATTCACCAACAGTGACAATTTCTTCCAAAGCTTTCTGTAAAAAGAAAGATAGTGAGAAGCGAGAAAAAAACCACATATGTGAATGTCATCAGATGTTTACATTAATGCTCGTTCCAGCAAAGGTGGAGAATACTCTCGTGGAATCCTTCAGCTCATCGATCTCCTAAACTCGGTTCCACTACACCTTTTCGAGACGCTCGTCGTCAAAAACATTCCCCTGTTAGGAATATCCTTAGGGTGAGGAACCCAATCACGAGATCTGAATGCACGAGATCCCACAATAGATGCGAGGCCAAAAAAACCCGAAGAAACGGTCAAAGAAATCAGACCCTTCTTCTTCTTCGGTGATAGCAGTATCAGCAGCTTGACCTTGGGGGGCGGGGGGAACGTCTACAATGATTTTCTTCCCGGCGCGGTGATCGAAGGCTTCACCGCCATGCCTGGATGCTTCCGTCGCTACCTCCGTCGTCTTCGCTTTTGGCTCCACGACCACCTTAGTAGTCGTAGCCACTTCAATAATAATAGCCTCTTCCACCACATAGACGGTGGACGACCCTTCGACCACCTCCACTAGCATCTCTCCGACTGTCGGAGAAATAGCAGTAGGTTTCTTGACAGGAACGTTCTTGGAGGTTGGAGGAGTCGGGCTAAGAATACAAAAAGGAAAACACGTCAAATTGTAGAAAGCAAAAGATAAATGTTGTTCTTATACTTTTGTCTTTTTACATTCCTTCATTTCCTGGACTTGATCTTGAATCTAGAAGAAACCTTCCCTAAGGAAGATTTCTTCGACTTCTTCTCTTTGATCACGTTTGGTTGAAATTCAAGTTGAGGAATGGAGTCAGCCATGACCACGTTTGGTCGTGGGTCTTGAGCAAGAACTACCGCTCCTTAAGCCTCCTAACTCTCCGGATGGCTGAGACCTATCTCGACCACCCCAAGAGCAGCACTTCCCTCGACCATGGGCCCTGCTGGCGTAGCGGTTTCTTTCACAAAAGACATAAAACTCATCCAGTTCTCATTTTCTAGTTGCTTGACAAAGCCACGAGAGGCATAAACTGCGAAAGTCTTCTTGTCGTGGTAGAAGGGTACCTTGGTCTTAGGAGCTTTGTGTTTGAGAGCTTCTGTCACTTTGACCATCTTGGCTTTCTCTGCAGCAGCTATATCCGCAGTAAATTTCTCAAAGGTCTGGTCGAATCAGCAGAGCTTGAGCCTACGCCTCCCTTATCGATGACCCTCACAAATCGACAATTTTTAGCCGAAGGAGCTTTGGCTTGCTCTATCTCCGTGCCAATGACCATCAGTCCAAACTCTTGGTCGTCCCGATGGTCTTCCATGCCTACTTTCTGCAGGAGTCAGAAAAAGAAACATTACTAAGTAGTCGTTTTCTGCGACCATTCCCTGATCGTAAGTCCTTCTACGACCAGTACCTAGTCATAAGTTTTTCTACGATAATCCCCTGTTCGTAAGTCCTTCTACGACCAGTACCTAGTCGTAAGTTTTTCTACGACAGTCCCCTGGTCGTAAGTCCTTCTACGACCAGTACCTAGTCGTAAGTTTTTCTATAACAATCCCCTGGTCGTAAGTATTTCTATGACTATGAGATCCTAAAGATGAAATTAGTCTTTGATTACCTTTAGGCGTTCCATCTTATCTTCCGCGGACAAGACCGCTAGGATTTGAGGAACCACCACACCGGGTGGCGGAGCTTTCTCATAAATGAGCTTGACTCGGATGTCAATCTCCATTTGTAAGAGATCTGCGCAAGCAAATAAGACACTCAGTTGATAGGCTTGAGATTAACCAAAAGGGAGCTAAGTTCAAAAATTTACTTACCCCTCTCGTAATATCTGGTCGAATCTTTTGGCCCCGAGTACCTCCACATGGGATGTGCTCGTTTCTTCAGAGGGCTAATGCAGCGTGTAATAAAATCCTTCATCACGTACCATTCAGTGAGCCCCTCTTCCTTCAAGTCTTTGATGGCTTTAATATAGGGGGCGATCCGGCCAAGATCCTTGGGAGTCGAATCCTAGGAAGAAATATTCTCGGTAGCGTTCCCAACGAAAGAAAGGCTGTCTTCATTGGTCGTCTCCCAATAGAACCACTTCTTCTTCCACCCTGACCATGACGACCAGGTGAACATCTGAATGTACTCCTTCGACTTCCCATCGTGGAGTTTCAAACCACAGCTACCGGCGACTCCTGCTATTCTAGTCATTCCGTAGAAATATTGGAGTAGCTCCAAGTCGGCTGGAATTCCCAAGTAGACCTCACACAAATATATGAACACACTCAACATTGTGATGGAATTGGGAACAAGGTTTACCAATTCCACCCCAAAGTGCTCAAGTACGAGTGTGAGAAAAGGGTGAGCAGACAATCGAAGGCCACACTCACAGTACGCCTAGAAGACGGAAATTTGGCCAATCTCCCTTGTCCCGAAGCTTCAAATCAGTTCACAAACTCTTTCTTTGGGATCTTCTCGGTGACAACCAAAGCCTTCATCTTAGCCACATCCATCTCTGATTCAGCCCACTGGGAAGCGGTTCTGGCCATCTTTCTCAAGAGAGGTATATTTGGATTTGGAAAGGTCTCTAGATGGCGTACGATTTGGTTGGCAGCAGAGAATGCAAGAGTTCGATGAGCAGTTGGAGTGATTAGGGAAAAAGTAAGAACCCTAAAATCACACCCACGGTAAGTTTTTATAACCGCACACTTGAATTAAAAACGTGGCAACCCAACAGTTACCACCTCTTCGGGAACCACTCTAACAAACAGGTCTATGAGAGTCGATTGAGATTCTTTAATTTGTCTGTTCAAGAAAACTGGGTCTGTCTTTACACCTCAATTGAAATTACCTTCTTGACCAAGTCTATTTCTGGTCAAATGAAATATCGGTCGAAAAGCCTTTCCCTCGACCACCATTCTACGACCACCTTTTGGTCGTAAGATTATCCACAGCTCCTTTTTTAAGTAAATTACTTTCACTTGAAGCTGGGGACTAGATAACGAGAATTTGATAATCCCCATTTAATTATTTATCTATTATTCTTATTATGGATAATAATGCTATTGTATGGTTCTTGGGTATACTCCTTAATGTTTATAAGAGAAAAGCTAGCCAAGAGGTCGTAAGTCCTTTTGCAACCACCCTCATAGTCGTAAGTCCTTCTATGACTACCTTATGGTCGTAAGCTTTTATACGACCACTATGTAGTCATAAGTTCTTCTACGACCACCTCATGATCGTAACCTTTTCTACGATCACCATATGGTCATAAGTTCTTCTACGACCAGGTTAGTTACGACCATCCTATAATCGATGGAGCTTGCAGACAAGTAGGCTGACGATATGATAATCCTTATTTAATTATTTATCTGTAATTCTTATTATGGATAATAATACCATTGTATGGTTCTTGGGTATACCATTTAATGTTTATAAGGGAGAAGCTAGTCAAGAAGTCGTAAGTCCTTCTGCGACTACCCTCATAGTCGTAAGTCCTTCTATGACTACCTCATGATCGTAAGCCTTTCTACGACCACCATGTGGTCGTAAGTTTTTCTACGATCACCTCATAGTCGTAAGTTCTTCTACGACCACCTCATAGTCGTAAGCTTTTCTACGATCAGGTCAGTTACGACCATCCTATAATCGATGGAGCTTGCAGACAAGTAGGCCCAATCAATTAGGGACTCTAAGCAGTTAGTATACGTTATTATTCTCTGAAATAACTGCACGTAATATGCCTCTGTCTCTGATAATAACTGCCAAGCGACGTAGAGGGGTTACTACTCCAGTAATAACTACCATCAATGTACCTATTATATGAAATGATGAGGTGCCTCTTAACCTGGAGAAACGACCACCTCTTCACAGATAGACAGAGACAGGGAGGGAGGATCAAGAACACAAGACATGAAACTTTAGTATTTCTCTTGATTTGTAACCAGCATACTCAATATAGCCACATAGGAGTAGGGTTGTTATTCTATCCGAAGAAGACTTGAACCTGTATAAAATCCATATGTCGTTCTCTCTGCGTGATCAATCTTGGAGACCCCCGAATCAAATAATCATACGTAAGATCGATTCTAAAACACCGACAAGCATAATGCAATTGCGGAATACAAACGGGCGTAATTACTCACCGAAGCATATGTAAAAAAATATCTATGTATCTAAGATTGCCATATGAACGAGATGA
The DNA here is from genome assembly GCA_036346405.1 of Phyllostachys edulis. NCBI lineage: Eukaryota > Viridiplantae > Streptophyta > Magnoliopsida > Poales > Poaceae > Phyllostachys > Phyllostachys edulis. The sequence continues at coordinate 38,274,288 of CM070546.1, read as the reverse complement.
AACAGAACAGTGAAAAGGCCAGTGTCATTTTCTCCGGCACACGACTCGCCTCTTTCTCTTCCCCAACTAATTTATGCGAGCCTAATCGCCAGTAGTTAAGCTATATAGAAGTACTCACTTTTGCTAATTACTAATTTACTATTATTGTTGTGCTTTTGGGTCGACCTGTGCCTCATCATATATTGCTCTCCCGTCCCTTCCTCTTTCCTCGGCTCAGCTCCCGCTCGGACGCGTCGCGGAGGGGCGCCTTTCTCAAGAGATTCCAAGCAATCCATCCGTCGAGTTCGCGAGTGCGTGTGAGCATTGGACTATTTCGCGAGCTGCGCTGGAGAGATACTGTGATTAGTGGTGGTTGGTTCGGCGATGAGGGGCGGCACCTCCGCGGGCCACCAGCGATGGGGCTCGGCGGGGACGACGCCGCGGTCGCTGAGCACGGGCTCGTCGCCGCGCGGGTCCGACCGGAGCTCCGAAGATGGGGAGGAGCTGGTCGAGGTCACGCTCGATTTGCAGGATGACGACACCATTGTGCTGCGGAGCGTCGAGCCGGCCGCGGCGGGGGCTGCGGCCGCGGCCGCGTCGGCGTCCGGGGCGCCGAGGCTTCCGACGCGGGGGAGCTCACGGGCGGCGCGTCGTCGTCGCGGTCGCGGTCGCGGTCGCCGTCGATCCGGCGGAGCTCGTCGCACCGGCTACTGCAGTTCTCGCAGGAGCTCAAGGCGGAGGCCATGGCCCGCGCGCGGCAGTTCTCGCAGGACCTGACCAAGCGGTTCGGCCGCAGCCACAGCCGCGCGGAGGGGCGGCAGCAGCTGCCCTCGTCGGGCATCGAGTCCGCCCTCGCCGCCCGCGCCGCGCGCCGGCAGCGCGCGCAGCTCGACCGCTCGCGCAACGGCGCGCACAAGGCGCTCCGCGGCCTCCGCTTCATCAGCAGCAACAAGGCCAACAACGCCTGGATGGAGGTCCAGGCCAACTTCGATCGCCTCGCCCGCGACGGCTACCTCTCCCGCTCCGACTTCGCGGAATGCATAGGTGCCACACTACCCTCTTCCCTGCCTCCTCCAATTTTTTTTTTCTCGAATTGCTCTTCTTAGTTCAAACATTGGCGCGATGCGCTTACGTGCAGGGATGACGGAATCGAAGGAGTTCGCCCTCGAGCTGTTCGACACATTGAGCCGGCGGCGGAGGATGAAGGTGGACACGATCAACAAGGAGGAGCTGCGCGAGATCATGCAGCAGATCACCGACAACAGCTTCGACTCCCGCCTCCAAATCTTCTTCGACATGTAATTAACTAGCCAGCTATTCCACCATTATACCGCTCCTAGTTACTCTGCAATTCGTAATTACTGTTAGAACAACAGCATCCGTTCTATCATTTTTTTTTGTCACAACTTTTCGCTTGCTTGTAATCAGGGTGGATAAGAACGCGGACGGCCGGATTACGGAGGCGGAGGTGAAAGAGGTGAGCAACACTCCATGCCCATGGCCTTGCTGTGCTCGGTGTTGGTGGTCCTCCAGTAGTACGAGCCCTTCCTTTCCTTTTTTCCTTTCTTTCTAGATTTGCTATTCGAGGACACCAAAATCGGATTGTTTAGGCGTTGTTTTGACGGCGAGAGTTTTATATTTGGTCCATTGAGCTGTCAATCTCCTCGCCCCGGCCATATCAATATTTGTTTTCTCACGTATGCACCTCCATGTCGCAAGCCTCATCCGATACGAGTACCAGTCCTTAATCCTGTTCTTAGAGTGAAGGTCCGATTCTTAATTATCCAGTAATAATGATCCGACAAGCGAGGGGTTTTAGTCTTTGAGGAGGAGAAGCGTGCTGCGTAGGGGCAGGGAAGCAACAAGGCTACGGGAAGGAAAAATACTGGTGGCGTCTAATCGGAGCCGGTTAGCGAAACCGGCGGGGAAAGCATCAAGGCGTCACCAACTCCTACCTGCCGGTTTAGGGACACTCGTTTTCTTTAGCCCTTTGGGAAAAGGGCAGCTTTCTAGAACGTGTGAGGGTGTTTCGGTAAAATCCTGCGGCGTAGAGAGGTCTGCGAAGCGGTTGGTGAGGGGCATTTCTGTCACGCCCGGTAATGCCTTTTCTGATCCGCTCAAACGATGCGTTGAAAGGTTTGGTAAGTACAGTAGCTTTTGGATTGGAGCGTGTAGATGATGCCTTTCACTATTGATGTCGCTGTGTAAAAGGATTAAAGTAGTCGAGTCGGTCCGTCAGGTTTTGGCTGTTCAGGGTTATTTTCTTGAGGTTGGGAAATGTTAGACCGCGTTCAGTTAATTCATGTTTCGCTTTCTGCTGCTGCCAGATTATTATGTTGAGCGCATCTGCTAATAAGCTGTCGAGGATTAAGGAGCAAGCGGAAGAGTATGCCGCCTTGATCATGGAGGAACTTGACCCCGAAGGACTTGGCTACATTGAGGTAAGCTCTTTACTTTAATTTGGTGTGCAACATCTGTCAATTGATAAGAATTTCACGCAAGAAAAATGAGTAAGGAAAGACACTACTGTAGCTGGACAAAACTGCTACTCGTTTAGCTTGTTACATTGCTCGGTGATAGGTGCCCCTCAACCGGCCAAGACACGATGATTGCAATAAAAATTTGCCCGTCGCAACTAAGGGACCCAACTACTTACAACGAAATGCATCAGTCACAACAAAAAAATGATGCTGGTCATCCCATACAAACTTCGTGCCCATCATCATTTATATCGAAGTTGTTGAGCAGCCGTGGACCAGCTCGCATCCATTACTGTTTTGCCTCACTCCCCTGCCTGGTTCAATGCCATCCTTGCCTGCCGCCCACGGCTCATTGCCCCATCACTTCCAATGGCAGAAACGTTCCATCACGGTTCCATGACTCTTCAGTCGTGCATTGTTCAGGTGCTAGGTTAGGCAAGCTGATATAAGCTGGGTTGCAACCACGATTGACTTGACCCGTGTACTAGTAGGAATGTAGGGCCCATTTGAAACCTAGGAATTTCATGGTTTTTTTTACAGGAAACAGTTTAATTCCTTTATGATTCGGGAAAAAAATTCCAGGTTCCAAATGACCGTGGAATTACTTTTTTTCTCTCTTTTTAGTTGACATGGTATTGGGGTGTTTAGCTGGGCCATGCGGCCAGTAGCCTTTGTGCTGCCATGTCATGTGTCGTGTTCAGTGGCGGAGTCAGGAATTCGAAAGACTCGGGACGGAGTTATACTTAAAAAAATACTAACAAAGGCTCCTGATGAATCGTATGTAATCGCGTGAGCACGCATGTTGAACAACAGAACATGACAGCAATAGTAAATGACAACAATCTAACAAAACCTCTGCTTGAAAAATACTGTTGTACCGCCTCTGCTGTTTCTTATAGATGGATCTGATATTCTGATTAATCGATTAAGCAATCCATGTCTCATTAGCACAAGGACAAGCAGGCTTGCCGTTTGTCAGTATGAAAGATGGCTTCGACGAAGACATCAAATGAACAAACGAAAATTGCAAAAAATAAAAATACAGAGCAGTAGGATTTCTATGAGGAGGGAGTAACTTGTGTGGCTAGTACCTGTTCTTACTCGGCCATCGTCGTCCACCGCCGCCTCCTTCCTCTCGACCTTCTCTAGTGCCGGGAGTGCCGGCTTGCCGCCCCACGCCCCCGCCTGCGGCCTGTCCCTGCGCTGCGTCGCTGCTCGCCGCTGCCCCCGCGCGCCGGCGCTGCTGCCCATGCGGCCTGCATCGCTGCGCGCCGCAGCTCCCCGCGCACCGGCCCGCCTGGCGCCCTGGCCCTGGCCCTGCGTCGTTGCGCGCCGGCGCCGCAGCTCCCGGCCGCCCCGACGTGAGGAAGAGGAAGAACCGAAGAAGAGGATTGGGGGAAGAAATCAGAAATGCCAAATCTGAAATGGGGAATTGGGGATTAGGGTTTAGCTCATTGCCTGAGTTGCCTCCTTTAGGTTGTTGCCTTGTTGGCTTGGGCCTTGGGCAGTTGAGCCGCCTTCCTCGCTTGACCCGGCGTCTCGGCCCACGGCGGACGGCGCGCGCGCGCCTGCTGCAGGCTGCAGCTGCTTGCTCAAGCATGAAGATGGACTGATGGTGATGAAGATTTGGCCGGAGGCGCCGGCCGCCGGGGGGGGGGGGGCGCTCGGGAGACCCGGAGCAGCCGCCCCGGCTTCCCCCCGGTGGCTCCGCCACTGGTCGTGTTAGGCCATATTTGTTGTGAGCTGGAGACCATCCCCAGAACAATGCTTGTACACCAGGTGATTCAAGTCCAAGGCCCACTTTCTAGAAGTAATTATTACGTGCACATTCCACAAGGTTTTTGCTTGGATAGCACGGTCATATGAGCCATGTGCGCCACCGGATGCAAAATTAAAACGAGCGAGGGGGCCACACCTCAGTTTGGTGGGACTTTATGTTTATCGTGCAACTTCCCATTAGATTGATGTGTAATGCTAACCCGCCTTGTATTTTTCCTAAGTAAACTTCACAAGTAAGCATCTTATCATCAAGAAAGTATTTGAATTTAATTAAATAACAAAATTGACTATAGAACATCATAATTTTATGTCATTAACTTCTGTCTGTAGAATATCTAAATTTCGTCTTTTTACAGAAAGATATTACAATTTTATGGCTTTTGCCGTGGAACACTAAGACTATTACAATAATATTATTAGTTGTTTGACAGACAAACACTTCAAAATGACCTTCATACCTGCCATTTTTACTCATTCCCCTACAGCCTCCAGGAGGTCTTCCTCCGCTCTAGCACTGGCCCCTCTAGTACCTCCATCGCCGAGCACCTCTGTAGCCGGATCCAACCAAGGGAGTCGCTCGACGCCGAGGTAGTTGACGAAGCTGCGCTGTTGCCGAGGGAGCTGAACTTCACCATCACCAGATCGAGGCCAACGAGGTCGCCATGGAGCTCCTGCGCACCACCGCCGAGGGAACTGATGGTGGGAATCCAGGGCAACGAGGGGAGGGAAGCCGGTGCCAACGCTGGCGAAGGGGATGAAGCCGACGCTGGAGCTGGTGGTGGGGTGCAGTGGCATGGGGTTTGGGGGCGAAACGGGGAACCCATGCGCCTTCACCACGCTCACGTACAAGTTTGACATCGGCTCCGCCATGTCGTACGTCGACGCGATCTTCGCCGCTGCTGCGCGCGGCCTGAGCTTCACGGGCAAGGGAGGCTTCGTCTCCAGCAGCCCGTACGCCGCGCCCGGTGGCGTGGTCCCTAGGACGGGGCCCGCGGGACGAGGCATGACCACTGTCTGCCCGGGCGGCGGAGGCAGCGTGGCCACCGCATGAAGCATGGCCCACCTCGGCTCGCCACCGCCGCCTCTGCCAGAGGCGGGCACGGAGCAGAACACACGAGGCTCGTGGTTCCTCCTGCCCTTGGTTTCGGACGTGGAAGCAGCAACAGCAGTAGACTCCTCCGTCTGTCCATCGACGACCGCGACGGCGGTGGCAAAGGCGGACCCAACGATCCTTTCGGGGTCCCCGCTAGCTGTGACGGGCTCGGGAGGCTGTTGCTGGTTGAGATTGACAATATTGTCTGGTGGTGGGAGGCTGCTACTCCCGAGTGCCGTGCTCGCCATGCTGGAGTCACCACGGTGGCTCGTCATGTAGGGCTGAGACGAGCAAGTGCTCGCCGTGCTCTGGTGGGTGTGCAACACGGCCGACGAGGCCAACGTGCGGCTCGCGGAGATCAGGAGGGCGGCCAGGCTCACCGAAGGGGATGCCGCACCCGCGCCGGGCAGCAACGACATGGGCGTCTAGATGGGGGGGCAAATAGGGCATTCCCCAGGCCAGACCTTTTCTCTCCTTTCCAAGCCAGATATATTATTTTAATGAGTGGAGTGTTCTACAGCAAGGAGACACATTTTTTTAGTATCTTTTGATAAAGATACAAAATTTGGGTGTCCTACATCCAATGACACAAAATTGTGATGTCCTTTAGCCAATTTTGCCTAATTAAATTTACATGATTCAGTAAGATGACGCTTCTTTTTTAAATGAAGTGAGATAGAACTTGACTATACATTGATGAGTTGGTGTAGCAAATCTGTCATGTAGGAACGGATTTCACAACACACAACATGTGACAAAATTGCCCCTTAAGTTCTGTCATTGAGTAAACAGCCATTTAATACTTGTTTGAATAAAATGGCCAATTAAGCTTGAGAAAGGGTTTAATTCCACATTGGTTTATATGCATATTGAACAGTGTTCTAAAAACAGGTCTACTAGGCCATATACAAGTAACGAGTGCCCTACCTGTTACCGTGTAATTGCAGGTTATGCCGCATAATCGGACCGATTATGCTGTATAATCACTACTAGGTGGGTGACTTGTCGAGTACCAGTTACCGATTTTTAGAACCTTGATATTGAAATACTCTCTCCAGTCACCAATCACAAAAGAGTGACATTTTGGGATTGGAGGGAGTATTTAATAGGGACTATTTCAGGAATAATACACATGTATCTTGGAATAGTTATATCCTCCTTAATCTTGATCAAATCGGGAGGTACTGAACTCCTGATCTCTGGGTACAGTATCCTCCATTTGTAGTACATGCACAGTATCCTCCATTAGTAGTACATGCATAGTGAGTGAGCTTATGCGCCTCTGTATTACAAGTGTGATATTCCTGCTTGAGGGACCAGATTTTGTTTTTTTTAATAAAAAAACTATCATTTGTTCATAGGCTATTATTTTTATCAACTAAATGCGCTCACTGTTATTGAATCAATGGAATGCAAAATTCACGAGTTCTGAAAACTACACGGTTTCTTGTTGGCTTTGCAGCTGTGGCAATTGGAGACACTTTTATTGCAGAAGGACACCTACATGAACTACAGTCAAGCTTTAAGTTACACAAGCCAAGCACTGAGCCAGAACCTGGCAGGGCTAAGGAAGAAGAGTCCAATCCGCAAAATAAGCACCACTTTGAACTACTACTTGGAGGACAATTGGAAACGCTTATGGGTGCTTGCATTGTGGATTGGGATAATGGCTGGACTGTTCACCTGGAAGTTCATTCAGTACCGTAACCGATATGTCTTTAATGTGATGGGTTACTGCGTCACAACTGCAAAAGGCGCTGCTGAAACCTTGAAGCTGAATATGGCGATTATCCTCCTGCCAGTGTGCCGTAACACCATTACCTGGTTGCGAAGTACAAGGGCTGCACGAGCATTGCCATTTGATGACAATATCAACTTCCACAAGGTTAGCCTTTAGTATGTCATTCCCCTCTCTTCACTTAAATATAGACTTTCATAGTCCAGTGATCTTAGTACTTAAATCAATGAATTTAGGCCCTGAAAGATGTGAATGCACACTTGCATTATCTGTGCATGTAGAGGTAGGCTGTTAGATTTGATTTGCAAGTGAGGTTGATCTGCCACGTCTCCAACAGAATAAAAAGGGTACTCAGGTGTTAACATATTTTAATTGCTGTATATACCGCTTTCAAAATATCTGTCTAAAAGCATATATTGCATTCTGCTAAAGTATTAGGGTTTTAAGGTTCATATGGGAATGGTGGATTAGAAAGTTGACCAAATACTTCATGTTTAGACGTGGGAATGGGAATTATGTAGCGTATGAATTATTGTTGCCTATTTGGCCAACTCAAAATCAATAACAAGAAATTGCATTTTTGTTGTACTGGCAGACTATTGCAGCAGCAATTGTGGTTGGTATAATCGTCCATGCAGGGAACCACCTTGTATGTGATTTCCCACGGCTTATAGGTTCATCAGATGAGAAGTATGCTCCTTTGGGCAAGTATTTTGGGGAAACAAAGCCAACATATCTTACATTGGTCAAAGGAGTAGAGGGCGTCACTGGGGTAATCATGGTTGTGTGCATGATAATTGCTTTTACTTTAGCAACCCGGTGGTTCCGCCGTAGCCTGGTGAAGCTTCCAAGACCATTCGACAAACTTACTGGCTTCAATGCTTTCTGGTACTCTCATCATTTGTTCATCATTGTGTACCTGGCGCTCATTGTTCATGGCGAGTGCCTGTATCTCATTCATGTCTGGTACAGAAGAACGGTTAGATATTTATGTATTTGTCTTCATTCTTTGTACCTGAAACAAGTTGGATTAGTAAGATTCTTATAGTTTTTCCTTTGATGCAGACATGGATGTATCTTGCAGTGCCTGTTTGTTTGTATGCAGGGGAGAGGATTCTAAGGTTCTTCAGGTCTGGCAGTTATTCTGTCCGGCTCTTGAAGGTCAATCCAAAGACATTAGAAACTTGAGCATTGATTCTTTGTGCCTTGTACTAATTTAGTACCCTTTCTTTTTAGGTGGCCATATATCCTGGTAATGTTTTGACGTTGCAAATGTCCAAGCCTCCCACATTCCGTTACAAGAGCGGACAATATATGTTTGTTCAATGTCCAGCAGTGTCGCCCTTTGAATGGTACATGGGTACTTGCGGCTCTCAATTTTAATTGAATTGTTTATGATGGATGCCACTTCTAGGATAGATAATACTGAATTTCTTGTACACTTTATATCTTCAAAAGGTGACTCAGCGCAATCCATTGAACTTTGAACACTTCTTTGTATCTTGCAGGCATCCCTTCTCAATTACTTCAGCACCTGGGGATGACTATCTCAGCATTCATGTTCGACAACTTGGTGACTGGACAAGAGAGCTCAAGAGAGTATTTGCCGCAGCTTGTGAGCCCCCAGTTGGTGGTAAAAGCGGCCTTCTTAGAGCAGATGAGACAACTAAGAAAGCGTATGAACACCCCTTGTGTTTAGCAGTTAACATTATGCTTTGTGGACACTTCACAGTTTATAATATTGTCTTTTGGCAATGCAGCTTACCCAAGCTTCTGATCGATGGACCTTATGGTTCTCCTGCTCAGGATTACAGCAAGTATGATGTTTTACTACTTGCTGGATTAGGAATTGGTGCAACACCCTTTATCAGCATATTGAAAGATCTGCTCAACAACATCATCAAAATGGAGGAAGAGGAGGTATGTTATATAATCCCATATTGTTAGTGAAATAGTATTATCATTCTTATTTTCTCAGTATAGTTTATTTTGCACTCACAAGTATATATTTCTCTGTATTTGCAGGATGCTTCTACTGATCTTTACCCACCAGTTGGTCGTAATAAGCCACATGTTGATCTGGGCACACTTATCAGTATTACCTCGAGACCAAAGAGGGTCTTGAAGACCACAAATGCTTACTTTTATTGGGTGACACGTGAGCAAGGCTCTTTTGATTGGTTTAAAGGAGTCATGAATGAGATTGCTGAGTTGGATCAAAGGGTAAGCATATCAAGCAATTGCCAATTCTCTTTGCAGTGCAATTTGTTATCTACAGAAATTCGCGATACGTTCTTTGTGAAGTTGTACTTACAGTTACCTTTGATCCATGCTAGAATATCATTGAGATGCACAATTACCTCACAAGCGTTTATGAGGAAGGTGATGCTCGGTCAGCGCTCATCACTATGCTCCAAGCTCTGAACCATGCAAAGAATGGTGTTGACATCGTCTCTGGAACTAGAGTAAGTACTGATAACACTATTGACAGCTTCAGTCAGGCTGTAAAGTCGTTGCATCGAAATATTAAGTTTTTTCCTCACTATTTGTTAGCATAAAGTGTTTTAAAAAATGCACATTTACCTTGTCCAATATGCAGCTAATACTTCCATTTGACTATTAGTGCACTCATTTTGCAGGTCCGGACACATTTTGCAAGACCAAATTGGAAAAAGGTCCTATCTAAAATTGCCTCCAAGCATCCATATGCCAAGATAGGTTAGTCTACATATTACAAGTCTAGCTAAACTTTATTTTGATTTCCTTTAGTCATGGACATTCTTGTAACAAGAATTTTTAAAAAATGAGATATCTATGGAAAATAGGAGAGGAGAAAATTTGAAATATCTATGCTAGACCTATTAAAAGTTATCGCTGTATATCTATGCTAGACCTATTATTTGCACACACTAGCACATAAAGATGCAAAACTTTCAATGAGATATCTATGGAAAATAGGAGAGGAGAAAATTTGAAATTCCAGACCGTTACACTCTTTCAGCTTTGGCACATCAATGAGCAAAGCTTCAAAGAAGACCCAACTCGGGCTGAGTTAGTATTTTTCAAATTCTATCTAGTTAATTAAAGATGAAAACTATTTTTGTTGTATACAGGTGTATTCTACTGTGGAGCTCCAGTCCTGGCACAAGAACTTAGCAAACTTTGCCACGAATTCAATGGGAAATGCACCACAAAATTCGAGTTCCACAAGGAGCATTTCTGAAATCAAGTAAATACTTGACGGGAAACAATTATAGATTATGTTATGTGTACAGCATTTTGTCTGTTCTTTATAAAGGACATGAGAGAGGAAGGTGGAGAATCAATCAAGTTACCACCCTACACTTCTTGATGGACAGTACTCCCAAATGAACAAGAGCACCAACAAGAGGGATTTAGGGTAATCATGTAGAATACATCTGACGTCCATCATGGTTCATGCAGCATGGAACCCCAGTGGACCTGCGACTGCGAGGAGATTCCTCCCAGAAGGTCTCGAATGTACAGAGCCCACCTGAAGACTTGAGCTTATTCTGAGATTAGCTGGGATTATAAGTAGGATGATATATAGGACATAGGAAGGGAATTACGAGTCACAAGGCTAATTAACTGTATATTATTCATGCATCTGAGTGTTTGGCTAAGGCCAGAAGCACGTTTCATGTTTGTATTTACATACAGAAAACGATTAGAATAAAGTGAAAGAGAGAGGGTATACTCGATTTGAGTATTGAGTATTTGTAATTTGTAACTATACAGTGCATTGTTAGTCATTGGTTCCAGACTGGGCTCACCAACCACATTCAGGTCTGTTCCATTGTTGTGAGTTGGTGAACGGGAGGTAAAGAACAAGATGTAAGGGCAGTTGGGTGAACCAGAGGGTACCTGTATGGGATGGTACTAGACATGTCGCCATGCTTGTATTTGGTTGAGTGAATGGAACCAACTTATCTTGAATGAGATGGTACAGATTATGAGAATATTCCTATGAGATGCTGAACTGTTCCATTTGATAAAATCAGCAAAAACACACGGTACAGGATGACTTTGGAACACCCCGATCCAACATTAAGCCTAAAATGTCACATAAACTACTTTAGCTACTAATTTGAACCTTAATTAACAATAAATTACAGCAAGCATTGATAAATTAAATTAAAATCATACCACGTCCAAGCCACGACCCTTCAGCCCCTTGTTCTTTATATAGGACCCTATGGATAACCCCGTCGCGCTCTCCTCCTCCCCCCAACCACGCCGCCTCCTCTCTTGAGCCGCCTCCTCTGTCCCTAGCCACCTCCTCGTGTGCTGCTACTGCCATGGAGGAGAGGAGACCAGCAAGGAAGGAGGAAGAAAGAAGAAGAGGGAAGGAGAGGAAGAAGGAAGAAGAAGAGAGTGAAAACCTAGGGCTTCGGATCTCATCTTCGTTCTTCATTGAATTTTCATGGGTAACGACCTGATAATCCCTAGATTTATCATAGAGTAATGGTTGATCACATTGTAGATTGGTTTGGTCGCGGGGTAGATATTGTGTGATGCCCTAGTTCGTTGAATTGTGCTGCAGAACATTACAAGGGGATTTGGGGGTATCTACGCCCAGAATCAGGATTGCATCTGGTTAGGAAAGTTGTAGAAAATTTCAGTAGCTTTCCAATAAGGATCATTAATTTTTGAGTTGTGAGCAAAAAGATATGGCGGAAGGTTGCTGTCCAGAAATCCGCTGTCAATGACAACAGTTGTAAAGACGAGTTAATTACATACATTAGATGAAATAATTTAATTATAGTCATAACTAAAATAATCTAGATATTTCTTAGTAGATTTCAGAAATTTCATTTTTTTTTACTATTTTCCATGTTATAGAAAAAATATATATATATAAATGTGAAGTTGACCGTTCTGATAATTTCTAGTTTAACCTTTGGGGTTGGAAACGGGAACCTAAACGGCAAATTCAGAAGTTTTGCATAACTAGAATATTGTGGGCAATTTTTTGTAGTTTCCAGAAAACATATGGTTTACTATATTTGGAGTTTAGAGATGAAAGTTATGGTCGTTTGAGTTAAGAGTGTCGGTTTTGCGTGTCAGTGTGATAGTATTTTGTTTGATGATTTGGTGCTGTTGTGGTATATTTTGAGCGTATTATTGATTTTTTTTATTCAGGGAGTGTTGCCTTAAGTACTGTGCCACAATTGCATCAATTGGTTTCTAGAGGTTAAAAGGCAAGTGCTTGGTAGAGCGGTGGACATCGGTTTGTCATCCCTTGTCGCTACCATTGAATTAATAAGACATTTATTTATGCTCCTTATTGCTTAATTAAATGCCACGATTTATGATGATAATGATTCAATGAGAATATGACATGAAACATTGATGACATGAAATGTTGATGATTTAATGAGATTATAATGTGATGCTGCAATTACCATGAGGATGACACGGTAATGTTAATAATGAATAATGAACAATTGTATCATTCACTTGCATAAGGGCCAGGGCGGTGAGTAATGCCATGTTTATGGCTATTCCGACGTGGTCCATGTTAAAGTCCTGCAGAGGTTAGGACCTCACCCTCAAGAAGGTAGGGGAAGAGTGTGTCATCACTGGGTGAACACTTCGCCATGCCAGTATCAGCTATTGAGTTGCATATTGGCATTTGCATACATGAGATTTGAGTACATGAGAATGAAATTGATGAGATTTGAGAACATGAAATATGAGAATGACATTGATGAGACTTGAACATGTTTATGATAATGATGATGATTAAAATGAATAATAAATTGTTTGTTTATCATTCTATCTTGTACTTGTTGAGTCGTGAACTCACTCTTGTTTTGTTGTTGCTTTTAGGTAACCCAACAATATGTATGGGATGGAGTAGCACACGAACATCACATGCATCAATCACACAGTCATTATCAATTAGCTTGATTACTATAATCTAGTGACATGATTATTTCATTCAGGACTTATCATGATTGGGCTTGATTATCTTGGAATTGATAGTTGGAACTTTGGTTGATTAATCATTTGTTCAATTTAGTTTGTTCTATTAAATGCTTAGTTTATTGGTTTAGTTCTTATTTGCTTGATAGTAGTTGATTATTATAAATTGTTGACATTCTATGTACTGGGAGCATGGTCCCGGCGTTTCTTGAGTGCGTGTATCTGAAGCGTGACTGGTGTGCGGGTATCCCGGGCGTTTCTCAGACGTGTGTGCCCTGAGCCGTCTTGGTAACATGTTACCAAAATGTGAGCTTTTATTTGTAAGTAGTTATTTTGAGTTATTTGTTTATCTATGCATGTTTGTTGTAATTTAGTGTTAATTAAGGTTCAAATTGGTAACTAGAGTAGTTTAGGTGACATTCTGGCCTCAGTGTTGGGCCGGGGTGTTACAAACATCTAGTGGTGGCCAGATAGGCTCTCCACCCCGGATCATAGTTGGGTCGAGTCAGATTTAGCTCGGATGTCATTGAACATATTCCGAAGTAAAAAACTGTCAATTGCAAGAGGTTGATTATTGGCTTTTGCTGTAGAAAGTTCCGAGGTAAAACAAAACGTTGTATGTATAGTAAAACTCCGCTGTAATTTGTGATCTGAATATTAGACGCCGTACAATATTTGGCAAATGTGAATTTGAGCAGCCTCTTGCAGTGCTTTAGCTCCTTGCTTCAGATATTCATCCTGTGAAGTTTCTTTTTTTGTAATCCTGCCTAGCAGATAAGTTAAACACATGTTTCATAATTCACCTCATCAGGATCACGGAAATTCTTATGATCAAACCAAACTAGGGGTGAAAACGGATCGGATATGGACGGATAATGGCTCTATAGTATTTGTTTTCATATTTTTTTCAGATCCGGATACGAATACGAATACCCCAGATATGAATACAGATACGAATAATATCGAATATGAATACGGAGCGAATACAAATTAAAACGAATACGGTCGCGGATATTTTTCGGAACATGAAAACCCCTTAAATTGTATGCCAGAAATTAACGAAAACATATAACTAGTTTATTTGATGCAAATATTCATGAATTGTTCATATTTTTAGCAACCACATATAACATTGGCACTAGCAAGCTGCATTAACTAGTTTATCACAAATATAATACGTAGTTTACCATATTTAGCTCATAAGTCATAATTCACAAAGTTACAAATCATCACACATTCACACTTAGTTCATCATATACATAAAAATTAGTTCACACTAACATTGATCAGGCTGAATGGTTAATCTATACGCAAATGACTGTAACATCCAAGTATGTTACCAAAAATAAAATTAATAAAGTTATTATTTTATTGTATTTTTGAGATTTAAAAGAGTTTTCTTGGTTAAAAAGGAAACAATAATAAAATAAAGTCAATTATTTAATTTCCTAGTTTTTAATGTCAAAAATAAATTTTTTGAGATTTCTGGGATTTTTATTGGATTTAAAGTGAAAAATTAAAAATAATTAATTTCTTGATTTTTCGGATTTTAAAAGGTTTTTCCTATTTTTCAGAAATTAAAAATAGTTTATGTGCAAAAATAAAAACCAACTTTAACTTGGAATTAATTTTATTAAGTTCAAAATAATTTAAGGAATTTCTATGATTTTTTTCTAGATTTTTTTTAACTCTATTTGCTATTTTCTAAAAGGCTATTTGATTTGTTGCATTTCCTGAAATTCGGAAATCAATTAAAATCTCCTTTTCTCTTTTGGGTTGAAATCCGGATATCCGGACTTGGTCTTATTCGGATAATCCGTATTTGTATCCGTATCCACCGGATAGCATGCATACCATATTTGTTTCCGTTTCCGATAAAAAAATCCGAATTCGTTTCCGGTCCAAAAATTATCCGAGAAAAATCTGATCCGAGACAATCCAAATCCGTTTCTGTCCGGATCGGTTGGAAACTATCTGATCTGTTTTCATCCCTAAACCAAACACTATTTTCGAATTTCTGATAGGTGAGGTGGTAGCATGTGAAAAATTGTAGAATTGCGCATGGCCATGGATCCAGCCCTAAGATATCAGTAAGCCTCCGCGGCTGCGCTTGCGTCCGGCATTCAGCAGGTTCATCACCGATTTATCACGGATAGCCCACACTATGCGGGCTGATTCTAGTACTGCCGAGCCAGTGGGAATCCATTGAGGACCCATGGAGCGAACCCATTGTAGTATCCACTGGTTCAACCCGTTCTCAACCTAAATTTCTCAACCCACTCCAACCCGACCCAACCCATTCTACGAGGAAACCCAACCCGACCCAACCCATTGGCTCTTTCAACCCGTTGTCACCCAACCAAAGCCAACCCAATCAAGAACCCAACCTGTTTGAACCCAACCCATTATCACCCCTAGATAGGTGGCACGGCAAAGACGAGCATGAGCGGCCGGCCCATCTCAAAGACAAACCCATTCGGCTGTGAATGGGTTGTCTTTGCTTGCCCATGTCTTTGGGAGGTGGCCCAGGCACGGCTTGACTACGATCATCTCATGGTCGTAAATTCTTCTACGACCATCTATTGATCATCAGTCCTGCTACGATCACCTCATGGTCGTAAGTTTTACTATGACCAGGTCATTTACGACCACCTTATAGTTGATAAGAACCATAAACATGTGGGCTCAACCGACTAGGGACATTTGTACGACGTGTTTAATCCACGTAGTAGTTAATATGCGTTGTTATTCCCTGAGATAACTTCATGCATTAAACCTCTGTTTCTGACATAACTGTAAGACGACGTGAAGGGATATATTTCTCACAATAACCACCATTGAACATGTGCATTGCATCAAATGTTAAGGCATCTCTTGACATGGACATCTGCCACCCCTTCATGCGTTATATCAGGAGTAAAGTCGGGATTTTTTTAAATAATATTAATTTAAAATATAATTACAAAAATAGTCAATTTTTTTTATACAAAAATAGGTGTCTGTCGCTATTTGGAACGGCGACAAGCTCCTATCGCTATTTCAACTGGCGACATGAACCTATTTACTACCAATCGCCGTTCAAATTGCCTATTGCCATTTCAACTAGTGATTTGCATCGAAGAGTGTGCAAATCGCCAGTTGACATGGTGACAGGAACCCGTGGGTTCCTGTGGCTAGTTCAACTAGCGACAGGAATGTGCTATATAAACCCCAAAAATTTGGTGGAAAAGTCATTTTAATTCCGGAAAAAAAGAAGAGAGAGAGAGAGAGAGAGAGAGAGAGAGTGAAGGAGAGGGGGAGAATAGATGTAGCGAAGTCTTGCAGTTTTTAGCGGAGGAGAGAGAGACAGAGCAGCAGATCTGGTCGCCCATTTTACAGGTAAATGTTCTTACAACTTTGTACCTAAATTCGAAACCTTGTAGGTTAGCAAATAGGAAGATACCTCTAAAAATAACAAGATATCTATTATAAATCTGTAATAATTGCAGAGTAGCTAAATATGGTATGTAGAGCTTAATCAAAACAATCCCAACTTAATTTTGGTTTCCATTTATGCATGGTAAATATTCTGTTAATGCAAAAAATACTTTTTAAACTAAGAAAATAGCAAGACACCTCTAAAATTTCTCTAAGAAATCCAGAGTAGGTACAAAGGGTATGTAGAATTGAATTAAAATATTATGAACTTAATTTTTGTTTCCATTTGTACATGGTAAATATTTTGTAAATGCTAGAGACACTTACCAAACAAGGAAAGTAGGAAGATACCTATAAAAAATCTATAAAAATTGCAGAGTAGCTATACAGGGTATGTATCCGGACATAATTTTGGTTTTCATTCGTGCACGCTAAATAATTTGCAAACAACAAAAATAGCAAGGTACCTATAAAAATTATATGAAAATTCCAGAGTAGCTAAATAGGTAATGTAGACGTTAATTAAAATATTGTGAACTTAATTTTACTTTCTATATGTACACGGCAAGATACCTCAAAAAATTTATATGTCAATACAGATGTGTGCATATCAGTTTTCTATGTGTCGCTAATCATGCAATAATTGAATTAATTAGATATGTCACTTCTTATTACTTTTTGTATATGTTTTGTAGTATCTACAATGTATGCACTGAATTTTTAATTATGGCGGTGGATCCAGGGTACGCTGCATAGTGGCCGTATGAGTTGCTTGACCTGATCATTGATGCATATCACCATAGCTGCCTCAGTACCATCCTCCCCAGGAGGGTGAGGTGACGATTAAGCTTGGCGCGTTACGGCTGCGCATGCCCATGAGGGTATAGAGGGTAGACTCACGTTGGGTTCCGAGATACATGTAGTTGTGACCTTCATGTACTCAATTGCAGTCTGACTACTTTGGATTGACTTACGTTTCTTCTTAATCTTTTTTACGGAGTTTGAGGGCGGCGGGCCTCCTTCCACTAGTGAGGATGGTGGAGGCGACATGGGAGAATGACCAGGACCGTGCGGGCGATGGTTGCACATCCAGTTGATGGCGTTGACGCTTCAAGACGTGACCTTCTTGACTAGGTTGCCCTACGTGGGCTTCCCCTTGGCGGCGCACGACGTCCCGGCCACGTGGCGCACGAAGTTTCTCACGAGGTTCCAGGGGGTGCTGCCGCCCAACAGCGGCTATAGGGAGTTCAGTAGCACGCACGGGCCGTCGTTGTAGTGGATCTGCCAATTCTACATAAGTTTTTATAACTCTTGTCATTCTGCTTCAATTGCTTTGTGCAGCTTACTGATGTGTATTTGTCTTCTTGCAGCCGAAGCTTATGGCAGAGGACGCACCTGAGTACACGGTGAGGAGGCACTTTGAGGTCTACTTGCTATGGCCGTTCGGGTGGGTGATGTAACTAGGGTTCCACGGCGATAGCATCGACAAGTACTTCATCCGGTACGCACGCCAGCTAGCAGACTAGGAGGTGGAGGAGATCCAGCCCTACACCTGGGGCCTGGCGGTGCTATGCGCAACGTACCGCGCCTAGTGTGACGTGTCTCACTGGGTTCGGGTTAACTCCATCCTCTCTGGATGCCCGCAGCTTCTTTAGCTATGGTCTTTCAAGCGTTTCCAGATCGGACGATTACAACTAAACCTAGGCACCTACATAGTCGCCATGTACACCGATAATGATGACATGGATCGGCCGACCATAAGATGGTATGGTGTCGCCGACGGGTAACATTTCTGAACATTTATTCCTTTTCGTGGTAGGCACTAGGACCAGAGGATGACGTGGCACCGCGACACTCTGCTTCCTTGCTCCGGGAGACTGGGACCACTTATGCATTTAGGGTGTGTTTGGTTGCCTGCATATCTCTAGCCTAGCCTGTATGAGTCATCCAGGCTGAAGCTAGCCAGGCCGGGTAGATGCAATGGGGGTTGTTTGGTTGCCTGTTTCTGTTATGACAGGCTGTGCTGAGATACTGTTTGGTTGGTTGTATCAGGATACTGGATGCATGAGTAGATGCAATGTGGGTTGTTTGGTTGCCTGCATATGCCAACGTGTGCTCACCTGTTGTAGTGAGTGGTGAGAATACCCCCTTGGTAGGATGTTTGAGTTGATTGGAAAAATGGCTAAAGATACGGCTTCACTCCCAAACTATTGAGCAATCGATAGAGTTAACACTAAGGATTAACAATCAAGCCATAGTTTCAAGACAACACGAATGCATAGAGAATTCACTCAGACATGCTCCAAAAGTGTGAAACTTCACTCAAGATAAAATAAACATTTATGTTATGAAGAAAATCTACATTACAACGAAACTTTGGCTGATATGAATTGTAACAAGCAATTTAGTTGTCAAACATGGCAGATTTACATGATAACAAGACATAAAGACAGACCTAAGTAATGGTTTTATGATATCATTGTTTTTATTAGAGTAAACCCTGTTTTCTTAAATTATGTGTCCTGGACTATTGATTGCCTTCCCAGCATTCAAGTGACGTAGCTCTGCCAATGCAGTATAACCATTCAAGTATCCATCAAGCATATAACAAAGAATTGAAATTTTGAAACTTGCTCTTCATCACCACCACTCAGGTCCCAAGTAGTCCATCATTGGTCCTACCATTCAGGAATCAATCAAAAATACCTTCAGAGGATTGCAAACTGAAGAACTATGATGCTATCTTCATAAACTTGTTTAACCTTTATTTGGGCGCACAAATTTCTTTGATTTGGTGCCACACAACCATTCTCACTGGAGTCAAACAAAGATATAAATTGGTACCAAATCATCCATGCAAAGTAAAATAACTAGATACTCTCACCTCAAGCCTGTAGTTAGTATATATATATGTTCTTGAAAATCCAAGTAAGTTCAACAAACATGCATAAGTACAATGGTCTTACAACAGGATAAGGTAAAAATTTTACTAGTGAAAAATAAACGATTGGAAATTACATTCTTCACACCTCATTGAACAGTTCGTGGATTGTTCTTGACCAACTAGTGATCTCCACTGGATCTGTCTAATATTTATCTACTTTCACCATAGGTTTACCGCATCATGGATAATAAATAACACGAACTTGGATCCATCACAAGAAAATGAAATCCGCAGAAATATCAGATCTTGAGAGAGAGATCAAATCTCTAACCACAGTGCAAGAGATTTTTCCAACAAAACTTAGAGAGGCGGGGGGCGGGATTACTGACCACCATGGTTGCCTACCCGTGAACTCATGCGCCGCTGCCACCCCATCGTCGCTCAGCGGCTCAGCCCATGCCGCCGCTACAGCTCCTATGATTGTTCCATCCAATCAATACTCTGCTCCCGCCGCCGCCACACGCTACTGGGAACGGGACCCCGGATGGGAACATCCTCCATAGCGGAGAAGCAGATGCACGAGTGCGCGTGGTGGTCAAGTCGAGTTGCGTCGCGAGAAGCAATCGGGCATGGAGACGGTGGCGCGAGGTGGTAGCATCAGGAGCGACGCGAGGAGCTGAGAGGGGATTGAGAGAAGGGAAGGCGCAAATGGAAGGGAGAAGAGGGTGATCCGATTCCGTGCCTGCACGGCTCGTGCATCCTGCGTGCACTCGCGCGGCCGCACTCCTACATCGCCCAGGCCTGGCTCGGGAGCGAAGGTCGATTCGGCCGTTCCTCTCTGGACTGGCTGGGAAAGGAATCTTGCATCGCTAGAGCCAGGCTTAAACTAACATGCAGACAACCAAATAACTGTTTTCTGTATCTCTAGATGCGAGCCAGACCTTAATCAGGCAACCAAACACACCCTTAATACATGCATGCATGAGTGTTATAGGGGCTTGATTGGATGGGCTAATTAATACATGCATGCACGAGGGTTAGTAGGGCTTGATTGGATATGATAATTAATACATGCATGCGTGACTGCTAGGGGGCTTGATTGCGGACCCAATTAGCTAAGGTGCTACCACCCGTCCGGACCGCGACATCAACATCCAGCGGTTCTGGCCTGCGGTAGGCCAAATTCCAGCGGTTCCCGGCCACGGTATGCATATGCAGCAGTCCAAATGTGTGGTACGATACAGCAGCGGTTCGGGAGGGTTATAAGGGATACGTGGCACTTGCCTATCTTACCGTTGTGTTACTTTTATATTTTCGAATGCGTCCAGACTAGATATGCTAAAGCGAATGATAAAAACCTGCAAATGAGCCAAAAACTTATTAGTGTATGGGCTGGACTTAAGTCCAGTAAGACCCATCGGCCAGGAGGCTACTACTGGCTAGTACTAACAAGAGGTGGTCAAATGGGCCGTGTCTACCAGGCCGGCCCTAGGTACGATATTGTTGGCCCGCCTGACACGGCACGACTCAATGTATAGATGGGTTAAGCTGGCACGACCCGACGAGCCGTGCTGTGTTTGGGTTGCCACCGCAGTCCGTCGGGCTAGCACATTTATTTTTTAAATATTTTATATGATTTTATTTTACATTTTTAAATATTTATATAATTTTAAGTTTAATTGTTTAATATTTATACGATTTTATTTTGTAGTTTTTTTATTTGTCCATTTTATACGTATATACAAATTTATTTTGTTTTTTTTTAAATTATATATACACAGAGGCAACTAATATACATAGATGAGATTTGCTCCCTGACTCCCTCTGCGCAGACTACACCACCCAAGCCGCCGCCGCCCAATCCGCCACTAGTTACGGTGGATCTTGACGCCGGCCATTGCAAATCGCCTCCCCCATGCTACCCAGCAGCTAGTCCCTTCGTTTCCTCGTGCTATTTTCTCTCCTTCTCTCACGAGATTCAAACTCCAGCTCGAGCCTCGTCGGGCTCGCTGTGGTGCTGATCTGCGGCCTCACCGCTGGGGTTCCACTTATACGAGTCGCCCTCGCCAACTAGGCCCCGCAGCTCAATGTGCCGCAATGGGACTCAGGGTCCCGCGTGTGCTGGGGCGCACACAGGTGCTTGGGCATGTGGACGCGGCCGTGCCGTCGTGAGCCGACGACGTCGTGCCTTGCGCGAGTGACGGCTCTAGCTGAATTCAGGTTGGTACTCTACTCTTACTCTGCTTCCTCTATTCGTTCTATTCCCCTGCTCTTGTTGCTACTGCACTACCCCCAACCAGGATTGAAATATCGGCCCATAATCGCTACTACCGTTTCTATCGGGACCCCCGGTAGCCAGTCAAATCAGCTCCGAAATTTGTACTTTAGATGAATTTTGTCAAAAAAAAAATCAAATTTACTTGAATTTTGTTCAGTTAATGAATGAGTGAAGTAATACAAGCCTATCCTAATCTTGCTACCATGCTAACTAGCTCAATTGATGATTTTTGTTCGAATTTGATTTTTTTAAATTTAAAATCCAAAAAATTCAAATTTTTTTTGGAATTTTCGGCCGAAATTGGCCGAAAATTTCCGATTTTCGATCCTATCGGCGGTATCGGACCCCCCCCTTAAAAAAAGTTGCCGATAAAAAAAACCCTGCCCCCAACTGCACATTTTAGTTCAGAGCAAGACATTTCTTGCTATGGTGAGTGTTGGAGGAGGGTCCCCATGCTACCTCAAGCTGACAATAACACCATGAAGGTATGACGCTCCAGACGAGGTCTGGGACCAGGATCGACACATCGGTGGATCAACCTCGAATGGGTCCGAGGTTAACCTCGCCAAGGTACAACACATCGGCAAACCCACTCTAGACGAGGTCCAGAAACCAACCCTGGACAGGGTCCAAAGGCCAATCTTGCCGAGGTACGACACATCGGTGTGTAAAATAGGAAAGAATCAATCAGTTTGGATTGCTGATATTCTGCTGATACTGTAGTCCATTAGGGATACGATTGCTATCTGTTAGCGTATTAGTGTGATTGCTATCTGTTAGCACTATTAGTGCGATTGCATTGATATGTTGTAATACATGCCTTGTAAACAGTATTGTATAACACCAAATCAATCCTACGTAGGATTATTGCGACAAACATTGTGTTTAACTTGGTATCAGAGCCTCATCCAAGCGCATGCTATGAACTCCTCTGCAAGTAGGGAAAACGACAACACCAGCGTCCTGATCACTGCACCAGACGCCAGCATCTCCATGCAACCTCTGAGCAATCTCATCAGCATCAAGCTATCCTGCGAGAACTTCTCTGGAAAGCTCAGGTCGATTCTTTTCTGTTCACCCAAAATCTCTACGGGTACATCGATGGTAGTGTCATCGCGCCGCCGGTAATGGTGACGAAGGGAACCGGTGCAGCCGCACGACAGGTACCAAACCCTGCTTATCTTCGATGGTTTCAGTAGGACAAGATTATACTGAGTGCCCTATTCTCATCAATGACTGAGGACATCCTCAGCCAAGTTGCTCGTCTCACCACCTCTATCGACGTGTGGGGGGGTGTTGGTGGCCATGTTCTCATCCCAGAATAGGGCGAGGATGATGCAGGTTCGATATCAATTATCAAACATGAAGAAGAAGGATATATCGGCGTCCGAGTTTTTCCACAAGATGAAGGGGCATGCCGACACCATGCCTTCAATTGGCAAGCCCCCTCCTAACGATGAGGTGATTGGCTACATCCTAGCAGGGCTAGGGTCGGATTACGACTCCCTAGTCACCTCAGTTACAACGTGCAACGATTCGGTGAGCCTTAATGATTTCTATGCTTATCTCCTGAGCTGTGAGATTAGGCTCGACTAGAACAATGCTGCACATGAGATTCGTTTGTCTGCCAACAACGTGACGCGCCACTACGACAGTAACAACAACAACCGTGGTGGCGGTCATGGCAGACACGGCTATGGTCGCCGCCACAATTAGCCTCAAGGTTGCGGCCAGGGTGGCAGTAGAGGCAAGTCAACTTGTCAAGTATGTGGCAAGTACGGGCACGACGCGCTGCAATGTCGCCAGCATTTCAATCATGCCTACCAGCCAAAAGATCACCGCTCTAGAAATGCTGCCACCTTCGGGTCATACAACGTTGACACAAATTGGCATGTAGATACTAGAGCTACGGATCACCTCACGAGTGATCTAGACAGGCTCACGGTGCATGAGCGATATGCCGACCAGGATCAAGTTCAGGCTACCAATGGTACAGGTCTGAAAATTTCACATATTGGTCATTCCATTTTACTTGGCTCAAATACATCTCTTACTTTAAATAATGCTCTTCATGTTTCACAAATTAGCAAACA
This sequence comes from Phyllostachys edulis, assembly GCA_036346405.1. NCBI lineage: Eukaryota > Viridiplantae > Streptophyta > Magnoliopsida > Poales > Poaceae > Phyllostachys > Phyllostachys edulis. The sequence continues at coordinate 38,250,598 of CM070546.1, read as the reverse complement.
TCTCCTATCTGTTCATAAATTAGTTTCTGACAACAATGTTTCGTGGAGTTTCACCCTGATTCTTTCTTTGTCAAGGACAAGGCCACAAGGAAAGTTCTTCTTCACGGCAAAAGTAGGGGAGGACTCTACCCAGTACCAATAAATCGATCGTCATCGTCTCCGTTGGCTTCCAGTCGGCAAGCTTTCGCTAGTGTCATGGTTCCTCCAGAACAATGGCATCGACGACTTGATCATCCTTCAAAGTCTGATGTTGAGTCCACCAATCGGTCAAATAAATTGGTTTGTTCTCCTCGAAAAGAGTTGTTTATATGTGATGCTTGTCAGCAAGCAAAGATTCATAAACTACCATATAGTCATTCTTCTCGTGTAACTACTTCTCCTCTCGAGCTAGTCCACTCTGATGTTTGGGAACCAGCTCTTGCCTCAGTGGGAGGATTTAAGTATTATGTGAGTTTCCTTAATGATTTCAGCCATTTTAGTTGGATCTATTTGCTTAAACATAAGTCTGAGGTTGAACCAGCTTTTCATAATTTCCAAAAACATGTGGAGCGTTTGTTGAACACCAAGATTCGTGCTGTGCGGTCGGATTGGGGTGGGGAGTATCACAAACTCCACCGTTATTTTTTGAATGTTGGCATTTCTCATCGTGTGTCTTGTCCACACACGTCACAATAGAATGGTGTGGCAGAGAGGAAGCATCGACATATTGTTGAGACCGGTCTCACTCTTCTTGCTCAGGCATCTTCTTGTTTGTTTCTGGGATGAAGCTTTTCACACGGCTTGCTACTTGACTAACCAGATTGCTAGCAGAGTCATCAACAATTCTAGTCCTCTTGCTCGCCTTCTAAACTTGTCTTCCGACTACTCGTTTCTCCGCACGTTTGGCTATGCCTGTTGGCTGAACTTGCGCCCCTATATTACTCATAAAATTGAATTCCGTTCCAAACAATGCGTGTTCTTGGGGTATAGTAGTATGCAAAAAGGGTACAAGTGCCTTGATCGCTCCACTGGTTGCATCTATATTTCTCGAGATGTTGTTTTTGATGAATCTCTGTTTCCCTTCGTAGTTACCGTTAAGCCACCTAGCTCTCCCTCTACCACTGCTCCCGTTTCATCTTTTCCTTGTTCTGAGCCAGTAATTCAGAATGATCATATGAGAAATTACAATCTGTCTATGTTGGGAACTAACAGTGGTGATGCAGGAATTTTGTCTCACGGAGGCTCGACCACTGCGCCTAATGCGGCCCATTCGGATGTATGCATGGTTCCTGGGGTCCCTTCTGGTGCGATGAGTGTGGAGCCTCATGTGTCGACTGATCCATCTGGTGTGGTCCCTGCTGGTGCTGACCATGCTGGGCGTGATGCCATCCATGCCTCTGTGCCTGTCGACGCTGAGGCGCCAAGCTTGTCTGAGGCGGTGCCTGTAGGTGTTGCCCATGGAGTGCATGATGTTGTCCAGGATTCGGTGCCCTCAACATCAAATGGTTGTCATCTAATGCGTACTTGGCACAAGAACAACATTATCTAGCCCAAGCAGTTTACTGATGGAACTGTGCGGTACTCGCCGCACCGGTGAGCCTTCTTCACTGAGCCTACTTCACATAAGGTGGCCATGTATGATCTCCACTGGCGTGGTGCCATGGAATCTGAGTTCGTTGCTCTTTAGTAGAACCAGACGTGGTGGCTTGTTCCTCGGTCGCCGGGACAAAACATCATTGGGTGCAAGTGGGTCTTCAAATTGAAACACCGCCCAGATGGATCTTTTGACAAATATAAAGCTCAGCTTGTGGCGCGAGGATTTAGTCAGCACTACGGGATTGACTATCTTGACACTTTTAGTCCGGTTGTTAAACCGGCTACAGTCCGTTTGGTGTTGTTAATAGCTATCTCCAAGGGATGGCATTTGCATCAAGTTGATGTCAACAATGCCTTCTTTTATGGGGTTCTTAATGAAGATGTTTATATGCACCAACCACTGGGATTTGAAGATTGCCATCATCCTTCGTATGTTTGCAAGCTTCAGAAATCGTTATATGGCCTGAAACAGTCGCCTCGCGCATGGTATTCCCGTCTCAGTGACAAGCTTCAGCAATTTGGTTTTGTGCCTTCCAAAGCTGATATCTCTTTGTTCATCTTCTGCCACAATGGTATCACCATCTACATGCTTGTCTATGTTGATGATATTATTATTGCCAGCTCTTGTTGCACGGTGACTGACAATCTGCTTCGTCAACTTGCTGCAGCCTTTCCCATCAAAGATCTTGGCAAGCTAAATTATTTTCTTGGCATAGAAGCTGCTGTGCATTTAGGGGGAATAAGTCTGATGCAAAAGAAATATGCCATGGATCTTCTTCATCGCGCGCATATGGAGAACTGCAAAGCCGCTTCTACTCCGATGTCTGTGCAAGATAAGTTATCCAGTGAGCTTGGGCATCCACTTAGAGAGGATGATTGTAACATCCCAAGTATCCCAAATATGGGTGTGTGTTTCAAATGTAACCAAACTAGGGTTTGTGTTTTAAATGTAACCAAATCTAGGTTTGTGTTTCAAATGTAACCTATTATGGGTGTGTGTTTCAAATGTAATTAAATGAGTTTGAAATTAAAACTTTTCTCACATCTTGAAACTCTTGAACTTTTCTATAATTCTTGTCAAGAGTTGTAGATTTCAAAACACAAATCTCCTGTTGACTAAAGTCAAACCCTCATTTAACTTTATCACAAATCTTGTGCCAAACCTGTGGAAATATTTTTTCTTGGTTCTAGGGATGATGTGTGACCTCTCTGAAAAATTTCATAATTTTTAGGAATTATTTGATAATTTTTGGAGCCAAGTCAAACCAGTTCAAACCTTGGTCAAACCCTAGAGCATACCCTTGCAGAATTTTTGGAGAGAAATTCTGTGCATAAAGACCTCTATGAATTTTATGCAAGGTTAACCTTGAAGTGAGGAAGCTCCAGTAAAAATTTCAGAATTTTTTGAGTTAGTTTGATACCTCTAAAAATTCTTCCAAACTCAGCTTTCAAAATTTAAACCCTAACTTGTTTGCACTGTTCATTGGGCACGAGTCAGACTCGGGCTCGAGCCACTTGACTCGGTCGAGCCCACTAACAGTACCGGCGCGGGCGCGTTGGCACGATCGCTACGGACCGTTTGATCGTCATCGCGTGGTCCACGTTGTCGCGGGGCTATGCCGTTTCGGTCGTGTGGGAGCCGCACGATCAAAATCTAACGGTGGCCGCGTCGTCCCCTACCTCGGTCTTGCGTGGTGCAGCGCCAGCGCGGTCGCCATGGCAAAGAGCAGCGTGGGCGTGCAGCGTCGCGTCCACTCCGTGTCCTCGTCAACGGGACGTAGCATTAAATGCACAACGTGCTCTCTCCCCCAAAAGTCCTCTTCTCACCTGCTCCAGTCGCTCAAGTCGTGCAAGAGAGGGCATGGACCGCGACTCCTCCCCGAGCATCCGCCTGTTCCCCTCTTCGCCCTCTCTGCTACTCAAGCCCCACAAGCTCTTCCTTGCCTTCCTTTCAACCACATTGAGCTTTGCCGAGCGCCCTTTGTGCTTGGTTGAGCTCCATTCCCCACAAACCACCTCGGCCACCATTGCTGCTCCTCAGGCTCGTCGGTGAAGACCGTGTTCCAGTGGCTCTCTTCCCCATCTCTTTGCTCCAGCTTGCTCCTCTAATCTCCTGGAGTAAAACCCCTAACTCAATTGAGGTTTGCTTTTACAGGAGCGGCCTAATTTGGAGTTTTGGAGCTTGCTGCCGATTTTAACCCCTTTTCGTCTCCGACGCCGGTGAGTGCTCCATTTCTCAATTCCTTGCTTTGGAGCCTTCCTAGAGCTTCACTGGAGCTAATCCAATGGCTCGGCCTTGCTCATTTCGCCTAGGCCGTCTTCTCCACATCGTCGTCCTCGGAGCCGGCAAGGTCACCTGTCGCCGGAGCTGCTCCGTCCTTCCCTGTCCCTCCGCATCATCCAGGTAGCTCCCTGGTAGCCCCTAGATGCTTAGGCACCGCTTGGTTGAATCGCTGCGGAGCTCTATTGCTGTTTCGCTTTTAGCCGTGTGTGGTAGCGCCGCCCCTCGCCGGTTAGCCGCCGGTGTAGTGCTCCTCCGGGGTCGCCACCACCACCACCACCATTAGGTGTGCACGGCTATTGCGCACCTCAGACCACCGCCCATTTGCGTCGCCATGGCCTGAGTCGCCGGCGATTCGCCGGAAGCACTTCGCCATGGTTGTCGGACGGGCGACAATCAGTGGCTGGTCATTAGGCGTTAAGCGAGATCATTAACTGCTAATGATTGGGTTTAACCGTTAACGGCTGTCCTAAGTGGGCTAATGGGCCGCTGACATGCGGGTCCCATGCACTTAAGTCGCACTGTGCGCGTGCGTTTTGGTTGGGTCGCTGTGGGCCGCCCATTCTTGGATCAGCAACGGAGATCTCGCGGAGTCTGTGCGTATGCGCTGTGTGGCATTGATTGTGAGCCGTCCATCTCGCGATCAACGGTCCACCTTCGCTGCCTCCTTTGCGCGCGTGAGTTCAAACGCGCCGCGCGCGACTCAACCTGGGCCGTTGGATCCAAGATCAATGGTCCACATTTGTCGATCTCTCGCGGGCGCGAGCGCGCGTGCGTCCAGTCGTTGAGCTGTCCGATTCAAGATCAACGGCCCATAAGTTTCCACGTCGTTTTGATTTTAACAAAATCCCGAGAGGTTTATTTGTGAACTGAAAAAGGTAATAACCTTCAAAAATGCATAACTAATTTAATTTAGCTCCAATTGAGTTGATTCAAATTTTGTTAGCTCTGGTTTGAACTGAGCTTTAATCTAAAAATGGTTGTAAGCTTAGTTCGGCTCCAGAAAATGGATTTGAAAATTGGTTTAGAAATAGACTTTAAATGTTGCTCTAAAAATTGCATTTAACTTGTAAATTGCATAAGTAATTCTCTATAGATCCTTTTTGAGTGAATCCAATTGTGTTGGCTTCCTCTATTAGTGTACTAAATGGTGGAATAGGATTTAGGCATGTCACTATTTTGAAAAGAATTGTGGGTGCATTTTATTTGTGCTCTTTTGCATGTCTTTGAAAAATCATAAAACATGCATGATAGCTCCAAATGAGGTGAACTCAATTGTGTTGTTCATCTCATGAGGTGCTTGACTTACCATAAAAATCCCAGATGCAACACCTCTTTGGGAAATTGTGCTTGAGAATTTAATTCGGATGAACAGTAACCGATTTAAATTTTCCAGCATTTTCCAGGCTGAGCAAATTTGTTTTGGCCATAACTTTTGCATTGAGAATCCAAATCAATTGGTTCTTGTTGCTAATTCTTTAAAAATCATGCTCTTGCTGCTGTAAAAATTTCAAAGCATTTGGAGAAAGTTTGCTGTTGAGTCTTTTCGGCTTTCCTTGTTCTTATCGATTCTTTTTCGCTTTTTTGTTAGGTGCCGATGAGTGCATTGATCCCGTGAGTGACCCTTTGTAGCATAGTGAGTAGCTCCAGCAAGGCAAGCAGTTTGATCATGTTTAATCCCATTACTTTCAAAGTCTAATATATTGTTTGCAAAGTGTATGTATGCATGCTCTATTTTGTTGTTAAATGATTATCGATTAGTTGATCCTATAGATGCATACTCCGTAGGTAAATGTTCATTCTCTACTACTAAGCTTAGGAATATCTTGTTGTGATGTAGAGTTCGTTGGATGAGCTCTCATCACTTAGTAGATCACGTGTTGGTATTGCTTAGAAATGCTTAGATTGCGGTAGAATTGGGCGGTCATCGACTTAGTCGAAGATCTTGATCACACAAATCTAATTATTATTCCATTATGTCCAGCACTTGTGCTTTGTTAATTTGTAAAGTCAAAACAAAACTGAAAATGAAACTATTTGGACTTGGGCACAATGGATGATGGTGTGATTTGTTGGTATGTGGAATGGTGCCTAAGTCAACAAGGACCGAACATCTTGTTACACTAAACCAAGAAATTTTGCGTGCTAACCGCACGAGGGGGATATGGGACCTCTCTTGACTAAGTACTTTGGCGTGTGTTAGCTTCAAGTTGCATAGTGGGCTATTGGGTGAGCAGTAGTGGGGTTTATCCACTGCAAGGAGCACCATCTGTATAAGGAGGTGAGCATCTTTGATGACTCCGCATCAACGTATGGGGAGGTTGTATCCCCATATGGGCGACTCGTTGTTGACACACAATATTGGAAATGTCTCGTAGGACTTAGCCATGCCGGCATACCAAAGGAAGTGTGCTAATAGCTTAGCGAAAAGGCGGTCTGATGTGTGGGTACATTGGTACACCCCTGCAGGGTTTAAACTATTCGAATAGCCTTGTCCTAGGTTATGGACACGCTTGGGGAGGTCTTTCGAGAGTTAGACTACAACCTTTAATTAAAACTTGACATGGGTGGTATGAATAGGGAATTCATGCTATTGTTGTGGTGACTATTGGGTTAGTCACTTCCAGGATTGTTGTTGTCATCTATCTATTGTTTTATGTTGTTGTCTCGCTGTTATTTGCAAATTAAAAATGAATTGTAAAACTGCTTTGAATCTATTTAAATATTGCAAATGAAAACTTGCTTTATGCTGAAAATAACCTATAGCCCCCACTTAAAGAAGCTTGCATGTAGCATATGTATAGGTCTGTTACACTACACGTAAGTCTTGTGAGTACATTTTTTTGTACTCATTTGCTTTGCTTAATTAATTTGTTGCAGAGGAGGTTGAGCCCCAAGGGCCCTACTTTTGTGAGATGTGCGGTGGATGGGACGACTAGATTGGTGGCTTGGTTGGTTGCCTTGTAGGCTAAAGGTAAACCATATGGCTTTTTTTTTTGTTTATTGCCATCTTATGGCTTTCGCTTCCGCTTTTGTTTAACTCTCAGTTGTATTTAGCCGGTCGGCTCTTTTGTAATAACTCTCTCTATTATGTGAGTCTTTGTTTAATCTAGTTGGTGCTTTGGTTCTATGTCTTGCATGAAATTGATGCATAATTTTGTAAAGGGGTGTGTATACTGCATTTCTGAGAAGTATACATATCTCGAAGACACGGGTTATTTTGTTTGTGATGCTAGGGTCAATGGATGACTAAGCATTACAAGCCAAATAAGCCGGGGTCCTCACAATGATGCTTTCAAATATCGAAGCATGGTGGGCGGACTACAATATCTTACTTTAACAAGGCCGGATATCTCCTTTGTTGTGAACAAAGTCTGCCAATACTTGTCAAAGCCTACTGAGGTGCATTGGGAGGCTGTCAAAAGAATTCTACCGTATGTCAAGGGAACTGTCTCTACTGGATTGAATATATGACGATCTCCATCCACTCTTCTCAGTGTGTTCACTGATGCTGATTGGGCAGGTTGTGCCGATGATCGTCGCTCTACTGGGGGTTTTGTTGTATTTTTTGGCTCTAATATGATTTCTTGGAGTGCGTGAAAACAACCCACAATGTCTCGCTCAAGCATGGAAGTTGAGTACAAGGCATTGGCAAATGGCACTACTGAAGTCACCTGGGTACCGTCTTTACTCAAGGAATTGAACGTACCATAGCCGAGAGCACCAGTATTATGGTGTGATAATTTAGGAGCAACCTACCTAACCGTAAACCCTGTGTTTCATGCACAGACAAAACACATAGAGGTTGATTTTCATTTTGTCAGGGAGAAAGTAGCGCTTGGTGCATTAGAAGTACGATTTGTCTCTTCGGCTGATCAAGTAGCAGATGCATTCACAAAGCCAGCAATCAAACAGATGTTGGATCGGCTACGATACAATCTCAACCTCGGATCCATGGGATGAGATTGAGGGGGAATGTAAAATAGGAAAGAATCAATCAGATTGGATTGCTGATATTCTGCTGATACTATAGCCCATCAGGGATACAGTTGCTATCTATTAGCGCTATTAGTGTGATTGCTATCTGTTAGCACTATTAGTGCGACTGCATTGATATGTTGTAATACATGTCTTGTACACAGTATCATATAATACCAAATCAATCCTACGCAGGATTATTGCGGCAAACATTGTGTTTACGACAGTGTGATTTCCTACTGATTCCTTCTGGTGCCTAGGTATAAATGTACCTTCTGAACATGGTGGTTTGGTCATCACTTCCTGTGTTCACAATTAATTTGGCCTAGTACTCATTTCTTCTACATTTTTGGAGAACAATACGTTGATGGTGTTGTACTGAAAATGTACGAGACTTGGTGCTTCTAAAATCTACTGCACCTCTTCTCCTTAGTTCACAGATTTATGCCTACTCCTCCACCACATGATTCTATCGATCTACCTTCAGTTCAAATTCTTGACATGTGTAAGTGGTGTAGCTGCCTAAATTTTGTACTGAGGACTGTCTAGGTCTAAACATGGTTAGGCTGCGATTAGTGAGAAACAATTATTACTAATAACAAGCTTGTGATTTACTCCCTTCATTCTTAAATGCACGACGTTTGACCAAACGTGTAGTCAAACTTATCTAATTTTGATTAATAATATATAAAAACTATTTAGATTAATCATAAGTGAATAGTATCATTAGATTTGTCATGATAAATATTTTCATAATATAGTAATTTTGTAATTTTTTACTAACAAAATTATATGAAAAGTAATGATCAAAGTTATATAAGTTTGACTGCACGCTTGGTCAAACGTCATGTATTTAAGAACGGAGGGAGTATGGGATTTACCCCTGTTGCCTAAATACGAATTTTGTGAAAAGACCAAGTTGATTGCTGAACTCTTAATTTTCTTGGTCTCACGATCAATTAGGCTTAAGTTATACTGGGTTGACAAAATTAGAAAGAAACAATTAGCAAGTATCTTGAACTTAATACACCTATCTACTTTACGTAACAATGATCTGTGCTATGCTAGTACGGTTCACATGTTATTAAGTATTATACTTGATCTAAGCCATAGTTTTTGTTGTCATTCTTTCTATTGTTTCTTGAAGCTTGATGTGTGCGACTACTGTGGTTATACGGGACTTGTGCATGCGTTAAGGTAGAAATATATAATGGCATGTGGGAAGCACCTTTTCTTGGATGATGATGTGTTCTTTGTCTTGTTTGGAATTTTAGATACAATTGGCTCTTAGAGCACCGTAATTCCTAAATTAGCCTCTCTAGCTTCAAAATTCCATTTTTACCCTCCTATTCGCGCGTGTTGCGGCCGTATAGCGCAGTTACTCACCTACTGCGCCTGTGTACCGCAGCACCTAGCTGCTGCCAACGACAGCAGCCTAGGTGCTGCCGTCCCCCACGGCAGCAGCAAGGTGCTACCCTCCTCCACGGCAGCACCTTGCAGACCTCCCCCGGTCGTCCAAAAAGGAGAGAGAAAATATGAGAGAGAGAGAAAGAAAAGAAAAGTGAAAAAACCGAAAAAAAATCATAACATTCCAAAAAAAAACTTGGAACATGATTTATTTTATTGAAGTTTATTTTATTCGTAAACTATCGAATGAACGAGAACATTAAATAAGAACGAATACACCGAAAACATCCAAAAATTCAATATCATCCAAATTGCATGAAATTTATGCAGTACATAGATTATGATTTTAGATGAATTTAGGTGAAAGAATTATTTCATTTGGATTTAGTATGTAAGAGTTATAACAGTTTGAAAATCAGATTTCTGAAAAATCCTGAAAATTAAATTCAGATACTGTTCATCCGAAATTATCTTTTTCGCAAAAAAAAAATGTAGACCAGTGGTGGAGATAAGGATTATAGGGATGGATAGAGAATAAAATCATAAGACCAAAATAACTTTGTTCGTCTCATTTGGAGTTCATAAGAATTAGATATGAAATTTCAAAGTTAAAAGCATTTTCTAGTGCAAAAATAATTCTATTTTAGATCAATTTTCAAAAACTATATTTTATGGTACAGAGACATATTTGAAACCTAGGGCAAAATAAGTTCTAAAAATTTAGGAAAAATTATATTTATTCATGATAAATATTATAGTATTTAAATAAATCCAGTAGCATTCGAAACACACACAAGTCGGAGGCTACGTTACGTTGTTATATGATCTGCATGCCACATATTTAATTGGCATACGTACGTAGCAAATGCGGTTGTGTACGCTTTTAATTATTGTGCCACGATCAAATTACTTCTAAGGCACCAAATGCGGTTTAAAAATCCATACTTTTGGTGATTCGTCCGAAACTCACAAGTATGCTACGTACGTGTGCTCTCTTTTTATTTTTATTTTTATAACATTTTTATGAATTTGTACGCGAAGAATTGAATGTGAAAAGGCGACGAGATTTGAAGTTGCGAATTAAACTAGACTTTATAATAAAACTAGGAATTACACGGCACACAGGGTTTGGTTACGTGCATAAGAAACAACATCATGCACGATACAACAAACCAAAGTACTCCTAGATACATATGCGTCTTTTTGGAATGAAAATAAATCTGACCTTCAGGGGACTAGTACAGTACATACGTGTGCTCTCTTCAAAAAAGATAATTTCGGATGAACAGTATCCGTATTGAATTTTCAGGATTTTTCAGAAATCTGATTTTCAAACTGCTATAACTCTCACATACTAAATCCAAATGAAATAATTATTTCACCTAAATTCATCTAAAATCATAATCTACGTACTGTATAAATTTCATGCAATTTGGATGATATTGAATTTTTGGATGTTTTCGATGTATTCGTTCTTATTCGATGTTCTCATTCATTCGATAGTTTACAAATAAAATAAACTTCAATTAAATTTAAATTTTTTATTAAATCGTTTCATGTTCCAAGTTTTTTTTGGAATTTTCTGATTTTTTTGGTTTTTTTCACTTTCCTTTTCTTTCTCTCTCCTTTTTGGGCGACCAGGGGAGGCCAGCAAGATGCTGCCGTCGGGGACGACAACACCTAGGCTGCTGTCGTGTGCGTTGGCAGCAACTAGATGCTGCGGTACACAGACGCAACAGGTGAGTAACTATGCTACACGGCTGCAGCACACACGAATAGAGAACTAAAAATTGAATTTTAGATCAAAGAAGGCTAATTTAGGAATTACGGTGCTACAGGGGCCAACCGTGTCAAAATCCCTCTTGTTTGAGCTTGCCGCTTCCCACGTGCTCGCTTGGTCCTCAGCTCACTCCTCCTGTAGCTTTTGGCTTTTGGATGGATGTGGTAATGGTGGTGGGAGAGTTGGGCTATTCTGTTTTGCTACTTGTGCTGTGCTGTTTGTATGTATGTATGTATGTCAGGCTCCTAGGTGAGTTTACGCAAGTTTCTTCATTCTAACCTCCCCTGCTGACTGCTCCTTATTGGTTGAAAATGGCTAGCCATGCCTCTTCGTGCCTTGCTGCATTCCTCCCATTGGTGAGGAGTGGCTGCTCATGCTGTTTTCACTGTGGTTGGTTACTATTTCGGAGAAGATCAAGTGTGGCCATCTTCATTATGGCCCTAAATGTGGTTCCTATGTGGTTGAAGGTGATTGGTTGACTGGCAATGCTGCCATGGCTGGTTTAAAGAGGCTTGAGCTGGTTTTGGTAGCCTAATGATGGCTTGACGAGGGTTCGTGGGATTTTAGCCCGATGATGATACCCGGGTATCACTGAGAGGTGCCGACCGGCCCAGACGGTCCTAGTCACTCGATGAGCTAAAAGAACAGATGATAGTGACAACAATTAGTTAACTAACCAATTAACCCCTCTTCTTGTTTTATTGTGGTTACATTTATTTGCAGGTTTCATACTAAAATAGATAAAGTGTGAAATTATCCAGCATCTCTCGGGCATTTGGTACTGTTGTAGATTAAGCAGTGATGTTCTTATAGTGTATTAATGTACAAAGGAACATTGTTTTTCCTCTTCTTTTTGGTATATCTGATGTATTGTTATAATGTATGTGAAATCGCAATATAGTTAAATATTGTAGTGGTATATTTGCAGTGGACTCATCTACTAGGGCAAATTTTTTATATGCCACTGCAAATATTCCAGATCCCTGATCTGCTATTGCAAAGTGACATCTCTTTTCCATGCTACTGCAAATTCGAAATCATACCATTTTATATCACTGCCGCCACCTCTGTTAAATTTTTTCCGTCAACTTTTTCCAAAATATCAAAAATACCCTCATTTCTTTCTTCCCCTTCCTCCTTTTCTTTTCTCCCTCTTTTGCTTCTCTCTCTCTCCTCCAGGTTCACCTTGCACATGCTTCCTCTCTCTCTGGCTTGCTGTCGCCTTGATCAAGCCAGGCGAGCTCCTCTACCTGCACCGCTCTTCCTCTCTCTCTCTCTTTCCCTTATATGCCGGTCCCGATCGGGAACCAGCAGCCGCCGCTGATGGACATGTCCCTAGTAGGACCCAGGCGCGTTGACCAAATCTAATCTCATGGCCACGGCCAACACACAACACCATCACCTCCTCCTTCTCCTCCGCTTCCACAGCCACTCCCATGCAAATGCCCACCATTGCTCCACCCACATCCCTTTAAACCCCAGTCACCACAACCATGGCCATCGCCACTGCCTCCCTTTTGCTCCACCTCCACCTCCGGCCGCCTCCCCCCTCACCACAGACCCCCTCGCCACTCCCCTACTTCCTCTCCCCTTCCCACCCTCCCCCTCTGCCTCTCCACCACCTCCACGTTGCCCACGGCTGGCCCCACCGCTGTGGCATGTCAGCACTATCCAGGCTCCAACCCTTGTGGCGACCGACCGCCTCCCCTTTGACGTGTGACTGCGTCATGGACGTCGTTGACCACTTCAGTGGCTCGTCACCATCGACGACGTTGCCTCCTGCACCGTTCTACCACTCACTTGAGCCGTGCTGCCGCAATGTGCGAGCTCACGCGAGCGTGCCACCACATCGTCCCGGCGCCGTCTTCGCTGTCGATCCTCACACCGCCCGTCGTCACCGTCAGCATCAACATCGCCGTTGGTGCCTCGATGTCCAAGTGGTGGTTGCCTCCCTCGGCCGCTACGGCCCACTCACAGCTGGAGGAGGCTAAGGAAGAGTGAGAAGAGGGAGTGAGAGGAAGAAGAAGACAGCAAAGGCAAAATGGTATTTGCACAGCCACTTCACGACTTGACTAGTCAACAGTGGCATAAAAGAGTATGATTTCGATTTTGCAGTGATATGTGAGAGAGATGTCACTTTGCAATGACAGATCACTGATCCAGAATATTTGCAGTGGAATGTAATTTTTTCCCACCTACTATTATGTATAATTGGACATTTATTAACACTACATTCTTTCGTATGAATTTGATGTGTGAACAAAATTTTCTAATTGTTGATTTATCTAATTACCTAATTAGTAATGATTAGCCATTTAAATATTTAATTCCTATTTAAGATGAAATAAAAATGTGGGTCGTTTCAACGATGGGTGGGCATATATACTGTTAAGAAACCTGGGCCTAGACCATGCAGGCCTAGCCCATGATGGGCTCCTCATCCATCTGTAGACTATATATAGGAGGTGACCCCAAACCATTGTACGTGCTTTTGAGAAGAGAAATAAAGAGAAGAAAGAAGCACCCATATCTTTGTGTTCAATCTACTATTTTGTTTTTGTGTTCTTGTGTGCGATTCTACGCTTGTTTACGAGGTGATCGCTCGGATTGGACTCACTACCGACGGTTCCTCAACACGTTATCAGCACAATCGACTCCGGCCTACCTCTAGGCCTACTCTACTCGGATAGAAAGGCAATCGTTGTAGCATGATGCTCGTAGATCGAATCGCATTTTCTAGATCGCTTTCAATTCCGCAAATTTGCCTTTTTAGATTATATCCTACAGTGCAAATCCGCTCTAATCTACTGCGAGTCAACCTGAAGTCGTCGGCTCAATGCCGATCGGTAGGTTACATGAAGGAGTAGATGTTAGTTGCATTGTGGATTGTAGATTGCAAATCCGCTATAATCTATCGTGAGCCAACTTGAAATCGTCGGCCAAGACGATCGGTGGATTGCATGAAAGAGTAGATGAAGATTGCACTATAGTTTGTAGATTGCATGAATAGTAAAAAGGAAAAAATGGTGGCCTTGTGACCAGACGGCAGCGTCATTGCTAGCTCGTGATGCCACCCGCAGCGTGGTTGCTCTGTAGCGCCTCGGCCGCATCGGCCTCGCCACGCCAAACGCCCGCGCGCATGCGCTGCTGCCTTCAAGACGGGCTCGCGTTGCCCTGCATGGGCTCCGCGTGCTGGCCACCGCGCCGCTCGGCGCTGAAGCGCCGCTTCGCCGCTTACCACGGCCACACGGCCATCAAGCCATACTCCGCCACGCCCGGCCGCCAAGGCTCTCGCCGCAGACGGGCGGCGCTTATCAAGACGCCACTACACAGGCGCCTCCACCGTGAGCTCCTCTGTTGTTGTCTGAGTGCCTTGAAGGCTCGGGCGGCTAGGGTTTTCAACCCTAGCTGCCACCTCTTCTTGGGCAGGAGATGCGCATGGTAGTGAGGACTGGCCCAATAACCGCCGGTGGGGGTGGCCTTGGCGGAAAGAAATTCCGAAAAAGAAAAAAAAAGAGAAAAAGGAAAATCCTAATTTTTGCAAGAAGGCCCCCGGTTTTTTCTGAAAATTACGCAGAAAATTTCTCAGAATTGAAATTTAGCGGTTTAGCCCCTGAAAATTGCAGAATTCACTGAAAATTCATATTCCAGCAGAAAAGGGCCTCAGAAATTCAATTTTTAAATAATTTTGAACTTTTGAAGCATGTTTGACTTTGTTATTATTATTTCTATGCAATTCATATATTGTATTTACTGTTTTGATTATCTGTGATTGTTTATATTACTTATAATCACTGAAAATAGTAGTAAATCATGAAAAATACATAAAAAATACGAGAACATTATGAGAATTTTGCAACCATTTTATGCAAATTACCAGCAGTAATCTTATGAACTCTTTGCATAAATATGTAGATGACTAGCATCATGAACTGGGAGTTTGAAGAGCTGGCCCAGCATGGCCAAAATTACTTGACTTGGGCATCAAATATCAAGATTGTACTTGGGGCCAAGAAGCTCTGTGCGGCTATCGGATTTGGCATCTCGCAGGATGCCAATCTAACTGCTGAGGAAAATGATCAGGCACTTCACTTCCTTAGACACCATCTCTACCTAACGCTCAAGAATGAGTATGTGACGGAGAAGAACGCATTAGCTTTGTGCACCGCTCTGAAGAAGTGGTTTGAGAAGCTGAAGTACACCATTCTTCCTCGGGCAGAGCAGGAATGGACCCGACTACGCTTTGCTGACTACAGGACCGTGGGGAGTACAATTCTACTTTGCATATAATTTGTATCAGTCTTCAACTCTGTGGTAAGGTAACCACAGATGGGCAGAAAATTGAGAAGACTCTCTCTACCTTTCACCCGAATGCGGTGCAATCTGCACGCAACTATCGTCAAGATGGCTACAAGGAGTATGCCGAGCTAATTGACATCATGCAAGTTGCGGAAGCTCAAGATGATGTTCTAAGGAAGAACTACATCTTACAGCCGCCTAGTAGCAATGTTAGCCATAAAGCCAATGCTAGTAGCTACAAGGTGAGGAAGCCTCACTCAAAAGAAAGTCGTAGTGCCGAAGAGGAGAAGATGGACATGGAATAGATTCAAGCAGAAGTTTCTTTGTACTTCGTAGATTCGATCTAGTGCATGCATTGCACTTAGATTTTTTTATATAGTCCTTTGTAGTTTATGGTGTTTATGGTTGTGATGGACATTGAATTATTGAATAATGGTTGTAAGGTCTAGGAGAGTAAATCATTAAATTTTTATGACGAGTCCTACAAGGCTTATTTTTCTGTATTAATAATAGCAAGTTATGTTCTGTTTTTGGAGTATTTTATTTATGTGTGGATTACTTCCTACCTCACATTAATAAATACTTTATATCAGAACGCATGCGGCACCCTATAAAGGAAGTGTGCTTAGCGGATAGTGGCACAACGAATACCATCTAGAGAGAGACGAAATTTTTTCAGTCGATCAACAAGAATGCTGATAGTCTTACGACAATCGCAGGCAGTGATACTTGTATAATAGGCTCAAGAAGAGCCACAATTATACTCCCAATGGACACAACTTTGGTCATTAAAGAAGTCTTGTTGTACCCAGAATTGACTAGAACTCTTCTAAGTTTTAAGGATATTCGCGCTAACGGTTTCCACGTAGAGACTGAAGAAGAGTATGGTAAGGAATACCTGCTCATTACAAAGTGTGAAAAAGTGGGAAAAGGGTATTAGAATGACTTCCTTCATATGAAGCTGGGCTATACTATACTAATATTAAGGCACTGCGGCATATCTTTATCGAAAACTACATTTAGAAGCTCAACTTTTACATCTCTGCACGATAGATTAGGCCACCCCGGTCTTAGGATGATGAGAAATATAATTAACAATTCTCAGGGACATAATATCAATATAAAGAATTTCTCGAATCAGAAATATTTTGTGTGCCCCGCATGTACCGCTAGGAAATTAATTACTAAACCTTCTGCTCTGAAAGTGAATGATGAAATCACTGCATTCCTGGACCGTATCTAGAGAGATATTTGCGGTCCTATACAACCCCTGTTAGGATCATTTAGGTACTTTGTGGTGCTCATCGATGCTTCCTCGAACTGGTCGCACGTATGTTTATTATCTACGAGAAACCATGCTTTTGCAAAGCTGATCTCACAGATAATTAAAATTAAGAATAATTTCTCTGATCATCATATAAAGTCCATCAGAATGGACAACGCTGGAGAATTTACTTCAAAGGCATTTGATGATTATTGCATGGCAATGAGAATTACCATTGAGCATTCCGTACCGCATGTCCACACCCAAAATAGACTAGTAGAGGCATTAATTAAAAATATTAAATTTATCGCCCGACTGCTTTTGCAGAATTGTAATTTACCAACTACATGTTGGGGACAAACAGTCCTACACGCAGCAACTCTCATCAATTTTAGACCGTTGGCATATAACATCTATTCACCTATGCAACTAGCGCAAGAGTCAGCACCGAGAATTTCTCATCTTCAAAGATTTGGTTGCAAGGTTTATGTAACCTATACCACCACCGCAGCAAACTACAATGGACCCCCTCTGAAAGTCTGGGTTATATGTTAATTATGAGACATCGTCCATAATCAGGTATTTGGACCCCATAACTGGAGATTTGTATACAGCCCGCTTCGCTGATAGCATATTTGATGATGATTGTTTTCCGTTATTAGGGGGAGAAAATCAACCCCTTGATGAAAAATGTTAGGAAATAACGTGACAAGCCATAAAAATCCATGCATATGACCCACGCACTAATGAAGCAAATAGAGAAGTTCAGAAGATAATTGATTTGCAAGCATTAGCGAATCAACCGCCTGACCACTTTAGTGATTTGAAGAGCGTGATCAAGTCGGATGTGCCTGCACGCAATGCACCAGAGAGGGTTGAAATACCAAAGAAAATTGAAGGTACCCCTAATCCCGTCCAGAGGCCTCATAATAAAAGGACGAGAACTTCGTCCCCTTGAATCCTAAGTAATCGGGAACGCCTGACGAAAAAGGATAAGAAGGACTTGATACAGCCGATCACTGAAGTTTCCTAGAACCATAAGGGGAGCTAGTTGAGTCCTAGCACTAGTATAGAACTTTCAGTAAAAGGCATAACGGATTTGAACATCTCCACGGAGGGAGACATCAACATGGATGTGTGCGCACACATTGGAGCTGAAAAACTAAAGGGACTTGCTCCGTAATTGGAAACAGCGGTGAGCAAGTAGAAGCATTAGAAGAATCGTCCTATGAAGAAATAGCTATAAACTATGTGACCACAGAAGAATCTATGAATAGGACAATAACCAATGTCGATATTTATTTTTCAGAGAAATTGCCACAATTATCGATCTTGATCTAGAACCTGCATCGCTCGCTGAATATAATAAAAGATCAGATTGAGAAGATTAGAAGAATTCAATAGCGACTGAATTATTATCTCTAAATAAAAGTGAGGTGTTTTGAGACTGTAAGCCACACGCCTCCCTATGTGCACCCTGTAGGGCATAAGTGAGTATTTGTTTGAAAGAGAAATGAAAATAATAAAGTTGTAAGATATAAAGCAAAACTTGTTGCACAAGGTTTCCCTCAACGACCAGGAGTTGATTATGAGGAAACCTATTTCCCGGTCATGGGCAGAACTACCTTTAGATATTTAATCTCAATGACAATAAACTTGATTTTAGAAATGAAATTGATGGATGTGGTAACTGCATACCTTTATGAAAACTTGGATTCAGACATTTATATGAAGGTACATGAAGGTTTCCCTGTGCCGAACCAAGACAGAGCAAATAGAAATCTGTACAGTGTGCAACTCAGAAAGTCATTGTACGGACTTAAGCAATTAGACAGAATGTTGTATAATCGTTTAAGCGACTTTCTATGCAAGAAAGGCTACACGAATAATGAAGATTGTTTCTGTGTATTTATACGACGATCTCATGATGGATTTTGTATAATCTTAGTGTATATAGATGATTTGAATATCAACGAGACCCTAGAAGATATTAGGAAACTAGAAGATATTAGGAAAGCAACCTCTTACCTGGAGTCAGAGTTCGAAATGAAAGATTTGGGTAAAACCAAATATTGCCTCGGCTTGCAGCTTGAGCATGCTCATGAAGGGATATTAGTGTATCAGTCAACCTACACTTAAAAGGTGTTACAAAGATTCGGCTTTGAAAAGGCATACTCTTCGAAAGTACCGATAGTTGGAAGATCTTTGCAGCAAGTCAAGGATCTGTACAGACCTAGAGAAGAGGGGGAGGAAGTTCCGGGACCGGAATTTCCGTACTTGAGTGCAGCAGGAGCACTCATATATTTAGCAAACTGTACTAGACCAAACATTGTATTTGTTGTAAACCTATTAGCAAGGCATAGTATAGAACCTACCAAAAGGCATTGGCAGGGAATATAGGACATCTTCCGATACCTCCAAGGAAGCAAAGACCTTGATCTGTTCTACAGAAATAACCAAGACCTAACTATGACTAGCTATGCAGATGCCGGGTACCTGTCGAACCCACATACAACCAAGTAGCAAGAAGGCTATGTATTTCTATGTGGTGGAACTGCAATTTTAGAGAAATCGTCTAAGAAAATTCTTGTATCAATTTCGACGAACCACTCAGAAATCATAGCACTGTACGAGGCCTCGCAAGAATGTTTTTGGTTTCGGCGGATGATTCACCACATCTAGCAGTCGTGTGGATTGAATACCGTGCAAACTCTCACTATTATCTATGAAGATAATGCAGTCTGTGTTGCACAAGTGCAGATGTGTTATGTGAAGAGTTAACTCACAAAATATATCAACCCCAAGTTCTTCTATGCTCATGAATTGTAAAAGATGGACGAAATTAAAATACTGCATACTAAATCATATAAAAATCTTGTATATTTATTCACTAAGTCACTTTTAGCATCTAGCTTTAAAAGGTGCATACGTGGAATTAGAATGATGAGACTTAAAGCAGTACAGAATTCAGGTGGATAATCTTTACGAACTCATTATTGAAACTTGATCACGAAGATTGAGTACCCAAAGAATAAATCCTAGAGATTAAATGAAATTGGGTGAATTGTACTTTTTTCCCTTGACGAGTTTTCCTGAAGTTTTTCGGCTAAGATTTTTAATGAGGCAATTCGTGCAGGACATCAGAATGCGTTTCATGTACTCTTTCTTCAAATTTTTCTCACTAAGTTTTTATAGAGTTTTGATGAGACATGAACATATCGGATAAATGCCCAGAGGGGTGTTAAGAAACTTAAGCCAGACCTTGCAGACATGGTCTATGATGGACCTCTCATCTATCTGTAGACATATAGGAGGGGACTCCTAACTATTGTACATGATTTTAAGAAGAGAAATAAAGAGAAGAAAGAAATCTTCTATTTCTCTGTATTCAATTTACAAATTTGTACTTGTATTTTTGTGTACAATTCTATGCTTTTTATGAGATAACTGTTTAGACTGAACTCACGGGGCGCTGCACGCGCGAGCGGAGGGCGGACGGACGCTCGGGCAAGATTTGGGCGCCGATCGCGCGGTCGTGCCGTGTGGCGCGGTTGTGCGACCTGGAATGTGGGCTGGGCACCGGGCCGGCTGTGGCTGTGGCCGGCGGGGCGGGCGGGCGATGTTCCTTTCACTTTTCAGCCTGTGATTTCCAATATATACCCTGGATCTAAATGGCAAAGTTGCTCTCTTATCCTTTGTACATCAGTGCCTCGTGTACCAATCACCATTCACCAGTAGCGTCACAGCCTACGTCGCTCATTCACCAGTAGCGTCACAGCCTACGTCGCTCATCCGTGAATTATCTGCAGAGAGTTCCAATCAGCAACTAGCTAGCAATTCCACGCGACTTCGATGTCTGGAACCCACAGGGCGACGTACACAAGCGATGAGAGCTATTGTCGGATCTCAAACTAGTCAAAAGTAAAGAAAAAGTAAAACCTGGCCATCAGAGTCAAAGGAAACCTCTTCCTCCCATTTTTCAGAACACTGTGGGCCAAGCACATAAGCGATGGGAGCTATTGCCGCATCTCAAACTAGTCAAAAGAAAAGAAAAGAAAAGATAAAACCCAACCATCTGAGTCAAAGGAAACTTCTTCCTCCCATTTTCCGGAACACGCATAAGATCAACGCATCTTTGTATCAAGAAGTGAAAAAAGTTACAAGCTTGTACAAGGTTTAGTGTTAGACGTACTAGCTGTTATTCATCTTCGACAGTACAATCATTCAGTGGCCCGTCGTTTGATCTTGCGTGTTGTTTTCTGAACTAGCAAAATCACCCATTCAATTACTTATACTATCGCACTTTTTTGGTGGATGTTCTTAGACTTTGTTGCTCCGTATATAGAAAAACATTTGTAGTTTGAATCCATTACGATTTTAATATAGATAAGGAAGCAACTAAGGCTCGGACGTACGGTGCGAGACTTCCCACCAACAGTCTAGTGCAACATATCGGAAAGAGTACTGAAACATTTTTTTTCGCTTGTTGCAACATATCAAATATTCATATGCAACATTGTCTCAAAATCTCGTGTGCAATATTTTTTCCCCTCGTATGCAACATTTTTTTCCACAGTTGCAACATTCTTTTACAAGGGGCGCAACATCAAACAAACACAATAAAAATCAACAAACACAGAGCTGGCCATCGCCTGGTTGCTCATCCTTGGCGCAGAGGAGGCACAGATTCACGCGAGGCTCTCGGCGCATAGGGCAGGGAGGACGCGGCCACGTGGACGCAGGTGTTGGAGAGGATGGCGGAATGTGGTGGAGCCAGGTCGGGGAAGGTTGGATCCGTCGCCCCCTACTCCAGATCCGGCGAGTGCCTATCACCACAACACCTCCTCTTGCTGGACTCGGGAGAGGGCGGAGAAGTTCGGGGGCACCGTAAGGTCCGCAACGCCCACGAGCTCGTCGTCGACCAAGGTCTCACTATGAATCCAGGCGAGGCGGTGGCTATGGAGGCGAATCTAGGCGAGGCGACGGCTACGGAGGCTAATCCAGCCAAGGTGTCGCGGATCGAGCGGCGGCAAAGAAAGGATGATGTAAGCGGCGTCGCGAGAGATGAGGAGGGTGGAGGCCGAATGGCGATGGGGATGAGCGAGGGGGTGGAGGCCGAATGGGGTCGGGATGAGTGAGTTGGCGGATGGAGGCCGAATGGAGATGGGGGATGAGTGAGCTCGGGGATGGGGGCAAGTGAAGCGAAAAGATAAAGAACGAGTGGCAGCGAACGCTCGCACGTGGGAAAAGGTGAGTGGATGAGAGTGTGTGGCTGAGAATCGTCTGAGCGTTCGGACGTAGGAACACTAACGTTTCCCTATAGATAAACATGTTGGTTTCAAAACCTAGCCATACATCTCAGCCAATTGTGCGGATGCTATAATATATATCTTCACATATATTTGGAAATGAAGCTGTCTTCTTGTGCAGCCGTAATACATATAACTTTTATTTATTGTACATCTCTTAACTATTCTGGTACACGCGATAATTTAGACCCATGAATAAATGGTGCAAATCCGTTTCTTTTACTTTATTTTATTGTGGGAAATCCTGTCGTTTCATAGCAAATATGGGCTAAAGCGATGTTTCTGTTAGATTTGTGATTGTGTTGCCAACGAACAATCACATGAAAAGTAGAAGACACAAAAAGTAGTCCCAACAGTCTCTCTCTTTTTTGATGGGTGGATACTAGATCCGCATGTGTGTATACAATGAGAGCCCATGTCCCCTTTATATAGGCAGAGGGTCTCCCCTCACGAATCAATAAGCAATATAGGACTAAATTAGATAGACATGCCTCATGGGCCTTAACCACTAATGAATCTCGTTTAAGTAAAGTGTTCACATGGTTGGGTCTAACGAGTCAATATTACAACACCCCCCCTTGGACACTTTGCCATTATCATGGTCATGCCTCGTCAAAAACTCCTTCCGAAAAATCCAGTGGGAAAAATTGGTAAGAAGAAAATAGTACATAGCTCGCGTTCTTGCTATTGCATGTGTTGCCTCGTTGAAAAAAAGAGTACAACACTTCATCCAAGAGATGAATGTATATATGAAGATTTTAATCTCCCCGTGGAGGCAACAACTCTTTGAGCCTTCTCATTTCAATACCATGAACATGCCTTGCAAAGGTGGAAGCTGTCAAGCCTTTAGTGAATAAATTTGTAGGATTTTCACTCGATTGGATTTTATGTATTTCTATATTCCCTTTCTCCTCCCGCTCATGGGAATAGAAATGATTAGGGACTATTTGCTTTGTCATCGGAGTCTTGACATAGCTATTCTTCATTTGTGCAATGCAAGCGACATCATCCTCATAGAGGACCGTGGGGGTTTTATCCACCTCTACACCACATAACTCATGGATACAATGAATCAATCTTCTAAGCCATTTACACTCACGAGTGGTCTCAAATAGTGCAATTATATCTAAATGGTTAGCTGACATAGAAACTATTGAATGTCTAACATATTTCCAAGAGATAGTTGTTTTTTCGCTTAGAATGGCATATCTAGTGTGTGATATGGCATTATTGGATCAGAAAGAAAGCCAACATCTGAATATCCAACAATTTTAGTGCCTTGGTTCTTGGGTTAAAAGAATCCAAGATCACCAGTACCTTGTAGGTACCTGAGAGTGCCTTTAATCCCATTCCAATGCCTCTTAGTAGGTTGGGAACTATATCTTGCCAAACAATTCACTATGAATGCAATGTCAGGCCTAATAAAATTTGCAAGATATAAGAGTGCTCCAATTGCACTCAAGTATAGGATTTCAAGTCCCAATACTTCTTCATTCTCACACTTAGTTCCATATAGATCTTTCTCCACTTAAAGCGACCTAACGATCACTAGAGTACCCAGTAGATGAAATTTATCTAGATGAAATCTCTACAGTACTTTCTTGGTGTAGGTGGTTTGCTGCAAGAATATGCCACTAGAAAGATGTTCGATTTGCAAACGAGACAATATTTTGTTTCGCCCAAATCTTTCATCTCGAATTCTGTTTGTAAGTATGAGCTTGCTTCGAGGGTGTCTTCTGTAGTTTCGATGATGTTCAAATCACTGACAAATTCAAATATAATGTAGAGTCCATGAGTGGATTTCTTGATGAATGAACATGGACATACCTCGTTGTTAGTATATGTCGGGCAACATCGAGACCCTCTGTGCATTCTGAGCTAGTCCCAAGATCAGCAGCTAGCTCACACAGTTTCAACATCAATGTAATCAAAACCATACAACAAACTATAGAAGAAGCAGAAAAATTAATATTAAAAGAAGCAAAAGACCTTATGGTCAAGGTTTTTACGAAGTTGCCACGCAGGGCTTGCAACAAAAGAGAGCTTGCAGTGAAAAAAAAACACTCGTAGAAGCCATTCGACATGCCCACAGGCAATCGAGTGGAGGACGTCTCCTAGCTCGCATGGTCTTCGAAGAACTCCTCTTCAAAGAGCTCGGAGCTCCTAGGGTCCTCTTCAATGACTGATCAACCAGAGGGCATAAAGCCGTGAGTACTTTGAATGTACTCAGGAAGTCATAGGGAAATGTATGCAAATAGTATTCATGCCAGGCTTGACAAGGATAGCTTTATGGTTACTTTGTAGAAAGCAGAATTGACTGCAAATACAGTAAGTAGATTGCAAAGCACAAGTTGAAAGATTAATACATAAGTAATTAAGTTTCTTTGAAACAGCTCGTGAACACCATGTTCACTTCCCAGACCACTAGTAACCAACCACGACCACATTTTTGAGAAAGTCTACTCCTCGCGCAAAATCACCAGGCATTGTCCATAACCGGGGACATGGCTATTCGAATAGTTTTATACTCTACAAAGGTTGTACAGCTTTACCCATAAGACACGACTTCTCTAGTTGGTTGGGCATCCGTCGATGCCCCTGCTCACTACCTTAGGTAAGCAGTCTAGAGCACATGACAAGGCCTTTACAAAGCTCTGTCTTGACCTGGTTCCACTCGCTAAGAATTCGCCTTCCTAGCCCCCCCCTCTTGCGCCATAATCAGCCAACACAGAACCGACTCAAAACATTACTAATTATTTGTCCAGGTCCACCCCATAATGAACTTGTGGTTGCACGGTATGGCCCAGATCAATGGCTTACAAGGTTAAGTCCTTAGTGACTACTCAGGCGAGACAACCATATCCCAATGTGCTTCCTGCACCCCCTTTACTACACGATCACTCGTCCGAGTATAAATTATTTTGGGTTCATCCTGGCCAAATGACCATCCTAGCCATGGCACAACATCTTTTAACAACAGTGGCCGCGCCACAATTCCATATATCATTAAGTCAAATTCATCATCCGCGAATCATGTGATCGAGAGACATCGTATAACTAAAGCATATCTAAGCAATATACGCACCCATGTTGGTATCTCAAAAATGTCCAACTAAGATTACCCAACATATGGTGTCCAAGGGTACATGTCAACATGTCAATCACAAGTATTCAAGGAGTCATACTATCGAGTAGGTATTTAGCTATTTGCCAAACCAGTTTTATACAATTAGCCATGCATGTTAGTATAAAACAATATAATTTTGCAAACTAGGTACGACATGATCAAAGGTCTATGACTTGCCTTTGTTGAAGAGTTGGGATGCTTCGGTCAAGGTTGCCGGGTCTAAGAACTCTTCAGAAAAGTCGGAATCTACACGTGCGAAAGGAGCCAAATAAATACAACAAATCCAAACAAAAACCAAAAACTACCAAACTAGAACCAAAAGAAAGGTTCTGAATTTAGATGAATTAGGAACGGGCTCTCAGGAGGAGGCTCGATTAGTCGGGAGGAGGTCCAACTGAGAGGGTGGTCGAGGGAGGTCTTGAGGGGGAGGTTCGGAGGAGGAGGTCCTGAGGTCCAACGACTTGGTCGAAGATGTTCGACTGGTCGGAAGGAGGTCCAATGAAGGATACGACTACTCAACGTGGTTGTACAAAGAAAGGAAGAGAACAGGGCACGGAGAAACTCACCAGAGCCGAGAGAGTGAGACTGACGAAAAGGGGGGGGGAAAGAGAGGACGGCGGGCGGCGGGCGAAGACGGTGCGGGCGCTCCGGTGAATCCTTCGGTAGCGAGGTGGTTGAAGACGGCGCAGGTCCTGCGGACTCCTTGGCGACGGGGAGGCGACGGCGCAAGCTCCTGCGGACAGTGGCGAAACTTCAAGCATGGTGAAACGGGGCGAGAGCAAAAGAGTTGGGTGAGGATAAAGGAGATGAAAGAGGGCTACTCAGGCTTTTATTGCCAGGGGAGACGGGGAGAGTCGCTGAGAGACTCAGAGGTGCACGCGTTCAAGGGTAGGTGAAGGAGGAGATGGGAGCAGGTAGGGGAGGAGACAAGAGGGGGAACAGGTACTGCAGAAGCGATAACATTTAATGCGACACAACAACATTTAATGTGCGAGGACTTTTGCGTCAGAAGTGAAGCGACGGGAGGAAGAAGAAGGTGAGCATAGCTGACAGGTGGGGCTAGTCAAAACTCGGGAGGGTGGTCCAACCAAAAGGGAGGTCGTGACTAAAGGGGAGGTCGTGACCGGCTCCAGGACCACCCAGAGGTCTTCCAGTACCACCCGGGAGGTCTCCCAGGACCACCCGGAGGTCTCCCAGGACCACCCAGAGGTCTTGGACAGAGGGGGAGGTCCAAACGAGAGGGAGGCCTAAACAAGAAAGAGCTGGGCCGAGGGGAAAACGGAGCAAACAAAGAAAGGGAATTTCAACACCAGAGAACTCCAACAGACTCAAAATAAACCAATTTCGAATTAATTGAAGTTGGATTAATTCATATTAAATTGCTTTTAATTTCTAAAATATCAAGGTAAGCTTTAGCAAATCAACAAACCAAATGGTTAATTTTAAACTTGAAAATTTTCAAAAACTCAAAAAAACTGGGACGTTACAAACCTACACCCCTTAAAGGGAATTTCGACCCCGAGATTTAGGCTGACTAGAGAATAGGTGCGAAAACTCGGCCTTCAGGTCCTCTTCATACTCCCAGGTGACTTCCTCTTCAGTGTGATTGCTCGACTGAACTTTGTAAAAAACGGATGATCTTACTTCTTGCCACTCGCACGGACACTTCCAAAATCTTGATGGGTTGCTCCTTGTAGGTGAGATCTTGCTGCAGGTCAACGGCTTCTACGGGCATCTGCTCCTCTGGCACACGCAGACACGTCTTCAATTGCGACACGTGGAAGACATCATGCACATCTGACAACTGGGGTGGAAGCTCCAATTTGTAAGCAACTTCCCCCTTCTGACTAGAATTGGAAAGGGTCTGATGTATCGATGAGGAAGCTTCCCACTTACTCTGAAGCGATGTATTCCTTTGAGAGGTGAAACCTTTAGATATACATGATCTCCTGGTGCGAAAGCTAAATCTCGGCGACGGTTATCTGCATAACTTTTCTGCCTGGTCTGAGCTATTCTCAGCTTTTCTCTGATTGACTTAACTTGATCTTCGGCTTCCGTCAGGATATCAGGTCCAAGTACTTGCCCTTCTCTTGTTTCAGTCCAATACAACGGTGTTCTGCACTTTCTTCCGTAAAGGGCTTCAAACGGGAACATCTGCAAACTTAATTGATGGCTATTGTTGTAAGAAAATTCTGCATAAGGCAACATTTGATCCTAGCTGGTCTGGTTCTCTAGAGCGCAGGCTCTCAACATATCTTCTAGGATATGATTTACTCTTTCTGTTTGCCTATCTGTCTGAGGATGGTAGGTTGTACTGAAATTCAGATTAGTACTCAAAGTGCTGTGTAGCTTCTGCTAGAATCTGGAGGTGAACTGAGATCCTCGATCCGACACGATCTTCTTTGGTACTCCATGCTGACATACTATCTTTGCCATATACAACTTTGCAAGTCTGTCTCTTGAGTAGGTGGTCTTAACCGGGATGAAGTGTGCAACTTTTGTCAGGCGATCTATAATTACCCAGATAGAATCGTATCCAGCTGGGGTTCTTGGCAGACCAGTGGTAAAGTCCATGCCAATTTCTTCCCATTTCCATTCAGGTATATTCAAAGGTTGTAAGAGTCCAGCGGGTCTCTGATGCTTGGCTTTAACTCGTTGACAAACATCATACTGTGCTACATACTCAGCGATCTCACGCTTCATGCTAGGCCACCAGTACAATTCCTTGATATCTTGATACATCTTAGTGTTTCCGGGGTAAATGGAGTACAAGGTTTCGTGAGCTTCCTTGAGTATCAACTGCTTGAGCTCTCCCTGGTCTGGTACACAAATACGCTTATCGAACTGATTTGTTCCTTGTTCATCTTCGGAAAATCTTAGGGATTTACCCTTCTTCATGTTTATTTTGATCTCCATGACATCTGCATCTTCTCCTTGGGCTTTTCGGATTTGATCTTGGAGAGTTGGTTGCATTTCCAGAGCAGCTAGGTAAGCTTCTTCAACCAATTCCAGCTTGAGCTTCTGAAATGCTTCGTGCAGTGCTGGCTGACTTTCCTTGATCATCAGAGTATTACAGTAGACCTTCCTACTTAAAGTATTGGCTACCACATTAGCCTTTCCTGGATGGTAATGGATTTCCATATTGTAATCTTTGATCAATTCCAACCATCTTCTTTGCCTCATATTAAGATCAGCTTGAGTGAAAATGTACTTCA